>JAYKKI010000044.1:675000-1412500 GCA_039881145.1 Druceiella hillmani
TTTTACAAATACCCAGCCTTTATGATATATAACAATCACCGCTTGTTGTATTAACCTTTAAATTGACAATTTATCTTTTGTGTAGCTTATATATTTTATTACAATTTAAAAAAGTTATTCTAAGTGTAATTCTTTATAACTTAGATATCACAGTATTAGATCATTACATGACTACAGTATCGCGTCTTTATAACTCAGGAGAAGAAATATTGTTTTAATATGCAAAATACAAAAAGACGAGTGAGAATAATAAATCTTATAGTAATAAGATTTATTATTCTCACTCGTCAACCTTATTTTCCTTACTTTTGTTTTTACCAGACAAATTTCAAAACGACAAGAAGATATTAAAGGAGAAACTGAACAATTCTATTAGCATTAACACGCTGCTTGCTCAGTGCTCATATTAGGAAATGGTAGCCATTTATGATGCATTAAATATAGGATATATTCACTGCATCATAAATTACCACGATTTCCATATAAAAAAGTGATTCCTCTATTTTTGGATAATATTTTCATAGATTCGTTTGTGTACGCCAGGAATGTGCGTGTTTTTGATACTATGTTACTATGCGATAATTTAAGCCTGTTTGATACTGTGTGTTTGCGTGACTTTGTTTGCCTTTGTGACACTGTGTGTCTTTATGCCTTTGTGCTACTGTGTGCTTTGTGTGACGCTTTGCGTATATGGAACGCTATACGTATGTTTGTGAAGTACGTGTATGTATGTATGTACGTATGTGTATGCGTATGACACTTTGCGTCTATGTTACACTACGTGTATGCGTGGCACTGTATCTCTATGACAGTATGCATCTGTGACACACTATTTGACCGTGTGATATTGTGTGCCTGTGTAAAAATGTCCGCTTGTAACCAAATCACGGTGACTAAAGATATTGCGTTGTAAGTAGTCTCTCCATTACTGCGTTGGCACATGCTCTCTAACAAAACTCTATGGGTTTCGTCATGCATACTGCTGTGGAATAAAACGAAATTTATTTTCGGCGTCTCAAAACTGTAGCAATACTTTAAGCTGTTTTTCAGGGCTATCACGGAAAGCGCCATGCTCTATTAAAAACCGTAGATTGTAGTAATAGCGTTGGAGCTAGATCTTATTCAACCACTCAGACCTTTAAGGGAATAATACTCTTATGGTCTCCCCCGATACCTTAGAGTCAGAAGAGGTCTACTTGGTTTACCAATGCGTACAAATATTTTTCTTCCTGTTTCTTGTTTTTGTTGTTAAAACTCATACCCTTTTCCAAACCTAAATTTGCCCCACATTTCACGATTGCGAGATCAGCACATAAGAGATCCACCAAAACAGCTAACAAATTTGTTGAACAGTTTCTACAAACTTGGGTCTGAGCGCAAGTGATGCGGACTGGACCTCAGCAAAACCCTTTTAATTAGCTGGGCCCCAACGAGCCACTATACCTACACCAACGTTTTATATACCAATATACTGAGGTATATCACCGTCTACATCAGTTCGAGGGTCGAGGTATTCAGCGCCAACACTCTCGGCAAGCCGAGTCATGACATGAAAGGCCACCCTCATACTCTCACCGATGCACTGCGCTTGCGGCAGAAAACTCTGCCTCAAGTCAAGGGCTAAGCCTAGGTGTATGTTGCATTCCTCGCCAATCTACCCTTAAAGAGAAAAGCCCCAAACGTTTAAGATAATGTGTATGTGACTCTGTATCTGTGTGATAGTACGGGCTATGTAATTTTGTAGTTCTGTGTGACACTATATGTTCGGGTGACACTGTTTATGTCTGCCTGTGTGACGATGTGTCTGTGTGATTATGTATATGTGTGATAATGTGTCTTTATAACAATGTTTCTGTGTGATGCTGCGTGTCTTTCTACTAGTGTGTGTGTCTGTAAAATACAGTGCGCACGTCTGTTTGTATGTACCCGTGTGCGTGTGCGTTTACGTGCGCGTTTGTGTGTGTGTGTGTATGTATGTTAATGCATGTGTGCATCCGTCCGATCGTGCGCGCGGTCGCGTGTGAGCTCGTATGCGCGTGCGCTCATGAAGTTGAGATATGTTAAATAAATTTTGCTAACGTATCCCGAGTTCCTAAAATTTAAAAAAAAATCTTATATTCACATAGTAATTGTGAAGAAAGTCAAAGTATAACAAAAGGTGCCGTCAAGTGAGTGTCCGTCTATGTAATAAGGTTTGAACCCTAATCTTGCTTGAAATAATATGTCTCAATAGTAGAAAAGTTTAGGTTAGAAATAAAATCACATCAAATTAATACGGACTATTTTGTATGAGTGTGAATTTGATATCTGTAAACGCACTGTAGTTTTATAGTTACTTATAGCTAAAATTCATAAGATAAAGAATACAAAAAATAATTTTTTACTTCTTTCAGATTAAAAAACCTACACTGCATTATGTCGAATATATTATGCGAGTTAGAACATTTATTGATATGTTTCTAGATGTTACTAAACAGGCATATTTATACTTAAATTGTCTCTTCCATATGTATTGGTGGATATCTTTAGATTGGTAATATTTAGCTACGATGCGAACATTTGGAGAAAAGTCGAGTAACTGAATATTCAGCATAGTTATTCGGCCGATATTGTAAGATAATTATTCCATATGTTGTCAATGTAGTGGTTATTATATCAAGAAAAATACGTCAGATATACTTCGCGAGGTAAATCTAACAGTAAGTTTCGCGAGGTAAATCTAACAGTACAATTCAACAAAAGTTATTTAAAACAAAGGTTTCTATGACTTGGTAAGAGAAATATGTTTTAAAAGGAAAAAGTCCGTTAGCACATTTACCTAGAAAATTTTTTCATCCCCAATTTTAGTTCAGAAAACTTGTATATTTTTCTGGCATTGGCGTGAAGAGATAGTAGCTAAAATAAATAAGGAAGCTGAACAAGAACATAATTTCATCTGTTATCTGTATCCAATTTGTTTTTCGTTTTGTTATATACATATATTATATACATTTATATATATATATATATATATATATATATATACATATATATATATATATATATATATATATATATATATATATATATATGTACGTATACATAGCTACTATTTTTTATTCAAAATGTATTGTTTATTCAAAAAAATTATTTTGCGTAACTGGCAACGTTTTTCCGAAAATGATATCTATTAATTTTCTGATTGCAAGATGCAATTAGAAAATAAATAGTTACGCTTATATTAATCCTCAGGCACTTTTTTGAAGAAAACGCAAGCAATTTTTTTAGATTTACATAATTACTAGATAGTCAAAAATAGTTCAGAAACCTTTCAAACTAACAACACTTCCTCCAACAAAGGAATAGATTTCTTCCCTGCAACGAAGAAAAGAATATATTATTGCCCTCCTACTTATCGCTAAAGTACAGACCTTTTATTAATATTGAAACAACTCTTTAAGAACGTGAATATTTTACTTCAGTTTCAATCTAAGTTGATTTTTATACTATTTGTTTGTACAGAAATTATTTTCGACTTAAATAAAATCATTATCATGTGGTTTTAAGCTTTAGTGTTCTTGGTTTGCTTAAAAATACGTATGTGTATTTTCATACAAGTAAAATATAGTCTTGAGTTTTTAAAATTGTTAAAACTATATTTGTAGATGAAATATAAGTCTCCATTTTTAATGTTGTTTTAATAACTGTAAAACGTGGTAGGTGTTATGAGTGTAGAGGTTAAAAGGTAAAACACATTTTTAGCATTAGAATCGTTGCTAGCACTGGACTGAGCGTAGTAGCATTGGACTTAATATTCTATAAATGGGTAAAAATGAATTAAAAGTTCTTTTTGTAAGACAATTATCTCCGTCCATTAAACTACAGCGTGCCATGGCTCATGTAAGTATAATTTTTCTTTGTATGAATTTTTATCAGTGAGCGTCCACTCCAGAGCGTGTCAGCAGAAGGTTCCGTGCATGGCGCTGAATGTTTTAAACCGGTGTGTACATATGACAGACTAAATGGATAAAACACGTTATGACCACGATGTTTCCGCGTCCTTTCGATCTCATCGTTCATTAATTAGCAAATAAACATTCAACTGGAAAGCAAGGCCGGACATGGATCTTTTATTGTTAGTTTTTTTACGGCGGAAGACGAAAAATTAACTGAATTAGGGCGTAATTATGAATTCTGCAACAAAATGCACGTCCGTTTATTATGAAGCGTAAATAAAGAATGTATATAGAATTGCGGTCACTAAATATATCTGTGTGTTATCATATCTTGCTGGTGTCAAAATGAGCGTGTACCACCTTTTAGCGATAACAGCAGGATGCTGATTCGCTCTAGTGACCCACGTAGGTGTATGTCCTGTCGGCGATTGACACCATAGAAGAATATGTGAATTGCATGTGGAACATCTGCTTGCAATTTACATATTATTAAAGATAAATTTTTGACTTTCTACGAATCAAAGCCAAAAAGTCATTTTTAAGTAAACTAATATCAATTGGATACTAAAGAAATACTAATTTAAATTTCGTTATATTTTCGTCGTAAATTTCGTTATTATTCTTTAAAAATATTAGATCTGAGAAATAATAATATGTATTATTTGTAGCCTTAATATTTATATATAAGTATGTATTATGATCTAGTTTGACGTACTAAAAGATTTTGACAGTTTGATTGTGACCTCAATAAACATAATATATTGTAACCAACGCAATTATATTGTAATGTATCTCCACGCAAAAAAAAGATCTTTGCTAATATCCCACCTGAATATGTTGTAATACAACGAAACCTAGGTCGTGGTAAAGAAATTAAAGATAGTAGAAATAATACTACATCACGTAGTTTCATTTAATTGTGAATAATGAATTTCTACAAAATTAACGCCAAATATATTCAAAATATATGTACGTCAATCGCATTTGAACATTTTATTAGAATTAACTCTGGTTCTGTAATTATATACTTCTTCTTTCAATAAAAGGGCAAATGTTTTTAAAATCGGTTTACAATATGAAATAAGGTCTATTTAAAGGGAAATTTCATTGTATCGCAGGATCACAGTCAATATTTTATAACTACATTTTTCTTATCTCAAAAAGAATGTTAATTTTTAATACAATATGAATTATGAAATCTATTCATACATTTTCTTTCAGCTTTAAACTTCAGAACAAATGATATCATAAGACAAAGTTTCTAGTGTATCATTCTGGTGTCGCTGACACATTCTATTATCTAATTTACTTATATTTGAATATAATTTTCATGGAAATAACCTTTCTGTTCAATGGCTGACAGTTGTTGGCGTTTGTAAGCGGATTGTGCATTGTGTGGGTGAAACGTCGATTTGGATTAACCCAAATGCTCGAGAAAATAAGAGAGAAAAAACTGTTTTCAAGTAACAAGGTGATATTTTTCCATAGCCTTATAAGAAAATAATACATTTAAAATTTTCTGTACATATTTCTAGGAACTATCTTTTTAAATTTTTCTCTTCCTGGATTTGTGCACAAATGGTACCAAAAATTTAGAAACATCGCACCATTTAATAGTTACGCATTTTTTAAAATTCAATTTAAACCGGACCCGAAATGATAAGCATACACCACGTATTGTGCTAGCCGCAGTTATTGACTTATTACTATGAACCGTTTTATCTGGGTGATGTTTTCCAATAACAGTAAAATATTGAAATGGGATTTTTATAACATGATTGAATTTTAAATAATATTTTAAGTTTTCCACTTAAATTAGTGTAATTTTAATATTACTTGAATTTTTTAAAATTTACTTTTTAGTGTTGTTGAGCAAGATGAAGGTTTTTCATGGAAACTTCATACACTCAACACTAGTAATAATAGGTTTTATTAATATCAAGTTTGGAGTGCGATGTTTCATACTCGTAACATTGTTGCGATTCTAAACGAAAACTGAATTTGGAAATTTCTAGAGACATTAACAAATATTTTCGGTCCAGAGCATTAGTAACTTGATCAAAGTCCTTAATTTCCGACTTGGATTATTACGCCGCTTATAACTACGACTTCTTTCATATTCCCTCATTAAACTATGTCCGGTAAATACTGCTTTTTAACATTTATTTTAAATCTTTTTTAATTCTCTATTAACTGATCAAGTAGTGAAATACGCGGAACAAGTACTTTGAAACTTTAAATAATTATCATTTAAGATTGCATGAATAACAAGATGCGGCATAAATAAGCATAACGAGATTTTACCTTTTTGATATATATATGTATATATATATATATATATATATATATATATATATATATATGTGTGTATACATATATTTCTAAAACACTATTTTTTGCCCGTTCAACCCCGATGCGTCCGATGCGCGACTGGAGTTTGCTCTTCAAGTACGATTGCCTTGGAACGTATAAAATAGGTAACACTGTATATACATATAAATATCAATGTCATTAAAAGTACACGGAATAAAAAATGCTGACAGTATAATTATTTTCAAGAAAACACAAATGAACAAGATCAAATTTATAAAACAAAATTAAAAATATTCACTAACGTCTGACAAATCATTTAGAATTGAAAGAGACTTTTTAATTTCCTAGGACGGAAGTAAGATTTTCTTAAAATGTATAAAATAGGTAACAGGGTATAGAAATATAAATATCAATATCATTAAATGTAAGTGAAAAATTCTTTAATAAAAAAATGCTGACGATGTAATTATTTTCAAGTAAAATACAAATTAACAAAATCAAATTTATGCAACAAAATTAAAAATATTTAGTAACGTCAGACAAAAAAGTTAAAATTGAAAGAGACTTTTTAATTTTGTAGGATAGACCAAATATTTACACATATTGACATTTAATGATCACATCTTCATATAAGCACACGGTAGTAAATTATGTGTGTCACACTCCGTCATTGCGTTTACGCCATAAGAAAATGCCAAATAAACATATTGGTATCTCATTCTAAAGATGCGCAGAAATGTTGCGCGGAGAGGCCACCTACGGTTACACTTTTTTAACGCTCTGATCTTCGTACGATCAGAACCTAACGGTTACACTTTTTTTAATGCCCTGAACTTTCATACCGGGCTCTGTATATGAATATCGATTCTTAAGGAGTATACTACAATATAGTTACGTACATCATAGCTCTTTATGTAAAGATCAACTTCCCGAGGAAACTGAGCAGGCATTGGAAGAAGTTATGGACGTTCCAGTTCCCTTGGGAATAGATTTAGGATTTGCGAGGCGACAAGATTTATTGATTCGTATTTTGCAATCGGTTAAGCGTTTTACAAAATGATCTGCAAATTTAACACTAGTCGTTCATATGTTACTTTTAAATACAGATAAACATTAAATGTGTGTATGTGATCACGCCCCATGATATCGGAAAGCAGGCTACTAGTGCATCTCCTGGATATTAGGACGTTTCCTGTACCTCAACCCTAGGCTGGCGAGCAAAAACGTCTTCCATTGCTGCGGACGATGTTGGCAAATTTTCCGCGGCTTCAGCAAAAACTTCGCTTCTACTCGTTTATTGTTGCTCAGACAAATCTGGTCCCCGAACTCTAATAAATTTAATGTCAATTCATGAATATCACAAATTAATACATTTTAATTTTTAACACATTATTGCATATCACTAGAAAGAAAATAAAATTAATGTCCAATTGTTAAGGTTTTTAAATTTGTAATTTTAAAAATGTTAAAATTACAATCTACTTTCATTTGTAATACTACTTCTTCAGTTATTAAATATATATATATATAAATTCTAATAAAATTCCCTACAAATAAATCAATTTAAAAACTTTCGGCGTCCCGTTACAAAATTAATCAGTTTCTAAGAAACGTTATTAATGAAAGCTTAATTGTACACTTACAGAAATTCGAGTCGTTTACCTCGATTGAATTGCTGGGCAAAATCGTTTGAAGGGACTTTCACAATTAGCCCTGGCGCTATTAAGGGAACGACGAGGTCAATTTGGATGTTGTTAATTGAGTCTCCTCCGCCGGTGGCTATCCGCTCCTGCCTTTCCCTTGCCAATTGTCTTCCCTACTTGGCTTTTATGTTAAGCCAAATTCGACACAGTTGACTTCCTTTTGCCTAAAGAAACAAATAACGTATACGTTTTTTAGCACATTATTTAAAAAAAAGAACTTACATTCGTGAAAACAAATTAGTTCTGTATTCTATCATCATTATAAATGTGAACATTTGACTGTACTTACCCTTTCATTAAAAATACCACTAGCATTATATATATCGGCGTTTCTTTTCATCTTGATGCGCAGTACATACTGCGTAGGCCATGCTGAATAAACATTTTAATATCTTATTCTGAAGATGCGCAGAAATGTGGCACTAAGAGGCCTCCTAATGATTATACTTTTTTTAACGCTCTGAATTTCTGATTTGACTCCTCATAAAACTTCATATCGGGCGCTATATATGAAAATCGATTTTTAAGGAGTAAACTATAAACAAATTATTTTACTGCGCCATGTTCGAAAAAATATTATTTAAATAAAATTGTTTGTTCTTTACATACGATGTAAAAGTATCCTCAAATTATATGGTGACAATTCGTACGAGAGTTGCCATCGAGTTAGCGGTTATCATAATAACTGCCAACAACTGTCATCGTGTATACAGCTTATGAGAGTTACTGTCATTGGCACACTGTTACCGCTGTATCAAATTTGAGTACATAATTGGCCAACTGCCATCACATAGCACGCCCTAAGTTTAAAAAAATGCGATTATTTACTTGTCATTAACCCTAGCATTTTGTTTTTTGTTCGTTGTTTAGGGCAAGTTGTGGTCGTTTATATAATCTCTTATTTATCATATCCTTTTGAGTCATGTTTTGTCTCGACGTCCGCCACCTCTCACTCTATTAATTCCTTTGGCAGAACTTATTTTCCTAATTACAGCGATGAAGATGATTATCATTTTGATGATGTGGTGTATCCAAGTGGTATACATGGAATTTTGTTTTATGTATTTACTACATACGAGTATCTGATAAAATTAAAATTTACTTCGATAAATTAAATTTCTTGACACATTACAAAAAACATATTTATATTTCGTTTTGTTGATATTATTATTAACTATTATAGGCATCAAATACAATAACTATAGTGGTACGCAAGGTTAAATATAGAGTAAATATGTTTTTATTTTTCTTTACTTTTTAGGAAAATGACTACAACATAATACTGCAAAGCAAGAGTTTCATTTCAGTTTCTTTTCGTTGCCTGTTAGCGACCACTTCTATACATGTACCATTTTTAGGATCATCAATACTGCAGCTAGAGCAGTAGAGCCGCTGCAATGTTTACTTATATTGATTTCGATAATAAATGCACTACCAAAGAATTACGTTACTTAGAAACAAATACGTGAAAATTTTGAGTAAGCAGCGTTCCATAGATTGAATTACGTCATGGCGTTGTGTAAGGTTTTTCAACTATTTTTTTCTTATATGTGGTGATAATCCAAATATTATTATACATAAATGCAAGTGTTATTAAACATAATAGAAAAGTTACGATCCCTGTAAATATTTGAGAAATAAAACTATATTACTAAGTAATAAAACCATATTACTGAAGATACAACTGTAATCATAAACATATAGAAATGGTTTGGTTGTCAAAAAAAGATGCATTGAATATTTTTAGACTTAAATTGATGTAAGTTCATTAAATTTTGAACCATTCAAAGATTATTAAATATAGATCCATCGGGGGTAACAATTTTGAAAGCATATAACTATTGCTGTTTAAAACAAGTGCTGTTCAAATGTCACCTTACTTTTAATGTTCTCGGAGAAATTAAGGCCTACTTAGTGTTTATGCATTTATTTAACATATTTATATTTTGTTATAAATGTGAATTTTAATGAAACCGATGTAGCGCTTGTGTATGAAGATGGTCTATTATTTATTTATAATTATAATTACACATATCCTTCTATATTTAAAATTTATTTTTCTATTAAAACACGTCCATATTTTCATGTTTGTGTCTGTGTATCTATTAATTTTTAAGGGTAAATTGGGTCTATTTACTTTTTTGTATTTATTACATATTACAATTATTTATTGGTAATCTTAGATTTAAATAACAATTTTTTTATGTTATATATACAAGGCTGGTTATTTGTTACATTCTAACTAGGTTTTGATTTATTAATCTTATATTTTGCATGTGTACTTTAATGTTAAAAAAAAGTTTGGTGCATTATAAAACGCTTCTGAGATCTTTTGATAATTTTCGTAAATTTCGATTTAATATCAAATTTAAAAAAAATTCAAATTTACAATTCATTAGGTTTTACCAGGCTATTTTTGGGTTATATACTAGGTACAAATTATTTAACTACTTGTACAAATATCTTCTAGGATTTCGAAAATATCATTGTATTTGAATGAGGGACTGTTCAGCGTATATTTTCTGTACCTATATTTAATATAATATCGCCTTTTCTTTTCAAATATTAGTTCTAATGACAACTTCCGATTAAAGAAAATTAATTTTCATTGACAGCTAGACTATATAACATAAACTAAATAAAAAATGTGATTTCTCAACTGAATACATATTTGAATTATAAATAAGTTCTTATTAAAATTTGTAATTAGAAAGAAATAAATGTTGATCCGTAGTTATTATCTTTGCTGAAATATTATACAATGAAAACGGAGCGTGAACATTATTACTTCTAAGAAAAGGACATGAAATTCGCGTGAATTTACTGTAGCTTTATATATGTAGTATATATTACTAACTCTTTCAGTTTACCATATGTTTTTCATATGCGTTTCAGTAAAAAAGTACATTCTGAAACGGTCCCATGCATTTCCTTCCTTTTTTTATGGTTCTGGAGTGGAACAAGAAACCATTATAATTGTGTCATGTCACTCCGTCCTTATGTATATCTGTCTATCATGATCAAACACTTTCTATCGGTTTAGATCTATATACACGAAATTCTTCAAGTATATGCTTCACGTGAAAATCTCTATTATTATTTAGCAAAATATTAAAAAAATACTTACATCTCCAGAAACATGAAACACGAATGTTTATAATTAAATTGGATTTCATATGAAATTGCTTCTATTGGTACATTATTTGATTGAGAATGATGCGTTAATTGTGGGAATGTTATATTACTCAATGAAAAATAACTTGCGTTTGCTTATTTTACTCAATCAAAAATAACTACCTTAGAATACCCAGGGCTATTAATTCTTCTTAACATTTTTAAAAATTAATTTTCTCTGTGTGTGAAGAGTTCTTTTCCGCAGGCCGTCGCCCTTAGCTGACTAGAATACATTTGTTTAGTTGAAAACAGGTAATTCAAGAAATTTGTCGTACAATTATTTGTTAAAATTATACGTTTTTATTAAACTTTTCTGGTTATACATTTACAAAAATTATATAATATCAGACTAATTATAATATAAATGATAAAAGGTGTTGATTAGAAAAAATATTTAAAAATGGAATATAATTTAATGGTGACATACATCGATAAAGATTTCACACAAAAGGGCTGGAAAATTTAGTACCAGAAATTGAGAGAATGGAACTTAAGACGTATAAAATCAAACTGGGACTTGACTAACACGTATTTGGAAAATGTATCTAGTTAGAGTAAAATCTATTGCAGTATTTTTATTCTGATATCAATAATAACAATTCATAATACAAAGAACAGGAAAAATAAAATTACAATCCCATTAAAAAAATAAACGTGAAAGTTGAGACCAGTTTTTATGAAATCGTGCACTTATGGAATTAAAATTAGGAAAAGCTTGCTTAATTCATAAAATAAATAATATTAAATACTTGAATAGTTTCATAATTTCACTTATCTATTTCCTATATTCGAACACACAAATCAGAAACTCAGTAACCCCGCAATTTCGTCTACTGTAACGGATCAATATCAACAAATCACTGGAATTATAACTCAAATTTCATAAAAAGCATAAATTATTGCAATCGCATAGCCAAGGATTATCCGCTCATAGAAATGGTTACAACAATAAGATTTTTATCAAGTTTTGAATAGAATTTGCGTGAAAATAGGTTCGGGTTGTTGCCAATGAGTGGGGCATTGTTTAGTACTAGATGTACGTTTATTAATGTTAGCATATTCGTTTAGAACGCTTGCCAATAATATGTGATTATCATAATTATTAATTCGAAGGATATGAGTAAAGGAGGTGTTTAACATGAACCATTTTAAAAATGGAAATAAAGGTAACTTTTTGAAGATGATGGTTTCCAACTGGTAAATATTTGAGACAAACATGATATATTTTTTCTATATCCTCATGTTGTGTTTCATTAAGGAAAGGTGCACTAAAATTATTATATCATACGGTTTATCTTTGTGACGATATTTTTCTTCGATTCACTCATTCGTATGTCTTTTCACCATCTTACATAGTTTTACTACTGAACTTCTACTCACCTCACCCTTTTAAAGTGATCATTGATCTAATTAACTGTCAAACTTCTCTTTTTTAGTTTAAGTTGTCCGTAGTGTCAAAATAATCCTATTATATATGTATTTATCTTCATAATAAATTTATAATATTTTTTATTACTTTTTAGAGTTCCGTACATGAAAAGTAATAAGTTTTATACCCTTAATTTTTTTGTAATAGTGAAAATTATACATTCCAAAAATGAGAATATTTAAATAAAACTCTTTCATGTTATATCCCACCACTTTTAAATTTCAACCCCATTTAAAAAATTAAATATTTTCAAAATTCATGAGTAGTTGGAAATTCGTAAATGAAGATAAGTAAACTCTACAACTGTGCTAAACTCAGATTGATAGCGATAGTAACTGGTAAGAAAAACGGTCGTGACTTATGGGCAGAAAGACACCTTAAGTTTAAGACTTTTTTTATATTTATAGTGGGACCTAAGTGTTTTTCTATCAATAGTCATATCCGTTTAAAACGTTTCACATATAGTATGTGGACTGCTATATATATATATATATATATATATATATATATATATATATATATATATATATATATATGTATATGTATATATATATATATATATATATATATATATATATATTCTAATATATATAAAATATTGTAATATTGAAATATTAATTCTGTATTTCAGATTATTAACAGACTCCAAGCGTATCGAAAATGCATTTACGAGATTTTTCATATTATTTTTTAATAAACACAAACAATTACATCTATTTTAAATTTCATATAAATAAAATTTCAAATAAATTCACTACCATGTAAAATATCACTACAGATTAAAATATATTTTACAATCCCAGCGGAGCCTCAAAAACGTCCACAAATTCCTGAAAATAAGTATTAAGTCTTCGTGTGAAATTCCGCTTTTTATCATTTTTATTTTCTCAAACTAAATAAGAATGATAAATACATCTTTATATTTCCCTACAAAATTCATACTCTGCATATCCACAGAATACTGGAGGGCCCAATATTTGGAAAAATAGAATGATAACATAAATATTCAGTAAACTCACTCCTTCAGTGATGTTGTGTTAAATAACAATTGAATTCTAAAACAGTGGCATAAATTTAGATGGTTTATAAACGTTTCAAACGATTAATGTAGACTTTTTAATTTTTTGTTTTAATATTTTTACAAATGGAACATTGCAAAGGAATATTTCTGTAACTTTTCTTATAATAAATACTTCATTATGTGATCCTTGCCAGTCCGCAGCAAGAACTGAACGCCGCAATTTATGGTAACGATGCAAAATTGAAGACTGGCTTCTATCTGAAAACGAAAACTTTACAAGAGGGGAAATCTAATTATAATAATTACCAACCATTTTCCGACTAGCTCTGCGCCGTCAAACGCCCAGACCATCTTATTAATTGCGCCGTGCACGCATACCAAACTTTTCCTGAGATGAAAACGTTGAGCGTTCACTAAGTAACCTGCAAATCAAAGTGACCCTTGATAGTAATAAAAATTCTAGTTTATGTGATATTTTTGTGCACGTGCGGCTCATATGATTTATTTTAATATTTTACTTTATTTAAAATTTTGTTAAAATAATTAGTTTTTTTCTACATTTTACGGTTCAATTTCCTCCTTTAAACTCTAATTGGACACATTGTTATTCTAATATATTAAAAGGGTTATGTAACGTTTAAAAAATAATAAAATTTCAGCCTATAAATATTAATCAGCAGGTGTTGAGACTACTACCAAATAGTTGTTATTGCAGGAGCTATTATCATATTTCACGTATACGACATAAGTTTTCCAGCAGTGCAGGCGAACTTTAGAAACAGGTTTTTGTGTGCTATAAAAATCCGCAATTATAGTTGTAAATTGGTTAAAAAATTAAACAATTGTGTTCTGTCATTGTTTTAATTTGTCAGTGCTTACCTACGCTTTTCGGTAAAAAAAAGTGGGGACGTATATATAAATAGAATAATCTTTTTATTCTATTTATATATACGTCCCCACTTTTTATTATGTCTCCCAATTATACAAAAACACAAATAATTTGAAGTTACAAAATTACATTTAAATAGTACACATTACTTCAAAACAAATTCAAAGGTAGACGGCTATTTACACCGAAGACTATGTTGGTCCGCTGATCATACTCAATACACGTAGGAGGAACTGCCAATGTAGGAGAAGCTGAATGCTTCTCCTGTGTGCTGCTATAATATAAGCTGTATTTTTTTCAAAAGTCTATTCGATTAAAATATCAATAAGGCACACACATTATATTTATCAACACGCTATTTACCGCTGATATGGTTATATATATATATATATATATATATATATATACATATATATATATATATATATATATATATATATATATATACACACACATTTATATGCTGTCGTTTTACGTGTTAAATATGTTTGCAATGTTCCTTATAATGTCTTTACTCAACGGACCTTTTACTCTGATTTATCATTTTTCAGTAGCTTGCAATAATCTTTTATAACATTTATTAATACATTTATTAATTGTAACTATTTCTTTTTTCGCTTGATTTTAGCATTAGATATGTTCAAATTAAGTAATTGAAATGAATATTCTTATTCTTCAGTATATTTTCGCAGCTATAGCTTATACTTATTACATTTAAAATTAAATATAATTACGTAATTAAAAAGATGAAGCATACAAATACTAATGCAACGAGTTGGGGGAAAGTTACATATGGCTAAATCGTAACTCAAAGTAAATCTGTAACGATTAAAACAATATGCCGGACTCGTGAATGTTAAAGTTTTATTGAAATCGGTCCGTAATAAGCAAAAGTATTTAACTGGATGTAACATTTATGTAGGGGCACATTCGTTTAAATTGATTGAGTTATTTGAGCACCATAGCTTAGTTCTACATAGTAATGAAAGTAAATTATTATTTGATTTTATATAAATTTACAATAAATTAAATATTTACATTTAAGAAATACAAGAGGTTTTTAAAATCGAATAAAAATAAATAAGGAACGAAGAATATTTATCAAGTTCAGCGTTTTATTGTCGCTGTTTATTGCGACAGATAGAGAAAAGATAAATTGCAAGATATCGGTCTTTTAAGAATCAATAAATTAATATATATATATATATATATATATATATATATATATATATATATATATATATATATATATATGTGTATATATATATATATATATATGTATATATTTATATATATATATATATATATATATATATATATATATATATATATATATGTATATATATATATATAAATCCATAATATTTGTGCTCCTTTCGTTGCATGAATTTTGACATGCAATACTAAAAAAATATAATAACAGGAAAAGTAATATGTTGAATGATCTAAATATATTTTACACGCTATATCTAACATATCAAATAAAGTTTAATACTAACTGATGTAAAAATAATTATTATATTTTTTTCTTATTTTCTGTAAGTAGTTTTTAATATTGTTTCCTGGACGCAATCTGTCAAACGGTTTTAAAATTATCTCCTACTTCAAATCAAAGTACTTATTAACAACTGCAGTATCGGTTTCAGCAAACTATTATTAAGTAAATTAGAACCACTTCGTTTCATTTTCGGCCTTAAAACTGTGACTGTATCAAACATGACCTGTGGTTTGTGTTACCGTTACACAAAACTTAATTCCACGAAGTATCATTCACGGTTCAGGTAAAAAGAATACAGAATCGACTAAATATAGGTAAGTATAGTGCACCCTCAGAGTTTATCATCAAAAGACGTCTAGGATCGTAAAACTAAACATATACATCAAAATTTATTTTATGTTTTATTAATGATTCTAAAGGTATAAAGTTACCATTGGAATACACTTGATACTTCCCCGCTACACCCTGAGAAATGTAAATATATTTTAACACATAAAATAAAAAAAGAAGAGCTTATCTCAGTACATCAACAGAAGGATTCAGATAGAGAAGATGTAATAAAAAGTAAGACGAAACTCCGGAACAAAACTATAAAATATAAGACTTGTAGAAAATTTAAATAACATTTCACTCCAACGTGTAAGAATAACTAAATCACGTTACTTTTAATTGCGCATCGGCCTAGCCAGTGTTTTCTACTGAAAAAGAAAAAATCTGTAAAATATTTTTTTTATTTAGAAGCTAAAATTGTTTACATTTTCAAAATACGTTCATAATTTAGCTTATAATTTTGATTTTAGGGAAAATTTATTTTTCTAGAGATGTGGTGTCGAAACAAATGTGTAGAAAAGATTGAACAAATATTTCCTTGGTTTTACGTACGCTTAACTTGAACCAATTAAAGAGAGTTATTATATTAAACAAAAAAATATAATTTTTTTTTAACGAACAAGGCACGGTGACTTTTAAATACTATTTCACAATATCGTCTATCTGGAATAAAACATTATTATGAAATATTTTGAATTGTAATATAGCAACGGAGTGTACTGAAATAAAAGACTAATTTCAGCAGGTGAATTTTTTTTTAATTTGGCCAGGATTTTTTTAATATCAGCTAGTTTTTTATTATTCAAACGAAACCAAAATTTCTAAATATGCATTTATTTTAAAAGCATTGGTTGCAAAATTGAAAAAAGCATTGGTTTTAAAAAAAAATTATTAATAATAATTGTCTCCAACATATTGATTACGAAAATTATAGCTGCTGAAGTTTCCAATTTTATACATTGCGAACGATTTTAATCGTCCGAAGTTAGACCACAACACCATACCTATTTATTATGTTTTTCAATACCTTCCGCAACCTGCGTCAAAACCTTTTAGCAACATGTTATGTATTTTCCAACTTAACAGGGATATGTTCATTATTTTGCATTTTGCAATTACTTTTATTATGGATCAAATAGGAGTTAAAAGAGGACGAAAGCTGAAAAATGGAACATGCTTCCAGAATAGAGATTTATTTCGCTAGTTCTTAGATATAATTTAACGGGAACAAACGCTTGCACTTCCAATAACCAACCTCTTATCATCTACATAGAAAATGGCTCTAGCCCTCGACGTCCGTAAAGTGATCATATTTTTCAAGAAATTTTCTTTGCGAAAAGAGGACCATTTAAAAACCACCGATAAAAAATGTCAAAACTGCTGTTTTAACAAGCAAATTGGTGAAGAGAGCAACGATACAAGATTATGATAAATAAAATGAAGATAAAAATAAAACAAGCGAAATTAAACAAAAATAACATTTAACAAGAAAATTTTGCAATATAAAGATAATGAATTTTCTTCCTCTGAAAAAGAAAATTTTAAGACCAAAATCGTTTCACACGCAGTAACAACTTAGGTTTGTATGCCAACTGCAACTGTACTAATTAGAATAACAAAAATGTTAACTCGGATTTATACTTTTTGATCAATTGCGATAGTAATTTAGGGATTAGATTCAATCTTTTTTGAGTACCTTCTTAGAATGCACAAGATTTATTGATTTTATAAAAATCATTTCTCAGAATTGTTTTGGTTCAAGTGACGTGAATATTTCTTTATTATTTAGTTTAATGAGAGGCTGAGTTTAGTACAAAAATATTTAAATAATGGAATTAATCGCTTTGTTTCGTAAAAAATGATAATAAAACACTAAAGACTTGTTTTTTTTAATTAGTGAAAAAGTACAAAGAAAAGAGTCACCCTTGTTTTAAAAGCAAGAAAATTAGTCCTTTTCAACAGATGTACATTAAAAATAATTTCCTCCAACACAAAAATTAAAAAAAATTATTGTTCTTTTAGGTGAATATTTCTTTATTATTTAGTTTAATGAGAAGCTGAGTTTAGCACAAAAATATCTATATAGTGAAATTAATCGCTTTGTTTCGTAAAAATGATGATAAAACATTAAAGACTTATTTTTAATAAGTGAAAAAGTACAGAGAAAAGAGTCACCCTTGTTTTAAAAGCAAGATAATTAGTATTTTTCAACAGATGTACATTAAAAATAATTTCCTCCAACACAAAAATTTAAAAAAATTATTGTTCTTTTGTTATATGAATAGCTGTTTATAAGACATTAGAAATTTTCTTCCTCAAGGTTTTAATTTTGTTGACATGAATTTTACTTAACGATATAATTTTACAAAAAACAAGCTATAATGAACGAACTGTATAAAAATAAAGTGCTGTGGTTGAAGTTTATACAAAACACGATAATATCGCCAGAATATTCTTAATTAATTCTATGCATTATTAGCTCTATCGCACTCTAATTATTTAATACCATTTTTATATCAATGTGGATTTAAAATTCACCATTGTTTTGGGAAATTCAAATTTCCACATCTAAATCAATCGTCTAAAACACGTGTTAATTTGAGTCTTGCAACAGAAGAAATAATTTACAAAATTACCAATTTAGAATATATGAGAATTTGGGCCGGTCTATTGTAAGACATTTGTTTCAACTCTGTTGTAAATTTCAATACATAAACATAAATTTATTTATTTGTCGTTCCATTAAAGTTAAGATTAATCTACTGTTAGGTTCCTGAACCATACATTTACTGTAAATTCTTATTTCTTCACTATTCAGTTGATTCTTTCGCGTAGTTGTATTTTAATGTCGAAATACATAAAGCATCGCTAAGTTGATATTAAAAATTAATATCTTTTTCTTTCTGTTTTATCAATTCTGACGAGCGTCTATCGCAAACTTTTTCTTGACAATTTTTCTGTGCATGCATGTTGGAAGGACCCTTTTGCATCATTTACTGAATACATCTTATACAACAACAGTGTAACAAGCAGTTAGCGCTAGTTCTAGACAGAGAGGAACTTATCTTCATTCAATTCTCAGATTTCTTTTGTGAATTTATCTGCATGAGGAGTTTTTACGTTCTTCTTAAAATCAATCTATTGAATATAATATATGTTAAAGAACCTTCAATTATTATCAATAGTTGATCAGTCATCTACATTGGAATCCACGTAAAAAAAAATTGTTACCATCTTTTATCTATAAGATAAATAAAATTATTAAACTATCCGAAATATGAAAAAAAAAACAAAATCACGTTAATGTTAAGCTATTCCCATTCATTCTATTGTTAGGCGCGAATAAAAAGGCATAAAAAATGGAGCTTCTTGATTTGAAATTACGAAACTCTAATTGTAATATTCGCGGCAATTTGAAAATAACGTCAACATATGTATACATATATATATATATATATATATATATATATATATATATATATATATATATATATATATAAATTAATTGGAAGAGAAAAAAGTATAAGTTAAAATCGCATAAGTTGCCGTAGTTATAATGGGTTGTAAAGAATAAAAAAACATGGCTAATTGTCCATTGCTATATTTGACATTATTATAGTTATTGCAAACTAGTCCCTAAACATTCGATTATATTCTATTTTAGAGAAAATTCTACAAAAAACGAACTTTATAACGTACTTTTGAAAGAGCGAGAGCAGGCATTACTTTTATATTCGCAATTAAGGTTTCTATGTGGTTAAAGGTGAATAGATCGAAGATTTTGCCTTTTTATTAGACCACTTCAAAAACAGTAGATTAGTAACAAACTTTATTGTGTATGTAAAAATTAGATTTTCTCCGAAGAAACTTATTATACCTTAAAATAAGTACTAATGTATGATCTAATGAAGTAGGTTTTATATTTATTTTTTTTATGTTGTAGTTATAAAATGTGCTAATTTTAGTAGATACTACCTAAAACTAATTAAGTTGTTACTAGACGATCCGGGGATTTTGAAATAAACAAACGTACCTTTTGCAATTTATTGAAAACATATAAATAATATATTTTCTATCGTAATAAATTAATTGAGTATTATATTACAACATGTAATATTCAGCTAATATATAAATGTTGCTCATTTAACGAAGTTTCTATTTCCTTTGTCTATTAACTAAGTTTGCATTGTACGTCTATAGTGAATTTAAAACTATTAAATTCCACTTAAAGACGTATTTTTCGTTGCAAAAACTTACACCTTTTTTCCATAACTATTTTAGGTTATTTAAAGAAGTCATAAGGACTTGGAAAAAAAAATTAAAAAAGGAAGGATAATACTTATGTGATCATCCTTCCCTTTTTCAAATTTTTTTTTTCTAAATACTGTTACTAAACATAGAATAGTAGTTTTTTATTTAAGTGAATTTTTGAATTCAGTGGATTTTTTATTTTACCTGTATATACAGTTCCATTAATAATGTAATTTTCCCAACATCACCACAACGCAAGCATTAACACCTATTAAACGAGATAACTACGACGTCAGTGAACAATTAAGATTTATCTCCGTTGGACGGCACATAATTCACATGGCGACAAACATGGAGACGGCCCAACTATACAACATTCGATTGACAATTTGACCGCATTTGAATCGAATTTGCATGAAAATAGCCTCCCACTTCCTCACCGTGAACAGCGCTTCAAAAATTTACGTCCGCCGAACCGTTCGTAAATTAATGGTTCATTGTTTTTGGTCAGGTGCACGTTTTAGGCAATGTTTATCAATTTGTTAAAATGTTTATTAGATATATGATTATAAAATATGATTTTTAATAGATTATTTTAAAGCTCTAGTTTAAAAAAGCTAGACAACGAGCACCGTTTATTAGAGCGTAACGTGAATAACTGTGAAAACGTGAATTAGAAATGCCTTCATCAATATTAGTATCCATAATTATGTAAAATACATTTGGCAACATTTGTTCTAAAATATTTTATCGCAATAGGATAATCTGTAGTGTCATTTAAAAACTCACATTGATTAAAATTGCAATAACTGAACAGCATATTGTTTGATTCTCGAAAATACTAGGTCTTAAAATGAGGTATTGAAAAAATTAAAATAATTAAAGGAAACCGACTGAAAATAATGTTAATATTTTAAAATTTACGATCCGTCCTGTGCTATCAGCATCAACGTGATTTACTAATATAAGTGTCTACCGAAGGGAACAATACTCTACTAGATTCTAGTGGGTCAACTATGGGGGCTCAGATAGGTACAGGTAGGCTGGTCGCTAACCTTAGACGTTATGAAGCAGTCTCTGTAGATATTAATTTATCAAGGGATAAGCCTTCGACTACAACCTTAACATATTTAAAAATATCTTTAGTGTTGCAAATAAAATATCACCTTAGAGTTAGGTTATGTCCTATTTGCAAGTAAATAAATGCTACAAGTATTTTTATCGTTACTTGTAAGTGAGGCATAATCTAATTTTATGATAATAAAATTTTAACGACAAATGTTTTTAAGTGGTATTTCTTAAAAAAACAAACCTTTTTTTGCTTTCGGGATTGTAAATATTTTTATTCTCTTCTTCCTTTGGAATTGTACATAAGTGCGGGTAACTGACTATACGTTTTCGATTCTATCGACATATCTACAGGGCAAATTTTGAACGGTTTTTTTTAATAATCTGAGATTATAAGCCCTTATTTTCTTAATCGCAGATAATATGCGTACGGCCACAGTATCAGCAAAAGGTCATTTAAACTGGATGCACTTTCACTGCATGTTTTCCTTTATTTCTGCAAAACGAAAACAATGCCAAAGATGGAGATCAACAATATGATGTTTTGGCTTGAAGAAATCCTGATAGAAGCAAGTCGAAGTTGATTCGATGGGCATGAAAATAAAGGTATTACCTAGTAATTATTTTAAGTAAAATTGTAAGTTTAACCATACGTGTCTGTACACATATGCGATTAAATTAAATAAAATCTTCTAGTCATTTACGTACGACAGATTCGTACGGCATATTCGAAGTGTATTATTCACTTTTTTCGCCGTAGACAGGTTGCAATACACATGCATACAACTACTTACAAACCTGCATAACATGTGTATGCGTGTTTGTGAGCGTGTGCGTGCATGTGTTTGTGTGTGTGTGTCTGTGTGCGTGCGTGTGTGTGAGCGCGCGTGTGTGTATATTTATATCCAATCCGTTCATGCGTTTAAGTTTCACAGTGCAACTAATGTACATGAATACATAAGGTCACATAAAAAACAACTGCATATTTATGATAACAACAATATTTCAATACATTACAATTTGTAGATTTTAAGAAGTTATATAGTAAAAACAGATTAACTCAGTCATTTAAAGGTCTGTTCGTCAGTCATACGGTCAACGCTTTCGAACGGTCGGCCATAAACCGACAATGCAAATTCATTTATATTTGCGGAACGTATTTAAATGAAGTAAAGAACTATTGGAAAATAAACTTTTTGTGTATTGACCTTGTCGAACGTGAAATAAAATCTTTATAATTATTTTCAAATGAATATTGTAGCCGTTTCTTAAAATAAAATAACAAAAATGTTTAATTAATCGTATATAGAAAGCGATATGGAAAAATTATAGAAAATGTAAAGTTTTCTCATTTTCATGATTTAAATTTCAAAATCTTAAGTTTTAGCCAAGAATATTATTTTTAAAAGCAAAATTTTAATAAACGATTTATTATGACATAACTTTTATAAGACTAAGAACTTTCAAATTTACTGAATTTTTTTAAAATTTAGATTTTCTTTCGAAATCTCCACCAAAACAAAAGAAAACAACAAATTTATAATAATAACGTATTAGATTTTAAGCCAAAATAATTCATTATTATTTATTTTGTGTATGTTACATATTTATAAAAGAAAGAATGACTAGGATAATAATGCCGATGAAAGTTGAGAGAAGCTGCAAGTTCTGACTAAAGAAATTACAGCACTTTGCATAGCTAAGATTGCCCATGCGCTGTTTAAAAGCTTACTAAGTAAAAACATTTTATCCAGTGGCCTTGCTAAGCGTCGAGGCGGACAACATATGATGGATAACTAAAGTCCAATGAAAAGACAACGACCGTACCAGTTTTTGCTGATTTCTTTGTGCACATAATAATATCAAAGATTGGGAATCACACAGAAGGCTTTACGATAGTAGTCTTTTAAACACGGAGAACGATAATAAATGGACAATGATAATAAAGCAGAATGGCAAAGATTACCGGATTTAAAAGTCAACAGTATCTGTGAATAAACAACAGTAGGACATCGTACTGCTTTCCACAAGTTTCCATCAACCTACCTATAACAAAAATTCATCCACCAGTGATGAAATTCAAGACTTTATAAATAAGTCATCTGTCAATTTTGAAGGTACCAAATGCAACAAAAACAATCAGGTAAATTCAAAACCTCTCTTACTCGTAACTTCGGTTTAGGACAGGACATCTCTACATTTAACGTATCTCTTCAGATTGTTTTTCCTCTTTCAAGTATGACACGAATGTCCTGATGGATGCATTATTAAAAAAGACGTAGTATTATTTTCCAACCCTCAAATTAAAATGACCCGATCCGTCTCAGCTTATCATGTGTGTTTGATGTCATATTTTCAAACAATCGCCAACTAGTATGGAAGCGTTGCTTGTTCTATTAAAATTTATGTACAAAAATTCAGTCAAGTACGAAGTAATCTCTCACTATGAGGGTTCTATACACATTCACGTACTTAGCAACATTTGGGAAGAAAATAATTCTATTGAAATATTTACAAATATTAATTTTTTGACAACGTAAACATATTACCTACCATATCTTTCACAGGCGTGAAAACATAATTCACATTTCAAAAATTACGAGATCTAGGATAACCGCCATGTTTTCCATATAATCTTAACGTCACTAGCAGTATTTTCGTAATCGACGGATGGACAGACAAGTAAGTGATCTTATAAGAGATCCTATATTATCTTGTCTATTTCACTTTGAGACACAAAACTCTACAAATGGCAAAATCAGAAAAAGTATTAAAATACAAAAAGAGTGCCTATTGAAATCTACAGCAACATGCATGATTCATAAATGAAAGTAAATAAAGGAATACGACAAATAAATTATCATATAGATTGATAACATGAGCTTGTTTCCAAATATAACATTTAATAATGTTTTCAGAGTATTTACAAAATGAAAAGCAGTACGAGAATGGGACAAAGATTGATGTGGAACTTATCAAATATCTACGATTTTATTGGACTACACTACAGCACAATGAACACACAGTATCTATGCAATAACTTACTCACAGGCACACCAGTCATAAATCGAGACAGAAAAAGCGAAGTGAAAAGAAAGGTCATGTCGTTAAATCTAGGGGAGAGGGGTACATTAAATGATATTGCTATAATTTACAATAGCATTATCATTTCATGTACCATGTGGGTTTCATAGGACCTAAATGTTTTAGTCGAGACCTAAATATGGCCCATGTAGAACGATGATAACTAAAAAATTATGATGTAATACAACTTCACACGGCTATTTTGAAAGAGGGTCGAGTCAAAGTCCAATCATTATTGTATCTATATCCAGACTTACGCTTTTTTTTCTTTATTTAATGCGTATATACACAGTCAGTGTAATGCATGGTACACTGTTTTATTCAGGTTAAAACATAAATATACATTTATAAAACAGTTATTTTTGCAGTTGATTTAAATTAATCGAATTGATTTCCGGTGAATTTATTACAGAGCCAATTACATGTGATACGTTGGTCGACTAATCATTCGTAAACTAGTGGAACTACGTATTTGTAATAATTTTTCTTTAATTTCGTTACGCATACTATTATCGTGAATATTTTTCAATATTCCTAAAAATCTATTTTCCAGAAAGGGGATGGAGACATGTAATTCTAATTAAAATAATTATTTTAAACATTTATATTTATTAAACAGATCTCTGTGTCAGAAAAGTGTTCATGATATATTCCCAATATTTTAGATCTATTCAACGGGGTTTGCCAATTAAAAACATTTTGTTTACATACAGAGTAGATACCGAAAGAAAGTTTGAAATGTTTTTTTGACGTTTTATTTCATAATTATTTCATAAGGTATTTTAAATACGTATTTTTGTAAATTTTAGTTTCGTAGCACTAATAATACTAGTAAAGCGGCTGTGACATACATAAAGACAGAGAGACAGATATGGTGAAAATGTAAGGTTTAAAAATATTTTTATTTGATCATATTAAGTTGATGTAATATTTCAATATATTTATATCTTTTCAAGACTTTTTCCAGATAAACTAAAACAAAGAAAAAAATGTTTATTTTAAAATATAAGAGTTGCTTAAACATTGTAATTTGTACCATTTATGTTCTGTATATATTTATACCTTAGGCTAACATATATTTGAATATATATTTTAGCCTAAGGTATAACTAAGTGATACAGAAGTCACGTGATGATATAATAATTATCCGAATTTAATATTAGGTAACCTTTTTTTACATTATAATAATATCTATGATATATTTGATGTAAGATAATTTTACATTTTACTATTAATAATAGGTGTACATGGTGATTGTTATGTGTGCTAAAAGCGAAGTCAAAAAAAAATCAATATTTGCGCCATTGTCAAGAAAAATAGCGAGAGGAGATTTGATAATATTTAATACCCAGCTGCTGTGTGTGAATATAGTAACAGAGTTTACAGAATCAACTGTTTTAATTTCGTTCTTAAACGTTTACGCTAATACCTGGCGTATCTAAGGACAAAACCATGGACGGATTTAAAACTTTAACACATTTACGTTAAATAATTTAAGACACCCAAATATTACTAGGTAGCTTTGTCTAAAATTTGAAAATTATTATTTTGCCTCATTAACAAGAAATGGAAAAAGATACGTGAAAGTGAGTAATATTCATGGAGTATGATCCGTACTCTAAGCACAATATAGTGATCCGTATACGCTAACCAAATTTCTTGCTGCGAAGTAATTTGGAATCCATATAAAATAATATAAAGTAGATCGGTGAAAATGAGCACGGTCTTAGAGCAATAGCATTTAATTTAAAAAGAATTTAAGAAATCGAAGTCGAAACTGTCCAACAATCCGCCTTAATTCTATATTTTTCCTGCATATTTTATGTAGATGTTTTTGAACTTAATTTTTAAATTATTTTTAATATCTTTCGTGACGGATACATATAAATTATTTTATTTGAATATTTTATTTTATTTGGATTCGAAGTTCTAAGCGATGTTGCGTGACGCGTTTTTAAACGGTTGTCATTATTAAGTATTGTGATAATGTTTATAACCTGCTATATACTTTCTAAATCCCGCTGAAACCTTTAATTTGATATCCATATTGACGACTTTTCTAATTTTAAATTTTTCATGTTAACAAAATGTCGACTCTCAAAATATCACCTAAGCGTACCGCGGTGGCGTAAAAGTGGCTGGTCATCACAGAATGCTTGTATGTATGTATGTATGTATGTGTGTGTTCGTGAGAGCGTACGTGCGTGCGTGCGTGCTTGCGAGCGTTCGTGCGTGCGTGAGAGCCCACATGCTTGCGTGTGCACACAGTATACACACAGTATATAATAATATGCGCCAATAATATATTTTTAAATCATAATGAATGGTTAATACAAAATCAAAATAAGAATAAAAACCTATTGAAGTGTATGTAAAACTTTTCAGAAACGTTTATAAAATATTATCAATATCGCCTCTAATTGTATAAAGGTTACTTGAATTATTTAAAAAGAAACTGTTAATTGAACGTGAACTGATAACTTAACGCGTTTTTGCGGAAAAAATATTTTTAATTTAATTTTAAAAAATAATTGGAAGGAAATTATTTTAATACAAAATCAGAAGATAAAAATCAACAAAAAGTTAATAAGCTATGAATTAACACAAAAATCGTTAAATATTTGCTACGTGACAACTTCACTTCCATATCATATTTTGTGTGATTTAGTGTAACAGTTTTTGAACGAAAGTGATATGTGCGATTTATGCGACAAAAAAGTAGAAAGAAGTCATAACTTCTAATGCATTGATTTTCGGGTAATTAATATTACCCGAATTACTAAATAATTAATATTACTCCGTTAATACTACAGAAGTATATATTAACGGAGCATAAAACCTTATTTTAGTGGTTCGGCTGCACTACTTGAAGACCCATTTTAGGAAAAATAACAATAAAAGCTACTATTTTGTAGCAGTTTAAGGGGCTGTTAAGGATGCTTATGATCTAAAAGATTATTATTTTTGTATTATAATATAATACTTTTTAGACGTTAGGCTAACAAGGTCCTCGAATATTAAATTATTTGTTTTGAAAATTTTATATAAAGTTTTATTACTATTAAAAGTCACTATAATTCGCAAATTATTAAGTGAATGCTGTATGTATTCATGTTAGGAAACGGTTCAGAGTGCGTGTACGAAGCAATTAATGAGACTGTCTGGGTGGTTGTAGGCGTAGAGTTAGTTCGAAAATGGTTGTTACTCTTACAATTAATTTTCCACTTGTGTGAGAGTCCTGCTCAATCAACCGACAAAATTATCGCATTTCTAGACATTCTGCAATTTTGCATCATTACCATAATTGTAGCGTTCAATGCTTGCTTTACTACGAAATAGTAATTATACTGCAAAGTGGCTGAACTTACGTAACAAGTTGTTTATTGTAAATCTTTCTTAAAATTTAAATGTCATATAATATATTGGCATTTAAGGAGTGACTTCACCTAATATTTTTGTCATCATTCTATTTTTACACCTATTTATGTTATTCATGACAGCTTAACATTTATCAATGAAAAATAAAATAAAAAGTTTGAAAATAAAATATGTAATATTATGTATTACCCCGTTTGGCGCAATGACGCACTTCACCACTTTGTGCCTACCTGCATATACACTCGTTATCTGTATATGAAGTGCATCAATGTGCCTACCTGCATATACACTCGTAATCTGTATGTGAATATATACAGATTACGTGTTACGGATAGCGTAAATGGAAGAAATAAACCTTCATATTTTCACGTCAGGAATGGATTTGATGCGAGAATTCCAACATTTATTCTTAGGACGATAACAAACGTCCCTATAGGCCCGTTTTTGAGACTCGACTGGTGAAATCTCTTTGAGACTGCAAGATATAATTTATATAGCATCCATCATCCAACCAATTGTAAATATACTTTTCTAAAATTATATCATCATTACTATGTTATACGTAAAATGTCAGGTAGATTTTTTTTTATTATCCTAAATAATTCAAAATTATTTAGAATAGAATAGAAGCAATTCCTTTTTAGAACTAAACTAGGTCCAAACTAATGATTAAAATAACTGTTTTGTAAAACTATTAATTTCTAATCCTATTTCTTATCACACCTGTTCTTTATGCTTAGTCGCTATGATCCACTTCAAAGTTTTGTACTCTAGGTACTATTAACGCCCGGCTAGTTTTGGCGGACATCGATTTAATTTTAACGTCGGGGGTTACGGACCAAGCTTTTTAACTGTTGAAACATTGACCAATATTGCGTGAGGTTCATCATTTTTATACTAATGCATCGCATTAGTATTAAAATTGAATTGAAACCTACTTAAGCATCAGATTTAAATTAATGCGGATATTTTTTATTCGATATTTATGTGTTATGTAAAGATTTTCCAATCTTGTATTTATTTTCTGCTCGTAAATTTTTGGGCGGTTTAAAAATCTTGACACGTAAACAGAAAATATTTTTCATCCACAAAGCAAAGATATAAGACTTTTTCATTATATACGATATATTTAATCTTGCTTTCCCATCTACGCAAACCATAGAAAAAATCAAGTTTTCCATCTTATTAATACATTAGAAAAACTTAAACTTAATACATTAATTTATGTTTATGCCGGAAAATCTGCTTTGACTTTAAAATATGGAATGAAGGTGATACAAATATTTAAAAAAATTAGATCATTTTATAATATTAAACTTAAAGGAATTATATGCAGAGTTTTAATATACTGTCACTTTCTTTGCTTTATGAGTTCTATCAATTACGAAATTATTAAAAAATTGATTAAGCTCAAACTTCATTAAAAATTAATTAAGGACAAACTGAAAATTAATTAAGGTTTAACACGCTCACAGTCCGCTAATAGTTTGCAGCAGTTCGAGCGATTGCGGAGTATGGAAATTAATACCATAACAATAAATTCTCCTCAGGTTCCTAGAATTGACAAGGTATTAAGCTGATAATTATTACATGTAAAAATCTCAGTAAAACAATGACATGCACTCAACAATTACTTTTGACTGTTTAATTTTCACTCGTGCCAAAAAATTATAATGGCATAAAACTTTTTAATACTTGGTGCTGAGCGGTGTCATTCCTAAAGAGAATTGTGGTATTATAACATTAATTCGGACACATTAACAATGTAAAACGGAAAAAGTATAAGTATTAAAGAAAAACAAAACAAAAATGTATATATATATATATATATATATATATTGTTGACCAGGTAATTAATACTTTATAGAACCTGAGGTAATAAGGAGCTTACAAGTAAAAATAAATCCATAGAAGCACCTACTGATGAGTGAACCAAAATAGGTATGTCAGAAAAAGAAGAACTATATTTACTCATCTACATAAGTACCTTTCCATTATAAATCATGGCTTCAAGGTGTAAATATTTGTTTATTTGAAGCCATGACCTTTAAAAAGGTTTTAAAGGGATACCTTTATACAAATTTTCAAAATATTTGATATTAAACATCACGTTTTAATAATATTTTTTGGATTAATTACAATTAATTTTGGACAATTACATATAATTTTCATACAGTTACACGAATTCATAAACATTAACTGAATGTACGCCCTGCACTAAACAGAGGCCAGTAACTTGCAACAGCCCGAAGTTACAAATGCTTAAAGGGCGGCCAACGGTGACAAAGCAAAGTGCTAATTTCATGCAAATTTTATTCAAATACCACCAAATCGACTGCTGAATTCTGTATGATGCTCCGACGCTATGTTTGCCATCGTATGGAGCGCGTGACGATCGTTACGCGCAGAGACAAATATTTGATTGATCTTTGTCTATGGGATTTCAATAATTAATGCTTATTATGAAATTCATGTTATAATTCTAGTAAGTTATTAATATTAATCCGCCACACCAGACTAAATTATACTGCAGTTGAATTTTTGATGTTTCTGTCAAATGTGACAAACAAATAAGTCATATTGCAATATAATTGAAATATTTATTATTCTTTTTTATAATTAGGCAATGCCTTAGTACAAATGTTGTAGTATCTATATTTATTTACTCATTATAATTTTAATATTCAAAAATTACTCGACGCATTACAACTATCAAGTCGTTACAACTTTAACAGAAACGTTTATAGTACTTATACATCGATGAAAAGGGAAAATAATTGAAGTATCTACGAGTATTTTATTAAATTTTCATTAGAGAATTGCAATAAATATAATTGACTATAAGAGCCACTAGTGAAAGATTTAATTTCGACTCTCCATCTTTGCACCCTTTTCGGCAAAGTTGAAGTAAAGTTTGAAACAGTGTCGGTGTCTACAGGTATCGCTCAATTTCACCAACTTTAATTACCGTCAAGTTGTAATCAATTATCAATTAATCACTTCCAGGAAGTTTGCCCTTACGCTAACGGAATTATCACTTAAAGTAAACCGTTGGACCGTTGGACCTTCGGAATATTGGGGAATATACTATATTCTGTTTTTTTCAAATTTCCTTTATTATGTTTACAATGTAATGTATTGAATTCGACTGAAATCATTTATTCTACAATATTCATATTTATTCCTCGAAAAAAATATTATATTTAATCTTGAAAGTATGGTAATACTCTTATTAAGGTAAAAAAATGTGTTATTGATGATAATGGCACCAAAGAGAAAAGAAAGAAAATTAAATAAACACAAATATGGGCGGGGCAGGAAGTAAGTCGAACCTATATAATATAAATTTAAAACATTCCCATATTCAGAAATATGACGTGGACTATTTCAATGAATGTAACTAAAAAACACAAGTATTTTATACATACTCATGTTTTTACCAATATATAAACAATCACCTGAGTCATAATATTCGAAAGTCTTTTCAACAATATTACACGCTTAAATGAGTTACCAAATATTGAAGACCTCTATGCAAAACGCTTCAATACGACAAAAGAGAGACACGGTGTCATTTCACAGTTTCTAGAAACAGATTTCATAATAAAGAAAAGCCTTGACAAATTACAATAGATTTCGTTGTTTATTGCATAAATTATAGTGAATGTATTTTCAATGTAATAAAGTATTTGATTGGAAATATTTCCCTCCGTCCAACGTGATTAATAAAGTTGAATGTCGGTTCTACTTTTTTCAACTTCATCTTGTTACTAATCATAACGACAATTCTATGGAAGATTATGAAACCGAAAAGCTATATATTTAGGTTAAAGAGCATAATTTTAAATATTAGCCAAATAATTTTCCTGGAGGAAACATTAGCGACCAAAGCGTAACTAAAATTCCCTATGAAATATTCTTAGATAGAGCATAATTTATGAGCTTAGGTACATACTTTTTTATCCAATGTAATTGTACAATTGCGCATTATAGTTCGTATAAAGTGTTCTGCAAATATTATTTATTTTGTTGCATTATTTATCTACTGACCATTTGTTTTATTTCACTCAAAATGTAATTAATCCATAATACTCTCATATTAATTTACTAAATCTTATTTTGAAAGAAGAATTTTAGTTACAGGCCGTGATAACAAGGTAAATGTGCGGATTCTTGTTAGCGAGTAAATTATATTGAAATATTAAAATGCTGGGGATTATATATCCAAATGTATTTGATATGTGTTTCTATAAGTATGAGTTTAATTTACGCACATGATGAAGCAGTAAAGACAAAAGATACAGCGAATCGAGGGTATTTTTGAAAGAGTTAATTCAAGGGAGAAAATTTTATATTAAAAAAGGAACCTACCGTTTGTAAAATTGTATATTCGTACGCGACATGCGTCACTCGACCGATTTTCTTAGGAGTTTTCTTTGGAGTATAGTCAGAGTTTCAAAAGTTAAATGAGATGCATGTATCTTAATACGACGTCCAAAAAAGAAAATATATTAAGGAAAGGAAAAAATAACTAAGGAAAATAATATAAGTTCTTAATCAAAATTAAACTGTTTCAAACTACTATAAAAACTGTTCTTCAATATTTTTTATTAATTTTTGTTTTTTAATTAGTAAGTAGGCTTTAAAAAATTACAAATTGTATTAAAAAAGGTTAATGCGATGAAAATGTAATGCTGCTATAATTTAAAAGATGACGCTACGCTATATCTGAGCATAGTATTATATATATATATATATATATATATATATATATATATATATACATATATATTTATATATATATATATATATATATATATATATATATTTTTTTTTTTTTTTTTTAATTGCAATCTGTCATTTGAGACATTCAGCAATTGGTGCGTATGTTAGCATGTCTTGTACTGAGTTCGTCCTTTTGAACTAATTTCATTTTGCCCCTATATAAGGTCTTGGGGAAGTTTTTTCTTAAGCCTTCTGGGTGCCGTTATTGGATTCATCAGGTTTATAGCCAGTGGATTGAGATGATTAGCGATTCGGTCTCTGTATGTCTATATCATCTCTGAGATTTCTTCTTGGACCAATTTTATGCCAAGCTCCGAATGGAGTCTGTTGTTTGTGACATACCAGGGTGCACCAGCTATCATTCTTAGCGTTTTTGATTGAAACCTTTGTAGTATTTCAATATTTGATTTTGCCGCGGTTCCCCACAGTTGTAGGCCATAAGTCCATATAGGCTTGATCGTGCATTTATAAATTAATAGTTTATTTTCAAGCGACAATTGAGAGTTTTTGTTAAGGAGCCAGTACATGTTTCGCACTTTTTGGCCCGCTGCACACCGTTTGGTCAGGATGTGTTTGGACCACGTCAGACGTCTGTCGAGATACACGCCAAGGTATTTCGCGTAATCGGCTTACGGTAACTGTACTCCATTTAGGTTTACTGCCAGACCCGTATCTCGTTTAGTAGTAAAAGTAACTTGTATTGATTTGGTTTCGTTAACTTTGATTCGCCAATCTTGCAGCCACTGTAATATTTGGTCAAGGCTTGTTTGGAGTTTTTGTGAGGCTATGTCTGGTCGGTGGTCTGCTGCGAGAATTGCTGTGTCATCAGCAAAAGTGCCCGTAACAACACCTTCTGTGACTGGGAGGTCGGCTGTGTAAAGCAGGTACAGTATTGGGCCCATAACGCTTCCCTGGGGAACTCCTGCTTGGATCGGATAGAGAGACGTAGTTTCAGTTCCCTGTTTAACGTAGAAGTGTCTGTTGTGTAGGTATGATCTGATGAAGTTGTAGTAATTTATGGGTAGGTTCTTTTTAATTTTAAACAGCAGTCCCTCGTGCCATACCCGATCAAATGCCTGGGATATGTCCAAGAAAGATGCAGAACTATATTGGTTTGATTCAAAGGCATTATGGATATTTTTAACCAATCGATGGACCTGCTCAATGGTTCCAAGTCTCTGACGAAAGCCAGGCTGGTGATCAGGCAGTAGATTATTATCATAGATATGTGGCATTAATCTTCGCAGAAATAAAATTTCCATAACCTTGGAAGTAATTGGTAGCAACCTAATAGGTCTGTAAGATTTCACATTAACAGCATTTTTGCCTGGCTTGATGACCATTATTATTTGGGCCACTTTCCACTGGGGAGGAATCGAACACGTACGTACGATTGCATTGTACAGGATTGTGAGGAATGAAATTCCTTCCTCTGGGAGCTCTATTAGAATTTTGGCAGTTATTAGGTCATAGCCAGGTGCCTTGTTGATATCAAGTGTATCAATAACAGCTTTTATTTCTCTCTTAGTGAAATTCGAAACAGGGGGAGTTGGTGACATTGATTCAGAAAAGTTGACGCTTCTTGCGTTTTGGGGGAATTTATTTCGGGGTTTGGTACAAAGACGCGTTTTAAGTGTTCGGCGAATGTCCGCTTCACTGGTTGCCCATTCATTGTTCTCTTTGCGTAGAGGGGGTTGGTTTGAGACTGGACGTTTCATATTTTTTGTGACTTTCCACAGTGACTAATCAGTAGCCGATGTCATGTCTAGACTTTTTAAGAAGGATTGTACGCCTTCGTTCTTGTTATGGCTAAGTGCTGATTTTAGCTTAAATTGCAAGTAGTTTAGATGTTTTTTATCTGATGCATGTCGAGACTGTTGCCATTTTTTTCTAGCACTACGTTTTTCAGTCAGGAGTTCACGAATAGACGGAGGACATTTGAGTTTACGGTTTGTGTCTGTAAGTGTTGGGGTAGCAGCCCAGGCAGACCTTTGTACACAATAGTTGAGGTGTTCAACAGCTTCCATTATGTTCTCTTCTGTTTTCATAGGCAGTGACTCGTCCAGGCATTGAGCCATTAATTGCCTAAAGAGATCCCAGTCAGTTTTGCGTGTGTGCAGCTTAAATGGTTTTGGAGCTAATGTGATGGACCTTTTGGAGCTAATGTGATGGACCTTTTGAGGGTCATTTCTACAGGTGAATGATCAGAAGACAAATCTAGGCTAGTTCTACTTGTGATAAAGCTGCTAGGGAATCCTTTGGTTATGAAGAAATCTAGCACATCTGGTATTTTTCTTCTATCAGTGGGCCAGTAAGTGGGTTGCCCAGGCGAGACAACACTAAGATTTAGTTTGTCAATTGACATTTTTAGTTGCCGTCCCTTTGTTGTTACTTTACGCGAGCCTCAGTAATGATGTTTCGCATTATAATCTCCACCAGCAACGAATCGGTGGCCCAGTGTGGCGAGAAACCTTACATAATCTGCTTCCTTAAGTTTATGTTTCGGTGGGCTGTAGACAGCCGATATTACAAAAGATCCTACCCAGTCTTGGTACCGCACATTTATTGCTTGGATCTCTTCAGTACAATATTGTACTGTTTCGTAATGCTTAATATTATTTTTTATAATTATTGCACTCCCCCCATGTGCAGTTCCATCAGGGTACATTGTGTGGTAAGTCTTATAGTTTTGTATTTGGAAATAACCCTTTTTTGTAAAGTGGGTTTCAGAGACTAGCAAGATATCAATATTATGTGTCTGTAAATACGATTGAACCTCAAGGGTATGTTGTGGCAGCCCATTGGTATTTCATAGAGCTATTTTTAAGCAATCTATTTTGAGAGATTCGTCGTGAGTGCTATTATTAGGTTTGTCAATGTAGTCAATTGCTGCATCACTTGTTTCAATAAGTCCATTATTTCATGCATATCATTTGTACGTATGTCGCTATTTTGTGGAAGTTGATGTCCTTTGGTTAATACGTCTCCATATGTTTGTCGTATGGTATTCTGAGAGTTCTCTTATAAGCCAGTAATGTTTCTTGTTCATGACTTTCTGTTTTATCAAACTGATTTTTATTCCTGAATCTACGATCTGGTGCTTTTGGGAATTTCAAATTTTGAAGTTCTCGATAGATTTTACAGCCTTTGTAATTTGCAGGATGGTTACCATCGCAGAGCATACATTTGACTTGGTCGGACCTAGTTTTCCTTGGGCAGTCAATGGAGAGGTGGTCACCAGCGCATTTGATACACTTAGGTTGTCGGCGACAATAAGTTTTGGTATGTCCATATTGTTGGCATTTCGCACATTGTGGGATTTCCCGTTTTGGTCGTGGAGGTTCAAAGCATACTATACACTGCATTAGGCTTTTAACTGCATATATTCGCTTGTTGTTGTCATTCGGTAATAATTCAATAATGAACATGGGCAATGGCTTCTTTGTGGTTCTTTGTTTGATATTCCAAACGTTTATGCAGCTGTAGTCCATATCATTTAATGCTTCTTTGATGTCATCAGGGTTAGTAGATGAATGCATATTTTTGAGCACAGCTTTGAACGGTCGATCCTGTTTAGGCTTATAAGTAAAAAAACGCAGTCTGTTTTTGTTCTAATTGTTTGACGATAATTCTGTGTGTATCGGCAGATTTGGTCGGGATTTTGACTTGATCATCGTGGAGGACCTTCAAAGCGTACATATTTGAAGCATGTTTATTAAACATGTTAAGTAGAGGTCGGACATTACCCACTTTGTCAACAAATATTGGAGGTGGTTTTGTTGTCTTTTCTACAGTAGTGGTGTTGTCTACTTGGGTTTCTTCTTCTGCTAGTTGAGTAAAACTATTTGTTGTTGGTATCGGTTGAGTTTGAGATAGCCAGTATGTATCTAGTTTTGTTTGTTTTTGTGTTCCAACATTTTCAGGGCTTGAGTGCGGTCTTTTCTTACCGGTGACTTCCTTCCAGTCATCTTCCTTATTTGTACTTGGTTCTTGGTCAGTACTTTGTTTTGGGTAGGTTGTGGTTGGATAGTTACCCAGAGAATGTGTTCTAGGTCGACTTTCAAATATTACATTATGGCTTATCTGCTGTGGTTGGTTTTTATTAATTTTGGTGCAGTTTTCATTTTTATTATTTTTATTATTGATTGGATCACTCATTTTTGTTCCCACGAGTATAGGACGATAATACGGTCGCTACCTAGGGTGACGCCTATTCCCGGTAGAGGGCTACATAGATCGACGAGTCGCCTGTTTCGTCGAGTTTGGTCGCTAGTGACTGATCTGTCCTTTCAGCCAAAGAGTCCTGTTGGTACCTACCACACCTTAGGATTTAGGGTTTTTTTATAGAGGTGGCCTTCCTTGCGGTCCAAGTGGCGAAGCTCAGACCCCCGTTCCTGCGAGACATGACCACAAGATTACGGTCTGGGGCAGCTCGTTTGAGCTATATACTGTTTTTTAATTCAGGGTTGTCTCCCCTAGCTGTATACTAGGTTAAAGCGCCTAGGGCTCGCTTTCGCCCATCGTACTTTGCTACTGCAGTCCAGGAGTAGATGGAATGTGCGGGGTCCTAAGGACTGTATCATTGCCCAGGAGGGACGACTCACTGGTATAGTAGTGAGCCTACGTATATATATATATATATATATATATATATATATATATATATATATATATATATATATATATATATATTAATAGCGACCTAACTTTTATAGGTTAGTAATCTATAATTGATAAACGGAGTTTGGTAAAATACATTTAGAAAATATCAATCAAAGTCACAAATATAGAAGAATATTAATTTTATCATTTCCCAGGGAGTGTTTCTAGTGAAAATACACTCGTGGCTCCAAAATTTTGTTTTGAAAAATGTCGATTCATTTCAAAGAAAATCATATATCTTTAATTATGAACTTACTTTCTCTCATTTGCATTCGATTATTCCAATACGTACGAGATATAATGTGTATTTTGAAAAACACTTTATTATAAAGAAATATTATATAGTTACTTTAGTAAAAAAGACGGTAAAGTTTTTAAGGACTACCAGACCGTGTTTTAGGAAGTGTATCACTGTGTACCGCCGACGGAGGAAAGTTTTTCCTGTTGCGATCCTCTTATTTTGACTTGGAGTACTTACTTTTGTCAATGGCTATTGTTCGATTTCTAGTTCTGTATTTAATCATCGCCATAATCAATCAAAATTCATCTTGACTATTCTGAAATGAGTTACACATTGTGTTGTGTACATATTGAGAGTTTGTATACGTTTATTATAACGATATTAAGGGCAATCCATTTACGTGGGTCATCAATTGTTTTTACAATCTTCGTGAGCCTTTTTGCTTTACTTTTTTAATTATTAGACTAACGTTTTTTTATATTAAATATAGACCGAAAATCGTAATAAAAAATGCAGTGTGATAAGTTTTCTTTAATATTTACAGAAAATACAGTAAATATTTTTAAAAAGTTCAATTTAAAAAAATAAATACTGCATGTTGCATAATATAATTTATATTAAAAAGACACGTATTTACTTTTTATATTGTCAAGGGTTATACTTCTGAACAACAAATTTGGTACAAATTTATTATTATTTTTATAATAAAATGTAAATGTTATTCATAATATCCCTTTAAATTTTAATATTAATTAACCAAATCATTATTAAAACAAACTTAACACGACCTATGTGTTGATAAAGAGTGTACGTAATAGTATTAAATGCCTGACGGACTCAATATTAAAACCGAAAAAGGTGTGTTTTCGGATTGTCATATACTTACGTCATCAAACGTGATTTAAAGATTTCTTTTTATTTATACAACCTTCAAACCGTGGTCAAAATATAGTCTAGCAGTAGTTTCAATACACTTTTATTTAATTTTACACTTACCGTAAGCCTTTGAGCCAACGGCCACGCTAAAGTTATGTGGAAAAAATGTAATATTGCGATCAATTATTATATCGCAATATTACATGGCAACGAAAAAAAAACGAAACCAACCCAAAGAGTACGCGGTTAGCGGTTATTTATTACTTCAATAAACGCAGCCGCAATAACCTCGCTATGAAATATGAAATGTTATTACTTTAAATGAATATTTTCCAGTTTCAATACTTGGCACGAATACACGCAAATATTTAAGAAAGCTAATGAGGAAACATTCCGCATAAATTTTTCGGAATTCTAAATGAGATTGAGTCGCGCCTTTAGTTAAAAACCCGCGCTGCCTTCGGTTTGTTAACAAAAGTCGTAAATTCAAAATAATTCAATACTGCGTGTATTGCCGATAATAAAAATGGGTGAGATCTGCCGTTGCCAATATTGGCGTCATAACTCAGCTGGGTGAGACCCAGCGACCACACGACCTTACTTCGTCATTAGACTACAGTTTCTTTAATTAATAATACTTACAATAATTACGTAATTTGTTCTCGCACTCTATCATTAGTTTACTAACTATACCTAACAGTTTCAACGACGAGGTCTCCCTCCAACCATCTACTGCTTAACAAAGATTGTCAAGACATAATAACTCTCAATAAAGTAAATGATTAGAACTCTAACTACTTGTTGGTAAATCAGAAAACAGATTTAATATAATTCTTAGCATATTTTAGTTTATGGTAATGTCACCTGTTCCTGTATTATCTGCGTAGACTATGGTGCAGAGTATATAAATCGTAACTCCGTCAACATACTTTTTTTTATACACATTCTTTTCGGTGATATTAAGAAGCTAAGTAAGAATAATACAAAAATAATAGTTTCCTGGAAGTCAACAGTCCCACGGAAGGTAAATTACATATGTAAGTTTGCAGCTTTTATATATACTTTTACCTTGAGTAAAAAAATTAAAACGGAAGAGAGTCAAATATGATCAATTATATTAGAATATAGGGGATGTTAAAGAAATATTTTTATTCGTTTTATTTATTTTTCTGGTGCATAGTAAATCCAAGGTATGTTGTAAACGTATCAACACATTGCTTGAACATTTCATAAGACTTTCTACAAGATGTTTCTCTAGAGAATATTTCGAAAATATATCGTTTTCGGTTACAATAAATTTCAAAAGCGTATTTTAAATTATTTGCTTAATATTTTGAAGACATAATTTCTTGTAATAAGTGGTAAATTATTTTCATGGATGGTAATTAGTGTAATAGGATGGCTGTACTCGTAAGAATGAGAGAAACTACATAAAATGGACTTTTTAACGCGCGTCTTGTAATATTGTTGTATAAATAATAAAAGAAAAAATGCAAACATAAATTTGAAAGTTTAATTTATTACCGACGTTGAATGTGTTTAAAATGGTTTTATTAACTTTATTATATTTTGGAAAATGGTAAAAATAATTGAAAGACAAAACCTACATTGAGAAAATGTCAATAACGACCAATTAGAAAAATAAGAACAAATCAACGAGAAAGCAGGAAATAGACTTTTATTCCACTGCACGTAATGTCCGTTGATATGTTTAGTTTTAAAAAAACTATTTTTCATATCAAATTTAATAATAATTAACGTGCTCGCTCATATTGTTAATATTGAGAAATTAATTCGACGACAGAATTACTCCGCATATATTTCGTATATATAATTCGATAAAATTTTGGGAATAAAATAAAAAAAAACGCTTGAAAGGAATGTGAAACAATGAAGTAATTAATTTTAAAATATTTATCTAATAATTTTGGATAGTGGAAGCAATAAAAAACGAACACACAAATATGATGCAGTTGATAAAAAATTGTTCAAATGGATGTGTGATTAAAGAACTAAAATTCAGTTTAACAGTTATGTTCACACAAAATAAATATTTTTTTCATTATTTCCCATTGATTTTTTTTAATTTTATCTAGGTTTAAAGACGTGTACGTACAGAACAATAAATAAATATGAACTTAAAAAGGATAAAATCATAACAAATTATATTACTTTATAATCCTTATGTATGTTTTCCGTATATTCATATACAACATAAGTTGACTTTTAGTGCTTTCGCCCGCGCTCACAATCGACATATTTTACAATTAAATGTGTCATCTGTTATCACGTGAGAGCGTCGCGCGCAATTTCGAGATTTAGTAAACGTCTATTAGAAAGGAGCGTGCTCGTAGGTAAGTATTCTTATGACATCGTATATTTGAATAAAAAAATGTGACGCCAGTAAGTTAAAATATTTCGTTTATTTATGTAGTAAGAATTCTTTTAGTGGCTCTTAATAACTTTGTCACGTGAGTGTATAGACGCTAGGTATTATGATCGCTCACCCAAAAGAGCTGTCTTCATTTCTATTCCGTTCAGATCAGAAATTAAATCCAATATCACAGGTTGGAACATTAGATAAGTTAATTATTTGATGATATTCTCTACTATAGTGTTTATAGCCCGTAAGTCCCTTTTATAATCTCTTTTAAGAGTATATATATATATATGTGTGTGTGTGTGTGTGTGTGTGTGTGTGTGTGTATCGAATTATTATTCTGACTGAGTAACATTTCCATTAAGGAATGCACGTTTCCTTACCCGTGAACACCTATAACATAATGATAGGCCACAACATTTTTGATGAACGTGTTTTAACTCTCGGTTGCATAGTAAACATTCTAATTTCTATTTTAAGGCCTCGTTAGAAAAAAATGAATCTCTGAGTTATCTTTGTAAATATTAAATTTACTATCCCCATGATTTTGAAAAGTCGTCACTCGGTGGTAGAGTAATTGCTTTCTATTTAACTACTAACAATTTTGCTCGCTCCTCAGCCAGGAAAAGTTCAAACCTCACTAAAGTCTTAAATAATAGGTACTTATAATTATGTAGTTAGTAATATTTAAAAATAAATTGATTATTTAAAATAAAATCTTAACCATAAAATTATTTCCACCATCATGTCGAAAATTATCTAAATACATATTTATTATGGTTGCTTATAAGTAGTTGTCTATTATATAAAAATAATGTAATATCCTTTTTAAGGTTTTTTATTTTCGTTTGTACCTTTATATATATATATATATATATATATATATATATATATATACAGATTTCACGAAAGTGTAACGTATGGCTATAAATTGTTGTGGAGAATTAAGAAATAAGCCATTACTCACAATTTCTCTACAGGGAATATTAATTCCACGAAAGTACGCTTGTCTGTCTGTTAGTTAATCACACATAAACTGCTGTGTATATTTTTAATAAACTTTGTATAGACATGGATCATGATTTGAATTAACTTATGGGATGTTTATTAGCCCAAGAAAAAGCATAATTACTGTATAAGATCCTGAAATCCGAAGCTTGGCATTTTTATTCAATAATAAATATTTTGAACCTCACCAGGTCAATTGGCAGCGCAAAACTGTATTGTTTACGAATCTCGTGAGTTCAAAATATGCGTATTTTTGCTGGCCACAGCAAAACGTTTAACATTATTGATATATTATTTGTGCAATAGTCTCATAAGTTCATAGATATATCTCGTGGATTTAATCAGAAAGTCACGCGAGTGAAGCTATGGACTAATCTACTAGTATCAGTGTTGTAACAATAATTATTTATTTCCCTTAAAACCTTTAGTTTCTTTTGCCAATTCCATAAACTTGTTTAAAAACTATGGCAGAACGCTTTCCCATAAACTTGATTAAAACACTAGCAGAAATGTCGTTGGATCGGATGCCATCCGACGCAATAATATCATCATCAGGGCTGACAAAACGCCTGCGGGTGAGCCCGCAAGAAGGTTCAATTCGTCAACAATCGACGGAGTGGCTGTGGTTATTGTCGGAGAAAATTTACAATCATAGACACCGTGCTTCATCATCGGAACAACGAATTGAAACGCGTGTCCAAAAAGCATAGGACTTCTTTTGGCAGAGCGAGGACGGATACCATTTCAACATGAAAATGGTTAATCAACTAACAGGTAAATGTAAGAAATTTAATAATTAATGGGTTGATTTTATTACATTTAACCGTATGTCTATTGTGATTGCAGGCGCTGCAACATATAAAAAAGTTATGAATTTTTATTCACACAGTCTTTTGATATGTGAAGATGAAATAAATCATATTTTGAAGTATCGCCCACTTTTCCATTAGTTCGCGGTTGATATGTATGTCAAAATTAAGACTGAACGATTGAAATACATTCGCTTGAAATCAGCTCTGACCTGAAGAATACATTCATCTGCGCGATGCGATTAATGCTATTAAGGCGATGCAAACAAAGTGGCAAGAATGACCATTTTGCCGGTCACTTACATTGGAAGCCCGAAACACATGTACGCGCCAGTTTTAACACATAACATCACTGCCAGAGTTTTTTTAAACAAAAACATGAAAGAAACTTCATTATGAAAATATTGGGCGAATTGAATGCAAAAATAAACACAAAGGCGTGAAAAAATTAAAAATAAATTAATTTCACAAATAGTTTTAATTTAAAATTTAAGAAAAATTCGATACAGGAATTTACACTGAGAAGTCACTGTCTCCATTCATAAGTGAAATACTTTATGAGTATAAACATGTATTTTGTAAGATATACCATTATATGGCGGGACTACGTGTTTAGAAATTGAAATGAAAAAATATCTAAGAATCGCTCTCAAATCTAATTATCGTAATATAAACACAATTCCAAATCTTTACTTATACATTTATACTATGTACATAAATCATTGATTGAATATATTTTCGACTGATATTAAAATTTATCTGTCGTAAGCTTTTTTCATGCACGAGTTGTAGAAATAAAACTCAAGCTATTGTTATCTTTGTTGTATGTTGTCGCTTCAGTGACATAAAATTCTGTTTAATGACCTTCAATATTGAAAAAAAAACTTAAAACTTTGTACTTTTCCTGTGATGTAATTAACTCTTGCAAAGCAATTAAAACCATTGATGCTATTTTGCGTGGTACGTAATTCTGTAGCATGCAATTTTCCACGGTGTATTTTCAGGTAAAGTTTGCAGAAATATACATATTGTAGATATCTCTACTTTGATTATAATTTACTCTACAACAAAAGTTCACAAATGATACTCGTGAAAAACACTTTTTTTGATTGCTAAAACTTTTATCTAAAATGTTTTTTTGAATTAAAAAAATAAAACCGGTCGAAACTTATGGCGTCTCCGTCAAATTTAACTTCATTTCGACAAATATTTCTTTAAGAAATTATACCTTTGGTTTTATATTTCAGTGCATTTAATTACGAAATTGATTAATTAATTGATACAATTTTTTTCATCTTGGCATAGGTAGGTACAGCACCTAAACGATATAGAGATAAAATTAACCATTATTAATAAAACAAGATCATTCTTTTCATAATGTATCACTTTTCCATTTATGTAATAAAGCGACACTTAAATTTTGTCAGAAGAAAATACTTTAGATTCTGCTGGTATTAATTGGATGTTGTAGTATCATATCACAGAAATTATTTATATAAAAAATATTTGCTTTTCGTATATTATTACTCATTATTTTGTCGTCACTAACATAAATAATCTTGGTAATAAAAAATTACGAAATTCACCTTTTTAACCGGTACTTAACGTCTTGTTATTTTATTCAATAAATATGAGAAATTGTTTCCAACTCAACGTAGGAGTGTCGCTAAAATAGTAACATGCCAGTGGTTAATAGAGATCTGAAATTTACGTTTCACGAAATAAAGATCTCAATAGGGCCAGAAAATGCTCTGTAGGTATGAATAGTACCAGGACCAGAAAATGCTCTGTAGGCAGCACCAGGATGAGAAAGTGCTCTGTAGGTAGCTCTACGACTAGAAAGTTCTCTGTGGATATACGCAAAGCTTACAATTCAAAAGTTTTTACAATCTTATAATTTGGGTGTGCTGTAACAACTCATGACAGATTCTTCGATTCCTTTCGGTGCTGTATTGTATAATGTAACTATAGTTTCAATGTGAGTCTTTATTTCTCTTTACTGAATTATATTAATTTATTGTAATTACCTTCTTAATTAGTTTAGTAGAAATTATTTAAATTTCGTCTCACGAAGACTTCTCTATCGTGCGATGGGTGACCTGATTATCCGAGTAAAAGTGACAATTAGTTCACAAGATCAATTAAGTTTAGAAAATACAAGTCTCAAAAAGAACCCAGTAAGATGTGAAGTTACGAAATCATGATGCGTATTTATATCATCGTAGTAACAAATGAATAGAGCTAGATATTTCCTCTAAACATTACTACCCATAATTGTAACCATTATATAATTACAACTCATACCCATATAAATTAATGGAATGTTTTTTATAATCAAACACTACACTTAAAAGTTTAAATTTAAGTTTAAACTTAAAAGGTAGACTGACAAAAATAACTAAATGAAAATACAAGAATCGCGTGCATTATTGCTCCTAAAAGAAATAAGTACAAAAATAGACTAAACCAAAATAATCAAAGATGTTCAAAAGATACCGTTCTGAATTATTTAGTCAAAAGTAATATCACAAGCCACCGTCCAAAATAACAAAGTTAGATTTTCGTAAATTTTAATGATATTTTATGATACTGTAATATTCCCAACGAAATTAATTTATTATGCGTGTGCTCCTATATGAAGTACCTCAGTCTCTATCAAGTGTAATTTTCCTGTAGATGAGGGATAGATAAAACGTTGGTAGTTACCCTTTTATTATCCTAAATAAATATGTTCAAGCACATAATGTATTTTATCAAATGTGAGCATCGAGGACGCGAAGAGGTCACACGCAAAATATTTAACATGTAGATATTCTCTTGACCTTTTAAGATGCACTCAATTTTGAATTTGTAAAATGTAAATTTGTAACGTTAATTTGGATGTACGGTAGAACCGTTTATAATTTCATATTAGTGAATAATATTAAGTGACACAGAAAATCGAATAATGCCTATACTGTGTTTGATTTCTTCATTAGAATATATTTTTTAAATTTACTTAAAACCTACTGAATTAATTTTTAATGACATTTTAAACCTCATAAATAAGAAGATAAGAAAATTTTGTTTTTTTTAAAACTATGAAAATTGGTATGAATAAATTTTGGGTAAAAGGTTTATCAATCTAAAGCAGTAAAGTGCGAGGAGTGCCAATGAAGTATAAACATTACAAGATACATATAATGACGGTAAATATTATATAGACGCGACATCAGTGCTCCGTAAGTGTCCTGATATAATAATGTAATTTGTTTCAATTTGTATACGATATTCTTTTTTATTTACCTGAACTCTATCCCATCGTTCATTTAATGAGGATATAAGGTAACTACATTATTTAAAATAATGATAGCATCAGACTAGACAATTAAATCCTAAAAACTATACGATCGAATATCAACTTCATCTGCTAAATTAATAGACTTAAATTGATATACAATTTTCTTTCTTCTAATATCGATGCTAACCTAACGCCAGTCATCTCGAAGACGGGAACAAGTTTGTGAAGATGATTTTCAAGTGTTTTTAGTTTAACGTTACAGTTTTAAATTTGAACATTAAAATTATGGTTCATTCTTACATTAAATTTGACTTCTATGCTAACCTAATATCCTAAAAAATAAGAACAGTTAAGTACGAGTAGAACTCACTTTACAAGGGTTTCGTATACACTTGGGTATATATAAATATTCAAGGGAGTATAGTATTATTATTAAATTTGCATAAAGGATATGGTCAATTTTTGCCTAATAAAATTTGTATTAACCACGAATTTAAAATAAACATTATGAAACTTAAAATTAATTAACAATTTTTTACATCGGTAGAGTTCGGGCATAACTAATGATGATTCTTTATATATATGTTTATTTATATATATATATATATATATATATATATGTATATATATATATATATATATATACATATATAAATATATATATATATATATATATATATATATATATATATATATATATATATATATTTGTTAATTTTGGCGAAACTCCGAGCTCCTTGGATCTGTTCCTTATATTCAAAGAAAACCAAAAGAGCAGTAAATATTTTTGATGTACATTGAAATTCACAAGCCAGGGAGAAGCTCATACGAAAATTGAAGATATCACTTGTATTATTTTTCATAATTTATATTTTTTGTTATTCATATCGTCAGCTATATCATTCAAAGGCATAAAATATCGCGAATATTTAAAAAACTATGAATAATACAATCTTAGCTATGCTTTTCCCATAAACTTTCAGTAAGCTTCTAGTAACAATTTTTTTATAATTTTGAATCAAGCAGTTTGAAGCTTGAGAGAGACGAACATAACATATTTTTTGTACAGCTTAACACAAAAAAAGTGTTGGAATCCTTATAAGAATTTATACTCCACGCAATAAATAAATTTAAAAAAATATTCTATTACTTTATTCAATACCTCAAAAATTTTCATACGAAATACAATTTAGTGCACATTGACATGCTTTATCACTATGCCAAATTTTACGGTTAGGTCAAAGATATTACATTGATACACTATGTTATTGTATATGTATATATATATATATAAATATATTTTATTTGTATATATATATATATATATATATATACACAGACACACACATATATATATGTATATATATACATATACAATAACATATCGCGTATCAATGTAGTAGTACGACAATAAATTAATCAAATTTTACTTTATATTGAAACGTCGAAATTATTACTAATAAAATAAATTTATTTTTTTGTTGAGTTTCTTGAAAAATGTTTTTTATTAAATGAAGAAAAGGAAATATTGAAATGTACGTTTTAAATAAAAAGAAGAAAAAACTGAACGATGAACTTAAAAACAAATTTCATTACTGGCTGACGTCAAATGGAGTCAGTATGGTTATTAACACCGCAGATGAATAAACAAAATATATTAATTTTTGTTGATATAAGGGTGATAAACCTGGCCCAATATTTTCTTAAATAATGGAATATATTTAGTCTTTAATATTCAGGAATCGTTATCTCGATTGAACCCTATTATTACTCCAACATGAATATGTACGAAAACGTTTCGCGTAACCGCACAAGTTAGCGATAGCTTGCCGACAGTGATCTTTGGTTAGCTTAATCGATTTTGTTCACTAAATGTTGATTTTACCTCGACATCGTGAGAGAGAGAGACCTTTGTCTATTTATAATAAACTATTTAAACAACTAACAGGAATTTCTCATTGTAATGTTCTTATTAAAACATTCGATTAGCAGGATTATGCATATATGAATGTGTATTAAATCTTAGAGTTTTAAGTCTCATTAGGCAAATATTTTACTTTATATTCTTATGGAAACAATACATTATATTAATGTTTAACACTATTGTTATTAAATTTTACTAAAATATACCAATTGTATCAAAATAATGTATTACATGACCCTTTTGGCGGAAAATAAAATTTCACAAATATTTTTCTGTCAAAGACACTATTTAGTGACAATTGCATGAAAGGTTTTTGAAGTAGCTGACAGTTTCATCGCTAGTAGAGTATATAAAGCTACAAAGCACCATAGAAAATTGGCTGTTGCTTTGTTTTATTGGTGTTGCGCACATATCCGACGATACCATTTATAGCATTGTGTACATTGTTCCTGAATTTACCAATGAGCTTTTTTATCATAATAATTATTCCTGCATTTACATTTATTTTCTACGTCATCGCTGTTTCTCACATATTTTCTTCTTTTCTTCCAATTGTCTTTGACTATGGTCCTTTTTGTTCCTTGTCTAGTATGTTCAATCAACCGGGCGCGTTTTGAAAAAAGGATGAGAATAAAATTTTAAAAATACATGATGAAGTTGGCACGCTGCAACAAAAAATCGAAACCCTGAAGTTGCTCACAATAGATATAAATAAATAAATATATATTTATACATATATATATATATATATATATATATATATATACATACATAAAAAAAACATATATGTACATATATTTACATATGCATAATTTTAATAAATGACTTTCATAAAAAATGTATTTTGGAAAAAATATTAGTTATGAAAATTTCGAAAGAATAATCAACTCTATCCCTCCATCCCATTCTAGCCTAGCCCAGCACAGCGCAGCGCAGGCTAGCATAGTGCAGCTTAGCGCAGCTCAGTGTAGTGTAGCGCAGCGTAGTGTAGCACCGGACAGCATAGTCCAGATTAGCGCAGTCCAGCCCAGCCAAGTGCAGCCCAGCCCTGGGCTGGGTTGTGCTGAGTTGGACTGGACTAGGCTGGGTTGTGCTAAATTTATATAATATAATTATATAATATAAATAATTTTATACAAATATATCCAGTAATAAAATTTTTATTGTTAATTAATTTAGTATCAAAATTGTGAAAACGGTATATGAATTTAAAATATACTTAAATATTAGACAGCTACAAAATGTCGTTACCGTTGTGTATTGGGTTAATGATAAGACATACGGCCTTCGACGATGCGGCACACCGCGGAGACCCGGGTTCGATTTCCGGTCATTCGTCGACCGGAGCTGGACTGGTCTTGTGACTGGCTGTAAGAGATTGCTCTCGTAGCAATAAATCCGCCATACTTATCCATTAGATATATTAAAGTGGATAAATAAATAAAATGAAATGAATGCCATTAAATTTACCAAGAAATATAAGTCATAATACAAAGAGGCTTAATTTTTTCCTGAATTTTGGTACCGTAATAATAGTTGAAATTAACAGGTTAAAAAATATTGAAGTTGATGATTAAAATTATTTATATTTTTATTTTAAATACTTAATAATTTATAAGAAATTATACTTTTAATTGTGAATAAGTGTTAAGTTATTAAACAAGAAATGAAATAACTGGAAAAAAGGTTTAAATATATTCCATCGCATGCAAAACCATCCAGAAAACAATTTTTCAAATTAATTTTTTTATACTAAATAACCATCAGCTGCAGAATTGTTTAGACACGTCGTCTAACGTATATCCTTTCATATGATATGAAAAAATTATTAAAAATTTTCTGGTACTAAGCCGCATTTATGGTTCTTTGGCGAGACTTTGATGTCAATTTCCAAGGAAATGTTGGTAAACATATTGAAAAGTTCTTTAAAAACAAAAAAAATTAACATTCAGCAATAATCCTAAGATTTGAACAGCACGACGTGATACTAACATTTATTTATGCGATATCCTGACGCCATCGGTATAAAATAATTCATACCGTATTTTAGTTACCATAAACCACTTGTAACTACTGAAAATAACATAACACTAGAAGAAACTTAGCTTTTTGGTCTTCAGTAGATATAATTTAGAAATTATATGTATTTATTTCTATTCGCAATATATTTGTGCTATATTTTTACACATATATTTGGGAATATTTGTTAGATTTTCATGTGTATCAATTTTTCAAATTATTTCATTATTAAATGAAATTTTAGAAAAAAGATCATCTTTGTAATCCTTTTTAAGAGGACATAACTTTTCATTTCATTTAATTGAATTTAGATTTCATCAAACGTATTTATTATCACGCTCCAGTCTTATTAATATTTTATTTGTATTAATTATTTGCGTAATGAATAATGTTTTTCTTGTATTATGCTAAAGAAATGTAACTCAACGCGCATAATAACATGTACAATTTTTTTTCATTATCTCAAATTCCCATGTTTGCCAGCAAATTATAAGTCGAAATAAAATTGAGATTCTGAAGTATCTGTCTATTAATTGACAATATTTTCAAAAAGTTAGGAGGAAATAATGTCGAAATATGAAGCCTTCAAATCTTTTTTGAAAGTTAATGTTGAATAAAATAAGAATAATAGTAAAAAGCACGCATATTGAAAAGTTGTAGACTTGCCATATATGCAATATATTATATGCACACTTATTAAGATTACCACATATTTTTCGAAAGATTGTTTAACAAAACACTGGCGAGTAATATGACATAAAAATAATAATAACAGGTGAAATTGATCAAACCAATGAAGTCACCACGCATCACCCTGGATTTCCATTTCCACATATCAGCCAGTATTGCAATTAAACTTATTATTAATTAAAATAAAACGGTGGCTATGGTCTAGTGTTACCAATTCAACGCGACACCCATTGTTATAATATCAGTTATTGCTATATGTGTGACTGAAACTAAAATTGAACCTATGCTTTTCTGCAGCTAATACATCTTGGCTGCTCATTTTAGGGTAATATGACTTATTTGAGTAACACAGGAAGCCATAATTTTCAACTTTTACATTATCATTAACTAAAATCTCTGTCTTCGATTAAAGCCCAATGTTTGCTCTCTTCATCATTAAAATGTTGAACTATAGTGGTGCACACCTATTATGATAGCATGACTCCTACAACACCAATAATATGAAAAACAAAACTAAGTTGCTCTCATCGCTGTATAGTGATGCAAACCTATTATGATAGCATGACTCCTACAACATCAATAATATGAAAAAAAAACTAAGTTACTCTCATCGCTGTAGATCTTTCAATAATTACATTTAAAAAAATTCCAGATAAATTAATTGTCTTCTTTCTCGAGCCATTACGTTGATTTACCCTTACCTACATAAGATATTTCGTTAGCGTAGACTTCAAGTCAGGAATCATTAGATAATGAAGGAACCCTTCTGTCCGGAATAGGTGCCGTTGTCTGAAAACTTAACGTAATGCTGCTAAGTGCATTAGCTATTATCTTATGTCGTTTGTTGGAATAAATCCAACAGTCTGCGTGGTTCTATTTCTCAACTCATCTGAAATAGTAAATGTCAATAATTAATAAAATAACTTATTCATCGGTAAATTGTCTGCAGCGTACAAATATATTCAGATTTTAATGGGACCTTGGTCAGTTTTTTTCTGAATGCTACCTCGATGTCGGTTTTTTTCTCTACATGAAAGAAATATGAAAGACTTTGGATCTATGCGGTACTCACGTTAGACCACTACCTCGCGTGAGTCACTGTGGATTGTGTATTGAAGCGATGAGGGCCATAGGCAATATAGTCCGCACGTGGAAATACACACGACTTGGGCAAGGTATAACTTGGGACCTCATACTGCACAATTATTTCAGTTAGTTATAAACGGAATTGAAACATTGGGTCTGAAAATGATATCTTTGATCATAAGGAAAAAGCTACATAATGTGGTGTTCTCTTCTTCTGAATGTTTAATACAACTTTTATGTAAATTTTATTGATGTTAGTTTTGTAACTGCATAATCTTTTTCAAAGTTCCGTGCCGAAATGGTCCGAATAAACCAGTTTTATTATAAAATTATTTTTTTACAATCTTGATTAGTCTTTATTACAACTATATATTAAAATAAAAACAATACATGGTTATGTTCAACTATAGTTTATAAGTTATAAGTAACGAACACGTAAATATTTAGTAGTGGCAATTCTCTACTGCGTTATGTTAAATAAATAAATTTTGTATGCACATTATGTTTTTTATATTATAACAAATATCTATGTGTAGTGTCAAAATATTATGAGTTCAAATAATTCAGGTAGAAAACCAATGAAATGCGAATCTGACTCCTGCTTTAGGCGTTTTATTTTTAAGAAGATTTTTTTGTGTTGGTAGAAATATTTTATTAGGTTACTTGAGTTAATCATAAGCCCTTCTTTAATATAATTTTCGTTCTGAGAACAATTTAACAATTGTCTTATTAAAAGTACTCCTTTTTTAAATATCTTTGTCACAAATCGAATATAGGGCGCGCTGCAAGGTAGGCTGAAAATCGAATCCCAAAGACTTAGGAATTTTTAATTTTACGGTTCGTTTTTTTTTGCTGGATACAGTTTTTGTTTAACATTACTGTGCACAAGTGTGTCATGTGAGTCAATTTACAGTGGAAACGGTTTAATTATAATTTTTTTACTAAAAAATTGTATAGAGCTAATATCAAAAATCCGCTTATCTCTGGAACCGTAAAGAAAAAGGGTATTATCCTTACAGAAAGTCATAGTACTAATTATTCATCATTTATTGACATATTAGATATGATGGTTATTCTTACGGATATGCTTTTAAATTTCGGAAATATTTTAAAATTTTGTTTCGCATTAATCATCAATAAAAAATTAAATCGCCATTTCGTTTGATTTATTTCCAAAATATATATTTAAATAAACGAGAGTCTAAAAATCCGTGTATATTATATTTAGCACTAAGAAGAGCCGTTAAAAGATTTTAAAAAAATTTTTAAAAATCTGCATCAATCAAATCGATTTTCAGCTCACCGTGCCCCGCCGGTGTCATATTTCTGCGACAACCAAAGAGGTAAATTTCATAATTCTAGTGTCTGTTTCCGGTGAAGAGCCATGTCGGCCTCTGATTCGTCAAACTACGCCGATTAGCACTTAATTCTAGTAATAAAATTGCGACTAAAATATTTTGTCAACGATGCAGCTTGCACTTTATTTTACGAATGAATTCATGCCATACATTTCATACACAAAACCAGCTATTACAAAAATTACATTAAAAATGAATTACACAAAAACTTTAATATTACAACTAGTTTTTATATCATTATTGGGATATTCTAAAAAGAAATTAAGCACGTAAAACGCCACTATCGATCGGAATATATAATTTAAAATAAGAGACGTAAGGAGAATAAACTACCCTAATGTCTTATATTCTTATAAATCGTATCGTTATTTTCTAAAATTAATTATGGAATAGAATATTTAACCTTTATATCCAAGAGATAAAACCGAATATTTTTGGAATATTAAAATGGAACTGACGAGCAAGTTGGCGTTTTTTTTTCAAAATATTCTCTGCATGCTCCTCTATTCCTTTGTAATTTCTTCTACGACGTTTGTATAGTTAGGCCTTCGGCACCTTCGATTAGTACTTCGGCGTCCGGGAATTCGCCAATTCCATTCCTCCCTACCTATCTTTTATTCTTGGGAATACAAATCGCGTGGTATGAGATCGGGACTGCATGGCAGCTGACCTATAATTTCTACACTCCACAGAGATATCGTAATGATGAAGTAGTCTTATAATAGGCGTACTTGCTTATGAACGTTTTCCAAAACAACAGACAAATAATTGCTGGTATATTAGTCTGCGGTAATCGTTATTTCATGAGACAACCGCCTTTTCTCCAGCACTTCGTACTTTCTTCACCTTAGTAGGTCCTTTAAATTTTGTAACTTTTGAAAAGGGCATACTAACCGTGCAGATAACTTCGTAATTTAGCTTTAGTAAAAAATTTTCCATCTTTCGATACTCGTGATAATGTTGAACACAGCATTTTAGTAATCTCCATTAATTTTTTCTAATATTTCGCGACACCAATTCACGAAACTGTGAGTCTGAGTCAAATTATGGAGTATCCACTTAATATAAAGTTTCATGATGCCTAAATATTTTCATATTTACTTACAGAAATCAATACACTTAACTCATGCCCATGTCTAACATTGCACCAATGTGATGATTGGTCGCTCTCTTGTGCGCCTTCATTATGTACCACGCAGTGTTGATATTATTTCAGTTGTCGCTCTTGAGGGACATCTCTCAACCAAATCATCACTTAGATTTATACGACAACATTCGCACTCTCTAAATTACTTGTAAACAATAGCGGTGGGTGAATTTTTTTTATAAAATACCAATCAATGTCGATTCTGACTAATTATTGATTGAGCCAACAAGAAGTCATATAAAATCATCGATGAAAATTTTCTCGTGATAAAATCATCTTGAAGTGATTCACACAATTTTCAATTTGTGTATTACGTCGACATACTCATGATTTTGGTAGGACGTATTTTGGATTTTTAATAAAAGACAATTTTATTGAAAGATAATTGAAAAAGAATAGCACAGCGTCCTACACGAGTAAAATCGAGTATTGCTAACTGATGAGACGTAGTAATAAAGTTAATAGTAAACACAAAGTATCGAGTAATAATTACAAATAAATTAATGTGCTTCGTTACCTAGTGGACGAAGATGAAATTATGTTGCCTGATCGATCATATGAAACAAACTTTTTTGCAGGTTATCCCAAAATATTAGACTGTCTCGGATAAGACCGTTTTTTAGTAATGTTAACGATCATTTAAGAAACGGTAAGAAATTAAACAAGCTTATGAAAGAACACACCTGAGAAATAAAGATGATTTTTAAAAGCACTGAATATTTCATCTAACTGAACATTAAATATTATTATTAATATGCTTAATTACTGTCTGGTATATTTTGCAATCTGCTAACCTTCGTACTATAGTCAGACTTAAAAACAAAATAAAAAATGGACGAAGTTTAGGTAAGACCTATGTATATAATTGAATAGAAAATTATAACTGACACACTGGTCATCAGATAATTCTTTATATGAAATTCCCAATGTCGTTTTAATTATATATCTATATATATATGTACATACATACATTCATATATATATATATACATACATACATTCATATATATATATATATATATATATATATATCCAGCTAAAATATCTCTTTTGTTTACATTTTGCCAATGTTATTATATACGGAGCCCTGCGGTAAAATACATTACGATCAACTGTCATCTTCCGATAGACAAAGGTAAGGAAAAATGTCGCAAGGTCACACCTTACGCTATCCTAAATAAATATTTTTAAGATAAAAGGCATACAGTACGAATTTATGACTCCGAAGCGACGCGTACTCTATGGATGTGGAGAATTTACGCTATCATACTCCCCTACAGGTACGTTATACGTGTATATGACCAAAAGTTTGTAAAATAGGAGGTGTAAATTATTGAAACAAATGAACTTTGATATTTTTCATTAGTATCGCTATTTACCTCATTTCGGTGGAATATTTGCTTAGATACACGCATAAACATGATTTTTTCATAGTTTTGTGGAAACTCAGTCCCACCTATCATGATGAATAATTTCATCTACTGAAGTAGTTGCCGCGTTGTAAACATAAATTGTTCCATACATATATATTTGTATGTGCGAATACATATTATACATAAATATATTTGTTTAAAAAATGTTAAGGAAAGGCAATAAAGACTGAAAGTAACTTAGAAAAAGTAATGAAGGTAGATTTAGGAAAAGCATTACATACATCGGTAAAAGTATTAAATTATCCAAATGTTTTACTTCTGATCTAAGTAAATATTTAGAACTAAAATTATTGTGTTAAATTATTTTCTGAAAAACGTTAGTACTACACTTAGACATTAAAATAAACAAAAAAATTGACTTAGAATAAAAAAGCATTCATAATATTTTAATTACGGGTTACAAAAATCAGTATAATCTATAATTATGAATACCAAGTACGAATGAAATCCTGTTAAACACTTGAACACAAAAGAGTGATCTTGTAAGTAGAAGAATAATCGAGATAAAATATGTTTTGTTGCCAGAGGGAAGTAATACGTGTTTGTGTGTTTTAGTAAAGTGATGTTAACCAGAGTTACACTTAATAACAGATGATATAGTGATTCAATGCTTCCAGTGCATCATGGCACGCGACGGACTCTAAGCATTTCCCAAAAGAGAAGCGGCGTCACGGTCACGTTCCAATATGCAATTTATTTCTACGAGTACTCGAATATAATTTGCATGGGACTAGCCTTTCTGCTCATACATTGTCGGTAACTAGTTAAACCACTTAATGACTACCTCTGAGTTTGTATGCGAATAAAACATTGTGTCCGGTGGAATGTCAATTGGGGCTAACTAAAATGCTTCGAAATGACAAAATAAAAAAATACTTTTGCCAAATAACGATGTGATGTTTCCCCATATGGCTCATAATGACGTTACATGTTTTAAATTTCATGGACTTACAGGGACCAACTTTTTATATCATATATCTAATTAATAATTTGTGCACAAACGGAAGGAAAGAATTAGAAACTTCTTACTATATAATAGTTACATATTTTTTTTATTTACTTTGAAAGCGATCCGTAATAATGAACTCATACAACGTATCGTGTCAGCTGCTGATATTGAATTTTAAAATTGACTGTTTTATCTGAGTAAGGTTTTACAATAACAAAAGTATAAATTTATAGTTCGAATATTAAATATTATTCTGAGTGAAACAGATGAATTTTAATTGATTTTTTAAATATTATTTTGTAGTTTCGGTAAATAATATTAATATATTTCGTACAGACTTAATATTCGATACTCGATACTCTTTGATAACTGGAGATTTTCTTCAAATGTTATTGGAATTCCAAACTTCTGAATTAATTGGAAAATTTTTAATGACAGTAACAATAATTGTAGCCCCAGAGCAGTAGCAACTTTGTCAAAGTCCTTATTTAAAATACTCCTATCTTTTTGCGAATAGATGTTATCTTTTTTGCGAATGTATATATATATATATATATGTGTGTGTGTGTGTGCGTGTGCGTGCGTGTGAGTCTGTGTGTGCGTGTGCGTGGGCGTGTGCGTGGGCGTAGTCGCGGGCGTGGGTGTGGGCGTAGTGCGTGCGCGTGCCCGTTTGCGTTTGTATGTGTGTGTATATGTGTATATGTCTATATACGTATACATAAATTTATTTCTAATATAATTTCTTACATCGAACAAATAAACTATGTGCTTAGAAAAATTTAATTGACAGAATCATATTCGAAAAAACTTTATTTGAGTGAAATTAATTCTGATTACCGCAATTAATTTTGATTAACGTACGGTGACAGTTACGATCGATCGAAATCAAATTTGAATAGAGAGTTGGTCGACTTTCACTATGTAGTAGTAGTAATATATTCGAGCCCACACGGTGAAAAAGTGAAAATAATCAGTGATCATTTTCCACGCCAAGTATGTTTCTGTTTTGTTTATTGTTTATGGCAATGTCACTTAGTCTTCATAATTTCCTTTATCTAATATTTTTCTCAGTTAGTTTCAATTCAATAAATTTCTTTTCCTTATATAAGTAAGCGATATAGAGGGATATTTTGAAGCATCGAGGAAGGTTGTACAAAGGTTGTACATATATATGCGTATTACAATGTATTCAAATAAGCAAACGTGTTTTCCACGGGTAATTTTGCATATTTATTTGGAACTTTCATGAAAAAAGGTCATTTAATTACTAATAATTGTAATAAAATAAAAACTTGAGCTAATGAATTTTATTAATGTTTCTTTCCTATTTATGGGTAATTTCCTATATAAATTATAAATAATATATTGTAATTTGTCAAACATAGTAGGTATATATTATGTTTTATCCAATGTAAACTTATGAAGTCCTTTACCAAATTTTATTGATTCAATCACCCATGGACTGAAAAGTATATGTTTTTTTGTAGTACAAACCAAAAAAGTACATGTTTTTTCTCTTATTGTTTGTTTACTGTTACATAAAGAAGAATATGTACACACTGGCAGAATCTGGAAAAGTCCATGAATCTAAACTAACGCTGTTCAATCTGGCGCATTTCTTCCTTCAGCAAAAGATCGAAAAAAATTCTCCAAGTTTCATTACTTAAAATTATTTATTTACATACGAACTTACATCGACCATTATCAGTTTCAATTTATTTATGATATGTATATTTTTATTTTATTACTACATTACAATAATTTATTTATAGTTATTTATGCCAACTTCCAATCCACATAACTTTTAAAATAATTAAGTGTTGTTTACGAAAAGCACTTTTGAGTAGGTCGCTTCACATTTTATTAAGGCTCAAAAGTGAAATAACTTCCTTTGAATTTGTGTATTTATACATTGATAATAAAGAAAATGATGTATTATTGTAAAATAATGAATAAAATGATGCAAAAATATATGACGTAAAGAAAATAATCTGATGTTAAGAAATTAAACATTTCCGCACGGAATAAATTTGTCCCATTATCCACAGGATTATGGAGAACTACAAATGCTCTTTGATACCCATGAAAAGAGTTGAAGAGAAGAACAACCTAGGAGAGACTCCTCTAATGTCATTTTATCTGGATAAAGAAGTGAAAACACAAAACGTGGTATTCCACCCGAAATACAAGCTTCGATCTCACGAAAGGAAGTGAAAAATGAAGTTCTTGTTTTTCTTCTTTTTTTTTGAATTGTTGAACTTCATTTTCCCTTTCGTGGAAAATGAAGTTCAACAATCACAGATTCCTTTTTAAGTAGGTATGTGATACTTTAAATATCTTGACCACTGGTAAGGTAAATTCGCCGAGATGAGATGATAATAGATGATTGATCAACTGGAGCTGTTTCTGTTAAAGCAGGCATTATATTTGCAAGAAGCGTTTCATTCGATGATGATTGCATTTTGATTACGGAGCTTGGTAAAACAGGAGGTATCCTCTACCTGCAATCAGCACATATACTGAGGAACAGATATTAACGTCATTCTCGGTTTACGGAACCTATTCGTAAACCTCGATGTCCACCACCATCTTCAGGCACCTTTTACTCTATGGATTTTGTTCGTCAGACTTATTTTGCTAATTTCCGTAATGAAAATTATTGGAATTTTTATGATGTATCTAAATGATGTAAATCTTTTATAGCTCTTCACATAGATGTATATTGACAAAATTTAAATTTAAACATGTTAAAAAAATCATGTTCTGTATTGTTAATATTACTATTACCATCATAGCTATCAATAACAATAGTTTCGGGGGTAACCAACGTTAATCACCGGGTGCATTTTTTTAATTTTCTCTTAAATTCCTTTAGGAAAGTGGCAAAACTGTGAATCAGAGTGGGTGACAGTAACCATACAAATACATGTACATGTGTTTAGGAAACAAGAATTACAACTATAATAGTAAAGTCGGGGCACTGTTTGCCTATGATGATTTGAATAATAAAACCGAAGAATTGTGTTACTTAAAGAAACATGATAATTTTGGTTAAATTTCCGTAGATTACGTAATAATTCCTAGTAAAAAATTGCTAATGAAATACTGAAATATTTACTTCCATTACAGCGATAAAATAAATATTGTGTAGGTAATTTATCATAATATGATAACAAAAAATTAAAAAAAAAATACTAACTAAAGTTTCTGCCCTATATCTTCGAGACACTGCATTTATCGAAAGATAATTTCTCATATTATATTTGCCCACCATTAGTGATTACCGTTAGTGTAATCATGTATAGTACTTATAAATTCACGAGGTCAAAAGAACAAATCAAAAGAATGTAGAGCAAATTTAAGTGGTTCTTATTCTATTTAAAAAAAATTTACTGTTATTTATTTTAAATTAGGACTTATCGCAAAATTGCTAATGAAATACCACTTGACCGAAAATTTAAAATTATTTGATAATATTCTGATCTCTTTAAGGTATTATTGTGCCAAGAGTGATGATTATAGTTACTTCCATTACAGCAATGATATAAATATTGGGTAAGTAATTTATCTAAATGAAATTCCAGCACTATTTTTACTAAATTTTTAAATATTCCAGACACTGAATTTATCCAAATAATGAATTTATTCAGATAATTTTCCTAATTATATTTGAAAAACAAAATATATTTTGCAGTCTTTCTGGCTGCAAACACACACGTGCGACGCACACATGGTATTATAAAATAGATTTCAGGGTTTATAGGGTAATTGCAATTCACTTTCGACGTGTCATTTTTACATTTCTTTTTGCTTAATAATGAATAAACAGTAATTGTTTGTGAATACTGTGATAACCATTTTCCAAGTTTGAAACTGTTAACTAATATTAAATAAGAACTAATTCAAAAACTGACACAGATTAGTTAGCAGTTGATTACACTTTGATGATAATTAACAGTAGTATAAATATATTCTATGTCTAAAGACAATATAACACAGTTTCAAACCATACTTATACGAAGCAACTAAACAGTGCAAAAATGGTGTAGTGACGTTAAACCTCTCACGAGGTGATAAGCCTGATAAACAGTTATGTCTCAATGACTTTGCGGCTTTTCAAATCAATTATATTTATTACTATTCCCTGAGGAATTTTTGAAAAATATATGTTTACTGAAAAACTCGTAGATTACTCAAATAATTATTTTTTCTTTTCATCAACATATGTCTGTTGAACATTTATGTATATATTAAGGTTATAAGGAGTTAATAAATAGGAATATCACATTTTTAATATTAGGTGATATTTGCTATTGAATAAATTCTTCAATAAGATTAAAATCGCAATTAACTATTTATAATATTTAAATAGACGCGTCAAAAATTCAACAGCAGTACAATTTCGTCTACTGTGCCGGATAAATTTACGTAAATTTCTAGAATTATAACCCAAATTTCATAGCAAGCATTAATTATTGCAACTGCATGACCAAGCATCCATCTGGGTTTATCTCCGGACATAGCGACCGACGCACGCTCCAGATGACGACAAACATGTCTCCGGAGCGCCATACCGCATTCAAAGGCCAATTTAGTTGCATTTGCATTAAAACAGGCCTCTACTTCATTACCGTGATTAATAACATGTGTTTACCTTATTGGATGACTACGAAATACATGAGTAAAGGATTAGTTTTAATATGGAACATTTTGAAAATCCAAATAAATTTGTCTTTTTAAAAGTAATAGCTTGTGATGAGTCAATATTTAGGGCAAATTTAACAAATTTTTTCTTTACATTTACGCCATCTTTTACTAAGAAAATGTCCACTAAGACGAGTGAATGCTATTTTTCTTTGTTATGATATACCTGTCGTATCTTGATTCGCTCATTTGTACATATTTACATCGACATACATAATTTTAAACTCATTCTTATCTCAGTTTATTTAAGGAGTTCATTATTTAGTCAGTCACAGAACTGCTTCTAATTTAATATTTAACGTTTCCGTATCAAAAATAATCTTACAAAATGTTTTTGGTCTTCACAACCACTATCTTCAATCATTACGTTTTAACACTATTTAATGACGCGTAATTATTTTTAGGGTTATGTACCTAAAATTAAAAAGCTTTTTGGTTTACGGCAATTTTTCGAACGAAAATTATGTTTAGAATGTTAAAAAAGTCCTTTCGTGTGATACCGTGTTTAACTTTATTATACAACCTTTAAATTCCAACCCCAATTTGAAGAAATAAACATATTTTTAAAATTCATGGACAAATAAAAATTCGTATATGCATATACATTAATTCTATAATTATATCAAAGACCACGGGCATATTTGTGTGGACAACCACCGGGCTGTATCTACAATCTAGATTAATATAACGAGAAAGGTCACTATTTAAGCTTGAATTTTATATATTTCCTAGCTCTTGAGGTGCCGAGTACCCAAAAATACCTTTATTCTGTTTTGATTAGTTACTTCAGAATTACAAATTATTTGTTCAATAGAATCGATGTCGGCATTTTTTTAATTTGTTTATATTTCAACGTTATCGAATAAAATAATAACTTTATATTTACAAGAATTGTTTTAAATTCAAAATAATGCATTACATTATCGTGGCTAAGCTAAAACAAATAAATTATCGTTACAAAAAGAATTAAATATAATCATTAGTAAAAAAAATTATTCAAACATTTATTGAATATACTGAACATAGCAAAAGAAATTTTGTAATAAAGTACATTAAAAGAAATTATTAAATAGATAATGCCAAGAGATATAAAAGAAAAAGAGGAATAGGAAATTTACAGAAAATACGTACAAATAGATAGCTCAGTAAAAATAAAATAAAATAACGATTTTAAAATAAATAAATTTATTGTGAAAAACTTCATACCCCCAAGATGACAAACTAAAAGAAATAAATAGAAAAATACCTATATTGGAACTAAAAATACTTTCACCGACAAAATAACAATTTTCATAAAATCTATACCGTTCATTAGATTTATTTATTACTTCAATTGCTGATGAATAGTCAATTAGAAATGTTTTCTAATTAATTTTAAGAAAATAATTCAATTCTGATGAATAGTTCAGAATATAATGTTTTTTACGCTACATGGAATTGCAGTAGGGTTATTATTAGATTCGCAATGTAACCTGATATTATAAAAGAAAAAGTTCTGGGTGATCTTGACTTAATTTATAGAATGGGATAAATATAAATGTATATGTTTCTTCTATCAAATAGTTCCTTCAAAATTTATCATATTAAATACAAAAATAATATCTTATTATTTATGTTATTCTGGCACTATCGATCAGTTTAATTTTGGTAAAACTGGAAGATTCCAGTTTTTTTGTCTATTTTACTTCGAGAATTTTCAAGTAATTTTTCGTTTCTTACAAAAATCGCAATATTATATCTATGTTTCTAATAGTTATCGGTTTTTTTAAAACTAGTTTGATTCAAACGTTTTGAATTTAAAATGTCGAAAAATGACGAATAATTCTCAGAAAATGTACAGTTCCACATTTCTTTTATCTTCGAGTTTCAGTTGTTTGCGTTGAGCGTATTTGTTACACTTTGACTAAAAAGTTCGGTAGCTAATTTTACTTTCATTATATTACTTTTGAAATGTGTGTTTATGTTTTCAACGTAGTTTATTGGCTAGGACAAAATTGTCTTTATTTATAATTGTTTTTTTAAATGTCTTTTTTGCTTTTAACTCGTTTTTGTACTCGGATTCATGACATTACTTATAAATTTCCTGAAATAAAATAACGTATCGTTTGAATCATGTTAATGTTGGCTGTATTCCTGTCAAAAGTAAGCGCAACTACTTGAACTTGTGTGGTACACTTTCTTATTGTATATTGAGTCCTAATTAATATTTTTTTTTTTAAGTTTAATCATTTTTCATATTTTAATATTTTAAAGAAATGCAATCAAGTAAAGTGCGTATTATAATTCTTCCAATTTTTTTATACGAAATCAATGGAGATAAAAGCATTTTCAATTACCTTAAGATAAAAATATATCATTTTCCCCGGACTTTATAATCATATTGCCACAATAAAATTTGAAGTTCGTGTGAAGATCTTGTAAACGGTACACGCATAGCTGAGAAAAATAACAATAACCTAGGAACGATACGCATCCTCACCGTTCAAATCGTGGCATGCCATCCTAAATGAAGTAACCTAAGTGAAGGAGCCATCCTTAATATAAATGGTCGTTATGTGTACCCATCCTGTACATCGAGTACGGCAGTGGCATAGTTATATTATCTAATTATCTCAACTTGCAGTGTATATTCAAGAGTGTGTTTTAGTACAAGTAATATTTTTATAGTTTCATCAATATTATTAAGTTCATATTATCATATTCCTTATGAAGGGTTTTGATACTTCTATATTATTATCGTCTAAAGCCACCTTACAGTAATAATATATACAAATCAAATACAAAGGTTTAGAAAAGTGCGGCCAAGCCATGACTCAGTACTTTAACGAATGTGTGCCTTAAGTAACTTACATATTCCGCACAAACTTTGTCTATTTTAGCGATCGATCATTTTCTCGTAACATTATTATTCTAAAAACGAAAAATAAAATTAATTTTAAATAACTAATAAGTAATTATTAATTTTTTACTAATTCTAAATTTCAAAATAATAGACCGGAAATACCAGCACTATAAAGAGCTTAGATTTTATAGTTCAGAAAGTAACGATAATATATAGTGCACTTCTACTCCAGCGTTAACAAATGTTCAATAGGTATAAATCTATACTAAGTGTTTTTTCTATTACATAATATTGAATAAAGATATACTTATTGCTGTTTAATTAGAAAATATATATTTTTTTTAGTTGGCTTTTAGATTAAAAAATTAAAATTTTCATTAAGCATACTTTTTAACGTATTTTCATTGAACTGAATTATAACATTAGGGATCTTATTAAGAACAATAACTAGCTCTGTAAATTGTATGATAATCTCCCAAATATTGTAAATTTTTTAATTCTCTTTTTAATTCCTTTTATTAAACCAATTTTTTAGAATCAGCTGCCACTATTTTTATATTGAGATTTGTCTAAATTGAATTTACGATACTAGCACAATTAAGACAAATCGATTGACACGTTATGTGCCAAAATCGGTTTAGTACGGGCGATATTTTATCTGGTAGTGTATGAGCATGTTAATGCATAAACACAAAAATATTATAACGTGATAAAATCATTACCGCTCTTTTGCATCACGGTAGCCGTTTAAAAATATTATATTTGATAGACTATTTTTAATAGCTAGATGGTAATAAAAAAAATGAAGTAATCTTAGATATAGAAATATAAGATAATAATAATGAAGTATAAAATAGTTCTTGTGCACTTTATTATGATATAAAGCACCTGTGACGGTATTTATTTTATTTTCATTGTTTCAGGTTAACTTTGATATCATGCAGGTGATGTGACACGCCTGTTAGGTAAGAGTTCATAGACAAGTTCATCAACAACAAATTCTTCCAGTTCCAGCTCCACAACTTGTTCCTGAATGTCAAGCTTTAGAACTTTTTCTAGTTCAATCTCTAGAACCTGCCCTAGGAGTTCAAACTCCTGACGTCATGCCTAAAATCCAAGTTACAGATTTGGTTCTTAATGATCAAAGTTCCACGACCGTAGTTCCTGAATCTTAAGAAATGGGTGAAGAACTACTAGAAAATATAATTATCGTACGAGCACACAGAGCAGCTCCAAACGGATTATCACTGCAATTTTAGTTACTCTGTGAATAGAAAAAGTTTCCCCAAAGGATTTCAAAATAAACAGTATATGTTACCCAATTTGAATTTATATATATCAAGTAATGCAAAAGTGTGTGGACTATATATCGACCATAATCATTAAGGTGACTCGCTCATTGCTAAATGCTTGACTCTCTTAACGCAATGTACTTCAGAGTGTAATGCTAGCAAAGTAATACACAAAAACATTCACGATATTTATGATTTTAGCATAAATAAAATTTTTAATAATTTCATAATTACTCCATTCATAACATCTGAAGCAAAGACAGTAGCAACACGTGAAATAGTTTATTATTCCTAACTACAAATGACGTTATCATCAAAACTTTTCGAATGATTTCGGTAAAGTTTAAAATTACTTAGATTCTCCGGATAAAAATACAATAGTAGACAATGTTTTAATATTTTTTTTATGTACAGTTCAGGCGGAAAATTTGTTTTTTTTAATACTTTGCATATATCATCATAACAGAAAGATTAAATACATCATATTAATGAAAACATTTTGCATCCTTTTGTCGAGGACCAAAAGTGCTTTTCACTTAGATCTAAAGATACGCAAGCCGTCCTAAATTTTGCAGGTCTAAATAAAAAGAAATGTTGGTAGGTCTTTAACTCAAAATATAAATATCAAATATGATATATCCGCTTTAATTAAAATCTTTGAAAAAAGTAGAATTCTATTCAAATTGAATTCTAATGAAATAAATTATTACCAAAATTATAGATCTCTCACCATGCTTGTAAATGTATGAACGATTATAAAACATGATCCGTGACTCTCAGAATTAAAAGTGCATTAATATCCATCAAGATTTACCGGACGGTCATAGCAAAAATTCAATAATTAGGTTGATCATAGCTACTAAACATAAATTACAGAACTGACATGAAATTATATTATTAATTAGTAGTTCTACATAACAGGTATTATTATCACTTTTTAAACCTAGTTTTCTTAGAATATAGATTAATCCAAAAGGCGCATACGCACAAATCTCTTCGCGGTCGCGGTAAAGCCAAAAATCGGTGGGGAGGGCATCGCACTCCGCATATTAGTGCCATTCCCCAACGCGCAGAATAAATTTACCCAGCAACTTTAGGAAATCGACGCATATAAATTTATTTGCTTGCGGCAGTACAATTAACATTTGCGTAAATTTAAATGGTCATGGCTTAGTTTATATGAAGTATTATTAAGACCGGCATGTTAAATTTCTAAAATGTTTATTCTGACCACAACCAATGGCCAAAGTATTTAGATTAAAATTATTTAAAAATTTTATGTCACATTTTACCATTTTCTTCATCACTTAACGCTTTCAATACAAAAAGAAAACCATTATCTTAGTGTCTTAAAGTAAAAAGAGATGTGAAAAAGCCCATTTATTACCCAGTATTTTTCTAAAAATTAAAGACGACGGCAGAAATTAATGAATGTAACATGTGTTTCTTGCCGTAATCCTACATATAGTGGTTATATACGCAATACGTAAAATATTATAAAATTTAATATGATAGCGGAAATTCAAACGTTACACCAAATTCTCCAACGAAATTTTCCACATCCCGATTTTTTACACAACATTTTACATTTTTCAGTATCGAGCATTTAGGGTGTTTTAATTTGGGTACACAATTTTTTAAGAGGTGACAACACCAATAAAAATGGCGTGCTTCTGTTAATAATAATCTACTTCGATATTTTAAAATTGCATATGAAATTTAGTAATAGTTTTTATGTATGAAAAGTAATCCCCATTTGTTTCTTTTGCAGTCCAATGACATTTTTGCGGACGGGAATAGCACAAGTCGGCATTTTAAGCTATGTTGTTACATAACCCTTCATAGCTGTGTCTTAAATTGCACTGACAGCCGCCTTTTGATACTATGCATTTTATGCGTAGTTTTTTGGACACACTGGCGCGCGTCTTCTCGCCTTCTGGAGTAGTCATTATTCTAAGCTTAGTTTTATTTTAAAGAGAGGAATTATTTAGAATAGAAATAAACTACTGCTGTTGGAATCAAAAAGGTATTATTATAAGTAAATCCTAACATTCAACAACGACCGTGTCGCTTGCAGTGACATCCAAATAAAATTGAATATATAATATAAAGCTTTTTTCTATTATCAATTTGATCTCTATCAATGCTTTTATGTATACTTATTATACGCATTTTTAGTTCTTTCCACGCAAGTATGAAAAGTGGAGCACGTTTATAGTTTATTTAATTTGCAAAACGTTCGTCAAAAAATCTCCAATAAAACCATTTGATGGATAATGAACTAACTTGCCTCATATGAGTAATTCTAATCTTCAAATTACAAAGAAAATTATGGAGGAATCTTACGTATAACATAGCGTTAAAATTATTATTCTGGAAAAGTGCATTTAAAAATTACTCCTTGGAGTGTCGTCAGATTTTCTCATTAAATTCCTCTGTAATGAGTGAAGATATGACAATGTCAAAATATAAAGGGCTATATATATATATATATATATATATATATATATATATATATATCTATATATTTATATATCTTTGTATATATATATATATATATACATATATATATATATATATATAAAAATATTTAAAACATTATGTGAAAATTGAGGGCTAAAATAAAAAAGTATCGTATGTCCCTAAAGTTTTGAAAATTAAATAAAAATGGCTCAAATTCCTATAAAACAAATTCAAAGCTAGGCGGCTTTCTTCGCTGACGACCAACATGGTCAGGCGATCGAGTCCAATAAATGAAGGACGAAATGTAAATCTACGGGAAGTTTTGAGTTAGAATTGTTTGCGTTAGATTTGAATAAACGTTCATAATTTAGTTTATAATTCTAACATTAAGAACAATTTGATTTATCAGAAATATGACATCAATAAAAATTAGCAAAAAAGTTTGAGCGAAGGTTTTCTTAACGAGGAAAACCTTCTTTCAATCTTTACGCAACGAAGTTATGTAGAGCATCCGATAACAAAAAATATTTTTGTTTTCCAAATTAGGGCAAGGTGGGGTTCATTCCATGCGGATGATACTTTACAGTATCATCCGTCGTGCATAAAGAAAATTAGGATAATTTTGGGCGTGGTAGCTCATCCAGAGTGTATTTGAATAAAAAACTTATTCCAAAAAATATTTAAATAACGAGGACTTTCTTTTAGCTACACCCAGCATTTTATTCATCAATACATCATTTTATCCTAGACATTCCATATTGCTTTTATTCGGAAAATAGTTTTTACCACATCCAATGACAAATTTTATATTTTGTTAAAAAGCAATAGTTTATAATATTATCCTTCCCCTCATATTTTTCATACTAATTAGAGCTATCTTTCACCTATCATAAATTTGATGAAAGTACCGTAATTATTTATGATATATTCTATATTTTGAAACCCAAAAAATCCAAATCTTCATCAAAAACCTCTAAATTGCATAGACAAATTGCGATTAAATTGAGACGTACTGATATATATATATATATATATATATATATATATATATATGTATATACATGTACACATATATATATATACATATATATATACATATATATATACATATATATATATATATATATATATATATATATATATATATATATATATACATACATATATTGCGATTTAAACTTGCTTCCAGAATCAGGATTTACTTCGATAGTTGTAACATAAGTTAGTTGTAACATAAACATAAGCTGACATAGGAATTTGTATTTAATACTAACGACCATCTCTTAACACATATACTTTAAACCTTGTTAGTCCATTTCATGAAGAGAATTATCATAAAACAAGCTACTAAAATATTATCAAATTTGCGTTTTCACGTTTACATTAAATAAAGATGCTACAGCCCGAGAATAAGAAACGTGAAGCGAAAGGTAAAATAAAATCAGTGAAATGAAACAAAAAATAATAGTTAATGGAAAAATATTGCAACACAATGAAAATAAATTTTCTTTCTCTGAAAAAGAAATATTTTATTTACTTCATAGTAAGGTCCTTTGTGATAGAAAGACTAGGTGGAGCAAGACTAGGGTGGTTTCAGTGGAATCAGTACATGAGTTTGAATCGCAATAATTCTAATTCATATTTTTACTTGTACGTCAATTACGATTGTAATATTAGCGATTAGTTTAAATCTATTTTAAGTGCGAATTCAGAATGCATGAAATTTAAGAATTATTGATTTTATAAGAAGCAATTCACAGAATTATTTTTCGTAAACAAAGGTCATTTTTTTCATAAATTATTTTAATAATGGTTCGAATTTAGTATATAAATATTTAGGCGAAGAAATGAATCACTAGTTTTATTTGTAAAAAATACAAGCTAGTTTTTTTTAGTTCTGTTTGAGTTCTATTTTTCAAACAAGTTTTAAGGAAGTACAAAGAAAGAATCATTTTTGTTATCGAAACAAGTCACTAACTCCTTTTCGATACCTGTACATCAAAAACAAATTCCTGTTAAATAAGTCTTAGCTTTAAAATAATTTTTCTTGTTACCTGAGAAACTGTTTACAAGACATTAACGATATTCTATCCAACTTTGGAGACAAACATTTCAATTTTGTAAACTGAGACTTCATGATCTAATCTGACAAAAACAAGCATTAACCGTCAAATCCTGCACAAGTCAATTAAACCAGTTGAAGGTTACACAAAACACGATAATAGAACTAGATTATTCCGAAATTACTTTACGTATTATCGGCCCCATCGGCGTTTATCGTGAATAATTTTTGTTGTGTTAAAAAACAATAAATTTGGAACATGGAGACATACTTAATGCTAATATATCTACTACATAACTGTTCTACTAGTTTATGACCTAAAATTTGTCACGATTTTCTATCCAAAAATAAAGATAAAAAATGAGAAAAACTTATTGTAATGAGGATTGATCGTTCCCAAATGGCTGTGAGCCGCCCACCCCGCGCCTCCTCATTAATTTTTCCGTCTGCACATTACACGTCGCCTACCGAAAAATTGCTAGACAATCAATGTAATCATTGTATTAAAACAATTGCGCTTGCCATGAGCATGCGTGTTTATGCAATATTCTTTACTTGGATAATTCGACTTATATAATTATATATTTTTGGAAATACTTGTATTAAAGAATTTCGAAGAAATAGAATAAATTACCGATAATTACTATGCTTATTCACTCACAATGTAAGTCATTTAAAATGTTGACGAGAGCATTACATAATAATCATACTTATGAATATGACTTGTACGTAATGACACCGCAGTAAAATTATGTAAGCACAATTATTTGGTCGTATTATTTTATTATTAGGCAAAAACTATTATCCAAACTTAAATCCGAAATAAATAAATAAATATATATATATATATATATATATATATATATATATATACATTTCATGAAACTTACTTTTAATCCAGCCGTAGCATAGAATCTGCCAGTGGTATTCCAAAGATCCACATACACATCACTTTCTTATAATATTTACACGTGCATCTAAGGTACAACCACGCAACTAGCACAGCATATTCTTGAGTGTGCTGCTTTAGTATCCGTACATGTTGGTTTATTGTACGACAAATTAAATTAAAGCGCATAATCTAGACCGGTATATTCTTTCTGTTTGAAGATGACTGTTTCAAAAAATAATCTAAGTGTATTTAAAGACATCGATTTACAATTTATCCATTCAATTTTTAGGCGAAAAATACACGAATTAGTACACTAATTTCGAACGACTTTAGGTCGATGTTCGATTTATTTAATTTTTAAAAATGAAGTAAAATTCGTTAAACTTAAGACAACAAGTTTATTCAGATACATATTGTTTACACAGGTGTATGAGGAATATTCTGGACTAATTTGACTGATTGTATATCGCTTAATTTGAGTTTTTTTTTGAGTTAAATGTCTCCTGGTAAGAAAATATTTAGATTTTAATGTAATAAGAAAATAATTTTTTCAAATTGGGAATTCATAGCATCACCGCCCTTTTGTATTTCTGCTAAAGTTTGTTTGATAATTTTTTTTCAAAACTGATTCGAATTATTTGGGAGGTATGGAATTAATAATTTTGTAAGAAAAATATGAACTCAAAGATTTCAGCAGGATTTCTTTAATTTTAAAAATTTTACGTTAAGTTTTTAAAGCGTAACTTAAAGATCTGGCAAAGGTTAACCAATTCTTGTTCGAAGTTGCTGAATGTATGTATATTATAATTCACTATTGACATTTCGTGGGCATATGGCGGATGTAGCAAAAAGATTGTTTCCAGAACTGGGATTCGTGTTGCATAATGCAAAGGATTTTCCATCCATGTCATCAATTCACCTGCTATACCCTTCATTCGTACAAAGCCAATTCGAATCTGACTCCATTATTTGAACCCAAGTACCGTTCCTGCAATATCTATATATATGTATGGTTGCTTCCCCTTTCCATTTCCTAGCGATCTCCTCTTTAGTATGTTAGGTCTCCATTCCTTAGAACTCAGAAATGACGTTGCGTTTATGGAATTTATCTTCCAGCTATTAATGGGAAAAATTCTATGCCCTGTATTTTTCACTTAAATTTCATTATTCGTAGTTAATAATTTCCTGTAAAAAAAATATCACATTTTTGCTATACCACCCTATGCCACCCTTTTGCTATACCACCCTATAACCTCACCTTATATCACCCTATGCTATAACCTCAGTTCTAGAACTGAATTATATCAAAATTCTCCCGTTTCCTGTGGCATTCAACTGCTCAATCATCTGATAGCGATCACACTAGAGCGTTATTTGTTTATAATGGGCAGAGGTAAGATTTTGAGTGCCATTCCAGGGCCGAACTATACAAACGTTATAACTTGATGATCTCAAAAGTAAATTTGAAATCAATAAATTATTCGTTAATTTTTAATCTAATCGGCAACAAGAGATGTTAGGACTATACCAGAGCCAGACTGAGAGATCATTTTTGATATAATCTACGAACATACAAATAAATTTTCGCCCCGTATTCTACTTGAAATTGTTTGCAAATAAGTTATTTTAATGTTTTATCTACTAGAAAAACATAACCCAAACCTTTAGTAGCAAAAAAATATCAAAATAATATATTTACTGCTCGACAATAAACAACCGCATAAATATAAATTTAAATCTAAATATTACTTTATGGGGATTTCGATGAGAGATTTTATTCAAAATCCATGTTTTTAAATTTATTAATAAATAATTTCATTTTTCATTTCATTTTAATTTTACACAATTTAGTTTAAATAAAAATTTTAACAATCTATACACTGTAATGCAAGAAATAATTTTTGGTGTTAATTTCTTAAACTAACTGCTTGCTTTATCTAAAAAGAGTAATAGAATCATTTTGTGGATGAACTGTTAAATGTGAAAAAAAACATTTCCAATCTTTTTGTTTCTCAAACAAATTTCCATCATGTGAATTAAAAAATTATTAAAGTAGATAAAATCGTTTCCGGGCAGAATCAAAACCTTAACTCTATATACTTTAGACATAATCATGATGCTTTAAAATTAATAAGAAGAAAATATTTATCAAAATATTATTTTAAAAAATTACCAATAATGGCTAAGCATCGCAGTAAAAAAATTATTAATCAAATGAAGTGACATTAAGCAAAAGATAGTAACTAAAATGAAAAAAGATAAAAAATAACATAACGAACAAATTATACGAGACAAACAAAAATGTGGAGCTCAACTCTAAAAAATAAGGCCGAGCTCACTTTGGATACGAATTTGTGTCGCACGATTATTGTTGCACGTGCACTGGATGCGTTTTATGTCCGTTGCAATCAGTTCTTTTCTGTTCCGTCCCAGCGACACTCGTGCAAAAAGAATTTGGTATTTTTATGTCTTCCAAGATTTGCGCTGATGCACTTTTTAATGATGTCTGGAGTCACTCTGATCCCATAAATACCCGTGCACTAAATTAATACATTTTTCGACCTCCATGGTGACACGTTTATACGAAACCGCATCATATTCCCAACAAAATTGGATCTATGTCGGACGTCGCAACTATACGTGCGTGTTTGTGCACGACTAATTTGTACCCCGTCTGCGAGCTCCTGTAGTACATCTATATTCGAGAAGTTTCGTGTGTAATCATACGTATTCGTACTACTCGATTTCGTACGAAAACGTATGTAAAGTGCGCTCGGCCTAGATTGAAGTCATGATGAAACTCTGTTTGCCGGCACTAGATTGTGAGTACGATTATATCTTATTTTAACGTGCCTCGAAACTAGGACTTTGCAATGTAGTAATACAAAAGCTATTTATATTAAATCACAATTAGACAACACAAAAACACATTTTCTTTTCATATTTATGCATTGAGTATATTTTGGCGTTAATTTTGTAGAAATTCATTATTCACAATTAAATGAAACTACGTGATGTATTATTTCTACTTTCTTTAAGTTCTTTACCACGATCTAGGTTTCGTTGTATTACAACATCTTCAGGTGGGCTATTAGCAAAGATCTATGCTAATAGCCCACCTGAGCTATTAGCAAAGATCTTAGCTACTAGCCTATCTGAAGATGTTGTGATGCTTTTCACTATTGTAAGAAAGAAGTCAGTATGGAACTCTATTTAAAACTGAATTTATATTAAAGAAATACTTTTAATCGAATTTTATTCTTTGACTTAATTTTTATCAACATTAATAATGCATAAATACAAATAAAACTACCTGATGTAGTATTATTTCTACTTTCTTTAAGTTCTTTACCACGACCTAGGTTTTGTTGTATTACAACATATTCAGTTGGGTTATTAGCAAAGATGTTTGCTAAATTTTAAATAGAGTTCCATACTGACTTCTTACAATAGTGAAAAGCTGTAAGACCATAAACAAGAATTGAAAGATTTTACAATCTCCTTAAGAAATATATCCCAAGAAATATAAAAAATAAATAGAATTTGAAACTAAATTTGCTTCTTACATTGATAAGAAAACTATTAAAAAGCATGGAATAATTGAAAGATTTTACAAGTACTTTAAAAAATATTTTAAAAAAGACTGGCATGCTTAATCAAATATAGGAATATCGGTGTACCGATTTGATTTTGTACCTATTTTCCATATTAATTCTTTGATCGATGTTTAATATCCGTGAATTAACGACTCGCTTAAGCGCGGTCCACATTCTCGTCGAGAAGTCTCGTCTCGGGTCTCGCCGAGACAGGATGGGACCCAAGAAGCGCACCCCACATTCTCGCTCGTGCAGTTGACCATTCGATACTCGTACAAGATGGACGTGGACGTTGTGTTAGAAACTTCTGTCGCTGTAGAATTATGTGCAGTAGCCTACTACAATTTTAGGTTATTGAGAGAAAAAACAGTTGTTAAGACACATTGGAATAGACGAAGACGATGGATGACATCAACACATGGCTACAGAACAAGGTAAAATGTAGAATTTTAATATAAATAAATGCGAAATATGGTATGGAACCAAATGTATATGGTTTTTCACGCAAGGGTTCGTTGTGCATGAAAAGTTGTTTTTCTTTTAGTTTTCTTTGCGTATATTTGTAACACACTATACAAAATATCTGACAACTACTGACATTATTATGATTTGGTTTAATTTCAGTGCAATTATGGAGAAACAATTATCAGAACCGGTTTGTGAGTGAACCCAGTTGTGAGTTTTATAAGTTTACTTGGATGTCACCAGAGGATTTTGAAGACTTACTGTCTAAAGTGAGTCCATTTATTATGAAAAAAAGATACCCCGTTCTGTGAAGCTATTCCAGCCAAACCACGTTAGCCCTCACACTGCGCTTCTTGGCTTCAGGAGCCAAGAAGCGCAGTGTGAGGGCTAACGTGGTTTGGCTGGAATAGCTTCTCTTTTTAAAATGTCACTTTAATTAATGTCACAAATTATACCAGAAGTATGGGAGGCTTTAAATAAAGTCTTATAGGATGAGATAAAAGTTATTTTTAAACCTTCATTGCAATATTTTTCAACTTAAATTATTTCTTTGATATTACATATTTTTTTCAGAATACAGTGAGGATTAAACATAATTGAAGCATTAGACATTTACGTTCTATATATATGTTAACATTTAATTTGAATCTAATTGGGTATGAAAATGCATACATTATATTTTACAAGTATCCAACATATAATAGCTGGTGCTAATTAGCATTATACGTAAGCCTTGATGGTCTAACCCATATTTTAATTATTAGTGGAATTATTGAGATACAATGTAACTTAAATAAATTATGTCTCTTAACAGGAGAAAATCCCACAACGATAAGATGGAGCTTTAGAAAAAAAAAGAAAAAGTTACCGGCTATTCCATCATTTTTTCTGCATATTTTATACACACGTTTTTTAATTTGTTTTCAAGTATAACTTTTAAAATTTTATTCAACACTTTAATACAAGATATATATATATATATATATATATATATATATATATATATATATATATATATATATATTTTAGAGTTGTTTTTCAAACTCTGTGGATCACGACATCGTCTATTTAATAAAAACTCGGATCCGATCGTTCGTCCAAAACATACGTACATTCGTAGACCGATAAACACAATACCTCTTTAGCGTGGCGTAATCAAATAAAAATAGCGGAAATAGTAAAGAAATATAATTTAGAACAACAATTTTTTAATTTTTCTTTAGTTCTTGTCTGAATATATTTTGGTCGAAATACTTAAATTTCACCGCATTCGTCGAATGCGGTTTCAATAATAATAAAAATGCAATTAGTTATCCTCATTCTGAACAAATTTTACTTTGGGACAAAATCAAAATTTTCATAAAAATGAGAGAAAACGACTACCTTTATAATTATTAAGTTTAATGTACAGTTACCTTAGCGCATGTCAGGTTTATCAAATTCGATTCGCGCGGCTCTGTGAGTATATACAACCGGAAATAAAATTACCATTTAATACACGCTTGTGATTAAAAACCACATGGCCACTTATAAAATAGTAATTATTACTGTTTATTGAATTATTTTCCAATCTTACATTAATTATTGCGTATTAAGTAATGATGACGACTGACATTGATCATTTTATTTTCAGATTAAAGGAAGCTGTAAAAAAAATGATTTCAAAATTCGCGCTGAATATTGTTTTTAATGTATTCCATACTAACACAATGATAGCTATGAAAGTAACAATGGTAAAAAATAAAATTAATTAAAATTTGGAAAATCGAATTATTACTCAAACCACTTATGTACTTTTGTTGAATTTATAATTTGTTCTAAAAATTGGTGGCAATTTGAAAACTGTCTGTATTACATGAAGATGAAAACAGAATTTTCATTCGTCGATACTTTCATCGTAGTCGATGTCAAAGTTACAATCAACTTCGATTTTTATGATAATGGCTGCCATGAATGTACTGAATTTTATAACAAAGATTGACATGAAAGTAGACTGATAGCAGATTTGGGTAATTTAGGCATTGGTATGAGTCAAGTATAGGAAATTCGCGACGATACTAAGGCGTCAAGAAGCTTTGAGTCCCATGATTTAACCGATATTCAACAATATAATTCCCATAAATAAAAAGGTAACTGCAAGAAATATGACTTACCGACACCTAAAAAGCGGAGATTGTCTTCGAAAATGCCGTGAAGGAGATATTAAAGAAATAGAGAACCGATAAATTTTCTCCGTGTTTTTTTTTTCAGGTGAAATAATACAAAGTGTTGAGGAAAATTTATTCATATTTAAAAACAATAGATAAATTACAAGATTGCTAATCGGATCCATTTTTATATAGTATGTGTATGAAGGAAACTTTGTCACTTTAAACACTTGTCCCATTAATCATGTGTAATCCGACAATATATTATTATTGTTTAAATTTTTTTGAAATCATAATTATGTTTAAATTAATATTTTATAATATTTGCACTAAATATCAGTTTGGCAACGTCACCCGTTCCAAAAAACCTACTTTTTTAGACAAGTGCGCATAGTAATTAAACTACAAATAATTTTGTTTTAGAATGTATTTAGTATTTACATACACCTAAAATTTTATGCTCCCTTTCCGTGTTAATTGTTCTTGCGTGCAATTTTGCTACCGACGACAATAATTTTGACTTAAATTATCTACATTGTGCGTCTGGTACTCAAATTTGGCTTTCCTATAAAATGAGTTAGCACATTTTGTTCCATGTTTATCGATATTGTTGAAGATGTCACTTGATATCACTGAAATGACGGGTTATTCACCTGTATTGAATTGATCGTAACAATACTTGGTTGTCGGATAATGTTCGGCGTAGAGCTATTATAATGACATTTAGCGTACTCATCCATGTTCCATCAGCATTAAAAAGCGACATATTCGTAATTTCACTCACTCGATATCACAAATAACAAATCAGTTAAAAGAATAAAATCGCATTAAACTAATCAACTGTTATATTAAACTAAACTTTGAAAAATATTCTAACCAGGAGAAATGTTGAGGGTTGCCATATTAAATAAAAAATAATCCACAAAGATTGAATTTGAAATAAGCAAATAAAATTAATATTATTTTTTGAATAAAAGTAAATAATAATGTATCTAAACGACAAATAACTTATCAATATTTATTCCGACAAGTTTGTTTGAAAAATCGATAATAATATTTTTTATAAACTTTAATATTTCAGGGAATAATGAATGGATGTTAAAGATTTTTAAATGACAATAATTTTGAGTTACGAAATGTAAACAACGGTGGCTTTGAAATTGATTTTGAAATCCATTTCTATTTTTTATACCTTTTATGGTAAAACTATGCAAAAGAGAAGTCAAATTCACTATAGATCGCTAACAAGAGTAATCATGCTATATTGCCACATTTCTTACGTTTATGGAAATATAAGATATAGGTTGATGCATTTTCATGTTATTGAATTATGAGAATTTTTAAATATAAAAAATTTGTACGATTTGAAAAAAATAGGTGTATTGCAATCTACCCATGTTGTACGTTTACAGATTAAATTCCCAAAGTTTTCATACTTTACATAGGGTATACTAAAATTTTACAGTATCACCTTACGAATTATATATAAATTAACATCAACAAAGTTTGAAAAAGTAATAAAACCAGCCCATACAAATTTGTGAAGTTTTCTGGATGTTCAAAATCCCCGTCAATACACTAAAAGCTAACTTCACTCTTTAAATTTATTTACCTACAAAGTTAAATTCAACAACAATTAATATAAAGGATTAACTACAAGATAACATTTATTATTCACTGTTTAATCATTTAATTTTTCGATTAACGGTGCATTTGATTTAATAAATACACAAATTAAATCGCTAGTATGTCGATGCACCAACGAAAGTGACGGTATTTGGACAGAACAAGGTCGAAATAGTGTGTGTACCTGTGGTGCTTACATGTGCACACATATAGTCACCCGCAAGCCATCTTAAGACGATAAAAGCTCGTATTACATATGCAACGTATGCGCGGTTCGAGGATTATGCAATTATACCATTTTAAAATATGAATATGTATACATTGTTAAACATTGGGGAAACCGCTAGATCAATCTTAGATTGTAGAAAATTTCAGAAAATATAGTTGCCCATCATAAAGATTGTGCGACTTAACACGATTTTTTTATTTATCATTATTTTTTTAGTTATTCTCCGTGCACCTTTTAGATTTTTTTATATTTCATGGAAAAAATATTTAAGCAATCTGTTATCTTGCATTTTTAAAATTTTTTTTTTCAATTATTATCTCAACTTATTTTTGCCAATACACCGCATTTGTCCATAGCGATTTTAATCAATTTGGGTTTAATTTTATTAATTTAGTTATTTAGGATCACAACTATCTTCAAATTAGAAGTACGGATCAAATGATTACAAATCAAAAAGAAGAAGCGTACTTTGATCTAATTAATGAAACTAATAACTTTTTATGTCGCTGTTTTTAAATAATTGGTATGATATGTTTACTTGAATTAATGTTTCGCTAATTGTAACATTTTTAAAAATGTTTAATTTTACATATCATAGGATTATATGAAAACATATTTTAACATAGTCGCCTATGTATTTAAGTAAAAAGATCAGTCATTTGTAAACCGATTTAATCGACGATCGATCTGTCGTCGATCAATTTTATTCCCTACTTGAGATCGATTTTTCAAGCAAAGATTGCCATCCCTAATTCGCAGCATTAACTTGGTTTCGTTTATTTAGTTTGTACCCTTCATAATAGGTCATTTCATGTTTGTTTATTTAAGTCATTATATATTGCTAAATTTTTTGATTCGTATGAATGTATTATTATTGAACAGTGACGCGAATTGTCGGTGTATGAATTAGAAATGTAATCTAAATTGTAGGCAGCATGTATTAAATCTCTGACGATAAGAAGATTTCATCCGGGATATCCTCGTTTGTTTGCAGAATCAGTATAGTTGATCTACTGTGCGTGGACATGATCTACAATAAGCAAAGGGAAATAATTACTTTTGTCTCCGGGAAACAATAGAAAGGTTGTTTCCTGTGACCACCTTTTCGCAGAATTCATTGTCTTTTATATAGATATTATTATTTTTGCTTAAAACATGGATATCACTGAAATTGGGGAGTGTATTTTCCAAAAAAAAAAAAAGAAAATTTTAATTTACATTGTCAGCAAATACATTGTGGCCTCATTGTCACTATGTATTTGACACAAATCACCTGACAATAGAACACAGGCGTACAGAGAGTACAAAGAGACTTTAAATGCCGACTATAAAGTACTGACACTATTATACAGCCTGCAGACAATACAAGAGAGACGATTAGTTAATAATCCCGAACAAATAGTATATCAGTAACCATTGAGCAGAATGATAGTTCAATACTAGTAGTTTCTCTGACATCATCATTTGTTGGGCGCAAAGTCCCCGTCAATCCACAAAATCACTTATAGAAATTATGCTTTAAGGTCCAACCATCTCCAATATCAGTAATTAAGTGCTTAGTGCTAAAGTAATAAGTTTTTAAGTGGTTTTCAAATACAAAGTCATGAAGAAATTTTTGTACAAAAAATTACTAATAAAATACAAGTACAAAAAATTACTAATAAAATTATAAATATATCCTTAAAATTTAATTAGAGGCAATGATTGGACTTCGCGACATCGTACCTTGTATAAAGCAAGCAATAGTATGATTTTATTTGCAGTCGGTAACGTATAGTTTTAGTAAATATTATTATATTAAGTAATTTAAAAAGAAATAACGTATATTTATTCTAAGTAGGTGGTCAAATAATTTGTAATAATAAAAAGAAAATACCGTATTTTTATATTTTATAATTTGCATGTCGATTGACTCATCCTCAAGAGTAAAACTCGATATGTACGATTATTTCATCATACAAAAATATAATTTTAGTTGACTTTTGATATATTACTGTAAATTACATTATTTGAATTTAACTCGTGTCAACAATTTTAGAAAATATAGGCAACTGTGGAATTATATTTTATATAAGGTAAAAAATCATGGAGTCTAGTCATAACTAGGTATCAACATGTATTATATATATGTATATATATATATATATATATATATATATATATATATATATATACGTATTAACGTATTATAAATGAATGTTTCTGGGTTTTGTAAAAATTGGCCTTGTTTAATATTTTAAAATATCATAGAAGTTTGCATTGTTAAATTTAATTGGTATGTTAGTAGTGACGTAAAACCGAGGATATATAGCTTTCGTGTTCATAAGTCTCACATATGATGGTCAAAATATATGCTTTCTTTTGTTCAGCGTATACTTTTGTTTATCGTTAACTTTTTTTGAATAAGCGTTTATAGAAATTTCTAACTCATTAAAAGACTAACTCTGAAATTGACTCATTCAATAATGTTATTCACCCAACAAATTCTGAATGTTACGCATAAATTCAATTCACTGCAATTCAAACGCGCTAGAGTGGTCGGTGTACGCCAACACCGCAATAAGTTCTGTAAAGCTATTTAAACTTAGCAGTACGTGACGCGAAGTTAACGGATTGGGAAGTTCACACCAGCCGGTAGTATTTGCAGGAAATTAATTTACTGCCGGAAAACGAGGAATTCACGATACAGCGAGTCCCTAAGGAACCTTTAAAAGTATACGCTACGAGAATATACCTATCCTTATATGTAAACGCACCTAACATACTTTGGTTATTTCTTTGACAGATATATCTCGATTATAATTTTTTTTATTGAATATGTCTCTTCTACGAATCTTCTCTTTCGTTTTCAAATAATCTGAACCAAGTTCTGTTGATGTTATATGCGCTTTTTTTCCTCCTTATTGTCCGAATTTTTAATCTGACTTTTAGTTAGGTTTTACATATTTTTCTTATTACACCATTTCCGCTGCGTTAGTTTTTTTCCTATTTCCTTTTTTCTATGTAGTTTGTTATTACTTTTCAATTACAAAGCATATAACAAGGGAACTGCATACCATACTAGCCCTATGTCAAAAAGGAAGGCAATATATGTGTTATATTTGTACGAATGTTAAACATGAAATCTTATACATAACTATATATCTGTATAATTACTATGACAAGTAGCTAGGCACCTCTTTGTTGTGGTGCTAATGTAATATAGATGAATTTTTGAAAATATTAAATTTATATGAAAAAAAAGTTAATGTTACTTCAGATGGATCCTTATATTTTTCTAAAAATACATCCGAATTTCATTAACAGTTTTTACGTAATACTTGCACAAACAAGCATACAATTAGATAAAGAAACGAAAATTTCAAGAATGGTTTTAATTCATTTTGTTATTTATCATTAATTCCCCTAATTATTATGTTTGCAAATCTTCTCAATGCACAGACATCCAAATTTTTAACTTTTTTATATCAATAGATAGAGATGCTAATACCATTAATAGAAATTAATTAATACGTAAATAATGTTTCAAAAATACAGAAGCAAACGTAAAAAAAATTAAAAGGTAATGGAAAAATAAAAAAGTGAATAAAAATAAATCCTTTCAGCCACTTCTGTTATCCACGCAAACGAAATCGCAGGCAAAAGTTAGTTTATAATATTCGTCGCACTCGGTGCGATTGTACTGGCTGGATGCTGTTTCGCTTGCAGCATTTCTTTCTATATATCCATCATTCCTACCGATGCTGGTACCTGTGCGCCACAGCTTAATGATTGCGATAAAATATTCCACTCTCCCGACATATTCACTAGTTCAAAAATACGATGACATTTATTGTTAAAAATGCAATGTATTTTTTTTACCTGTATATATGAAATACTACACTTTTGTGATGTAGATATTTAAAATGTTCATACGTTTATTAGGGTGGAGCGAAAATATCGAAAATTTAATTTTATGGTTCCTGTGTAATTAATTGATTACACTACTAATAAGTAACGACTACGCAAAATATTAATTCCCCAGGACATATTTTAGAGGTGGCGCACATCCCTTGTTTATCTCTAAAAATATGATTTTTTACGTTACTTAAGTTCACATATAACTTGGGTTATTATACCTTTTTATTAACTTAACTACCGTTTTTATTTAAATAAACTTAGATAAAGTTACTGTGCATACATTTTTTCAACTATCCTACATTTATTAATATTTTTGACAAGTAAATTTGAGGTCTTCAACGATTTCATTCAGTTTTGTTTCAAATAAGTTCGAGACAAAACACATGCCTAAAACAAGAGATCTACGTTGTTTGTTAATTGATGAACCACAACAATTGAAAGAAAATGTGTTGCCGACTTATTTCGATGTTTTAAAATATTATTTGTTGACGCGGAACAATTTACACGGTCTTTACAACGTTAAAGAAATCTGTGAAATTACAGCTTGTGACATCGAGAAGATGTGGGAAAAATCACTTATTTCAATTATAAGTCACCAACAAGTTATTTCTTGTGTAATACAATATTATATCAAATATAAAAGTATAAAAAAAATACGAAATTATTTGAAAAACAAGAATTTCTACGTACTGCAAAAAATTGTTTGATATTGCTGTTTGTAAATGCATTTCAAGAGAAACTTGTAAATATCGAGGTAAAGTACCCTCGGAAGAAGTTGAATTTTTGGAAGATCAGCGAAACAAGCGCCAATTGTATATTGGAGGACTGGATAAACTGACAAATTCTAAAAATTATAGAAGTTTGTTGAGAAAAAGAAAGTATGAAGAACGTGTGAAAAAACTTAATGAAACTCCAAGTACGTCTAAAGCCGTCAATATTTTAAGAAGACTTCTCCGACTCGAAAAGTTCTACCAGTGATTCCTCGCCCTCAGGACCATCCCCAGTTTAGAATACCACAATCAGTTCTGTTAATACGTATAAGGTTTCGAAAAAGCAAATGCGTACAACTTTACAAAATTTGGTACGATACGATTACGATAGAACTGGGGTTTCAGATAGATGAGCAATAATTATTTTAAACGCAGAATTATCAGATTTAAACGTTATTACTAAAATTGATCCTTCGAAAGTCATCGATAGAAGCAAATTACGGCGTGAGCGTAAAAAAGTCCACAAAAATTTGCAGCAATTTCCCGAAGATAAAATTTCTATGTCCTCACTTTATTTTGACGAGCGCAAGGACAAAACTTTAGTCACATCTACGACTACAAACCAACAACATCGCTTTACTATAACTGAGGAGCATATCTCCTTAATCATTGAACCAGGATCAGAGTATCTTGGACATTTTGTAGTAACTTCAGAAAAATCCCTTACAAAAAAGGATTGTGGAATTTTTTCAATATAAATACGAATATATTTCAACTTTAATGGTAATTGGATGTGATGGCACAACAGTTAACATAGGACCCAAGAATGGTACGATAGCGTTATTAGAGAGACATTTGAATCGAGAGCTGCAATGGCTTGTTTATTTATTACACGCAAATTACCTTTACCTTTTGTTACCTTTTCGTCGTTTATTTCTGCAGTTGGAAGTTACAACTACTGGCTCGAATAGTTTTTCTGGTAACATCGGTAAATTACTTAATAACTGTTTAAAGAAAGAAGTAATTGATTTCGAACCCATTCACGCAGAATTGCCAAACGTTGACAAAGAGTCCCTAAGCACTGACCAAAAATATTTATATGAAATATGTTTTGCAATATCTCAGGACAGTGTTTTAACCAGCTTAGCCAATAGAAATCCTGGAAAATTAGCATACTCTAGATGGATCACTTGTGCAAATAGAATCCTGCGTATATATGTGGGTACTCAAAATCCATCGCAAATACTGACAGATTTGGCTACTTTTATATTAAGAATTTATGCGCCAACATGGTTTGACATAAAAACGAAATCCAAAATTGCAAATGGCCCGATTCACATGTTTCATGTAATACGAAGGTCTTTGTATCTCTTTCAGGATTTAAAAAACATAGTGTATAAGACAATACAAAGAAACACATTCTTTGTACATCCTGAAAATTTACTAGTAGCAATGCTGCAAGACGTGCATCAAGATATACGTGGGCTTGCTGTTTTGCAAAAACGCGCGGGAGCAAAATAATGACAAAGTTCGTCAGTTTTTTATACCACAGTTGCAATATGAAACTTCAGTTTACTCTATTATAATCGATTGGTCCAAAGAAAAAAGTCTATGAGCCACCGCTTACAAAGCGTTTTAATATTTTGGAATTACAACAGTTAATAACAAATGAAGACAGACTGAAGCAAGTTTTTGGGTACCCTTGTCACACCCAGGCTGTCGAACGGTATGGTAAACTTGTTACAGAGGCATTGTTGCTAGTTTGCGGTCCAGAGGCTCGGATATCATAGATAGATTCATCACAGCCAGGATCCTTTCAAGAAAATCTTCACCAATTTTTGAGACAAAATCACAATATTTTAATATAAAAGAAAAAAATTCAGATTCTGATGTAAACAGTTAATTATTTTTTTTCTAGTGGACTATGCTTCCTATACTATTTACGTTAAAAATACTCAAAGAAAGCCTGAAATTAAATGAAATTTATTTTTCTTTATAAACCTTGAATTTCCACTAATTTTAAAAATTTCATCGCTTATGCGCCACCTGAAGATATTATAGTAGGAAGGTCATATTTTGCAATTTAAGGTATTTTCTATTAAGGCACCTTTTAATTACACAGGAATTGAAAAATTAAAAAAAAAATTCGGCCCGTTACGCTCCATCCTAACGTTTATATTCGTATATCGATCTAACAAAAGTCCCCGAGGAAGATTTTGGAAAACAATTAACTTCATATCATTATATTAATAACATAAAATTTTGAACATATTTTGCATTAATTTTGTAGAAATTCGTTATTCATAATTAAATGAAACTACGTGGTGTAGTATTATTTCTACTTTCTTTAAGTTCTTTACCACGGCCTAGGTTTCGTTGTATTACAACATCTTCAGGTGGGCTATTAGCAAAGATTCTTTAATGTGGGCTATTAGCAAAGAATCTTATTAATGTGTATAATAACGTAATAAAAATATTACGTCCTTTTAATTTTTCGTACTTTTATATATACTTAAACCTGCACGAAAACCTCCTAGTGTGAATCTATTTATATTTAACAGGTTTAATTATTTTAGATTTAACACTGCATATGGTTTAGTAGCTCCATTTAACGTAGCTAGTCGCATAGGTCTTTAAAAGTAACCATTAAAATTGCGATGTTTGATGTTTATTCGTGCAAATGCAATGTTTCTGGTTGAAATGTGTAACATTGCCTAGACTATAGCGCGAATTGATAAGATAATTAAGCACTTGAATTTAATAGTGAGTACGCTGCTTTTGTCCAATTCGGACAAACTATTTTTATGCATTTTATTGATAATTTTCTGACGAAATACGGACCGTTACATTTATACAATGACAGTAGTGCTTAAATCAATCTTGGAAACGACTAAAGTACAAAACAGCACTAATACACCAATCGTTGTCGAGAATCTATAAGACAATAAGTTATAAAAGAAATTATGTATATTATACATAAAGCGGGCTCAATATTAGAAATTTATACACGCAGAATTTTACAAATGCTTTGATCGTAAAGCAAAAGCTTTTAAAGTAATTGCTGGTTTACGTATTCATAAAAAAATAAATTGATATATATGTTATTTATTGACTACTGTTGGACAGAAAACACTCACTCTGCGGGTTTTACTTTATTTCTGTTAAGAGTAATGATATATACAGTTACCTCTTTTAGTATCAAATAAATAATTTGATGTGTCAGTCGAATTTTTTCTTTTAATTGTAGACTTTGCATGTGGTGTCAATCGGTTCGAAGCTTTATGATGCATAGTTTTTACACAGGCTTTTTTATTTGGCAAATACTAACATATAAATTATACCGTATCTGTTCACTAATATTTTTTGTATTTACTGCTGATGTAGCGTTTCTGATATCTTCTATTATTAACTGCGCAGTATTTCTTGCATATATTTACTATTTAACTCATTACGAGTAAAAGAGTTTTAGGCAAGGTCACGGAGTAAGATTTCCTCGTGACAGTTATTGAAATTGTAAGTGGATATAAATATGTTTCCTCCTAACAATTAAATGTTATTTAAACTCTTCTCATCGGAGCAACATTTATAAACTATTTCAGAATTTCAAATAATATTTCACAGCTAAAACACAAATATTTGAAACATTACACATATGAACAATTTATAGTAGCATATTAGATTGTTTTGGCTTATTTGTTGAAACGATCTACGGTAAATAGCGAAAATAGTTTATCTGCCATCTACCAGTGTATTATTATCTTCATGTGTGGTTTTCATGGAAACGAGAAGGTGGAGGTATAATTATTGCAAACTAAAATTATTAATGCATTTAAAAATAATTGACAAAAGGATGTATTCAATTTGTATAAAATAAAGCAATTCTCTTATTTCGACACAATCATTTTCTACTTCCATTAGAATTACAATACGAGAATTGAGAAGTTTTATTTTGTATTTTTTAAAATTTATTTTAAAGGAGTGTCGCATGTCTGTTTTATGTATCACTATAGTTTTGTTTTTATTTCTTAGGAACACTCTTAATTTTGTATTTTTAGCGTACTTATATTTCATTAATTAACCACGGTTTTTTGCTAGATTTGCGCAAACTCGCTTTGCAACATTATTTTTGCAATATATATATATATATATATATATATATATATATATATATATATATGTATGCGTGTGTGTGTGTGTGTGTGTGTGTGTGTGTGTATTTTGGTTTTGCTTCTCTTACATAGTGTACGAATATATTTTTTATTACAATTGTTTAATTTATGTTATTGGAATGCAAAGAACTAAATTTTGTTATTTAGTCTTTTTCATTTGGTGGAATTTTCATCATAAATCCTTTTTTCGGCATAGACATATTCTTAAAATTATTAAATATAAGATGCTTTTAAATCGTATTCTTTACATTAATAATATTTTTATTTTAATCGGATATGTAAGTTGTTAAGCTCCTTTTTCTACATCCGATCTTTAAATATTTTATTTATTCTTGTATTGAGCAATAAAAGTGTACCATAAAAGTAAGAATCTAAAGTATACCTAAGGTAGCAATATTGTATATTGCCGTACGGATTTAACTGTCTTCTATTTGAACTCTCAAATTACTGCGTAGATTTCACACCCACTTACAAAGTATATTCGCAATGTCAATTATTCTTCGACGTCCGATTTATATATCAGTTTCTGTCGGAAGTAGGTTGTGTATAATATAGGTTATGTGTTTTGCTTGCTTGGCTGATTATTACAATAAACACATCTAAATAGGAATTTACCTATTTTAGCAATGATTACTTTAATATACATATGTATTTACTATTTTTATTTTCTACCTTTCTGAAGTGCGTTAATATCGGAATTAATGTTTAATCATTGTTTAATGTTATTATAATATATTTCATTACTTTGATAAAAATTCAGAGCATAGGGTGCCTGATCTATATATTTATCCTGTATTATTGCAATAACCTTACATTTGGATGATTTTTTAATTTTTGATTTTTTATTACGTAGGCAAGAGTACGTCCTGATTACAATTTGATATATTGTTAAAATATTAAGGCATTTCCTCCCAAGTTCAATTTCTCCAAGTATGTAATGTAATATTGCAAAAGTGAAAATTGGTATTATTCAATGATCTGAAATGTTCGTCTATGTTTAAATATTTGGACAATAGATATATGTGAAGATGAATCAACTAAGGTTTAAATAAATTGCAATAAACTATCAGAAAAAATATATTAGATTCACGACTTGTAATTATCTTTTACTGATATAATAAAGGTTAAAGATACTACCTGGATGAATTTGCGGTTCAATATGCTTCTAAAGATATTGAATTAAAATATTATCTCTCGCGTGTCTTAGTGGGAAATTAATAAAACTTAAAAATAACTCTTGTAATAAAATCTGACTGAGTTTTAATTAAATATAATTAATCGTACTCAACACACAATAGATTATTCACACGTTTTTTCAAGGGCAGAACTAAAAAATTTTGGGAACGTTTTGGAAGAAAAGAGTAACAGATCAGCAGATTCGAACTAGTTTAAACATTTATGTGAGTAATCAACAGAATATTTTACCTGGACATTACGCATGAGGAAGCTTTTTGCTCGGTTAATTTCCCATGAATCGATCGAAAGTTAAAAACACCGTCGTGTTGATTGAATTTGCAAAATATTGAAAAAGATCGACGAAAGTCAATAAAATGATATATTTTATATATAATGAAAGTCGGTCATACTGTTACGAAGTTTATCAATCTACACAGTGTTTCTTTTTTCTGAAAAGTTGCCCGTGGAACTGAAGAACTGACTTAATGATTTAAAAAATATAGTCGCCTCGTTCTTCAGATGAACATTATGCAACAATGGTTCTGAAAAATAAAAGAATTGTTACCGCAGACTGGTATACCAACGTAGTGTTTCTGTGGTTTTGAAAACAGTTTGAGAGCAACGCTCTGACACTAGAATCATCCTTCATTACTGCAACGCATCTTAGCCAGACGAACGACCTACTATTATACCACTTCCAGTGTACAAATTATAGGTCACGTATTCTACAGTAGTAAAATTTAATGTGAAAAATTTTATCATCAAACCTAATAACTCTCCTTTAATTTTGTACCGTTGTCCATCATACTCTTGTCGCACCCCCATCACGAATCGCGTGTATTCCTTTTCCTGAAGAGGTAGTTTGCTTGTCAATAAATTAGTTTATCCGTACATGATTATTTTTAATATGTACAACAAATCGATACATTTATATATTAAGAACCACAATACACTGACAAGAGTTGAAGGAAATGAAAGTTAAAAACATTCATCATAAAGTATTTCGTAATACCGTGCTAGTTTAGGGTAAACATCTGGCTTTCTGGATAATTACCAACGTAAGGATTAGTAACCATATATAAAATAATGGCTGTTACATTTCTTTTTACAGTATTTTATTTAAAATTATTCTAATTGTTTAAAATGTCTATAAAATAGGCCCGTCCCCTCCCCAAATGCCAAAACTATTAAAAAGAAGATAAATTATTTTAAAACTAGAGCAAGAAGAAAGGTTTTTAAGAAGTTTTCGACATTTATAGACTTTTTCCTTGTAATAAAAATATTGTTAATATTGGAAATAGTTTTACAGAAATACGATGTACTCCCACATTACAGGAATTACATATTATAGGAATTAATTCTAATTAGAGAGTATATAATATTTCACTATAATTCTGTTAAAGAAACTTGTAACAAAAGTAAATAAATTACTAATATAAATCAAATGCTGTCCAGCTCCATATAGGCTCCGCGAAGTAGGCCCGCGCTTATCGACTGAAAATTTCAAGGCATTTAAAATTTAAATATTTTCCAACCATTCCATATACGTTTACTAAGTCACCGAATATCAGTTTTCTTGTTACAAACGGTTTAAGCACAATTTAGTCTCCAATTTATCAAGACCATTGTATTAACCACATTTTACGATTTAACCAAGAATAAATAATGTAACTTTTGCCCATTACTTAGCGTGAAATTTTAATTATCGGGTTTAAAATATTAATTTTGTTTTGAAAAATGTAGAGAAAATTGGGAAGCTTGAAAAGTTTAACAATGAAATTGTTTAATTCAGTAATCTTTGAAAATATAAGAACATAACATTAGTTATTAGACATTTTAGGACATAAGCAATAAAAAACCAATAATTTTATTTATTTTGATTTTAATATTTATATTTAACTGCTTTTATTATTTATTACCATTATCGATTTCTGTTATGACGGACTAATATAGTATTAAAAAAAAAATATTTTATAAAATATCGAACCGGACAACAACATTGAACTGTAATAAGTAATGTGATCTGGCTATATATCAAATTCAACAAATATAAGAGATTATTTTTTATACTTTTGCAATTTTTTCGTAGCTTTTTTACTCTTTAACTGAAAAGATCTAAATTTGAACTACATGTGTTTTAAAGAGTAATAAATTTAAATTAAACTTACAAGGAGGTGGCACAGTCGTCAGGGATTTAGTTTTGAAATCCACTTTTGTGCAGTGACAGTAAGTTACCTACAGTATATTGAAGGTAACTACGAATAAAAATATAAGTATCGCACCAGTAAGCCGATAATGACATATAACTTAAAGCAGTTTTACTAACGACATTTACACCTATTTATTTGGAAGTTGTGGGTATGGCTGAGCAGCCGGATAGGCGAGTAGTATTGGGCGAATTGAAACCTACGGGTCCACATCTCATTGCCTTTATCTTTATTTCTGCTTTGTTAATATAATTGAAAAAAATTATAATAATGAATTAAGACAAAAATGATTGTTTTTTGATTTTCATCACTCACTAAAATTTTGTCTATTTGCCAATAGAAATAAAAAATATTATTTTTAACACAATTTATTTTATGGGCACGTCCAAATCTACCAGGTTAATACAGATTACCAACTTATACTTTATTGTAGAGTTTATAATCCTTAAATATACATCCTTACTTTAATCCAATCCTCGCACAAATGCTGATCTCAAACAAAATTTATCAGATAATGTCGTCTATTAGTTCGTGTCATACCAAAATAACTAAAAAACTTTTTAGCAAAATATGAGATAGTTAAGGTTTTAATCGGCTTTATTTTACACACTAATACAAATAGTAACAGTATAAAATTTAAATATAAATATACTTTCGTAACCGCAATACTGGAATGAGATTTTTCATTCAGCTACTCAAACAGTTTAGCATAAACAAACCCATGCAAATTTCCTTCATGCAACGAGCCGCCTGTCGAATTAAAATCAATAGTTACTTAACGTTATAAATTAAACCTCGCCCACATCGTTTTTAGGAAATAAGAGTTTGATCACACTAATTAAACCTCGCTAACATCGTTTTTAGGATGTAAGAGTTTGATCACACTAATTAAACTTCGCTAACATCGTTTTTAGGAAGTAAGAGTTTGATCACGCTAATTAAACATCGCTAACATCGTTTTTAGGAGGTAAGAGTTTGATCACCCTAATTAAACATCGCTAACATCGTTTTTAGGAAGTAAGAGTTTGATCACGCTGGGAGTTCGCTTATTATTGGTGGAGAAGCAGACTGTACCCTTCATTAAAGTAATACTTTTGCCGCAACTAACATTTGAAAGCACGGGTTACTTTCAGTAAACAGACATTAGATAAACTGATGAATAAAAAACTAAGTATATATGTACTTCGCACAAATACTCAGTAATGAACCGTAATTATATCCGCAATCCATATCGTAATCTGGCAGTAGGCCACAAAATTATTATATATAAACACAATTGTTATTTATATCGATAACCGGTTTTAGACTCGTCAAGTAAAATTCATCATTAAATCTTTCAGCAGTATTTATCATATTAACGTCGTGATCATTATGAGTCGTCGCCGTGTTGTGGTATGTCCACTTACGGCCTATTGATGATGCGACGTACTGCAGAATCTCGTGTTCGATTCTTGGCTGCTCGTAAGCGTGGCTCAGAAAAGTTGTAAACTTAAAATTTACTATAAGGAAATGTTACATAATTTTCTTACTACAATTTTCTTTTTCGATAGGCGTGCTATGACGGAAATAATATGTTGTTTTACTATATCTGATTGTGAGGCTAGATACCCACGTATTCGATAACAATAGTAACATTATAAAATTCGATCTGTTTTTCAATTACATATTAAAAACACAGGTCTTGAATTTAGGGAGGCGTAGTAATTATTCCCAAATTCACTTAATGGTCCATCCGAATCTATAAAATTGATTTCCATCCGATCTCGCCGGCAGACGCTGTGCACTCATATTAAATGTGAAATGATTAGTATATTTATATTTTCCGAGATACATAACTACCCCTTAATTGTTTTTAAGTTTTTCTGATAATGTCCAATCCAAACCCATAAATTTTCTTTCGCCTTTTATCCCAATTAAAAATAATATTTGTATCGAATATATAATAGCAGTTTCAAAATTAATTCAGTATACTATTTTTGATGCTAATACAAGTACATTAGATTAATTAGTAACCTCTTAGCTACGAATTCGGGGCTTTTATAGAAAGATTTTTAAACATTCCAGAATATTTTATTATGAGAAATAAATAGGTTGAGGTGAGCTCGGTTATTCACAATTGGTGTTAAGTCTTTAAGCACATTACATCAAAGTTTAAAAATATTTACATTAGCATCAAGTACCAACTCTTCTGTTCTTCTTCCACTCTTTTACTTTGAATCCGATCTGCTACTCATATATTTAGCGAAGACCCTTTAGAAACTTCCTTATCTGCCATCTGCCATTTTATAAGAGAAAAAAAATTCCCTACGATTGCATCAAGTCATTAAAAAACCGTGGCACGGTTCTATCGAGCTGTGTCATGGCTGTGTGTATAACGTGAATATGTTTGAGTTAAGGGGTTATTTTTTTTGAGAACTACGAAATTTTTTTCTAGTCCTGGACCCAAGTATACTAGCGCCGTCGAGTCTTTGACGTACTCGTTGAAGACGCCGCCAATTTCTTGCATTCTCGCACCGTTGCACTCGATCGTATGGACTTTCAACACTTGATAGCTAAGAAAGTGTTTTCGCATTTTTAGTTGGTTTTAGAAAAATTTAAGCCAAAATTATATTTTGGATGGATATGCCGTATGTTTGTATTATATGGGTGTACCACATAAAAATGCTCTATTTCGCTCATTGATTGAAACTAATATCTCTTCAAAAGTTTTCTCGAGACCATTAAATTTTGCTAACAAAGTTATGTCGTTGCTTTTGTGGCTTAAATCCAAAACCTCTGACGCCCTTTACGCGAAAGGACGGCAAAAGTAATTCCACATTCCGCACCGTAATACTAAAATATTGAAATAGACTTTTAGTGCGTCGACGCGAGCCAAATTCTTCAAAAGAAAATCTTTTCCTTTATATGTCGAGTCTTTCTCACGAACAAATTCAATTAAACTTTCTGAGCTCATGTAGTCCTTCATTTACTGGAATTACGCTTACATGGAGTTTATAAGGAACTTTTGCATGCGATTGAGCTTTTTCTTATGTGAGAGATTTTGAAAGCGAATTGATTACTTATTGCAAAGTTTTGTTACGTATCGTAGATTGAAATAGCCTTTACTCTATTCTTCTGTTTTGTTTTTAAATAGTGAAATATTTGCTTAATTGAGATGAAGAAATCAGTATATTTGGATTATGTTTCATATTAAATTTAGGTACTGGAATCAAGAAGTATGTACACACATGAAACATTGACGGAAATCTTCATACTATGCACATATATCTTCATACCATCATAAATCATAGCGTACATTTACGTGGCTAACTGAATTTATATTTTTATTTTATATTTTTATTATTTTAACTCTAAACATACTTTCATATGGTTTTTGTGGATATTTTTTGAAGCTATGATTCAAATATAATTTTTTTCATTCGTATCTTCATATTTATTTGTTGCGATTTTATGAAGTAGTGTATAATTTTGCGTGCTTTGGTGTAAAAACTAATAAAAAGTAAAATTTTCCAGGTGACATATTAAAAGTAAGAATTTATGGTTATCACAATGACTGTTCTGTTTTTGCATGTTTGGTTAAATACTAGTGTGTGGTATATACATAATTATCAATAAATAAAATTAAGGAAATAGAAAAAACCGTCAATACATATTTATATATATGTAAACCTACCCGAGTATATACCGAGTATCGTTTACGTATTATGTCGATATGCATAATATTTTATTTATTCGACATCTAAATTTAAAATATGTTTTTATATAATTATGTATATCATACATTATATAAGTACATCTATATAAATTGACGTAAGTGTATGTGTGTGTTGTGTGTGTTAATTCTCGCGTGATTAATTTGACCCTAAGCATTAACAATAAGAGGCTATTCTATTCTTATTTTTCTTGATGGTTTTTAATTCAACATTTTTATATAAACACAAGGAAAAGGGAAAAATATTATTCAGAAATTTAGTACACGATACGACAATGAAAAGATATGTAATGATTTACACATTTCATATATTTATATTTTTTTATTGTTACGTATAAAAATAAATAAAACTTGTAATAGTTTTTTCTTTTCCCTTTTAAATAAAGTACCTTTCGTTTGAACTATTCTATTGCAACTTGTTATTTTTAAGCTCACAAACATGCGAGAGTACAAATTTGTTTATTTATTTAATAAATGTATAAATTTATTGTCATTCAATTAAAACATTAATAGTCTACACTAAACTACTACTAAACTGAGCACATCGAAAAAAAATAAATTCAATCTTACCTTGCGGTTTGTAGGTCCTGGTTATTTCAATAAAATTATAAATAAAAAGTAACTTTCGTTATAACTACAACCAATTCTTATTATATCAAATTACAAACTATCACAGTGACCTAACAGTCGTTAACATCTGATAAGCCAGTGGATACATACATAAAAAAGCAAAAAGAGAAAACTTGCAAAACTGTAAATGGCTTTAAGTTATCCCGATTGTTGTCTCAAACTTAATATTTAATTTTTAGAACGAAAATATATTGTCTACTATAACTTTTAGAGGCACATACCAAACAAACTATTTTTTTATGTAACATAAATATAAATTAAACATTTTCGGATCTTTCCTTTACAAATGCTCTGAGCCCTTGCTTTTTCCTAAATTTTATGATTCTAGGGCAACAACAAGTACCCTACAGATTTTGATTTATTTCCGAGTGTTAAAATATGCGACAGAAAGTTTGACACTTGCAAATAAATCAAAGGTTTATGTTTTTTTAATGCTTGACTTAGAAGCTTGGTTTTACAGTATCAAGGGACCGCAAGCTAAGTATTTGGTATTAATTTCAACGTGATACCTTCACGCTTTTCTGAGAAGTGTCTTGACATGTAGACAGACAGACGGACAACGAATTGATCCTAAAAGAGTTCCTTTTGAGGTACGAAACATCAAAAACTACACAATACATCTTATTAAAACAAATTTCCGTTCAAATTTTTTATTAACTCCTACAATCTTAATTTACTTCAGAATTTTACACAGGTTACTTTAAAAATTAGAGGGGGGTTACACTAAAACTTTTGATGTTCACTAAGATTTTTAGGGACATTAAGAATTTTTAAAATTTAAAAGCACAGTTCTCACCAATTATGGATTTAAAACAAAAAGTTGTTTTTGGAACCTCTATACAATTTTTTATAACTTATCTAATGATACTGCACACACATATGCTCACTGGATTTTTTTCATCCTTCAGTTACATGTATGGAGTGGCACTCCCACTCTTTTTCACTCACTTATTTTTTTCATAATTCCGCTATTCTATTTTATAGCGGTGCATAGAAGACCCCTATCATCTAAAGTTCTTTTATATATTGCCTCTGGTCTTCGATTAAAAATGGCTGTGATACACGAACAGACGGACAGACAGCCAAAGGGACATGACGAAACTACGAAGATTCTGTTTTTGCCATTTGGTTACGAAACTCTAAAAATGACATCGTTAACGATCAGAGCTATAAAATAATTATTGTATATGTGTGTCGAACTAATTAGCTGTTTCCAATGCTAAGGCTATATATCTTAAAGAGTAAATTATTTTCGAGTTACAGCATAATATTTTCACTTTCCCACGAGAGCAAAGCGGATCGAAGATAGTATAAATGTAAAATATAATAAACAGCGTGTATACGAAGTCATTGATTAAAATATTTTTGTCACTTATGTTCTTTAAGAATTAAAAGTGTGTACAGTAATTTCCTAATATTTTCAGTAAATGTTAATCGTACTTAAAAAACAAATGTTTTCATCTGTTTTCTTGTAGCAAGAGACACGTTTTATATAACTCCCATTTTGGTACTGAATCGTAACTAAACGTAAATATATCATGATTGTTTATTCTAAATACAACACAAATGAACCTTAATGGCGTAGGATTCGATTTATATGAATTACTCTTTCATTGATTGATCAAATTATACAATATTAATACTAACATAAAATCATTGAACTATGGTCTGTGATGCGAATGAAATTTCAATCGTGAGAGCGGCTCATATTTTGATATAAGTTTTAAGTCCTTTTTGCAAATATTACTTTTTATTAAGGACATTAACAAATAAAACAATGTGCAAATTGATGTTTGCTGCATACAAAGTATCACATATACTTTAATTTTCTCTACAAGTTACTATGTGTGAATATGTAATACACACTTTAGTATTATGTGAATATTTTCCAATAATTTACCGGTTTGATAATGCAACATAATATAATCTACAGGCCACATGCTAGCTACTAAACAGTAGCCAGAAGCGGAGATACGAAATCGGGTAATGGATCATGGAAATACGAAAACCAAAGCAATCCATATCAGAAATACTCATATTTATAAAAATACTAGTAGAAATTCTATTATTCCAGATGACTTACCGTAGTATTCCTCTAACATTTTTTTTATAAAAGCAATATTTTATACCAAAGAAACAAACTATTTTTATTCTTAAATTAATGCATTTAATAAAAATTTAGGATATAGCAATGACAGAAAAATATTAATTTAATGTATTTGAAATAGTTAATAGACTATATTATGAAAAATACTCCAATTTCAATTTTGCAAGTGATGTTTGTATAATAACATCGCCTGATTCACATTTATAACGCCTATTAATACAGGTAACAAAAAACATAAATACAGTGAATTGTTTAGTTTATTTAAAATGTTTATTGTAAAAAAAAACGAAAAGGCTTAGATTATAACAAAGAAAGATTTATTGAAAGAAAATTTTATTGTACAAAAATATACAATCTACACTAATTCTCCGCAAACCTACGACCATTTAAAATGAATGGCCGCCTCTATAAAATGAAATTAAAGCCAGCAAAAAATTAATATTCCACAATAACAAGACTACCATGATACAAACGATTCTATGAGACGTAGAAAATTTCCTATTAAATTATTCATCCCTATCAGTGAATTTATCCACAATTCCATTTTGTGTGTGAACATAAATTTTATTTGACAGAGTCAAGAATAATCAGGTAGTAAAGATCACGCCACTCCTTATCCCTGAAAGAACCTTTCCTAAACTAGACGACTCTTCGATCGTGAGATTCTATGTGCCATAACTTCCCTTTTTCCGAGTGAAGCCGAGATCATGTGCTTGTGTTTTGTCTTTCTCGTTTTTTACTCTGTTGTTATTACACAATGCGTGAAGGATTTTTAATTATTTTCTCCGTTTTTTGTGGCTTTACGACAGTTTTTTGATAAAATTAAGAAAAAAAGGTATTTTAAAAATAGTTACAAAGTGCATAATAAAACAGTGCATTGTTACAAATGCATATGGTGTAAAACACGAAGTATGTTTTTAACGTGAAAAATTAATCAATGAGTTCGGAAAACCAATTCGTTGTAGTATCTTATCAGATCGTATGATAATCAAATAACTTGTAACTTTTAGAAATATGTTTAGTGAAATAGCGAAGCTATGTAAATATTTCTGAATAAATTGCGGTGCATAAAATCGTTGTTTAAATTAAAAATATAAATACACGCAATAACTGATTTGACGCGACATGCTGAATCCCTAAAATTTCTGAAAATGACTATAACTTTGAATTATTTGTCCACAAAAAAAGTAATAAAAGAAATTAAAATGAGTGAATGAATCATTCTGTTTATTATAATTCAAAGAGGTTATTATTTTAATAGTAAAATAATCCAAAACTAATGCTAACAGGCAATAAAGCTACATAATTTGTTTATGTTATTTGTAAACTATATTAATAAAACAATTCTTGGGAAAATATTTACGGAGAAGCAATTTTTTTGTTGAAATCGTTAAACCTAGAACGTTGAGCAGTAATCTTGTTTGTTTACCAGGATGCAAACGCTAAGTTAATAGAGAACGAGTGACTCGGAACAACGCTTCCCTTGGGTTTACTCGAACCTTACAAAGCATTTATTACTGTATTAAGAAGATTTAATATAGAAAAAAGCACTAACTCATGTTTTGAATGAGTATGCAAGATGGCAGAATGAGAAAAAATGTTACAACAGCTTTAGCAATAAGTCAATATTTTATAAGAATATGGCATACAACCAATTTAATGAGAGACCACTTTGTTACATGGTTAAACTAATAAAGCTCAGATTACAAGTCATTCATTCTCAAGTATTTCTCTTCAAGTATTTCATTCTGTTCAGTTAGCAACTGAGTTTTGTGGAATAGAAATAAAAAGAAAATGTGTAAATTTGACGAGGAGAACTTAGAATGTCCTTTCATCATGAATTACGTTTATAGTAAAAAAGCTGGCGATGCAGCATTCATTATACTCCTATGTGGAATGATAGATGATTCTTTTATAACACAATCAAGCATTGATCCTAAACATAAAAAAAAATCTGACCTCTCACCTATCATCATCATCCAGATTCATACATATTTAATTTAGAATAACTGAAAGATATTTATATCCCACGTTAAGTTATGGTATTTGGCATAATTTTTTAAATGTTCTCATACTGCAATAAAAAACGAGTTTATGCTTTGAGGAAGTAGTAAAAACATTCGGTTTGGCTACCGCATATGAGTTAAAACCCCTTCAACTTCAAAACAAGGTGGGCATGTGCATGGAGCTACTGAATTTTAACCATGAATACTTTCACTTGAATGGACTCTACTTTCTCACCCACTGTACTCTTCGAACCTCCCGCCCTCCGACTAACGTCTGTTTTGCTCGCAGTGTAATTATTTACGCGACAAAAAAACAATATTTTCATCTTAACGTGAAATTTATCCAACTTTTAGTCAACATACAAAGATTTATTTCTACAAGAAACAATGTTATCTATGTTTGCATTAATTTCATAATGATGTAAAAAATCCGACACAATTTAATATTTTTAATATTTTAGTTGTTTTCGATATTTTTGATAAAAAAGTGGCAGACATTTTGTTTGCCCAAATAATAATTCATTAGCTTCGTCCCACAATTTTAGCTTTGCAAGCATTATTTCAGTTTTCAGTTAAACAAATGCTTTAATTTTCCATTTTTATTGTATAACAAATGGTTACTTCATTCCTTTTTTTCCATGAAAAATAATTACAGATAAATATCAATTTTAGAAGTTTGGGTTTTCTTTTATCAGGATAATCTTTTAATTTTCTTGCTGATTCCGTGAAAACTATATGCAAATCTTTCATATATATTGTATTTATATTTTATTTCGTATATATTGTATTCATCTCGCTTCAACTAATTTCTTTTGAAATATGCGACTCTTTTTTGAAGATATGTAATCATCAATAGTTCCCTTATCCCAACATGTACTGTCAAGTATGCCCCGTTTGAAGTCTGCTTATTCTTTATTACGTTCATTTATAAATGGCTCATATCTTATTAATCCCATGTAATCTCTATTTGTATTGATCCTAAATAAAAGCGTAGATACGTAAATGTATTCGGCTATCTTACGGAATGATCGTAATATATTTGTATGAAACCTAATTAATTTTACTACGATGGAGAGCAAGGAAAAAGTTACGTTTCATTAAGCGGGAATGTAATTATATGTATTCTTGGGTTTTGTTAGCTAGAAAATCTTCAAGGTTTTCCCTGTAGAATCGATGTGGAAACATATTTAAATGTATCTTAAGATTATATAACATTTATAGAAAAAAATGTAATTATATTGACATCTTCACTTAGGTTTCTTTATCAGTCGGAGATATCGGTATTTTTTATCCCTACGATCCAAGAATATAAACATTACTAACTTATATTTTTATTTCCCCCTCATTTTCATTCAGAAATTTCTTGCTCGGGAAAGGTATACCTATTATGACATTCTTAAAGTTATATCTATTACGACATTTATAACAGTCGAAATGTATAACAGTAAAAATAATGTGATCAATTTTATTTAATTCTTGTTTTACTAAATAATTTTCCCTCATTACAGTTAATTTTTGCTTGGCGTAGTTATTATTTTTCCATCCAATTGCCATCTACAGGCGCACCTTATTACAAGAATCTACCATTTTCTCTTTACTTACGCAGTTAGGTTAAATTTTACGACCTTATTATATTACACACATTTTACATTAGCAGGTATTTTATATAATACTACACATTGAAAGTAATAGTTTCAGAATATGATTTTGTGTTTCTACATATCGTATTTCACTAATTATTTTGTAGTTCGTGTCGAAAAAGAAGAAAATATGATGAAAATGTATTTTAATAAGTTGAGTCATGTTGTTAATGAGTAAAAATCATTCCATGTGGACTTTTAATATAATACAATACTTTCTCGCTAAACTTTTATTAATAAATTGTGCAATCAACTGAATATTGCATTTTTTATTATAATTAATCGGCTGAAATTATCAAATCTGGATTTGAATGTTTGCAATTGAATTCAGTCCATTCTATACTTATTTTTAGGGTTGTTCAATTCTCACTTTGTATTAATAAATAAAATAATATTTAATATCACTGTAAGCTTTATGAATATTAAGTATAGTTATAAAACTACTATTAAAACCAATTAATGTTATGTGATTGATATGATATGACAAAAAATCTCTAATTCGCTTATTTGTTAAAACTTATAATAATTACTCACTTATTGTTTGGATGTTGTAACAATATTCTAATTAGCACGTTTGATTCATTAAATAAATAGCTATTAGTGTTAAATTATACCTAAAAGTTACGATCGGATTTTCAAGTAAACGTAGATACATTTCTGCTCAAATAAACCAACGTCTGTAGCATGCCCGACTAGCTATAGGGATGAAACAAACAGTTCATTAACAATATCAATAAAATTATTTTGATAATATTTGTAGAATATAGTCATTAAAATGTGTGGTGACACGAATCAAAGAGCTTCCCTTGTAAAAATAACTAAACATTTTGAGTGACGTTTACGGGATAAAACTTACACATTCCATAAACATTGGACAAATATTGTACTGCGATAGCGGTCTGTAGATCTTTCAATAAAAGGCAGTTGACCTTTTTAGATCTTGAAAAATCTCATTCCTAACGTACAGACTGAGTACGTACAAGCGCTAAACATAAAATTGATATTAAAAGTGTTAATGTTAAAAGTTGAAAGGACAATGAATAAAGCGGAAAAACACGAAAAAACTCAAACATAATACTATGTTAGTAAAGCAGAACTGAAATATAAAAATGAGTTAAAATATAATAAAATTTATAATAAATAATAATAAAAGAGCAAAATACTTCACGATTTTTTAATAATAATTTGTGTAAAAGACAATTTAGGCAAATGTCGTTTATATTGGAACTTTACAAGTAACGTAATTAACTTTTTTAATTAAGAAGAGTTCAACGAAATCACAGGGTTGTAATGCAGAAAAGTATTGCTCTGTTTTATAATGTTTTACCTGGTCGAATTGCTAATTTTATTGTCCAATCTGATGGATTGCTAATTTAAGTAATATAATAAATTTCTCCAACAGTTATACTGTTGTGAACGTAGCTTCATTGAGTATATTAAATAAATGTGGAAGCATCATGAACTAATAATGTGTGGTAATATTAGCTAGGCAATTAATACACCCGTCACTTTTTCTAGCGTTTTCTGAAATGTTGTAATAACTTTCTAACAACTTTGATACGATATATAATCGGTGCGGCTTTTGATCATCTGAGTTTCGGTGAGCCTAAAAACAAAGAAAACATGAATATTTCACGAACGGAACTTAGAATGATTTTGATTCACGAATACGGTTTAGTGCAAAAAAAACATTTCGCAACATTTAAGAAGTAACACGGAACTGATTTATAATGGTGGGCGAAAGTGTACTCATCTCTGACCCAGGTAAGCATTGCTTTGCTCATCTGGGTTGAACTCATACATTAAATTTAGGAAAAAAAAGGCTTATGAGGATAGATCCCAATTAAAATTCTTGTCATCTGGCCGAGCTACTTTCATGCTCTCACACTGCAGGATAACAACACTTTAATGCTTTGGGGAAGGAAATAATATATTATTTTTGGCTACAAGAGCTAGCACTGATGTACTGAGATGATGAGTTTATTACACATAAAAACCGATCAAATGAATTCGGCTAATTGAAACCGATCAGTGAAGTCAAGTATAGGGCCACGAACATACAAGATTTTTGTAATCATTTCGCAAAATATTAAGTCATCTATTTTAATATTTTATGTTTTTTTAAATTCGGTACTCTAATAAGCTCATTAGTGAATTCCTGACCGCTTTATTTCCTTCCATTTAGGTTTTTTTTATAGTTCCAATATCAACGAAGTTGGATTACTTCAAGTAATTTCTTTGGGACATACTCATTAAAATCAATTACTTAACAAACTTGAACTGCTTCAACGTTTATGTATTTGTTACATTTTTAGTCTCAGAAAATGTGATCATGTCCTTGAGTTTAGGGCACGGCTCAGATGAATAGACGTTCGTGTTTGGCACAATTTTCATGTTGTTTGGCTACTTGATAACGTTATAAATAATCCTCACAGTCTCTCTTACTTTTTTATAAAATTACCTTTCTGAGAAAGTTTTCTCTTACCTTTCTGAGAAACTTCTCATGTTTCTTATCGTTAAAGATACTATCTCATTCTATTCATATTCGTTTACGGTTCGTGCTACCCAAATATGGAATGAACTCAATTCCGCCACTAGACTTTCACCGTCCATTCAAAAGTCGTCTGACAAAATCATAATTCGCCGAACTTTACTTTCCATCTTCCATTTCCTTTCACATCCATCTCCCTTAATCCTTCTCCTTTTTTCCTGTCCAAATGTATGATCGAAAGCCCATCCCGATACATCAAATCAGATTATTTTTGTGCTTTTTTTAATTGTTTTCCGTAATTTTACTTATTATATATTGTTATCACCTGTAGTTATCTACCTACTCCATTGGTTTATAAAAGTACTGTAATTCTGATTGATTCTAAGAAATTGCACCTGTAGTAAAAAAATTACCAAATGTTTGTTCATCTGAGCAACCATTTTAACATTTTTACAGATTGTAAATAGCCTTATTTAGAAATAGAAAGGAGGCTTACACATCGAAGCCAACTTGAAGTTTAATATTGCGTAAACAGAGTTGTAAATTAAAAGCAGTAAATAAAATGTAAATTTGATTTCAGAAACTTTTCCAAGAATACCTCAAAACATTGAGTTATGCTAATAGGTTTTTTCATCCGAACTTTTAAACCAGGGGAAACATCTAAGAACAAGAAAAAATATGTACTACATACTAAATGAGGTGCTTATTTGAAGCATATACTTACAAAATTTCGTACACGTAAGTTTATAACTGTAAGAACAGGGAGAACCCGATAACAGGACGTAACCAAACACAGATATGACGAAATTATTAAAATTTCAGGCTTGACTATGACACCCAAAAGGATAGTTATATTATTTGGTAATCTTCTATAACACTTTTTTGACGTTTTAAATGTAACATCACACAAATATATCAAAATTTTCCTAATACGTTTCCTAGAGAAGTGTAAATTTGTCACTACGTAATTCCACGTATATTTTTGTTTTTTACATTTCTCAATACACCAGCTGTATTTCTATAGTCCAAATTTCATTATCTAATTACTTTGCAATGACTGCTTATCAAACGAAGTTATATTTATCATAATCTAAAAAAATACCGTAATTATTTGAAATATCTCCTGATTAAATTTTATTAATTGCGTAATCCTAAAATATTTCAATCTTTTAATTATTGCTCATTAATATACCAGGTTAAATAAATGAAATTCCTTCGAAAAACCTTATATAAAATCACTCCTGCTTCATAGAAAAAATAATGTGAGAATATAATGCTTTTATTTTGGGTCTGCCTCTGAATTTGTCAACGGCACATATGGAGATAATGTTAGTCTTTTATGACAATATTTATTCAGAGCGTTACAAAAAATACCGACTTAGAGAGACAATACGATAAAACTTATTCAAACTTTTATGGTACATATATGTCCCTTTTATTAGGCTATTTATATCGTTTATAAAGTACTGCACTTGTATAAAACCGCCGATTACTTTTTAAAGCCCTGATTCAAATTGATAGAACACATTTATTTTTAAGTACATATATTACGACAGATCTATTTGCAGCTGAGTGCTAAAGATAAGACCACAATGACTATAAAGCATAAGGTAACCTTCAACGATCACGTGCCAAAACCCATAACTAACTGCTTGTTTGACTTCACAGGCGCTCGACCGCTTGACAGAATATTTATAAAGATATTTTCATTGGTTTATATAGAATTTTTGTTGCGTACGTGCATTAGTATGTTTCAATAATTGGGTACAATTTAATATTTATTTATGGTGATAACGTTTTATACTAAGTGTCTGAAAATACGATAATTTTTCCAAATATTCAATAATTGATTTTTTCGAATACTGTTAACCTTAAATTGTAGGGTTAAATGAATCTAAATATAAGGATTAAATTTTTACCTCAGAATTAAACTGTTAGCCTTTTATAACTTTTTTATATTTTTTATAACTTTGGGAGTCCAGTTATGAACTGTATGTTATTAAGACTTTTTCCATATATATTAAATTCATACTCTGTCCATTCTTCTCTCTACGTTTCATTTCCCTACAGAAATAGCGATTAATACTTGATAGTTATTGTCACTCACATCAGCGTCAATGATGATATTTCTATATGCCGTCCCAATATTATCTAATGCCTTTGAGCTATTGGATGTATTTGGCGTTAATTTTGTAGAAATTCATTATTCACAATTAAATGCCTTTCTGTTATATCCACATTCTAAAGTTAAGCCATATTAAAGTACTTTGCACTTATAAAAGCACACGTGGTCATGGTAGTCACCATAATTTTATTAGCTTGAAACTTTCAATATTTTTTTATATGGACGAGTAAAGATCAATGAAGTTGATGATATGCCCTTGAAAAGAAAATTAATTTAATAATATGTACAAGAATCAACAATTTTTTATGCCAAAAATTTCAATATACATATTTTAACCGAAATTAGATGAGAAATTTAGACTCATTTACGTTTATATAAACTTTACTGCTTCAACTTATAGTTAAGATACAGGCACCAAATTTCGTCCCCGAATCTAATTACGTCCTAGTTCATAATTTTCCTTTCAACTGACGCCATTTCGTTTTTAGGTTCTGAATCTAAAGTTAGTTACATCATCCATTGTAAAAAAGTGGTGATGTAACGTTACTCCTACAAGATATTTAAAAAAAGAAAAAACTGTCCAAGGTATTTGTTTGAAATTTTCTTGGATTTTATTATCGGATAGAAAGTTTTAGCGAAATATATGTTATTACATACGAATAAAAAAGACAGGAAACATTTTAAGTTATGATATGTGTTTTTGCTGAATGGATGTATATTTAATCAAACAGCACATTCCTAATAACGTCCCCCTACGACGTCCCTGGGACGATATTTAGGTATGATCTTTAGATTTATTTTTACCTTAGGTACCAAAAAGAGAGCTGTGGGATCCTAAAATAACAAAAACAAGCTCTCAAAGCTATACGAGTGAAAGAAATGTGTTATAAAAAAGCAATAAAATTATTTACCGCCCCAAGGGCTACTTTGAATTATTACCTGAAAAATACTGAAAAAAATTTTGAAAATGTAATTTTTGGGAGAATGTTTTGCCGGTACCAGTTTTGCCAGTTTTGCCGGTATAAATGAAGAACATACTTCTGAAAATCACAGTTTCTGTTAAATAATTAAAACGAATAGCTTTTTAACTGGCTATCAGGAACAGTATTCCACACCCATTTTCACTGACTAAAAAGAAGGTGGGCATAAACTGGATGAAGTTATTCATGGCTAGTCATCTTATTTTTTCGTTTCGTAAACCAGAAATTAGTAATTAAATAAAAGATAAGGGAAATATGTATTAAAAAATAAATTCTACCACGATATTAAAAAGTGGTGCAAAGATATCATGGTAGGTGGAATAAATACATAATGAGAAGCTAGTGATAGTGTTTATTGCTGGAATTATTGTAAAATTAAATAAAAAGAAATCTATTTATATAACTCTTGATATAGACTAATTTAATTCGATTTTCTGATATATTTATTCTAAGGTTATATAGTCATTTAATATACGTAGTTTTGCAAAATATTTTAAGAAATGTTAAAATACATTATTAAACATTTTTCAAGACTAACGTTATACACTCAGAATGATTAACAAATTGTTCTTTGGGATATAAAAATCATTCAAAAATATTAACAATTTTGCACTAATGTTATTTTTAAAAAATCCGTAAAGAAATAGATTAATTTACTCAATTTTATTTTGGAATAGATTTTATATTTATCACTCTTTTATAATTTATTATCACTCGAATGATATTAACAATTCAGTGAGTAACATTTTATTGAAGATTGTTGCTCGATTAAACATATTATTAAAGAATGTACAAATTCCAATTAATATTTAATATACTTAATGCGAATGAACTTCAAATGGCTTACGAATGAACTTTAAAGAGAGAATAAGATATTTTTAAATGATCTCTACTCTGGAAAATATAAATCGCGTCAACGGGTAAAGTCTCCCTTTAAGATTGAAAACTAGAGAGAAATATTTACCAAAAATTCGAATTTGACGATCAATCATTAACCATATCAGATAAATAAGTTTTATCCCTTAGGATACGCCTTTTATTTAAAATATGATAATTGTATGAAAATCCCTCTTATTACTAGAAAAAATCATTTAAAATTGATTGGCGCGTGGAAAAGTGAAAAAGTTAAATTTAAAAAATTAAGTTCAAGTCTTGACACGAAACTTTTATTACATCAACAAGGGCACTTAGGCATTCGTTCTAATAGTGATGTTTAAAAGTAAATATCCCACTCGTTGTTGCAGAAACGTGAGATCAAGGTTTGAAATAATTGAAATGTACTGAATTTCAATTCAGAAGAAGTTCAATCGCATCGAATAATTACTTCTATTAAGTAATAAAAGAGTTGTAATTTTCATATCATAAAAAATGCCAAAATTGTTATGCGGAAAGTACAAGAATGTTAAAAAGAACTTTTGGTGAACAAATTGGTTCGCCTACCATATCTGCACACCCATAACACTTACTGGTATAAATCATATTTCAATAAATATTTTATTGGGAACAAAAATCTGGTAAATTAATGTTGTCAGTATTTTTTTCTTTCTTTTGAGATTTAGTAAGGTTTGCCATTTAAACTAAGTAGAAAGGCAAATTTGAGAAAATTGACCCCTTATCATGTTCTCACCAACAGAGAACATGATAAGGGGTTTTTCATATTATATTTTCTAACAATATATATTATAGTTAAAATCCTTGCCGATTTACATTTTGATTGATACTTGCTATCAATATTACTATAATTTTTTTTGTCAGATACTTTTTCAGTGATGTCATTTAAAAATTTAAATATTACCACAGTCTTTTGATACTACTTAAAATATATTTAGATATGCAAAATAATATTAACCTAGTATCATATTTGATTTTAACAGATTCAATGTGTTATATTGACAAGTTATCAATATACCGAATCTTTCCATTTATATATAAAAGTAAAATAAATAATGGTAATCGAAGAAAAATAGAATTTAGTCAAATACAAAGGTTTGTATCCATTAGCGCGGTTCGTATCTAATTATTTTTCAAACGGCGAATTGATACAGCTAATTTGTAATAAAATAAGATTATATTTACGATTCTATTTTTCGATAGCGCGTAAAATATTTATCGAATAAGTTGCTGGCATCATTGGCTACTTAACCAAAGAGTAGTCTCAAAAGTGCGTAAATAAAATCATTACCCGTGTTCGTTCATAATACCTTATTTCGTTTATTTTATCAGTGTAATTTAGTAAAAAATAAATTGAAATATTTTCAACGCTTTTATCTGAATACACGAGCTTTTTAAAGAAAAAACAAGATTATTTTATCGTTGAACTTTTACCATATCTTTTAGGTTTGCTAGAATTTATTAAACAAGCTTGTTTTAATTTTCTTAGGAATTTATTTTATTTTTCTTAGGAATACAAAAATGCTTCTAGTTATTACCTACGCCATGAAAGGACTATATAAAAAATGACAAATTTGTCAGTCAGTGCCAAACATAAGAGAAAGAAAAAATAAGCTACAATGATATTTACAATGCACTATAAACATTGCTCAAAGCAAAAATTAAGACAAGTGCAAAAAATGTACTTGAGTTTTTATTCAGAATAGAGAATAAGTCCAACAAAACCCTTTTGGATATTATAATATTTCCTGCGGTGATCAATCCAAACAAAGATAAAAACTCTAAATATGTTACATACGTAGATGTTTAACAACATAACATTTATTTTATAATTTATAAATACGCTATAAATGTTATGTAACTGTTTCTAGAACATGATGACTTATTTTATGCTGTATCTAGATCCTGAATGATTTTAAGTGAGCAATCTATTCAAACCTGAAGTGAAGTATTTATAACTAGAAGTGAGGCGTACATTATGTAATCCGTACGACTGCCGTACTGACGTACGACTGCCATCCCGTTCATCGTGTTAACTCCCTCTTAGGAAAGAATGAAATAGAAAACGTTCCACGTAATAGGTTCATGCTTATAACGTGCAGTTTTCTTGGACAAGTTAGTATTCAATATACTCGTACCTTTCACTGGCTTCATAGTATGTATTTCCCATTCCTTCTTAATTCCATTGCGTATTGATATTTGGCGCACATATGTTCATTTATAGTCTCGGAAGTTGCGTCACAAACAGTTCTATTATAACGGTACAGATTAGTCACAAAGGTGACAGTTTATTTTATCATAGTTGACGGAATGGAATACTATAAAAGTAGAACAGTGTGGGCATAGGTAATATACAGTTTTGTATTTTTTGGTGGGTGACGATTATTTCTTCTGTACATATTATTTTCATTCGTTGGATAATTCATAGATTCATAGTCAAATGTTATACATTAATTTATGTTTTATAAAGGTCTAAATCATTGATAATATGTGACACAAAAATATTCTTATTTGAAACCATTTTACGGATAGATTAAGTCTTATACCTCTTCCAATATTTGTAAAATGAAATATTTCTGGAAATCATCTATTTCAAATTAAAGAAAGGACTTTTGAATATGAAACATCCAACGATAGCGTTACTAAAAGTACAAGAAAAACGATAAGAACCATTAATAGGAATAATGCAAGAGCATATGTGTATTGTTTACTTATATTTTCACTTAAATTTTAAATAGCAGTCAATCCTAAGAAAACACGAATAACTAAGTATGAAGCAACATTTTCAATATCTTATATAGCATGGTTTTATCTAGAGAGCCACTGCTGTAAGTCTGTACATAACAAGGAAACAATATTGAAAAAATTATGACAAGTGCTCACATTACGTACTCTCAATCGAATACCTGACAAAAAGGTATGGGTGCCGCATCTGATCTAGTATTTTGCAAAATGTATACACACTTATTACTTTTACATACTCGTAACAGTCACCTAGTACGAAAAAATACTGATATCACACACCTCTACTTGCAACACTATAACTATTTTTCTAGTCCCGAAAACAGTAAAGAAATTAATAGGCCTCTCTCGTCATTCATACGTGAAAAGTATTTCGCTGAGCAACAACCATTACAATGAAAAAAAGAAATATCCTTACAGACTCATATCACATTTATAACACTGTGATAAAAATGTATTTTTCATAAATATAAAAAGGAGAACTAGATATTTTACTCGAAAGAAACGAAAATGTGTATTTTTACTTAAATCCTCGTTGATATATAAAAGCATATTATAATCAAAAATATTCTTTATTAATAATTTCCGCGCAAAAGGTACAATGTTATATGGTGAAATATTGCGAATAAGTGGAGTAAAGTAACATATAACTATAAAAGAGTTGACGAATTTTCCATAACATTTAATTACGAGTGATAAATAGACCAAAGTGAACCCGGGTAATGAGAGTTAGTGCCAAGCCTTCAACTGTAGAACTGAGAATGGGTTCTTTTAGGATATCCACCCTAATCACCTGATATTGATGAATACGTTTTCGTTTCTTCCGTGTAAAATACCTCTAATTATCATATGTTCGGAGCTCTGAACCCTTCAATAGATTTAGTCAATAACACCCTTTAATTAACCTGGAAAATAATATCTAACAAAGTGATAATTTATAAATTGAACATTCAAAAGGGTAATCATAACATGTTGTAGTGACATGGTAACGTGTCACTTAATTTTCTAATTTTAAACATCATTGGAGTTTCAAATATAATATTGCTTCTGAGTTTTAAATATAATATTGCTACTGATTTGTAATTGTGTTTGTCTATTAAAACCATAAATTACGTACCACCAACTGGATGGAGTCCATAGTTTTATAAACGTGTTGAAATAATATTTAAAATATTGATATCTGAACATTAATTATTATTAAAATTGACACACTGACTCACAGATGAAAAACCTAGAGCACTTCCTGCCTTTTCGTATGCTAGGACCCAAATAACTTGAGTTAGAAACTTGAAATATGCTAGTAGTAGTAGTAGGAACTTAGGTAATTAGATATACGTAAACAAATAATGTGAAGTTTGTAAGTTGGGATTTTGGATAAAATCTTATAAATCTTTATCGATAAACAGAAAAAGTATTTAATAACCGTAGCCTGAGGTGCATGCTCGAAAATTTCATCTATAAAAAGAAATATTAAAGAAAAGAAAAGAGCAGAGGCATAAACGAAAAACAAAATCATTATGACATTAAATATTTATATTTCATTTTGTAGGATAATAAAACTTTGGAAAAGTTATGACCTTCCACCAAAAAAGGTAAAATTGAAAAAGTTCAAGTCCGGCAACAAGAAAAAGTGCCTTTTTTGGCTTCGCCCATTTAACATATATACGGAGGCCAATTCTATTAAAATATTAATCCGCGTATATCTCAGTAGCTGACATTCAAAAATATTCACATGCAACCTTTTTAATGGGCCTTTATTTGCACTTGATTTTTTATAAACTCTAAAAAATAATTAAAATATAATCAACTTAAGGAACGAGTTGGAACGATTCCAAACATATTATTCACCGAATTTTACTTAGGAAAATTCTGGTGATAGTACTGAAAATGTTCATAAAAATAAGGGGATAACGGAGAGTCTCTATTTAAAAAGTAGGAAAGTTAAAATTATGAAAAAACGGCGTTATTAAGCTACAGTTTACCGGAAACCTTTAACAAGAAATATAAATTCATTATTATCTACACAAAATAATGAATAAGTTTCTGAATATTAAAAATATAATAGACAATATATCAGGATGGTGAAAAGTTATAATAATATTTGTAAATAGTTTAATAAGAATACTACATACGCTTAAATGATTCCAAATGTATACGGAACCTCCGTAGTGTTCCACTCGTAGTTGACAGGTTTTTTTCATAATATCGTAGATGAAAATTGTAACTTTTTGCCAAAATTTTCCCCAACATCCCTAGAATTATTTAGAACATGTCATTATTTTGAATTAATTGTAACTAATAAGTATAACATATTTATTTCATTATATTTTCTGAAATTAAATATTAATAATGTGTATATAAAAATAAGAATATATTCATGATCCAAAATCGTTACTCTTTCAATATCCTGGAAATTTATCGTAAAGGCATTTTAATTTTATATGATTCCAGTTTAAAAGAACACGAGTTTAAAATCTGGAAATAATATGTTACTGTCCAAAGCCACTCAAAAATAATTCGTAAGTACATCTAGTATCTTGTGCACTGAGATAAAGTAAATCAGGGTATTTGATAACATCGCAATAACTCCTTTCCTGTAATAATATGAGGGTACAAGATCTTAGTGAAAACAAATATCCATTACAGTTATGTCTAATATGATTTTTATATAACAGGTCCCACAAATGACTTGTAGTCTACGGTGCGGTTTAAACATGAAATTTGCATTAGTTTATTTCTTTTCTTAAAAAGTAGTAATATTTTCAATATGGTCGTCCCAAAACGTCTGGTGTAGCTGAAGGTTTCGATTGAAATAATACTACGTGTGCCATTGCATAATTCGCAAAAACGTTTACAAAATATGTCCTACGTAGAAAAAACAAAACAACAAGCAGAATACAACAAAGCACAAAAGAGAAATTACTGCATAGCATACCATGTTATAACCATATGACCTCATAAAATATTTACTTATGCGGACAAGGTGGAAAAAAAGGAATGCTCTTACGTCAAAGACGTTTCACCCGACCTTTATTGTCTTTGTTTCGAGTATTGTGTCGAAAATTAATGCTGTATATATATACTGATTACGTGAAACTTAAACTAAAAAGCGTTATGAGCGATAAATTGTCTGAAATAATTAAAAATATGTGCACACACAAACACACACTCATGTATATATATATATATATATATATATATATATATATATATATATATGTATATATATATATATATATATATGTGTGTGTGTGTGTGTGTGTATGTATATTCTTCATCTTCAAAGTGGAAGTGCATATTTAATAGACTACAATTACAGCAACAACGAACAGAATGTCTATTAATTTACATTACGAAATACTAGTAAGATGCCGTAGAAGAGGGTTTTTGTCATTCATCACACAAAAGTCTGTGCACACGGGAGGGAGGCACCGTTTTTATCGTGCTTTTGTTTGTATTAAAATTTGACCTGGAAAGCAACTAAATGCTTGATTTAAAGATATGATCAAAATAATGACGGGTTTTTCCCCACGGGTTCATCTTATAACGTATAAATGAATGTGTATTTTTGTTGGTTCAAAAAAAAATTGAAGATCAAAAGTATGAAATAAAAGTGAAATAATAAAAAATAAAACAAGTAAAAAATTATAAGCAATCTCGCCACCGATTTGTGAAAACAATAATTTTATTAATTGTGAACGACATGGCGAAATGATTTTAATTTTTCATGTATTGATTGAATAATACAATTAAATACCGGTTAAGTGCAACTCGCACTAACGAACCGAGGGTCCCACACCATGAACAATTAAGTAAACGACTTAATTTTGCATTTTACTACTAATAATTTAATCTGATCGTAAAAAATAATTTTCAAAAATATTTTAATTTTTGTATTTTTCAAGGAAAATATAAATATTAGGAATATTCCTTTTTCTCCTTTAATATGTTACGATTACTTTTGCCTTTCGAGTGATTAGCTAGAGTACAATACATTTGTACAAAGAAATAGATAAATTGAAATTAAAATAAAAATGAACCGAACGTCACGTTTTTGTTTCAGAACATGCGGACAAAAGCCTTTCGCATTTGGTATGGAACCCTTGAAAAGATGGCTTTAGGGAAGCTGGGAATGAAACGTTTAAAAACTATAAGAATCTTTTACAGAGAACATATTCCTCTAACTTGTCCCAACTGATAATGACAAACCTAACCATTTTTTTTTCATTATTCCAGGTCCTTAAAAATAAACTTGCTTCTCCATTCAATTCCTATTAAATACAAAATAAAATTCCAATTTCCTATGTCTGTGTTAAATTAAAAATATGTGTTAATTTGACTTTTTAAAAATGTTAATACAGAAAATGAATTCTTTTTAATACTTAATGCCACAATAATTTTTCCTTCACTTTTTTCGTGATTCTAACGAGCTGAGCTGATGGCTTTATCAAATTCCGAATTAATATTTACAAACGTCGGGTTTGTCCGAATTTCGAAATTGATGTTGATTTTTCGTACCTTACAATTTTGCAATTGAAGAGTCGTGATAGTGATTCCGGAATCGGAATATAGCTTTGTTCGGCGTCAATTTTATTTTTGTTGTGCGGCATAATAACTTATTTATATTATTATTTTCTTTTACATTTATTTCATGTGTCTTAACTAACTAATGTCTATTGAGTCTATTTTGTATCTATTTGTGATAGAATTCGGAGTTCATTGTTAGAAAAATGTCAGACTCGCCATTATTTTTGAAAACTTATTTCCGAGCAGCCAGTTCTTAGAAAGAACAGGTTTCTTTTAGTATAGAAAGAATAGGTTTCTTTTAGTTTCTACGAGGAATAATTTCTTCTTATGAATTAGCTACTTGCTGATTTTATTTATTTTCTTTGTATATTATCAAAAATTGAAACTGAGATGTTAAAATATTTCCTTATCCAAACGATATATTACTTCCTTTTTATTGAAAATTATATATGTTACGATGTTATATGAGCATAACCCTAAAAACTGATACAATTTTAATTTACCTTTGTAATTTTCTCTGTTATTTTGTTTTTTAATTCCGATATTTTATTTAGTAGTTGATCTTATTGAAATATTTTTAAAAATGCAATTGTGCTTCTTTTCATTTTAGTAAAAATTAATTTCATACAAAAGTTATGTCTCATTTCAAAAAGACATCAAGTCTTGAACTAGTTCCGTAAATCCGGACATAATCAGGCCGACGAAGCACTTTTTAAAAATACGAAATTTATAGTAGGTGTTTTAATTTGTTTCCTCGTAATATAAACTGATCAGAGAAAAATAAAAAGTCTGTAAATCGGAGTTTTTCGACGTCTTCTAATGAGGTTTTCGGGGTATACCTATGTTTATCATAGAGTATATTGTACAGATTACTGTCCCAGGAGTTAGGAGATGATACATATGTTTCTTCCTAATAGGGTGTCAACAATTTGAGAAATAATATCACAAAATATCATCTTTGTTGTCTTTTGTAATGTTGTTTTCAGTATAATTATGTTTTTAACTCCGTTTTGCTCATTTCTTTCTGGCTGATTTAAATGTTATCTTTTTAGAATTCATATTGAAACAAATGGGTAAACTCCATAAATTCGTCGTATCCGCTTTTCCATCGCGACCTCAATATTACTAATATTTCATTCATATCCATCAAATGTTTGCATATGCATACTTTAGAAGAAGATCCCAATGAGTACATAGTAAAGTAATTTAACTAAAAACCGATCAAGTGCCGGTCGGTCCACGCATTAATTAGGATTCAGTAGTGTAATTACAATTACAATTATTTATAAACAATATATAATTTAATATTCTACTATTTCGCAGAATATTAGGCTATTCCTATTTTATAAATTATTTTATCGTGCTTATAAAAGTTTTGGTTGACTGAATAAGTCGGCACTTGGATCTGCTGTTACAATTCGTCTCCTGCCTTTTTTTCTATTTGAATATCGCAAAACATTTAATTTCTATCAATGTGTTGTAAAATTATAAAGCTCATTCTAGTATTTATGATAAATTTCAGAGAAGATTAGTGGATCGAGTCGAGGACGACTCAATCGCATGAAGGCCGAATGAAGTCCGCCATGACGTTTCTCTCATCGCTGTAGTTACGGCATACGGCATACCATACTAGGCGTTACTGAACCTTCCACACGCCAACCCATGAATTTGACAAATTCTTGTCATTCTTCTTTATATTATCATCTTGTTTACTCACAATTTTTCTTTTATCGTCCCTGTTCGGTCGAAGATAAATTATTTTCATGTATAATATAAGAGTAACTGTAAAATGAACTCAGATCATTGTTTCCCCGATAGGGCTGAATAAAAGAATCTACTACATAATAGACTTGCAATATGGCTATATAAGCGTCCCCAGCATAGATATAAAAATGTAGTTAAAATATTGTGAAATGAAATAAAAGAACATTTTCCTGATGAAGGAGGTGGATACTTATGTTAGTTATTTAGGTAGATGTATTTACCATTAACTAAGCTTTTGTTATTATGTTACTTGCTCAGTAAAAAAGTAACATTTCAATAGATCTCGTATAGTACTTTCTTGGAATGCAGTTCGATTAATGCGCTTAAATCTTATTTTGAAATTACGCTTTTGTTAAAGTTACTAAAAATTGACCGAAAGTAATAAAAATATTCATTAGAAATATAATTAGGCTCAAGTTTTTCCGATAGTTGATTAGTAACAGTTAGTTTCAAAATAATATTTCAACTGATATCATATAGAAGTAGCTTCAAATATAGCTCGATCATTGAGTCTCCATCTTTACCTTGAAATTACGTTGTTATTTGAGTTACTAAAATTTAATCAAAAGTAATGAAAATCTTCATAGATTATAGAACTTGGCTCATGTTATTCCGTTAGTTGATTGGTAAGAAAGTAATACTGAACTGATGTCGTATAACAGCTGCTTGAATGTTTGATATTGCAGCTCGATCTTGACTTTGGAATTAGGTGGAAAATTAACTAAAATATTAATCTCTGTCTTCATCTAATTTCTTTATAATGTTGTGCAACAAACAGGACACATTTATAATTAATTTTGTATATTTTATATTAGCCTATGTAATTTACATAAAAGTAGGAAATTTATTAGTTAAGGTTTCGTTTTCGAAATTTACTGATACTTTCAAGCCTGCTTCTATATCCATGAGTGTATAAAATCAAAAGTTTTTATATTCGTTCTGCATACTCACAAAATTTGTCGAGATAATCCCTGTAATTCATTGTATATCGTATGACATTCACCATATTCCTTTCTCTTTTTTCTGCGACATATTTCTTGTCTTGAAAAAATAATATCTTAAGCAAAGAATTGACTAGTTTCAAGGCAGTAACGTGCTATTTTGATACCGCATTTTCAAATACTGTCGCGCCGCCACTATCACGTTTGTGGTATGGTTGCGCTGGTCGCTTCGTCGTTCGCGGCGCAGTACGCGCCGCAGTTCGCGTTGCTATAGCTTTCGGCTTGGCCGTTAAACTAATAAATAACCCAGTTTACCGTAAGAATACAAACACCTTGATGTTAAATTCTATTTTATTATATGGAAAGTACAGCAAACGTTGATTTATATGAATATGTACAAAGTTCTGAAAAACAGGCTGATATTATTACTAAGGGTCGACCAATTCTTAAATTTGAACATATAAGAAATGAAATATTGCTTGTTATGTGTTTTACTTACAGGCATTTTTGTGTGAAGCAGGCAAACGTAATTTTATTTGGTTCTACAAAATTTAGTGGGATTATTGTATTAAATTTTATATTTATACCAGTATATTTATACCAGTTTTTTTTGGTCGTACATTTATTCATGTTCCCGTTCGTTCCATAACATTGTAGTAATTTCTTCAAATTCCTAGAAGTTCTACAAAAAACTAAATATTTCATATTGGAAGATTGAAAGTCACACACTTTTCAGATCGACTTCTTTTAACTCCCATATAACTATCGACGCACAACCACCATAGTCCACGATGGAAGGATTGAGGCTACTACCGCGCACAAATGCCACGCTTCTGCGTATAGACTACGCTGATAATAGAGAAAGCGGTGACATTACCATAAACTAAGATATTTTAATAATTATATTGAAAATTGTTTTCTGATTTATCAACAAGTTAGAGCAGTAATAATTTACTTTATTGAGAGTTGTTTTGTCTTGATAATATTTGTTAAGTAGTAGATACTGCAGTAGTAGATAGAGCAGTAGAAACTGTCAAGTTGTAAGATGGGTCAGCGTCACTGATGATAGAGTATAATAATACATGAATAAAGAAGTATATTAAGGGATATGCTTCTTTATTTATGTATTCTACAACTCTTGCATTTATCGCGTAGTCTAATGACAAAGTAAGGTCGTGATGCGAGACCTAGCTTAGTTATGACGCCAATATTGGGGGCGGCAGATCCCACCTATTTCTATTATTGGCAATAGTGGTGTATATTGAATTATTTTGAATTTACGACGATTGTTTATAAACCGAAAGCAGCGCGGGTCCTCAACCAACGGCGCGACTTAATCTCGTTTAGACTCCCAAAAAATTTAAGTGAAATGTTTCCTCATTCGCGTTCTTATATATTTTGCGTGTATTCATGCCAAGTATTGAAACTGGAAAATATTCATTTTACGTAGCAAATTATCAAGGTTAATTCGGCTGCGTTTATTGGAGTAATAAATAACAGCGTACTCTTTTGTTGATTTTCCTTTTTTTCATTGCCATGCAATATTGCGATATAATAATTGATCGCAATATTACATTTTCTTCTCATCACTGCGAGGCCTTTTTTCATAGGCTTATATTAAGTGTAAAATTAAATAAAAATACGAAAATTTATTGAAACCACTGCTAGGCTGAGGTACCATCACCGTTTGAAGTTTGCGTATACAAGAAACTTCAAAATTTTAAGTGCAACATCACATAGAAATATTAAAGTTTATTCGAATTACTGCTAGATTGTATTTCGATGACGGTTTGAAAGTTGTGTAAAGAAAAAAAACTTTAAATCACATTTCACAAAGTTTCAGTGTTCGATAACCCGAAAAGACACCTCTTTCGCTTTTAATAATCGATTAGGTTACGTTAGGCACTTAATACTATTACGTACATCCTTCATCACTATACAAGTCGTATCTTGTGTGTTGTAATAATGACTGAGTTTATTAAAAATGAATTTAAAAAGGATATATTGAATAAAATTAACACTTTTCAGCAATTCTCGGGTAACAAATTAAAAGAAAAACATCCTGACAATAATTTAATTGTAATCTGTACAAACGTAATATCATCATATCATCAACACGTGACTTCATACAGCCTTTTGGCTTGAATCATCCAAAAAGTCAAAAATAATTCTGGCCAATGAATGGAATCTTCAACAAAATCTTGAATATTTCCGAAATGTCATTAACCACTGCAGTGTATATTCCATTTATACGTCATATTTTCATAAAAAAATGTACATTTTTGTGCCAGAAAACAACAATGGATATTACTTAAATTTAAACTTTATATATAATTACCAACATCACATAATATCCAACAAATATTGCAACAAATCATTTGTTAGCCACTGGCCAATAACAGTACTCTAGTCATTCTGAGGACCCACAGACTTGGCCAAATCCAAACGATGGCGGTCTTTATTATGGAGTGTTGAATATTAAATGTCTTGTTGTTAGGTTTAGAGAAGAATCCACGCCCTTGAAGCTATATTTTAAATGAATTTACCACTAGACTATAGCGGGTACAAAATTAGTGATGTTAGTATTTAAATATCACGATCAATTAGTTGTATATTGTCCAATTCCACTATTGGAGACAACTTTAAAAAGTGTGAAACGAAAGTGATTTTTAAATGTCAACTAATTGATAAGTCAGAATTATTGTGTAATATATTTTTTAATATCAACGAAGAGTAAATATTATTGAGAAAGCTTTTTTTGCCATATAAAGTAATACATAGAAGGATCATACATAACAATGTAATAAATATTAACGCAGTACGAAATAGAATAAAAAAAATTAAAAATTTTAGCAGATATGTTTAAGCAATTTGATAAGATAAAGAGAATATTTGCAAGAATATGCGTTTTAATGTAAAAAATAATATTATATTTGTTACAAAGTTATTGTTCAGAAGTAAAATATCTGACCATATAAAAAGCAAATGCATTCCTTACTATTTTTAATTATGTTATGCAAAAAGCAATATTTCTTTTTTATAAATAAAGCATTTTTAAATTATATTCTCTTACTTTGAGCATTATGGAAATATTTATTATATATTCTTTGTTTTACATTTAGAGAACTTATCATACTAGATTTTTATCCTACGTTTTCTGATCTATATTTGATATAAAAAAGTTAATATGGAAGCTAAAAAAATTCGCGGTTATTATACAAAAAAATTGTGACTTAAGTCATTACATTGCTCTTAAATTCGTTGTAATTAACGTATGGGAACTCTCAATATGTACTCAATACATGGTGTAGGTAACTCATTCTAGAATGGTCAAAATGCGTTGTTATTGATTAAGATGATAATTAAATAGGGAACTGGAAATCAGATAATAACCAGTGAAAGATGTAAGTACTCCTAGTCAAAGCGAGATGATCGCACACCGGAAAAACTTTCTTCCTTCGGCGGTACGCAACGATATACTTCCTAAAACGCGGTCTGGTAGTCCCCAGAAAACTATGTCGTATTTTTGAATGAACATATTATCTAATATTCCATTTTAACCCATATAACTCATAAGTATTGGAGTAATTGAATTCAAATGAGTTAAAGTAGGTTCATAAAATTTTTATGTCAATTGTCATAAAATTTTTATGTTAATGACTTGCTCAAACACAAAGTTTAATTACGATATGAAATTTTCATTGTAGCACAGGATACTTTTATTATTTAATGCTATAATTTTCCTATCTAAATAAGGTTAGGATAATTAATTAATATGAAAAATGTAATAATCCTTCAATAATTAAAGTTATTTCCAAATAATTCTCCAATCTACATATCGTGAAAAGTTACTTAGATATTTAGAAAGCGAATATTGATAAAATCTATTTATACGTTTACTTCAGCTTTACACTTAATAATAGTTGAAACCGTTAAGACAAAAATTCCTGTGTATCATCTCACATGCTAGATGCCTAGCGCTTCCCAAAGGAGAAATGGCATCACTGTCATGTCCCAATATCCAATTTACTTATATTTGAATTAAATTTACATAGAAATAGCCCTTCTGTTCACTCATTGTCGGTAACTATTTAAGCTGCTTAACGATTACGACGCAGTTTGTACTCGAGTTGAGCATTGTGTACGGCGGAATGTCAATTTAAGTTAACCGATTTGCGTCGAGGGAATAAGACATAACGATTCTTTTGCAAAGTAACAATATTACGTTTCTCCGTAAGCTTATAAGGAAATTATGTGTTTCAAATTTCTTAGACTTACTTATGAGAACCAGTTTTTTATGTCATATATTTTATCTACCTATTAATTTGCCTACAAATGGAAGGGAGGAATTAGACATACGTCACCATTTAGTCGTTATACATTTTTTAAAATTGAATTTAAACCGGATTCGAAATAATACACTTACACAATGTATCGTATCAGCTGCAGACATTGAATGGTTTAACCAATAACCGTTTTACACGGACCATGACTTATAATAATAAATCAATATTGAAACAGATTTTTTTCTTGTTATAGTTAAAATTTTAGACAATATTTAAGTAAAATATTTGCAGTTTCATTTAATTTTTTAAAGATCGTTTTATAGTCCGCTGAAAAAAATAAAAATTTTTCATGCAAAAATGACAAACTTATTACAAAATATGCATATTAATAACCTATGACTAAAAAAATTAGGAAACGATTGATTCTCAACTTTAGAATTCCAATAATTTATCTCCTCACATTTCAAGAGTTCTAAATTTTTACATGACTGGTGTTACAAAAATAAAAATGACACCGTTATGTAGAGAAAATAAAAGAATAAGCTCCTTATAATTATTATCAAAATTATCAATCAGACAAAAGAAAAATCTTGTATTTTTTATGAAAAGTTAAGTTTTTTTTCATAATAGATTGTAAATGTAATTTCTACAGAATTTTTTGAAGAAGTAAGATAAAACCAAGTGCAGATTGTGTCTTGTTGTATCCTCCATCCGTAGATTTACCATATTAATCCATGATAAAGGCTCGACAGCATCATCGAAAAAAATACGTAAACCATGATAAGAGGAAAAAGCCAAGAGAAAAAAGAGGAAAATGTCAGTTTACATTTATTTTTTATTACTTTTTGTATTCGTTTCTAGAAATTTTTTATGTATCCATCAAATTTTTTTAAAAATTTTGTTTTCAACTAACAATTCTTTATATTTAAAAAATATAATATGTGTTTATGTTATTTACGAAGATAGCTTTTTTGTTTGCTATTATGCTTGCAAATTGTAATTATATTTTTTTCTCTTTCTTGATTATCAATTACTGAATTGTTTCGTTTTTTATATTCTATCTCCTTTAAGGAACATTAACAAAAATGTTCATCACAGAGCAGTAGTAACTTGATTAAAATCCTTGATTTTCGACTTGTGGCCATTTATAATTGTCAACGCGTCCGTGTTCCCCTATAACATTATATACTGCTATTTATCACCTTTTGTTATTTCCCTGTTAACTGCCCATTTAACACTGAAACGTAATGAGCCATAATTCTACACTTTCATTAATTTTTTTATTTCATGTTTCAAAAGCGAAAACAGATTTTCAAATTTTTCCTATACATGTTTATTTCTGATGTTTCTGATTTCTCACATCGAATAATTCTACTACTAACTATTCACTTAGAAAGTTTTCCTTGACTGCATCATATTCGCGCTACAGTTGCCATTGGGTTATCGCTTAATGTATTAATTGCCGTTGGGTTATCGCTTTAACTGTTATTGGCCGGCTGTTACGGCTTCTCTATCGAGATACTGATTTTGCAATATGCCCGGTCCAGCATATCACGCCCTTAAAGTGAAAAAGTGAAACTAAATAGTTGTCATTATCCATAACAGGTACGAGTACATTTCTATACTAAAATGGTTTCGACAAATCAATAAAGCCAAATTGAACTGGTTCATTCGGGCGCATTACTTTTAGTAATAAAATGGTGAAAAAAATCCTCGAAAAGTAATCTGGTAATTTAATTTCCTAAAATAATTCATTTACGTGTAAACATAATTTTGGCTATTAGTAGTTTCAATTTATTCAGGGTAGATATAATCTAATTTTACCATCACATTACGATATTATTATTGTACATTCCAACTAATAATCAAAATAATTTCCATTTTAATTAAATTTTGTTTACGATAAGTAATTTTAAATAGGTTGGAGCGAATTTCATTGAGGTTTAGAACTGAAATATCCGCCTAAGAATTTGTGTATGCATATAGTTAGAATTAAAAAATAAATTTACAGACTTAATTTTTCTCTTTCTCACAGGGTAATGGAAAATGCAAACTTTTTCTTATGGTCATGAAAACAGAACGGAAACGGAAGAGTAGAACGGATTGCTACCCAGACTAGCGGAAGCTTTTCTGAAACCAAGAAAATACAAGATATGACATTCTGCCCAAAAGACAAGTTTCGATCTAGTATTTCTGTTCTGCGCTGAAGTACTTGGACGCGTTTGTTACTTTCATTCTTTAGTTTTCATTATTCTCTTTTCTTCTTATTATTGCTCAGGGTCATAATTTGTAGATAAATTAACATATAAATAATTCACAAATTATACGTATATTAAAGGAAAAAAATGTTGGACATTTTTCTCAGTGCTCATATGATAATAGGTTCAGTGTTCCTGTTATTTTTGTAGATAACTTACTAAATAAACTGTTCAAATTGTTGGCCTTGTCATTCTACATTTCCATATTAGTATGTCGAATGCTGTGATATTCAATTAAACATTTAATTGTCATTATCACATTCAGCTTCGAAAACAATGTCCTATACGTAGACCCACAAAAAAAGTCTTTTGGCGTCAAATTTGACGACCTAGTAGGTCACGGGCATGGTACATATCAACTAATCTACCGACCATTAAGTTCTGCTTGGATAGCTTCACATAGAACAGCCGAGGACTATGCAGATGCTCCATTATGTTGCTGCATACCAATTAATCTGTTAAGCGATATATCACCGAGTAACTTATTGAACTCCTTCTGAATGAAATATAAATAACATTCGGCATTTAAATGAGGCGACAAAAAAACAGAAACTAACATTATCTCTCAAAGATTACACAATGACCTTGTAACTAGAGGGATGATATCGATTAAGAAAACATTGGCGGTATAGTCGTAATGCAGCTTGCGCGTTGCAATTAAATTCCCCGTACACCAGTATTGCATCAGAATATTCAGGGTTAGAAAAATGATTTTAAAGCATTTTACATGAAAATGAAGTAGGTAAATAAAAAGCTTTAAGCAATGCAAATAATTTATACACACGCGGATAGAAAATAATGATAGGAGATATAAAAACTAAACTAAGATGAAAAAAATATTTTTACAAACAAAAAGTGCCGCACAAGTAAGTATCCATGAAACCAAACAACATCACGCGTTGGTGTTTCGAAAGAGACTAAAGACGAAATTGTTGTCGGACAATATTGTCTGTTAATTAACAAGAGAAGCCGCCTGCAATGGTTATTTATAAAGATATATTAAAAAAAATATTAGAAAAATATAATAGCCACACAATATTGTCAATACGAAATTATTTTTTTATGGTTTATTCTTATCGTGGTTCATATATATATTCATATTCATATATCTCAGTTTTTCATAAAGCATTTTGAATTTAATCGTCTGTTTACGATACGAGCATTACACATTTTAAGAATAACCTTTATTTCATTTGGAATTAATTTTTCCTTCAAGTATTTTTCAAAATCATTGGCATTCATATCATTGTGATAATCGTGTTTAGTTTCAGAGGATTGGCATACTCGTACATAAAAACAGCGTGGTCAACTTGGTATTTTAATTGTATTTTAATCGGAGCGTTAGAAAAAGGAACTTTAAGACCAAGATTTGAATTATCGGCCCATGACTGTGGTGTTGTTGCCATAGGTAGAGACCTCGTCAGAATGAATGGCTCACTACTAAATTTCAGTTCACCTCGAATTTAAAATCTTTTATATATGAGTTTTCAATTATCTTACATATTATCCAGTGGAATCCTGGTCTACAGATAGTTAAACGTGAAGTAAAACGCGTAGTAAATAGTGAAAAACGCAATTTATATTATTTGAAAAAATTTCAGCGAAAGTCGGCTTTCGGCGATTGTAATTTCAAGTAAAGTAAACTGAGTTATTCCATGCACGGTTTATTTACCAGGCGGAAACATTTGGCGGAATTGTTTTATTTTTACACTAAGTCATTTTCCTTATACTTTAAGACAATGCCAGAAGCAAGAAACACAAGCTCTTATTTTCAAATATTAATATGAACTATATTTAGTCTCAGTCTCAGTAAAAACTCCGTTTCATGATATTTGAAAAAAAGCGATTTAAATTTTACATGTTTTGTCGAACAGACTATTACGCAAAATTTTATCTCAGGTCAAATTTGGATCGAATAGCTGGCACTAGAATAAAATGTACGTAATTTTAAAGCTTAAAATAATTTAACAAAATTGAAATATTAACAATTTTATTACTATTCTAAGTACAAATTAATTGCCATCATCGATCAGCCGATAGCTGATATAGCCGACGAACTTTCTAAAGATTCTCACTTGATAGTTTCAATAAAACAAACGTCAGAGCCTCTAAGTTAATGTATTTTATTAGTTATACCTGAATCAGAATTTTAATTTCCGTGTTATTTTTACAAAAACAAATTATGCAGTCATTATTATGCATCACGCTGACACTTCTCACACTAGCGTCAACTGATTTCGCAAGAATATTCTTGAAAGGGTTTTATAAAGCTTTTAAAGGTTTTTTAAGCTTTTGGGCCAAGTTTATTTTAATATTCTGTTTTTCCCTTTATAGTGCCAAATTTATTTAATGAATATATTTGGAAAATAAAAAAGAAATCGCCAATTGACAGTGATTTTTTCTCAGATGCACTGACATTTTCTACTTAATTTGATGCAGAGAATCACCTTTTTACATAATAGACACGTTCTATGTTTACATAATAGACACGTTCTATGTTACGAGCTTGTCACATGTCAGAATATTTATCTTTTTTAAAATTGTTAAAATTTATTTTAGAAGTGGAATAGTGAAGCGTAATCTTCAAAGATTCACACTTATCAAAAAATATCTTATCATTCTGTGCATTTCGAATTTTATAGAGATAGAGCTCCACCTATCAAGCATTTATGTTTTCCACTTTTTCTAATGGAAATAGGGTCTTAGATTTCCATTTTTATTCCAAAAATGGAAAAGTTAAAGTGTTAGGTCCAACAATAAGAACTGTAAATTCATGTGTAATATTCTATCAAACATAAAAAAAAACTTTTTTTAAGGTAGGGACGGAAGACAATATTGTATTGTGTTGGTTCACTTTTTAGTCGCTGTCGATCCCATCTACATTGCAGTCACAACAAGCAATGATTAGCTTTACCTAATATATGGATATTGAATAAACAAAATGGCATATATGGGTTTCAAATATTGCAACTTTTTATACACACACGCACACACGCACGCACGCGCGCACGCAATCACTTATGCAGGCACGCAGGCACGCACGCACGTACGCACACTCGCACGTACGCATGCACGCACGCACGCACGCACGCACACACACACACACACACACACACACACACACACATATGATGAGATCAATTCAATTGTATGGATAAAACACAAAACTGCATTGATTTCATTAAAAGTGTACAATTAGGTTACATTAAATTTTTTAGAGTATTTTTCCAGAGTATTTTCATCTTTCTGCGATATCCTTCAGGCAAATAAAATACAAGGAAGTGTATATAAATAATTGAATACCAAAAAACATGTCGTTTTTTTCTTGTATGTTTAAGAAAAATAATATGAGTATATTGGTATTCAGTTATTTTATTTATGTGAGACTTACATATTAAGTGGTACTTAATTAATTTCAGTCATGAAAATAGATTTAATCTTTAATAGTTTTGCTTGACTTCAACTTTCTTAAATGCTATTAAATCGGTTCATCTGTGAAAATTTGCTCTTTACGTTGACAAGTAATATATTGTTTTAACTATTGTATAAAACTCAGTTAAAGCGCTCCTAATCTCCTACAAGACCCTAACGAAATTTAATATGACGCTTCCCCTAATCTGTTGCTTAAACGCTACAACCAATCAAATAGTTCGCCAATTCATGGGGTAGTTAATGTTTGCAAATTTCAACGGAACTTTAGTTTTCACTAGTCGCCATACGGTTTTCATTGTCAGAAAATTATTTTCATTGCTTTAGTCTTCGTTACTATCTTTAATTCGTTACATTTCTGTTAATCGTCACATTTTTTGTCTACTTTATTGTTCCTTTATGTAAGTATTGTTCCTTTATGTAAGTACTTCTTACTTGCAAGGTAATTATTTTTCATAAATCTCGGTTATTTCCCAATGACATTGCTATTCTTTATGATAAAAGGTGGAATCGACTTTGGTTTCTGAAATAACGTTTAGTTAATGCAAAAAAATCCTAACGTCTGTGTGACGTTCTTCAATTATTATTTTTTACTATATGGTTATCACCATATATCAACACCATATATCTTGCCTCTATGATAACATCAACTTAATACTATTATAAAGGCGAGTACAGTTAAACACAATATAACTGTTATGACCACTGTAAATATTTGAAGATAGTTTCATAATGCTATCGAGATAACATAATTATGAAAAAAGAAGCATTGAAGATTTTTGGACTTACACGTATGCAAGTATACTTTTAGTGAATTATTCAACAGAAAATGGTATAAAGATCCATTGGAAATAACAATTCCGAGAGCTATTTGCTCTATTCTACAAATACTATTAAAAAAAAACATTAACTGTTAAAATTTATAATTTTCGGTACAAACGGCAACTAACTACAATATGAAGGCACCTAACTCTTAACATTCTTGGGAAAATTGGAAAATTAGAGCCTACTTAGTTTTTATATTATGTTAATACGATTTTCAACATATTTTTGTTTTCTTATAAATTTGAATGTTAGTAATACTGATTAAGTTCTTGGGTGTATGGATGCAATGATTTTTCTTTATCCAAAGCCCACGGACGTTTCAGTCACACAAGTTTAATAAAACTACAACATACGATTACACTATTAATAATTATGTGCACAAAGTGGTTCGGACATTTATATGCCAAAGCCAATCGTGAAAGTTAAATTATTTTCATCAAGCTATTAATTAACGGGACCAGTTAGTTAGTTCATTAATAAATTAATTTAATAAAATAATTTTGTATATATCTTTATTGTATATTTCATTTGAGGAACTTTTTTTTAAATTCTTGAATAGCCTTAACTGAAAACCTTAAACTTTGTTTATAAGTTTCTAGAACATTTATTATATCGTAAAAACTTTTATAAAGGAATTTTTGTCTTTGTAATTAATCTAGTTTGCAATATCAGGGTAAATAAAACTACAGATAAAACATTAATAAAATTTAGCCTTACAGTCAAAGGAATTATAAACCTTACAGTCAAGAGAAATAAGTTATAACAGATGAGAATTATACATTAATACATTTCACCAAGCATTATTTTTGAGTTACGTACTAAGAATAAATTACTTAAATAATTGTGCAAGTTATTTTCCAGGATCTCAGAAATATTATTGCATTTAAACGGATGAATGTTCAACGTATTTTTTCTTGCGCTTAGAATTATTTATAATATGATGCTTTGCTGTTTTCCTTTTGAAAGATTAGTTTTGAGGAGAACCTAAGATAAAAAAATTAATTGTATTGAAAACGAAACCATCAAACACAAACTAATAAAAAAGAATAATTTCTTTATTTAATACATATTTGCAAGAAAAGAATTTTTAATTTGCTTCATTGTCCATTTGAAATTTTAATTTTTTCTTTCATGAAATATTAAACAATAAAAATAGAGGAAGAACATAGAGCCTTTTTAGAAAGGAACACGTAATTGGCATGAATTTATATGTAACTTCACCCATGTTGTTTTCACTATATCTGCCTCTAATTTACTATACCTATATTAATGAAAATAGTACATACTAGAACGTATCTCCGCATGTTTTTCTTCTCATCGGGATTCCGTTATGAAACAAGGAACACTTATAATTTAGTCATGTCAATCCCTCCGTCCGTAATTGCGTCTGTCATGACCGTAGTTTCTGTAATTTAATACCTACGAGCACAAACATAACATTTTGCCGTAATGTACATCATGTGTAAACCTATATTAACACAGGAAAATAGTAAATAAAATGTTTACCTTGCCTAGGTTTAAAACGAAATCAATAATAAAATGGAATTTCCAATGTTCATAATAATATGGAATTTCCAATGATACATTATTAGAGTGAGGAGTATGCTTTGATTGTGAAAATTTTATTTTACTGTATTTAAAAGGTTTTACAAGCAGCTGACTGCCTCAAAATAGCCGTCGTTATTCGTTTCTCTTAACGTTTTTGAAAATAAATTTTGCATTTCCATGTAAAAGGTTTACCTTTCCGGTAGGGCGGCCGCCCTTTGTGGATTAGAGTACATTTGTTCAGTTGAGAACAGATGATTAATGACGTTTAGTCGTAATGTTATTTCTTGAAATTATATGTTTTAAGTCGACAGACATTCGGTTAGACATTTACAAATATAATATAATGCCAGACGAGCTACGATGTGACAGGAATAAACATGTTGCTTAATAAACTATGTTATTATAATTAGATACGTTGATAAAGACCTCACAAAAAGTCCGGAAAGTTTTGGACCAGAAATTGAGAAAATGGAAATTAAAAATTGCAACATCAAACTAGGACATCGAATAACACATATTTATTAAATATATGTGGTTAGAGTAAAATCTAATATAGTGTTTTTATTCTAATATCGATAATAACAAGTTATAATGAAGAAAAAGGAAAATTACCCTCCCATCAAAGAGATACGCGTGAACTTTTAAGCAAGTTCTCTTTGATCATCCTGCTCTTATGGAATTAAAATCCCACGATGCACGAAGCGTTGTTGAAAACTTGACAGCGCGCTACCGCGTGTTTAGACTTACATAATTTAAAAGCATTTTTTAAGAAGGTTTTCTTTGATCAAGTTTTTACTTACAGCCGATAGTTTACTGTCATACTTTCATTAAATATATGCCGCATTCTAGAGATGAGGTAATTTTGTTTAAATTAAAATACATTTAATAATATTATTTTGTATTAACGAACAGACACCACCCATATGGTATTATAAAATTGGTTTCTGGAGAAACAGGATAAATAATTGACTTTCCGTGTAACTTTAGATTTATATTGGTTTAATAACGACTAACACGCAAAATCGAATTTCTTTCGAATAGTGTTTAATTTAAATAAATATTTCGTAAATTTGAGACTTTCGACAAATATTGAGGAAGAACCAATTCAAAAGCTGATACTGATTAATAGGTAATTTGATTACAACTTGATTGTAATTAAAGTAAGGATTATCGGTACCTGTAGACATTTTGACATTGTTTTAAGCTTTACTTCTACTTTATTTAAAATTGTACGAATAGGACGTGACGAAACTAAAATTTTCAGGAGCTGATTTTTCTGATGGACAATTGAATCTCAATGATTAAGTGGCTTTTCTAGCTAACTACATTTATTCCTTTTCCCTGATAAAAAAATATTAAAACTTGTAGGTTCTTGCAGTAATTATTTTACCTTTTCAGCCACGTATGTATTTTGAATGTTTGTGTATATTAGATTTAAAATGTGAAAATAAATAGAAATATTACAAACTTTTGTACTAATGCGTTGCTTAATATATAAAAGAAAATAATAGTAAATACTTCAATTATATTACAATCTGACTTACTTGTTTGGTATATTTATGTATATTATTTATAATAGACACATTAGAAATCTAATTGCCGTATAATTTCGTCTGCTACGATCATTATTTACAAATTACGGGAATTAAAACCCAATCTTTATAATAAGCATAAATTAGTGCGACGGTACAACCTAGGATCAATATAGGTTTGTCTCCGTGCATAGGGCCAGGCACGTGCTCCAGACGACGGCAAACATGCTTGCGCCATGCTGAATTCTATAGCCAATGTGGTGACATTTGAATAAAATTTGCATGAAAATAGCCCTCTGCTTTGTCACCGTTGGCTGCACTTTAAGCATTTGCAACGTTCGGGTCGTTGCAATTTACTGGTACACTTTAGTGCGGAACCTTTGTTCAGCTCACGTTTAATGATACTTCCAGATCGTTAGAGAATAATATGCGACTGTCTTAATTGTTAATCCTAAAAATGTTAGTAAAGCGCGATGTTTGATGTTACATATTATGAAAATATAAACAAAGCTATCTTTTTAAATGATTTTCATAACATCAGATATGTAAACATTTAACGTAAATAAAAACATCTTTTTTTCTATACATTCATGCTATCCTTTACAATGTGAATGTATACATAGATGAGTAAATAAAGTTCTTCTATTTTCTAATATACCTATTTTGATTCACCCATTCATACGCGCTTCCATAGATTTACATGATTTTACTTCTAAACTCCTTATTATCTCAGTTTCTTTTTGGTATTCTCGAGTCAATCATATATATACATACACACACACATATATATATATATATATATATATATATATATATATATATATTTATATACTTTTTCTCTAATACTTGTACTATTTCCGTTTTGAATTGTCCAGTTTGTCCAAGATAATCTTACAAAATATTTCTTCATTTTCAAAATAATGCCACAATTCTCTTTAGCAATCCCGTTTTTTCACCACTCAATACATTTTTACGATTCCGTACCCAAATATTAAATGGTTTTAAACCTTTATCTTTTTTTTGCATAAGTGAAAAATACCCAAAAAAAATTTCAGAATGAATCTTATCATTTTAGTAAGACTTCGGTATCTTCCTTCCGATAGTCCTATGTGTAATGGTTCATATATGTATACTGCTATACGCATTTCAATAATTTTGAAGCGGATTTTTAAAAGTGCTAATTATCAGCTTAACACCCAATTCTAGGAATGTGGTAAAAATTTGTTGTCATAATATTAATTTACATACTCAGTCATTACTTGAACTGCTGCAGGCTATTAGCGGGTTATGAGCGTATTAAATATTTATAAAGCACCTCTTAGCTTTTTAATTTTATTAAATATGATGAGGAAACGTAAACATTCACATATTTTTTTTTAAATTTGACTACTTTAATTGGTAAAATACACGAAGCAAAGAAAGTGACAATACATTAAAACTCTGCGGATGTTTCCTTTAACTTTAAAATTATAAATCACGTAGTTTTTTAAATAATTATTAACAAGGTGGAAAATGTCGTTGTTCAAAACAGTTTGTGTAGAACAATATAAATCGAGATTAAGTATATCGTATAAAATGAAAACATTTTATATATTTCCTTTGAAGATCAAAAATATTTCATATCTACGTGTCAAGACTTGTAAAGCTTTCAAATATTTACGAAAAAAAATAAAATTGGAAACTCATTACTCAGCACATAAATATCGAATAGAAAATGTCAGTTTTAATTGAAATTTGATACCTAAGTAGGTGTCAATCTAGTTAATACTAATGCAATCATTTAGTACAAATGACAGAACGCGTACTTGTAAATGCTTCAATAATTAAAAAGAGTGGTTCGTGATTCCCAATATTAAAACTAAATTGATATCCACTAAAGTCAGCTGGACGTATAGTAGTAAGAACAAAACAGTGAAGTAGATCGTAGCTACAAAGCGTAAAGGACAGACCTGATATGGAATAGGATTATAAATTAATACTTCTACATAACAGCTATTATAATTTTGTTTAGATCTAGCTAAGTTTTAAACAGACACATTATTTAAAATAGGATAGAAACTACTGCTATTGAAAACAAAATATTTAATAATGTAAGTAAATGCCAGCAGCGTCGTCGAATCAAAATTCGACTATGACGCTGTGTCACTTGTCGTAACGTCATAAAATGTTAAAGCTTTCAAAATATAAAGATAAATGACTTCTTTCTATCATAAATTTGGTAATCAATTCGTATTACAAAGAGCGTTTCATCAATGAAATGCATATCCATATAAACACCCCTTTATTTCTGAGAATAACTGTTTGGTCCTCACATCAAATTCCTCCTTGATGGATGAAAAAATGACGATGTTAAAATATAAAAGTTTGTTTCTTCCATTTATGCTTCCTATGCAATTCATAATCTATATATAATATTAATTTGTATGTACTCATTAATATATATAAATATATATATATATATATATATATATATATATATATATATATATAAATAAATATATATATATATGTATATATATATATATATATATATATATATATATATATATAATAACCCTGATTGGTGTAATGATGAGCTTTACAGGATCGTGAAGCGCTTCATTACAACAAGCAGAGAATTTAAATATTTGCGAAAATAGAATGATGGCTCAAATCTTCGGAGAACTCACTCCTTAAATGTCAGTATCTTAAATGGCAAGTAAATTTTCAGGTAATGTTTATTATAAACACCTTGTTACGTAAGTCCAGCCACTTCGCTGTATTATTAGTATTTCGTAGTAAAACAAGAACTGAAATCTACAATTTATAGTAAAGACCCAAAATTGTATACCAGTTTCTGTCTGAAAATGTGAAAACTCTGTAGGTCGGTTGATCAAAACAAGAGCGGAAAACTAATTGAAATAATTAACGACCATTTTCAAATGAGCTCTACGCCTCAAAACGCTCAAATCGTCTCATTAATTTCTGCGTGCACGCACGCCGAACCCTTTCCTGGAATAAAAGTATTCAGCGTCTGCGTAATAGTTTTGGATGAATATTTTGCTTTATATTAAGTTTTCTAAATAAATAAATTCATTTCGGTTTCATTTTCACCATCAAACAATAGTTGGGGGCGTTGTTACCCCAATATCTAAAAAGTTTTACGTTACAATATCAAAAGAATAATCTTTCAGGTCATAAATACATTTAGAAGTTGCTTATGTTGTTCTTCATCATCATCATCGTTGTACATCATTATCGTTATTTTACGTAAATTAGTTTTTGGGCAATGCAGACGAGCCATTGAAATAGGTTTTTGTACGCTGTGAATATGTAATTGTAGTTGTCAAAGTATAAAAACTTGTCACAGAAAATTTGTCACAGTATAAAAAACGATGCTCTATAATTACTGTAATTTTTCAATTACTACCTATCCTTCTATGTGAAAAATATTAGCATAAGAATTACATTGGAAATGGCATCGGTCATTTTTAAGTTTTCAAAATTAAATTTACGTATCACACATTTCTATAAAATAACTTTTTAATCTCACGGCCAGCGTAGTTAGTTAATTACATCCAATAAATGAAGGAGAAAATGCAAATCTACGGAAACCATCAAAATAAAATCGGTAATTTCTTCAAAAATCTATTGCCAGTAACATACAAATAATAAATTTATCAACTTGTTGTCTATTAATAACTTTTTGCCACTCATATTGTTATAGTGTCTTTGTATTTGCGTGGTGTAAAATTAAATGCATTGTTTTAAACATCGTGACATTGTATGTTATATAATTACTAATACCTCATTGAAAATTGTTAGTAAATTAACAATTTATTATATGCGCATGCATATACATATACATGTGTGCGTGCGTGCGATCGCGTCCAGGCGTCGTTTTGTGCGTGCGTGCATGTGGGCGTACATGCGAGCGAGCGAGTGAGTGAGCGTGAGTGCGTGCGTGCGTGCGTGGAAGCGCGCGCGCACTCGCACCCGCGCGCTCTTGTGTGTGCCTGTGTGTAGCAGTACGTGATGGTCAGCTTTTTACCTGTCTGCTATACGCTTAGGAGATATTGTGAAAGTTGCCATTTCGTTCGTGAAAAAATAAAAATCCTACAAAGTGTCAAAATTGATGTCAACTTACGATTTTAGTGGGAAGATTTAAAAAATATGTGTTTTTCCAATTTACAACATTGCTTAGGGCTTGACTTTGAGATATTAAGAGACTTTGAGATGGTAAGATTAGAATCAGAAAATCTGGTTTCGACCTTAAATTATTATTTAGCATTCTGTAATCAATCCCAAAAATAAAGAAAAAAATAATTTATTCCACCATTGCTGGGGCATTAAGGGACTTTGAGAGAATGCTCCAAAATATATAGGTCTTTTAATAGATTGTTGAATAAATGCAAAAATTAAATATAATTGTACTATTTCCACAGACCCGCTGTGAGCGGGCGCGCAGGGCGTGCACCGCACACCGGTGGCACTTTCAAGGGGGTAGCAAAATCAATACTTATGTCATAACAACGACATTTATTGGCCCTTATCAAAAATAAATACAAACGTCGGCAGGATTGAACCACAGATATTTTTCAAACAACGATTCCGTACGAACGGGAATTTCTCACTGTCTCATACAGAACGATAGTTTTACGTAAGTGCATCTCGAAATTTCAAAACATTCATTATTCAGTTATTTATTTTCACGTAACATATCTACCTTGCGTAGGTTATATTTAAGTATATTTGAGTGGAAAATACCGGAAATTTAAAAAAAAATGATATTCATTAATATTTTTAACACTTGGCTATTGACAGCCACACTTACCCCCTTCCTATATATTAATATGTTAAAATTGTAGCTATAATTATCCTTTATTGGGGTTTCAGCATCACACACAGAGAAGATGCAAAAACCTCAATAAATAGAAAAATAGAAAATAATGATCACAATTAAAACCATGCAAACGAAATCACGAAAGGGATCAACAAATGTTTCAGTGTTGATCCGGTATACGTTCCTTTTTCTGTATTCATCCAATTGCAGTAAACTTTAATGAGTTGTAGCGTGTATGTCCGCGAAGTTTTTTAGATCGGTTGATGCCCGCGAATTCTTTTGCAGAATATTTACTTTAATAATTCATTTAAATATAATCATTTACTCGGGCTTGTGCACCTTCACTAAGGAGATTAAAGTGAAATTAATGCTGAAATTAAAGATCGAAGATCAAGTGAACGAAGTCGCCGGCAACTTTTTGTCAGTAGTTTAAAATAAGCTCTCTATTGTGCTTATTTGTGGCTCTTCCACGATAATACATTATAATTTAACTAGTAAATATTATCGTATTTATTGCAATGTTAATATTTTATGCTTAATCATGGGCCATAGTTACTATTTAATATGATCGAAAATTGTTTTATGAATCCTTAAAGAGGAAAAATCTTTCTCGGGCTCAATTTTTAAAAACGGGAAAAGGAGGTACTTACTTACCTCCTAAAAAATGACAAGTTCTATGATGACATTTTTAAAAAATCTTAAAATAAAGATTGGTAAGAAGTTATTGCAACTATCAAAACGTCGAATTCGGTTCTCGGACCTGTAGAAGAATCTGAAGAGAAAAAAATATGTTGCAGCCCTAGTTCTTAAAAAAGTGACAATAAAAGCCATACAAGTGACGATATTCCTGAAGAACCTCTAAGTAGTATGTCGTCATCAGCGGTTTGTATCAGTTTGACATGTAGTAACGACAGAGGTTCATGGCCTGCTAATATTAACAGTGATCTTGCCGATAGTTTAGTTAGACGTGGTCCTGTGCAAGTGTATAACCATGGTTTTCCCTTTAATGACCATGGACAAAAATTTAATGACTATTACTATAACAGAAATATTTCTAATGAGGAAAAAATTAATAGAAACTGGTTTACTCTGCTTCGAAAATTCCGTTTATTGTTTTTATTGCAAAATATTTGGTGAAACTGCAAGTAGTCTAGTGTGCTTTGAACGGTTTCTTGTATAGGCATTTATATTTAACTTTGATAATACATAAAGCGAGCTATTTTCACAATGAAAGTGTAAAATCATGTAAGTGGGTTTTTAATAATATGCTCAAAACTACCAATACTGTAGATCAAATGCAACTGACATTGAGTCAGAAAAAATAATTCTAATGCATATTATTAGAAAGAATTATGGCTGTTATTAACTTTTAATCACGTCTGGTTTTTCGAGGTCCATAAAAACATTTTTGAGCGTAATAATGGCAATTTTCTAAAAGCAATAGAATCGGTAGCTTCTGTTCATTCAGTTATGTAGGAACATATTTGCAGAATTGAATAGAAATCTAATTCTAGTCATATTAGACTGTAAACTGGATGCACGCAATACAAAACAAATAACTGTAACAGTTAGGCGTGTTTATCTAACCAAATAAGTAGAAGTACGCGAACACTTCATTGGTTTTTGCCCAACTGTCAATTCGACTAGTGATGGTTTATTAAATATTGTTTTGAATTTATTTCCATAATAAAACATCGACATCCAACATTGGCGGTGGCAAGGTTATAATGATCGCTAACATACGTGGGAAAAACAACAGGTTACAGGAAAATATATTGAACATCAATAAACTTTCATTTTACCTTCCACTCTCAGATGATCTAAATTAGGTAGTCAATGATGCAGTAAATATCACGTTTGAAACTATCAATTGTTTCGAAATAAGTCAAGAAATATTTTTCTTTTCATTATCTACAAAAGTGTGGTCGATCACCTCTAAATATTTACCACATTTAAAATTAAAATTTTTGAGTTCTAGATGTTGGTCTAGTAGAAATAACACAGTCAAACCATTGCGATTTTACACAGAATAAATATTTGGTGGTCTTTTGGAAATATCTGAATATACTCCTGAATGGGAATGTATTACAAATTATAAAGTATATTCGTGATGTTAAGCGATTGAAAGTTCAAAATTATAAATTTATTTCTTCTGTTGTAGAAAAGGTACGGTGGTGGTACGAAATTTGAACAAAATTAATTATTTAAGTAAAATGAGGCAAAGTCCCACAATGAATACTAAAGTATGCGTAAATTTGTTAAACAATTTGATCAAAAAGTTCAAAAATTATTGCACAGATGAACACTTTTAAGTGATTTTACAAAAAAACTAACGAAATGGCACATAACCTATATGTTGAAATAGGTTTCCCACCAATAAACACATATCGTCTAAGAAGAAAATCGACAAAAATTCTATATGAACAACGCGATCAAGTTATACTAGATCCTAAAAAAATTACAAAATTAATTTTGGAATTCTAAATCAGGTATTAATTTTTTTTAAATATACATTTTAAAAGTTAAAAATTCAGTGTGCTTGACTTTTTAAGTAATACATTATTTGATAATCCCAAAGAATTATTGGAAAAATTTATATCTGAAACTCAAAGACGATTTAAAGAGTGAAGCTGATATTGACGGTATTGATTTGTATAATAAAATAACGCTTTAAGGTTGAATTTTGTAGAAAATGAGTCTGGTTATCCACATACAGTTTTGTCTTATCTTTATAAAAATAATGTAGTGTCAACTTTTCCAAACATTTCAGCAGCATTAAGAATATATCTTACTCTTCTGGTTACAGTTGCATATGGACAAAGGTCTTATTTAAGTTAAGGTCGATTAAGAATTACTTAAGGTCAACTATGCCTTAACTAAGACTGAGTAATTTATCTATTATTTCTATAGAATTTAAAACATTAAATTGTTAGGATTCTAGAGAAATCACATCAGATTTCGCAAGACTGAAACCAAGAAAAGTTAATTTTTTATAGATACATACATGTACATTTGAGTTGTTATTATTTATTCATTTTAGTCTAATCTTAGTAGTATATTTATTATAGTCTCGGTCATAGTGGTATATTATATTTAATATCTCCTATATCTATTATATTTAATATCTATATTTTCGTATTGACTTTTCACGTTTAAAATTTTTACACAATAGAGATATTTAATTCATTTTTGTTTTCAATTCATACAATATCAATCTTATAATATTTGTCCGCTTACTAAGGCTGAATATGTTAAAACTATTATACTAATGATTAAAAACTGTATCGTACACACATTCCTACAAATAATAATAATAATAATTTTATTGAGGACTTAAATTACTAAAATTGTTCTTTTGTACATTTCCATAACTATTTAATCAAACCGAAATACTTTTCTCGGAAAATAGTCAGGAAAAGTATAATATATCAGGGGGCGGCATCGTTAATTTTTGCAGACGAGTGCTAAAGCAGCCAATGGCGCTAAAGCAGCCAATGGCGGGCCTGTATATCCATCACAAAAAGTAACAAAAATATTTTTGAAAATAACTTCCAAAATATATATATATAGTATATATAAAATATGCAGGAAAAATATATAATTATGGTTGTTGGATTGTTTCGAAATTGCTTTCTAAGCTTTCATGTTTGCACTTTTTTTTTATTTCTCTAAGGCCATATTTCACAGATTTCCTTTACACTATGGATTTAAAATTACTTTGTAACAGGGAATGGGCTCACTATGTGGTGCTTGGAATATAGGTGAAACTTCATGAATATTACTCGTTCTGACCTGTTTTTTTTCCATTTCAAGTTAATAAGGCAAAATTATAAAGTATAGTTCGCAAACTTGCCATGTTCGCAAACTTGACAATGTTAGCCAATATTAGTTGGGTGTTTTAAATTGTTTAGCAAAAATATATTATTATTTTAAATTGTTAATATATCATACATATAATTAAAATGTAAGAAATGGTTGGTTAATACAAATATATAAATCTGTGTGCTATCTTTTTATAACACAAATATTATATTATTATACCTATTAATAATATTGTGATGGTAATCACGTAACTGCTGTATCACGTGTTAACTTAAGGTAGGTTAACATATATTGTTGCGATATACGGAACATAACGATACAAATTACAATGTATAAGCAACTGTTGTATTTTGTATAATCAACCTTATTCTGCTTATTATTATTTATCTAGGAAAATCTAGAAAGTCATTTCCGAGTTATCTCATCATGAACGTCGTTTCTATTGATCTTATCAAGCTAATATAGTCTTTGAATATTTAAAAAAATTATGTAAGCATGATAATATCAAATAAACTCTTTTTATACCTTTTCAGTTCCAACATGTCCGTCCGTCTCTCTGTATGTATGCCTCAGCTACTTAACTTGTAAGCTATTAGTGATATGAAGCTGAATCTTGACACGATTGTCACAAATATGATTGTAAAAAATGTCAAAAATATCTATCGAAAGATTTATTCTGCATGTAAAAAAAAATTTTTTTTTTATTCGCAAGCTCCTTTGGGTAGGATGTTGTTGAACAGGTTTTACAGATATACTGGGAGTATGTCATAACACTTTTTAATTACGGAGTTTGGTTCATAAAATATAAAGGTTTAATATGATTATTATAGCATTACATGTCTCTACTCCAGCTAAACCGCTATTTTTAAATATTACAAAATATTCGCGATAATAGTGTATGTAATGAAATTAAAAGAAAAATTATCGCAACAAAGTAAAATCTACTAGTTTACGAGTAATAATCAACCAACTCTTGAATATAATTGGGTCTGCAAATAGTTCTTAGAAACTACGTGCAAGTGACGACTCCGTACAAAAGCTAAGAATTATGAGTCCAGCAATTGTAGTAAATTATACCATAATTATTACTTGTACCCCTTTCGCTAATATATAACCATATGACCTTCCTTTTAACTTCACTTTTCCTGTCTCGATTTGTGACTAGTCTGCTCGTGTATAATTTACTTCGTGGATATCGTGTGTTCATTTTGTCGATTTTATAGTCCAATAAAATAGTACATATTTAATAAGTTTCAAGTCAATATTTGTCCCATTCTCGTATTGCTTTTCACTTTGTAAATACAGTGAAAAACATTATTGAAATTTATATTTGGAAACAAGTTCATGTTATCAATTTATATGACAATTCATTTGTCGTATTCTTTGTTTATTTACTTTGTATACGAATCACGCAAGTTGCTGTAGATGTTAATAGGCACTTTTAAAATTTTGTATTTCAATGTTTCTTCCACTTTTGTTATTTTAATGGTTCCATATCTCAGAAGAAAAGTGGAACACTTATACGATCATTCAGATGTCTGTCCGTCCGCGGTCATAGCAATTTTTCTTAGAAACAACTTGAAATAAAAAAATTAAATTTGGCATAAAATAAAATAAATTAACTCATCCATATTTCAATACCTAAAAATAAACAATATTTATACAGAAATAAGGTTCTCAAAATTTTATTTAATCTATGTTGTAGGGTATACTTTGGAGAGTTTAGTTATAAGGGTTTCAAAATATTTTTTACGGTTTTAAATATCGCCTTCACATAAGTACCAAAAAATATGCAACAAAATATATTTCTCCTTATTTTTGAAACTAATCAACCAAACATTTTGACAAAAATATGTACCTAGAAGCCCACGCAAAGATTGTAAGTAAGTAACAGCGATAATTCTAAATGTCATAATTTTTTGAATATGCATCGTGATTTCATGCTTATTAAAGGTAGTACCTGGTGACCGAGCGGAGCTCGGTGTACTTCGAGTTTCCCATAGGAAAGTGAAATTGCTTGTTTCATGGTATTAGATTTAGTATTAGGTTTTCTTTTTCTTTTCCCTTCCCCGTCCCTTCCCCCTTCTCCTTTGCCTTTGCATTCACCTTTGGCTCTCGGTCTCGTCTTCGCTCTCGCCTTCCCATTCGCCTTCACCTTCGTAATTTTGCCTTTGCGTTCACATTCGTCTTCGCGTTCGCTTTCGCGTTCGCCCTCGCGTTCACCTTCGCGTTCGCTTTCGCGTTCGCCGTCGCGTTCGTATTCGCGTTCGCGTCCGATCGACACATAACCTTCCCCTTCCCCTTCCCCTTCCCCTTCCACTTCCCCTTCCCCTTCCCCTTCCCCTTCCCCTTCCCCTTCCCCTTCCCCTTCCCCTTCCCCTTCCCCTTCCCCTTCCCCTTCCCCTTCCCCTTCCCCTTCCCCTTCCCCTTCCCCTTCCCCTTCCCCTTCCCCTTCCCCTTCCCCTTCCCCTTCCCCTTCCCCTTCCCCTTCCCCTTCCCCTTCCCCTTCCCCTTCCCCTTCCCCTTCCCCTTCCCCTTCCCCTTCCCCTTCCCCTTCCCCTTCCCCTTCCCCTTCCCCTTCCCCTTCCCCTTCCCCTTCCCCTTCCCCTTCCCCTTCCCCTTCCCCTTCCCCTTCCCCTTCCCCTTCCCCTTCCCCTTCCCCTTCCCCTTCCCCTTCCCCTTCCCCTTCCCCTTCCCCTTCCCCTTCCCCTTCCCCTTCCCCTTCCCCTTCCCCTTCCCCTTCCCCTTCCCCTTCCCCTTCCCCTTCCCCTTCCCCTTCCCCTTCCCCTTCCCCTTCCCCTTCCCCTTCCCCTTCCCCTTCCCCTTCCCCTTCCCCTTCCCCTTCCCCTTCCCCTTCCCCTTCCCCTTCCCCTTCCCCTTCCCCTTCCCCTTCCCCATATTACAAAAATATCTTTACTTGAAACGACCTATGAGTAATTTTATTGTAATTGGTGTGATGTTTTCACTAAAATTATATATTCAATTGAACTGTTATATACATTAATTAGATATATTCAATCATAAATTACTGTTTAAAAACTTATTGTAGTACCCAAAAAATATATGTAACGGTTATGATCACAATTTTTTTTGTATTCTTCTTCATTTGCTTTTGTTCTGTGGGGTTTATTGCAATAATATGACACCATTTATAAGCTTTTTAAATATGGTATCTGCAACTGTGTAACAATAAAAAATTGATACAACCGTTTCGAAGTTGCATTCTCCCTGTAATACTTAATTTTAAAAATCAATAAAACGGTATTCAAACTACAATTATTAATTTGTAACTCGATACAACTATATGTAACTTTATATTTTATGCCTTCTATCCCGCTTCGTCTTTGATGTAATATTTTAAAATTATTGGATTGTTCTATTCAGGTGTCTATACAATTGCTCCATATTGATATATCTGAAGGATAAATATCTCAGGAGAAGGTTCTAATTTGGTGGGAGCGTTGAAATACTATCATGTATAAATCACGCCCCCGCTAATAAATGACGCCCCTCTCCGATTTTTATTGTCTAGGATAGAAGATATATAATTTGTGACTCAACTTTCTCTTTCTATTGGTTAACAGATCCTCATAAGATCCTCACTGTTTAATACACTAAGAATATATCATGGGTTTTCCACAGAACACGAAATTTTTATTAATAAAAATAAGTCTCACAGAATAATATAGAATTTGAAATCATAGTAGATGTCCTTATTTTATTTTGAACTCAGACTCAAAAAGATTGAGTCAAAATTGTTGAACAGAAGTGAATTGTACTGGTATATGTTTGTTTTTGTTTTTCGAACATCCGCTTGAACCCCGTCCAAGTACTTAGTTAAGGAAAAAAATTCGCTATCAAATTACAATATATTTTTCGTATATAACAATACCCTGAATATAAATTAACTCGTTACTCGGGAATTAACGTATTTACATTTATATTTGCATTAACATGTAAAAAGCTGACGACGGAAAATATTATAATACCGCTCCGTGAAATCCGCATAAAATTATAACAATCGGATAAAGTATGGGCGAGCAAAACAGATTATGGATTGTAAAATTGAATATGAGTTTTATTAATTCGGGGCAGGCTTTGCGTTATTTGCTAATTTGAGCCTGATTTAATGTTTGGGTGTTAACGCCTCTATTAAAAGTAACATTTTAATTTTATGGAGTGAGCACATACCACACGGAGAGCGGTGCTGAGGTCCTAGAGATTTATGTTGGTGTTACCATAGATATTTATGTTTGGCGATAAATTTGGTTCCTGTCTTCTGGTTTCACCCGTTTACATATTCACGCGAGCGCTGTGAGAGAGGCTTGATGGGATAAAATATCGTGCGCGTGCAACGTTCTGGTTGGTAAAGTGGCGCCGTTTTGCTTAAAATTTTTGTATCGATCCACATCATGTATTTCCATATTCATTTCCTATGTGAGTAAAGCTGAAATTTATGAGGTTTTTTTAAATGTTCGGTTACTATTTTTAGGCATTTACTAACAATTCCATCTCAGCCATTGCCTTCTAATTAAACTAAAATTATTTTTAGTTCCATGTTTAGCATAGTGTATTAAAAGCAGTACAATAAATTGCAAAGAGAAACATAGGAATATATTAAATCTAATCAAAAATATACATTGTACCAATTATACGACAAGCTAATAACAAGCAGTAATTAATTTTAATAATTCTTTATTAACAAATTTACACAAATCAATATGTGAAATAGTTCAGTACGATAGTATTATAAAAAAAAGTTCAGTGTAAAAAACTTGTTTTTTAATAACAATTCAATGAAGCAATCAACAAAATCATGTACTACTAACTCACATGCCTCCATGAATTACATTATATTAACCGTTTGATATCAATACTTTTAAAACTGCTTTCTAACCACCAAATTTTTTGATAGTTTATAAAACTCAACCTATAATATCTAATATATTTTTCGCGTTTTATTTTACGCCGCTCCTTTTAAAGGTGTGAAATGTAGGAAAGCCGATAAGCTTAGCTAATACATATACAAAGTGTCGACATTCTGCTATTGTATTTAAATTAATGTAGCTCTTGAAATACGGGAAGAAATGTCTAAATTAATTTATTTGACCTATTGATAACAATAATGTGGCAAATATTCGGGAAAGACGGAAAAGTTTAGGGTGTTGAGGAAAAATAAAAATATTGTGTATTTTGTTTCGGTGTTATGTTTGTGTTTATTTCTTCACATGAAGTTGTTGGCACGTTGGGTAATATTGTTCATGTACTTTTATATTTCACATTTTTTTCTGTGACAATGACTTGTGAGATTTGCAAAACATAGAGACGAAATAAACCCAATTATTTTTCTTGCAAAGTATTTTGAATTGTTTTACATAATAAGTAAAATGGAAAGTAAAGCTAACTAGTTTTGTTTAAAAACTCATGTGTCAATGGTATGACAAATAAAAAATATTCCAAATAAATACAATCATTACTGAAAAAATAATATCCTAAAATAATAGCGCATTTCGTTGGTAGAAGAATTTAAATACGGGTAATACGAGGTATACTCAAACTTTAATGCTACATTACAATTTGTAGAAACTCACACACACTCTCTTATTGAAAACCCTCAATTTTATATATTGTATGTCATTTATTGCATTATTTTTATAAATATATTTATTTAATTTACGATATTAACTATTAAAATGTGAACATTTATTTTTAAGATTCAACTCAACGAAAATCAACTTTATGATATACACGTATATGTGTGTGTGTGTGTGTGTGCGTGCGTGCATGCGTGCTTGCGTGCCTGCGTGTGTGTGGTGTAAATGTAATGGCTCCTTCATATAAAATTATTGTTGAAAAACAAAAATTTTCTGGAACTCATCAATTTCTGTCAATAGGAAAATTAGTCCTTTATTTTCTTCTTTTACTTGACTTTTAAAAATAAATTAATAACGTCAGGATTATCAGACTCCTAGTATTTTATATAGGGGTGTAATTAATATTTATCAGCTACGACAGGTACTTAGACAGAACACGAGCTATCAGATAAGTCTTCGAAGGCGGCAGCTAGTAAATGTCGTCCATAAATAGTCACATCAGGGGCTTAAATGATTTATGCACGAGGTGTACTGCCGTGCGCTGCTAGCTTCACCATGTTAGGATAATATATGACAGTACAGGAGTAATCTTAATAATTTACTTCGTGTGAAACAGTTATGTTGAAGTAAATTGACCACATTCCATGAAATTGATACGCTGGTTTGATATCTACCTACAATTACCTTTTTACTTCCATAGATTATAACATTTTAGATTATTCCATAGATTATAGCACTGAATATGTCAAAAAGCTGCGGTATTCATTCAGTACTTTAATTGCGTAGAGAATTGTGTGGCGTAATGTTGTGATGTAAACATACAAACCTTTGTATGTTATGAAACAATTATATTCATTTGCGATTTATATTCTGAAATGTTTTTGTTAATTTAATTTCTGTTATTATTCTGAGTTTCATTGTCCTTCAAAATATTATTTTTATCAGAAATATTACTACGGTCTGATATTTTATCAGAAAATCTTTAACTCTGTTTTGTAGATTATCATTTTGTTATATATCTTCTGACAATATTTAATGAAGCCGCAATAGTTTAAAAGTTTTTCTTATAAATACACGATACCTAAGTCGCATTTGATTTCTATTTAGCTACTATAACCCACGCCATGGTGAAAGTTCCATGTCAATCTGTACCAAACCCTATATACAAGAAAAGAAAAAAAATCTTTTTCTTATGAAATAATCATTATAACAAATAAAGTACCTTAGCTGACGATTGAAAATCAATTATTATTTTAAACAAAAAATGTACGATAAAATATAGTCCACATTATATAAGGGTCATAACAGCGTATGTTGATTGTGGATATATAATTTGATCTATACTCAATATATAATAATTTACACAAGGTCTACTTGAAATAAAAACTAATTCAAAAAAATAAACCGACTTCAAAATGTAGGTTGGTGCCAATTAAAATAAGGAAATAAATATTATAATATGATTAACTAAGAAGGTAGAAATAATAAGTATTATAATATGCACAAAATTAATCGAAAATCCAAATGAAGAGTAGGTACTAACCTGATTAGATATGTTAACCTTAATTTTTTTTAATTAGATACCAATCAAGGCAAGTTTTCTGTTTTGGTATGTTTGTTAGCATAGTTAGTATGCATGTCCATTTGTATGTACAAATGAACATACATACGAGTCGAACTGATTACCTCCTTTTTTTGAAGTTGGTTAAAGAAGAGAAACAAATTTTATATTTAAGAATTTATAAAATATTAATAATTTATTTGTTATTAGTAATAATTCGTACCATTTAAACAAATTATTCAGCACAATTCATTCAGAACCTTAAGAAATACCGCTAATTTCCATGAAACAGAAATTTGGCTATATTTGTAGTTTTCGGCGTAGTTTAATTTTTAATTACACCTTTTTCTTATAATTGTAACTTTAATAGTTTCTAAAAAGACCAATGAGTATTTTTTTGCGGAAGTTTCAAAGCAGAAAAGTTTTTATGGAAACCTCGTTATATGCTCTTTCAACTGATGTTTCCCAATTTAACAACATGCGCGGATTAATTTAATAATATATGTAGAGAAAAGGTGGAATTTTACGCGGGTCAATAGGTTCACTGTGTTACGTTCATGCGTATATACCAGAGAACTTATCAAACCGTAACAATATCTACTGCTAATAGAAATGAACTTAACGTACATGTTAATAAACATAATTTAAGTATACATATTTCCATTGTCCAATATACGAACAAAGCGGAATGTGACAACTAATTTATACTAAATTTAAAGAAAAGACTAGTGTTTTTTGTATCATTCTGGGTAGTTTTGAATTCTGTGGTAGAATTATTGCACTAAAATCCTTCATTTATCTGTGCAAGAAGTTCAGTTTCGGTAGACAAAGGTTGTTCGTGCATAACGATTAAAAGAACGAAGTAAGACCAGCATTTATGTAATGAAATCAATTAAGCTCATCAAACACCGGTTTTGCAAGACGCTTATTAATGCAAAGTTATATATATACTTACGATGCAGCAACAGTTGGATCGTGTCGAATACTTTGTGCTATGGTAAAACGTATGCATGCACATTACACTAAAATTTCTCATATATCCATACAAACAGAAAACATTGTAGTTCTATTAGAACGCAAAATATAATGCCTCGATGACGGTCCTGATAACAGAAATTAAATCGCGCAACAAATGTATGACAAATTATGAGAAGCCTTAACTCAATATAGAGAAATGAAGCCAGCCGTTAGACTATGCTTACCAAAATAGGAATATAGTAAAAAACTAGCAAGAATAATATGCATATTAAGTGGATGAGCAGTTCTATTCAATGATTCGAAACTGAATGATATTCATGTACTATATAACATTGAAAATGTTATAAGAGGACGGATATAACGTAAACTAAAACTAAAAAAAAATACTCTGCAATATTAACATATAATTATCACTGCGATTTCTGTCAGAAAAAGATATAGAATTACTTTGACCTTATATAGGTTAATCCAGGTAATAAGTAAGTAATAATAAAGCTAAAATCGTTGCAGATATCGTCAAAAAATATTTAAAAATAAGAGTGTACACCATAAACATTATAGCAGAGATTTGCGGTTAGATAAAAATGACGCAAATGCACATAATAGTATATGTACCATATAGAAATTCAGCAGAGGAGTAAGAAAAATCTCTGCATTAATATAGGAAAGAGAGATATACCATGAAAATATAGTGGAATAGATACCATAATGAAAAATAGACTGTGTTCAACTGATGAAATGAAGTTTAAAAAGATTACAAAAAGAGAGGTTAAAATGATTTAAGTTAAATTGCATAATTATAAATCACCAGGTAATGATAAACTTCATAACTTTTGATATAAAAAAAATACTGCACTTTTAAAAATAACAAAAAAATATATAACAAATATAGTAAGTGGGAAACAAAATATTCCAGAGTTCATTGCGAAAGCAGTAACTTACATACTAACAAAAGGCGTGTACAGAAAACAACTATCATAATAAGGACCCATCACTTGCTTACATACTGTGTATAAAATAATCATTTTATTCCTTACCTGTAATATAAACAGGTATATATTGAATCAAGAATAATGTGTTTTAAATGATATTCTTCATAAATAATCCAAAGCAAAACCGTTTCAGGTAGAAAATTGAAATTTGTCATAACGATAAACAGTGTTAACGAATACATATCAATATACAACACTTGAAAGTATTCATATGGAACATTTTGGGCAGGAAAATAGAGTACACAATATTGTTTTCTTTGATCGTTCGTTCATTTACCGTGTGGGACATCAGTTAAAATAACAGATTGCAAGGGTTCCAAATCGGATTTTTCATAAATACTACTTCAGATAATTTTAGATATTGTGTCGAATATCTGCACATAAAATGTGTTCCACCCCCTCTGTCTCCAAAAGTAGTAAAGTAGAAATGATGGAAAAACGAATTAGTTCGCTAACGAAGCTAAATATTATTGTTGTCGACATATTAACTATATTTCAATGCCTAATAAAGATGTAATAATTAATATGTAAATATATTAACTCGGTGAAAAATAGTTGTATATTAGTTTAATATAAATACCCTTCAATGGCTATGTACGCCAAGTATCTACGGAACAGGCTTAGAATGATATCTGCTCTTGACAGGTTTTTTTTTCATAATATCGACATTGTGTGACAAGGTCATGATTTTTGGTTCAACTGTATCCCCAGAATTATCTGAAATGTGTTCTTATTGTTGTAATGAGTCTTACGTATGTATTTTCATTACATTTTCTGCAATTAAATACTATAGATTTGAAGCGAAAATATGAAATCATACTGTATGTTAAAAATGTACAAAAAATACAGCCACAAAATACAAAAAATTACAGCTTTGCAAAGGACGGCAGTGAATGTTTAATTATAGAGAAAATCAAAAAAGCATGAAACATATTTGTTAATTTAAATTAATAAATAAGAACAAGGTTTTTTTTCATTCATCATGCCCCCTGCGAACACGAGGGTGAACATCCTTACTTTGCTAGGATCCCTTTCAAAGATTTCTAAAATGTTCTCCGTTGGTATTTTCTGAAAAAAAATTGCCACATGTTTGTTTTACTTTTACTTTTATGTTATATAACCCTAACTAGCGACCCGCCCCGGCTTCGCACGGGTGCAATGTAGGTACTAATATGGGGTAATTGTGGAGCGATTAATAATATTACTGTCATTATTAAAATAGATTACAGGACATCTTTATATACAATGTTTACAGCTGTTTTTGCGGTTTATAGTGTCACGCTGAAAAACACGTTATTATGTTTTAAGAGAGAAAGAAAACGAAAAAAAAAACAGAACGGAAAACGAAAAACGAAAACGCCTCCGATAAACGCGATCGCTGCAAATTATACAATGCCATATGGTGACGCGCGGCCTGTGACGCGACGCCGCCGGCCGTGCACCGCATCGGCATCGCGAATACTGATTTCAGGTAGTTATAAATATGTGATATCTTCTAAAATACTAGTGATAATCATAATGATTTGCTGTAAACACCAAATTTTTTCTAAAACAAATGTCCAACGTGAACAAATTATTTAATTCGAAAGTATAACCACATAAAAATGGTAACTGTGGGTTATCCGTAGGATATAGGTATATGCTATCGCCGACTTCTTTGTAGATATTTTTAAAATACACAACTCCGTAATACAACATTTTAATACATATTTCGTAAAGTTTAGTCAGCGTTAGTAATGAAAGCGCCCAAAATTCTATTTTTTAACGAAATATTGACTTTTTTATACTTTCTATAAATATAACATGCTTGAATTATAACTATAAACCATACGAAATAAATTATCTGAATGATAGTGAAAACCGCATCAAAATCTGTGGCATAGTTCAAAAGATTTAAGCGTACAGAGGGACAGAGAGACGCGGGAAGCGACTTTGTTTTATACTATGTAAGAAAGGTAAAAAAATGTACGTTAATGGATTTACGAACAATGAAAATAACATATTTTGTGTAACACGGGGATAAAAAGTTCAAACGAATTCAAACTGAGGCTACACACTCACCCACAATTCAACTTCACCTCCTCTTCCGAACCGAAGATTATTAATAATCACACAGGACGAGTAAAACAAAATTGCATGGTCTTATTTAAACCTTAATCTACCTGGAGGCAAATCCAAAAGAATTGGTAATTAATGTAAGTAAATGATACTTGAAATGAACCAAAAAAACTTTAAATGCAAATTTATCGAAATATCCATATTTCATTTGTATATTTTTACATAAGTATCTCAGTTTTTGCGATCTTTTTTCATAACGCACCTTGCATTAATGTCATAAATAATATGTGCGAAAATGTGATAGAATATACTCGTATATAAGCATTTCTTCAAACGAACATAATATTCCAATACTATTAAATGTTAGATCGGAAATATTGGAGTATCTGTCTTTTATTATAATAAAATATATTTTCATTAAGTGTTATTAACCTTATGTTCAATCATACATTCACTTTCTTAGTTTCCATATCGAAATTTAAACAAAATTACCAACATATTTTCTTCATATTGTGTCACCATATATCGGTCAGGTATTTCCTCAGTGTGATTAAGGATTTAAATTCAGAAGAGGAGTTTTGTTTGACTAACAGATTTAAATAATTTTCTATTTATTATATTTACTATTTATTACTTGCACATATAAAGATATACCTACAATATATCAAGCAAGGGTAAAAATTGGAAGTATTAAAGCACAATAAAATAAATTATATGTTATGTGTACTCGTACATTTTCCCTGTAAGAAAATACAACGTATAATCAACTGAGCGAATGCTTACACTCGCGCTTGTAATTAATAAAATCTTTAGTGATTTGTTCAATCCGTCATTGCAGGGGCGTGACATCGTCGCGTGCAATATTCGAAATGTAATAAAGGTCCAAGTAAGGAGGAGCGCGCTCAGAGGCAAAGACACTTCTTATGACATCGTGATATTTGAGTCCCAAAAAGCAATGAAAGTGATCCCAGTGAGTCCGTCATTAATTTATTTCTATCAAAATAATTGGTTTATAAGAGTACATGTAGATGAGCGGAGAAATCTTTGACTAGTGAACAAGTCATTGCTTGTTATTAGTAATATTGTCGCGTCAGAGTATAAATACTCGAAATTATGGTCAATCACGCAAAAGACCTGCTCTCGTTTGAAATTCATATAGATAGGAAAAATTGAAGAACGACATTATTCGTTTACTGAAAAATAGTTGAGTACCCTCAAAATAAAATTTAAGTCAGAAAATTGAAAATAATATTCATAATTAAATTAAATTTGTTTCTTATAGTTTCTTATAATTAAATTTGTGACAATATCCACCATTTGAGCATTTCTCTTAATTTTATTACAACTGTCGGTAATCCTTCCTCGTAAAATTTGCTCGTCCAGGCATTCAGTTTAGAATATATCGAATTTGACGCTATTCCAAAAAAAAAAATCGAGTGGTGGTAAATCTAGAGATCTCAGAAGCCAGGGTACCGTTCCACTGCGTCCTATCCAGTGACGACAAGATTGCTCGTGTAAATACTCGCATACCCGAATACTGAAGTGAGGGGGCGCTCCGTCGTGCTGTCGACACATATCTCTGACTACACTCAAAGGCAAATTTTAAATACATTCTTCCACTTTATTACACAAAAAATACAAATATTTGTTCGATGTCATTCTGGTAGGTGAGAAAAACGGACCTACTAGCTAAAAACCCAAAATTCCCGCCCAAACATTTAAATTCCATCTGTGCTGAAATCTTCCCGGTTGTTTTAAATGTGGTTTCGTATGACTCCAGTAGTGTTCGTTAGGCACATTAAATATTGAAGTGTAAATATGCTTTCATCTGACTATAAAATATGTCAAACAAGTGTTGGCGACGATCGTCATTCATGCGAATGTGTCACTGGCAAAAAGTACGACGATGGGCGAAATCTTCTTGCGTCAATTGTTGTACAGCACGATAGTGAAACTGATGTCCATTTTCTCTCAGCGTATCTCCGACAAGCGTTTTCTGTAATCTGAGGCACGTGATATTGTCTATCAACTGAGCGTCCTCTATCAAATGAGGGCATTACCTAACCAGTACTGTGAACCCGACTAGCCATCCTTGCGATGGTCCGTTCATTTGGCTTTTTAGCGCGATTTGGATAAATAGCCGAATACATATGCGCCTAAGCACATCAGAATTTCATGATATCCGAATTGAAATAGCGAATAGTAGACATTATAAGTTATCAAAAAAATAATTAACATAAAAAATCGCTAATATTACAGAAAATCGAAATACGTTGAATGTTAATTTAATAAAGCACGGCGTTTGACTGATTATTTTTCACAAAATAATAAAAGTAATTTTTGCGCGAAATACCATCCTGGTGTTTGTGTTTATTATTAAAAGGGATCACAATCTTTCCAAAAAGTAAGACCTGCATACAAATTATTTGTTTATTTAATTTTTTTACATGAAGTGTTATATAATTGAATATTAACAGGTAATAACAAAATGAAAAAAATAAACTTACAGCTTACTAATTTAGCCTTAATTTCTTTAAAACGAATAAGATTAAATTATTTGAATTATTGTTTTAATTTTAGAGTATAGTAAATAGGTCGCAAGGCTTTTTACTTATTTTTTTGTTTTTTTTCGTGTCTCGCGACATAAAAATGGTTAAGAAAAAATTGCTTACACTTTTAATTGTTTTGTCAGATGAATCGCTAAATTTGAAGACAGAACTTTGTTTTTTCCAAATACATTCAGTTGTTATTTGGTACGCTAATTATAAAATTTTCGTTGCGTTTATTTTAAATTAAATTAATTATTTTTAAAACATATTACGTCACCCTAGTTACTAGGGTAGAAATAGAACATTAGAATACAATAATAAACACCTATTTAAGTGAAAAAAAATTATACTTTACGAAATTTTTAGGCCGCCACTGCCGCGTATACTGTTAATATATAAAAAGAATTGTGGCCAAAGTGAAATAAAAATAATTCAATACACGTTTAATTTTACGTATGATCCAAGAAAAAATGTATAATTATTGATTACGATTTTGATTAGCAAAAAATTTTTCACTTAGCAAAGACAAATTAAAACAAATATTATACTTTAAAAATTACAACTTTATTTTTTTTCTTGAAATCAACTAGACTTTTCTAATTTTACAAACTCAATCTTGCAGCTTCTTACAATTGTTTCATAGTGTTTTAAAAGTTTTGTTTTTACCTTTTCTTTGTAAGATTTCTTCCGAATCTAGTAAAATTATTGATATCTATAAGAATCCTCTTATGCATACATGCTAATTTAAACCAATCTGGGGTATCTCTACATAATGATCAAAATGCGACCTATTGAAAAAAAAGTAAATAACGTAACGCAGCTTTGGAACATTTTGCTATTTTTTGCGTACGTGTCGGTTTTGACTTTTAAGACAAGGAATCGTTTTTAATTGGTTGGTATAATCGGAAGACAAACGCGTTAACCAATTCAATCTAGCCTACGTGGACTATTAGCTAATAGAAATCATTAACGGTGTTGTAATGCCCCGCTCCTTTCTATCACGCCACTTTTTAAAGCAACCTTCTCTCAGTAAAGATGCAGAATATCGCTGAAAAAACATGTGTGGTCTCATGTTTGACGTGCGAAAACCTTTTAATTAGTAAAATAAACTACAGAAATAAAATGTAGAAATACCTTTGTCTATGACAATACCTTTGTCTAGATTAATACCTTTGTCTATTACAGTATTTAAATGAATTTGAATTATTATTTTATCGATGTAACAGTTTACAGTTTATAGGCGAGAAGTAAATTGCAGATAAATATTATTACTAATGTTATAGTTCGTACTTTATTATTATTGTATCTACTATGTAGGATCGATCTATGAAGAGAATTTACGCGAATGGATTGCAAAATTTTAGTACGATTAATAGAAATAATATATATATACATATATATATATATATATACACACACATATATACATATATATATATATATATATATATATATATATATATATATATATATATATATATATGTATATCATGTCAACTTCTCGCGGATTATTGGTTTTATTAACAAATATATATTGTAAAACATTTTTTGAGCAGACCTGCTCGATAATACATATACGATGTGAATAATTGTTACTTTTATCTCAAATTCCTTTCTGATTTTTACGCTTAAAGTTTTAAAAAGGTTCCTTAACGTATTTTTATATATCCTTTTATAGAATGATTCTGGCAATTGGACACTCAACGATCTGGAGTACAATCCATGTAGTCTAAATCGTTAAAAATTTGAGCAAAGAAATGATTTTTTATAAAATTTTATATGAAAAATATGGATACCCTAATCTGTTAAAGTAGGGTACATCAACGGACATTACTTTAAGTGCAATAAAATTTTTCTAATCGGCCCTTGTTTTTCAAATACGCCTTTTCAATTTCTACATTTACCCGAAAAACAATATAATTAATAAAGCCATTTTAAATACATTAAAGATCTATTTTCAATTCAACATTCAAATTCTCGTTCACATTTCTCACTTTATTATTTACCCAATCATAATACTCCATACGCCTTAATAACCTCATTACTGCAATAAAAAATTTATATGATTTCTTTCATACCAATAACTACACTAATAATCATAAGTGAAAATCGTCCATCAGTCATGACAAAAAATTGTATATTCGGAATATTAAACGAATAATTTAATATTTATCTTGAACATTATTGGCCAAATAATAATAATATACAATAATATAATACGATATAATTTTAAATTATTCTCTACAGCAATATCGTGCAGGTAGTCTTATTAAATTTTCAAGCAATGTTTTATTACTATCATAAAGTACTTTGGTTTTTATGTGTAGATCAGAAAAATAATAAGACGAATAAAAATATTCTCTTAATGTCCCTTATATTCTAATATGAATGATCACATTTTACACTTTCCTTTTTCATTTTTTTACTCCAGCACTTTAATATCATGTGAATATAAATTAACTTCGCTGGCTCACCTATATAACTTACCTTAAGGTCGGTTGATATCCAGGAAATTATTACATTAACAATTATATTGTGATTTATCGATACCCGAATAAGTTTATTATTTTGAGAGCTGTTTGTCTTAAACAAGTTTAAATAGTAGATACCTCGAAGTAGGAGCTGTCTGGAATTAATTCGGGCCAGCGCCACTGACGAATTATATCACTAATAAATTAATATTAACGTTAACACTTTCATAATTTATTTAGTAATGTTAATTAAAGAAACTGAAGTTTGAGTGATAATTATTGTTACACATGAATATTGATATTTCAAGGTATTTGCAGTCTTTGGAAATAATTTTATTTTATTGTATTCAAATTTTTATTAATATGTTCTATAAAATCAAGTGGTATTAAATTCATTTATACTTATTAATTTTAGTAGAATTTTGGTACCAAATTGTAAAAATTATATTCCGTTATTTTTGCACTCTTAAAACATGGAACACTATTGTCATTTATATGTCATGTCATTTATAATTAAGACTAGAAATATTAACAAATCTTACTTATTGCCGCGATGCGAGACCTAATTGGATGATGGCATAATTGGTGACAGCAGATCCCGCTCATACTTATTATGGACGTTGATAGAAATGCTGTAGTGTTTTGAAGTTACAACGTTTCCTTACAAACCGAATGCAGGGTAAGTGATTAAACGGGGCGGCACAGTGCAACGCGAAACAAAAAAAATGTAAGTATTGAAACTGGAAAATGTTCACTTAAAAGAAAAAAGACAATTTCATATTTCATAACAAGATTGTGGAAGCTGAGTTTATTAAAGTAATAAATAAGTAGAGGTACTCACACTAACTGCGTAGCGTCTCTTTGATTCTTTTTTTTTGTTGCAATATAACATTGCCATATAATATTGAATCGCAATATTGATACATTCACAATATTAGATATAGGTTATGTAATATTAGATCTCGTAAATATATTACACAATATTAGATCTCGTAAATATTTCTTCGTGACCGTTTGTTCAAATTTTTTTATTAATTGCAATTGCAAAATTAAAGAGAAATACGGAAGTTTATTTGAAATATTGCTAGAATTATACCACCATTATATGAATGTTGTATTGGTAAAAAAATATTCAAAACCGATTTGGATCATTAACATTTAAAGGTTTAAAAATTAAGTTGTTAAATCGCATGGAAATACGAAAAATTAATTAAACTTCTATAAAATTACATTTCTTCTAAGGTTTAAAGCTTGTGTATGCAAAAAACAATTTAAAATATTTTTGAATCATATTCATCATTTGAATGCCGATATAAGTGTACGAAAGACCAAAAAGATGCCATGTCGCTGCTGGTCGTCAAGTTAAGTTTGATGTTTAATACTGTTACATACTACCTATATCAATATATATGTCGTATCTAATTCATTATAAGAATGACTGGGTTTATTAAGAATAAAATCAAAATAAATTTATTTAATAAACTTAACAATCAAGTAACAAACAATTTTGAGAACAATAATATCCTGAAGAGAATTTAGGTGCAATCTGTAAAAATATAATAACATGGTTTATCGACAATAACACAATAGCTGTTTCTATTACAAGTGCGCGACATTATATATGACTTTGGCTTGTATTAGTCAGTAAATTTAAGGTTATTAGATATAATTGTGAATGAATGGAATATTCGACAAAGTTGAAGATTCCGTTCATTGAAGATTCCGTTCATTGACCATTACTTATATTTCCCAATTGTCATTTGCCGACACTGGGGTGTTTTTCAATAATCCAACATTGCATTTTATATTTTAGACCAATCAAGTAATAATAGATATTCCTTAAATATTCACTTTTCGTAAATATACCAATGTGACATAGTGATCAACCAATATCGCAAACAATTACTAGATAGTCTCTAAAAAATAACAGTAGTATTTAAATAATTTAGTCATTCTGAAACCGATCAGTCTATCGATCGAGCTTTGTAAAGTTTTTCCTCTCGTGTTTTTGACAGAAAGTTTAGCGCATTGAAACGCAACGGAGGGTCATCATCGATCGGTAAATACCTCAAAATACACGAATTTTTAGATTTATGCGCAGTTTTATATTAAGTTTGTCAAATCTAATGGCGCAATTGATGTTTTATGGTAGATAGATGTTCTCGTCATAACCGTTATTTCATTAGAATTTTTTCTAGTATAGCGCTTTTACATTAGTAGATATTAATACCCAAAATTCATTAGCAAGAATCTAATCCATCTTAAAATTATAAAACTTGAACATAACGAATCAACGATGTTGACGGATGTCTGCGCTTATTGAGAATTTGTCATTAGTAATATCGTTGTAATGACTGAAAATCTTTGTATTTCACTATAAGATTTTAATAACCATAATTAATAATAGGTGGTAAATAAGTTTCCACATGGACAAAGTCGCGAGTAACAGCAAGTTATAAATATATTAAGATTATTTTTATTTTTCTTTACACTTTTTTTATTTTTGTTCTTTTTACATTTTTTACAAGAAAGTCATAATTGTTTAGAGTATATTTTAAATTTGAATTGATTTTTAAGCTTTTTATTTGGAGCAAGAATAACTTCAAATCTGTATACCTATTGTATCTGAAGACGGTGATTTGATAATTTCCCTAATAGTGACAGTTCGGCCTTTAACAACGCAACTAATTTATTGCTACCATATTCAGAGAAATAAATATGATTGGCAATACCGAGATTATAAAAAATGACGTATACAGATAAGTCGTAAGTCGCAGAACCGACAAAAATACAATTTTTCCAAAATTTCCGACTTAAGTGACAAATAATTAAATTTCATTTAACACAGTGTTTTATTTCATGCACTTAAATATTCCAAGCATTATTTGGGGCATCCGCGGATGTGAAATTAAATATCTTTTATATAATGTTCCTATAAATGATGATTTTCTCTATTAATTGATACTCATGCATTGAATTAATTTTATCGTAGAATGTATCAAAATAACTGCATTATGCTCTAGATAGGTGTCTTCATATTTATTACAGCTCGATGCTGAATTATTAAGAGCGTGGTTCGGTCGGGTTACCGATGCATGTAATTTTATATGACCTCAGCTGGTTGTTAAGAAACGCATGAATCGCATAACTCTACTGACTAAGACATATTATATTATATTAATTTAGATCTAATCGGTGCAACATTCGCAGTTAATACTTGTTATAAGGTACGTGGGGAAAGTATGGCGAGAGTTAGTTTTGAGTATGTAGTTCTGCTACTTTATTCATGTTTTTATCTTCCTAAAAGTACTCTACTATTGTACCTTCAAGTTGCCATCTTCTGTGAATTGTGATATGCTAAGATAAATAAAAGTATGCCACGTGAAGATAGACTAATCATATGGATCTTTCTTTGCCCCCAAGGGTCTAATTTTAGAGTAACTCAATAAGGATAAAAACGGAAATTTCATTTGTTCGTCCGCTTTTCGAAACGGACTTACTCAAAAGTCGTTTTAAGTATATTAATCAAATTAAATTTATATAATACAGGCAAAAAATATTTATAAAATCGAGTTTTTATTTCTAAATAGTTTTAAAGCTTTACACAATTTTATTAGAAATATTTTGAAATATTGTTGAAAATATTCACAAAAAATATGATAGTCCATATTCCGAATTCTATTTAATTTATCCTTATGTTGAATTGTATTTCATAACATTTCCTTGAAAATTGAAGAAATAGACACATATAACAAAAAATACGTTTAAACATAGAAGTTTTTAAGTAATTTTAATTTTTCTGAAATTTGGCAAAATTTTAGTGACAAAAGTTATATTGAAATGTTCCCACGTCATAGACCAGAATTTTATATACGAGAATTCCATTGTAATTTATTAAAAAATTATAACTTACACTTTTGATAATACCAAAAGAAATCTTTGATCAACAATGAAACAATTCCAGTTTTGGAAATAATTTCTTTTAATAGAATTGATGTATTTTTTTCGTGTCAAGTGCCCTATTAAGCTTACTCGCAATTATGACATATACTATTTTTAAGAGGAGAAATAACTGTAACCTGGTACAATTAGGATACCTATTAAACACTTATAAATTTTCATTGCGTTTCAACTATTAATTATTATGAATATTACGTTACTGCTTCCACTGCAGCTTCCATTATCGTTCAAATATTCGTAAGTATTTTATTATTTTAGGCTATTCTATAATTAAACTATTGCTTAGTTATATTTTATTAATTTATTTTTAAAGATGATATAATAAAATGTGTTACATATACGGAAGACTATGAACATCTTCTCATTATCTCACAAAAAGAAACGTTTGCAGTGAAAATGAATGAAGAGAAAACATTATACGTCACATATGATTCACTGCTTGAATACTTTTCAATATTTGTGTTATATAGCTCTTTTGGAATGAATATATGATGGTTACGGGACCGATGTTTTCAAGAAAATTGTTAACTATGTCACGATTCCGACCACAATAAAGAAAATGGGCAAAATTCCCGGTGTGGAATCAGAAAGAATTTTCTTAAAAAATAGTAATATATTTATATATCAGACAAGTGTGTTAAATAAATATTTTACTAATTTTTAAAAAAATGCTTCCTCAATCTGCATCAGAAATTTTTGTTCATTTTCTTGAAATGATAATTTGCAAGAAAATTTAATAAAATAGAAATTTTATTTTGTAATTCCTAATTCTTTAAATTATATTTCGTCTTAGATCAAGTAATTAATTATTTTAATTCTCTGAATTTTGAAATAGATTTCATAAATATCATGTAAACTAGTAAAGAATGAAAATTTAATTAAGATTTTCAACAATTGAAAATGAAATAAATAAATTTCCTATTTTAGGGGTAAGACGAATAGAGAACTAATAAATGTAATGTCCTGTTTTATGCAAAATATAAATAAAGAAAAGAAATAAGTTTAATTAGTGAAAATAATTTTACGTCTCGTTGGTATTTCCCCGACCGTTGAGTCCGTATTTATCTTATACTTTTGTTTTTCTGAAGCTTTCATTAATGAATAACGCGGTCTATGCGTTAAGAACTTTTAGGCTGCTTATGTTTAGTTATAAATTTCATATATATATATATATATATATATATATATATATATATATATATTATATATATATATATGTATATATATATATATATATATATATATATATATATATATATATATATATATATATATATATATTTATATATATATATATGTATATATATATATATATATATATATATATATATATATATATTTACAAAATTGCTGGCCACCAAGTATCGTCAAACACACTGAAAATGTCTAAGGCAACTCTAAGTAGGACAGTTAGAGACGAAAACCGAATTGATTTGCAACACAATTTGCCCCAATAACCGAGCCACCAGAAGCCGCTAAAGTAACTTTCGAAAGGCCAGAAGGACCATAATGAGTCCATAGAAGGTTAGAGATCATCCATTTTGAATGGCCGGGAAATTTCCCATCACTCTTCGGTAAGAATTTAAACCTCCCAGTTTTCTATGCTTTTGGAATGTAACCTTCGCGAAGACAGCGGTTGAAGACAGCAAGTATCTCATGCGCCGCAACATTAAATACAAAATATACTAAAAATATAATTATTGACGAATCTATAAAATTACCTGTAGTCTTGTCCGAGTCAAAATTTTTCCCGATGTTGTTTAATGTACTATATTCCAATTCATTCCATGGTTCTTAGCTCGCTTGTAGTTACGCCTACTCGTATATCTCTATAACACTGTGTGTCTGTTTGTGTGACACATGTGTATATGTAACACTGTGTGTCTATGTAACACTATATATTTGTGTGATATTGTGCATATGTATGACATTGTGTACCTGTGTCACTTTGTGTCTTTGTAACACTTTATACTTGTGTGACCCTGCGTACCTTTTGTGACACTGTGTCTGTATGATACTGTGGGTGTATATGTGACACTGTACGTGTCTGTTTACTGTCCCACTATGTATATATGTGACACTGTTTATCTCTGTATTACTATGTGTTTTGTGGCATTACATCTATGTGACATTATGTGTTTGAGTAACTCTGTGTACGTACGTGACACTGTGTGCTTGTTTGATACGAGTATCTGCGTGACACTGTGTGTCTGTATCTGTGTGATACTTAGTTTCGTTTTGACACTGTGTACCTTTGTCACACCTATATCTATGTGACAATCGTTGTCTACACGTCTGGATGACAATATATATCTGTAATCTAATGCACGTTGGAGCGATGTAACACTGTTTACCCGTGACACTGTTTGCTTTGTAACACTATATGTGTGGGTGCATTGGTTAGTGCATTTTTTTGTGGTTGTGTCTGTGCATTTATATCAACTTTGTATGTATGTGTATGTGTTTTACGTGTGTGTGTGTACACGTATGTATTTTCTCTAGGAGGAATAACATTCATTTCGTTTATTTACCTGAATATAACTTATTTTAAGTAGAAAATTTTGGAGACAAAAATGACAAGAAAAGAAAAATCATATGAAAATTAATTGATAACTCCCTAAAATATACGCGAAGACCGATAACTATCTCTATTTTTGCAACTAAGATGTTAGAAGTACAATATGTCCAACTACTAGTCTCAAGTTCAGTAAATCTAAGAAGCTTACACTATCTTATTTGTAATCCTAACAGTACCTGTACTTTCTCACCTAAAACTGAGAATATTATCCGATTTTATTTATGATCTGCGTTGAAAGCTACATTTTTATTGAATTACTTTTTTTAGTTTCTCCTCAATTACCATAAACTTGAAGCTAGATAAATTTAAATATTTTTAGTATTATGAATAAGTTGTTAAAATATGATTCGAGTTTATAAGCTTTAAAGAAAATCCATATATTCATTCAATAATGGTCAAGAAGATCAATGAACAGCATAGAGTATAGCCAAGTCAATATTCGTCAATGTAGTAAGATTTGAATCTGAGTCCCCAGAGAAATTATATATTCCAGAAGTAGTAAAATTTTATCCTGGGAACAAAACGTTTTCTTGGGTTCTAATTACGATATCTATTAATTCTACATTCTTAACTTTCATAGGAAATGTGGTGAAAATGTCGAATTTTCTACAAAATAAATATAAAAAGTCTTTTAGTGCTTCTTTATGTTCCTTCGATTCAAAAGGTGCACAGAATTACAACGGATAAATTATGCAAATCAGACCAATATTTCCTACATATTTTGTACTTCAAAGATCTACTTGAATATATATCAGTGGATACTTATTAAAGTTGTAACAAATATTTCATTACACTATAAGCTGAGTATTCGGCGAATAGTCAAATATTCAGCAAACTACTTGGTCGAATTTGGCGCATATATATAATTATTTTATAGGTTGTCCATGTAAAACAGTATCGTGGTAAGACAAATGCACGACACACACGCAAGTGAAAGTCCATAATAGTACTGACCGTTTAACAAAGTTTAAAATATTTTTTTTAAAAGTTGGGATAACACTTGGATTTTTTCCAAAATAAATCTGTTAGTACATTTAACTAGAAGGTCTTATTATGAAACGAAACAAACGATGACGGAAGTGATATTTAACAAAGAGAAAATTTAATGGATACGCATATATTTTTTTTTTTTGTATTTATACAATCATTTATTAGATAGTTTAAAAAAGTGAGAAACTATGAAAATCCAATAACATTTTCTTAAACCTGTAAATAGACCTTTTCCCAATGATAAATAAAAAATCGAATTTCCTCCCTATAATTTACCGCTAAAGAATATAACCTAACTATAACCTAAATATAATAATAAATATAAATTGATTATTATATTAGAAAATATTTAAAAGTAATTTTATTTTTAAGTATTTGATCGAATACTCAAAACAATGCCGAATAGTTTGGATATTTGGGGCAACCCTTATATCTACACATGGTGTACAGAATTGTAATGTAGAAATAATTACTCGTTTTTGGCAAAAAAAATATTCAAAATGCAAAATAAAATCTTTACTAAGTAAAAAAAATAAAACATGACATTTAGCTAAATTTTAATATTTATATTTACGAAAGTGTTTTCAACCTAAACTTTCAATTTCAAATTATAAAAATGCTGTATCTGCTTAGGAAACACGTGATTTATTTCACTTCACATTTAAATTATTTTAACATTTAAAATCTTTTTTGTTCGAACAGTTAGTCTCCGAATTAAATATAACAATTATCTTGTAACTTTGAGATTAAATATTTGCAATTTTTTTTTAATATAATTCTACTTATATATTACGTGTATTTGTATGTCTATAAAAATGAAAACCAAAACTTTAAAGTATATTTGAAGGAAATATAATTCATTTGTTTCAAATTATAAGATAGTTAACAACAACAATATATTTTTAATACTGTATTAATAACTCTAAAACGTGGAAAGCATAATGAACACAAAAACTACAAGATAAATATATTTTGGTAGTAGCAATTTCGTTTGCACCGCACTAATCGTAATTATAATAATTTTATAACAAATCAATAACAAGTATAAATCCCACTAATTGTCCTGAAGGAGTAATATATTATTTATCGATGGCTATTTCTCAGTGCGGAAATAAGGAATACGAAAAAGAATATTATATTAAATATATTAAAAAAAGGAACATCGCATAAAATATACACCTTGGAAAAATTCATCACACAATTAACGCTTACGATGTTAATATCATTAAATTCATTCACGTCTTTGCATAATGTAAATATGCTTAATTAATGACATTTACTATAATAATAATTAAAGTACATTATTAGTGGATAATAAAAGTATTCGGGAAATTAGAAAAAAACATTAAAATAATTTTGCGCTTTTCCACAAATATTATCAATTCATCAATCAATATATTTATATACGGTACACTAAATGTGAGAATATTATCATTATTATTAAATAAAAAAAAGGAATGAACTTTAAGTTTAATACTTTAAAAATCCCAAGATTCATATAAAAAATTCTAGAAATTTTATATTTGAACTGATTACTAAGTATTTTTAAACGAAATAATAGTATAATTTCCTAACATTTACAAACATTTAACACAGAATTATCATGGAAAAAGTGCTTCAGCACTATATACTTCAACACTATATAAAGATCGCAGAAAAAACATGTATGAAGTTAAATTCAGTTACTAGAATTAACAGATTTGAAATTACCCTGGCGATGACATCTAAGACGTATTTTTATTTTGTTGAACGTAAATAATGTTTTACTTAAATGATTATAAAAATGATGGTATTTTGGGACAAGGAGACAATTTGACAATTCTAAAATATATCCTACTTTTTACAACTTAATCATAAGTGAACATGTTTCGTACAGAATCTATTATTCTCCAAACCGTAGTATTATTAGCAAACTAATCATTACCCATTTCAAATCCGTGAACCTATAAATATGAAAATACAGAGAAAAAACTTTTTTCATGCACAATTTTTTTTGGTATCGATAAGACTATTCTCTTTACAAAGGTTAAACACACAAATATTTTCGAAAGTTATAAATTGTTTTGTCACTTTCAATCAATGTACTTGACATCACTTTTCCTTTATATTAGACATTCGCGATGAGAAAAATACTTCATTTGACCGATATTTGACCGGCTTAGTGGCAAATAGAATTGTAAAATTCAGGATAATTTAACTTTTTTACTTAACGTCATTTAAAAGCTCTTAGATTCCAGTTGTATATTTTTTTATGTACAGTGATATGAATTGAAATATTTTTTTTAAACGTATCGTTTTTAGTTACTCCTTTGTACATAAATTTGTCCGAATTTAATTTTTTTTTCATTTCTATTATAATTGTTTAAATAAGGTTTCACAGTTGAATTGTCATTGGGGAGCGCTATTGCGTGATTCTCATCACGAGGAGATGGTTCCTTGCGTACGATGAACTCGAACGTCACGCAAAAATTATGGCTAGTAATATTCACCAGTAGATTGCAAGTGGTAAAATGAATATTTGTACGGTATATTATTACGTCCCTCGATAGTCACAGATGTTAGTATTTTAGGTTTGATGAGTAATACTTTCACGCGTGTCTAATGATCGTATCTTCTGGGAGAAGAACCTCGAATGTGATCTACATACTAGTGACTATAATTTAAAGCAGATGGTTGAACAAAGTACTATTTGTTGAAAAAAAAACTCTCAAGATATTATCTTGAATAGAATGCAAATGAAAGCGTAGGTACACATTTAACTTGTTCGTATAGTTTGCCATTTATGATATCGTTTCCGCGAGTAAATTAATTTCAGGTTTTAATCACGACTTGATTATAATCAGGTAATTTTTATAATAGGTAAAAACATGTGTATAATACACGCTTTATTTGAATTGTTGTTCCACATACTTGTTTTGAGCATAGAAGTATAAGAATAACCAAAATTTAATTAGGAGTCTGCAATTAATATATTAAATAAAAATATACCACGTATTTAAAAATATGACAATATTTCTGGAACCTCAAGCTCCAATTTCCTAAAATATGATAATTTTGTAAATATGTGGCAACCCATAATATCAACATAGTAGCATGAGAAAAATCAGTACTTTATAGTGTGCAATAAATATATTAAACGAAGAAAGTCTGTTTAAAAAGCTCCATTATTCCATGAACCTTAAAATGTGAGAGCTTTCTAAATATCTGACAACCTATAATAATAAAATAATAAATACTGATTCGCATCAAACAGTATAGAAAGAATGAAACTTTATTTCTAATACAGAAAGTGAGATAATTTTTGTTTGGAAACCAATTAAGTTCGAGTAATATATATATTTAGGGAGAGTTTTTTGGATGTTATAGTTATATTGTGGAAATTTTCATTCTATACAAACGTTACTCGTTTACATCCGCCTCATTTTCTAATTCAATGGCGAGTCGTATGGTTTTCATTCGGCAGATAGAAGTCATAAACTTCTACGAAAAAAAGGGTAATATTTGTATGGAGTTTAAATTTAAACATTTTAACAATTATATCAATATGGGATTGTTTATGATATTATTCATAAAAGGAACCGGGACCCGTTTCTCATAATTGATTTGATTGTTAAATATTCTATTTGGTGGTTCGTCTATGTGTCACCCAAGGTAAGTCTTACTAACATCCATGCTGGCATCGTATTATGTACGCAATATCTTAAATTCCAGTTGTGGTCCTGATCTAATTCCAGCTAGAGAATTTACACTTGTTACCAATACCTCTAGAAGACGCATGTTTGATAACTGTAATAATATATCATTTCGTAAAGTATCTAATTCAGTTAAGGCTTATCTTCTCAGTTACTACTGCTTCCACATATCAAAGCCGGCTCGTGCTTGTCGATATCATTTAACCAGTACCGTTTTTGGAGGATCTTTCTATGAAAGTGATTTTGGATGTTACTGTAGAGTTATATCCAGGAGCTCTAGAAGAAAAAGGTCAGCTTGAATTGGAAATTGGATTCAAGTAGCTAAACATGACGATAATCATTTTCAGTCACGAAAGCTAACTTGACATAAGACGATCATGTTCTTTTAATTTTACGAGATGCCAGAAAAAGTTTAATAAACGATTTTGTTCCATTACATTAGGATTTGATCATTTAAATCGAAATGAGTTCATGAAAAGAAATAGAGTCATATCGAATTTCATTTTTGGAACAAGCAAAAGTTCGAAGGCTATTATTATTTGTGACGGGGCGAATTTAAATATTAAAAAAAACCGAACTTTTTATTTCAGATGCTTTATTTGTTAAATTATTTTAGGTTGGCTTGTTTTTGTATTTGTTAAATCATTTTAGATTGGTTATAAAACATTTTAGGTTAGAATGTCGTAACTAATATATTATACATATAATAAGCCCCTACGCCGCTGCAACATCCGATGAATTATGCATCTAATATTAAATAATCACCAGAATTCTTCAGCCGGGCCAACTATTCATTTTCTTTTACGTGAAGGTGGTTTATTTATTTGGGACCTCGGATTTCTAACAGTTTGCCGGAATTACAATATGGTTGGTTTGATACACATATTCCACCATTGGTTTATTGTGATGTTAATCAGCTAAGCATGCAAATAAATCAAAATTAGTGACGATAGTCAGATGGATTTTAGAAACAATTAACCGGTGTCTGAAGGGTGAATTTGAAATACTCAAGAAATATATATTTTAATAGATCAATGAAAAATATCATGACTGCTTACAAAATAGCAGCTTCCTTAAATAGTTTTCCGGAGTCTTAAAAAGGCAGCCTCTGTATAGATACATTTGTTGCGATAGTTCATCGAGATATGCAAAATTCAATCTTTTAACTAGTTATGTGAATCAAAATAGCGTTAAGGTAGTTGTCATGTAAAACGGGTTGTCGACGAAATTCGCTAATTTTTTTATATGTTATTCAAATAATAAATGTCTTTAAAATTTAAAAATTGTCTACCATTTATTTTTGGTAAAAATTGCTCTCAAAAAAGATAAATTTAAAATCACAGGAAAAATTATTATATCGCCATACTTTTAATTTTATTTTATATTTTGATTGAAAAACTAAGTTAGGGTAAAATGATGTTATATTATTCTTTTGAAAATAATATTCACCGTTTAGTTGTTACATTAACAGTTAGAAAAAAAAATTATTTTAGATAAAAAATTTAAGGTAATTTTTGGACCTTACTATCACTTGTTCACAATTAACTTAATAAGTAAATAGTTACCTTCAGAAGGATACGTAAAAATACGTTGACGATTTCTCAAGGTAGGCGTGAAAAAATATCATTTTTTACTATGAGCATATATCAATTTTGCAATCTTACTGCAGTGAAAGTATTAGAAATAGTGAGTTTCATGAAATGGAAATATTCGGATATGCCGAGAGCATAACAATTCACAATGACTTACAAGACAACGTCAAGAATTTGTTATGCCTATGTTATCCACATTCGCAATTGAAACATGATTACAGAATACGGTTGTTGATTAAAGAATACGGCTGTTGTATACAAGACACGTGGAAACACAATTTTTAGCTTTTGATCCCACATAATTAGCATATTATATTACCTTGTCCGGGTTAAGTCAAGACACCTTGATACATATTGCAACTTTTTTAGATTATGCTCTTGTTAGATATCGAGGAGTGATTCTACTATATATGTGGTCGTTTTTTTGTGTGAAAAAAAAATAGTTTAATTATTGAAGTGATTATCTCTTCTGTCAGAGTCTCAACATCTCTAAACAATCTGGCCATATTTACGGGTATACAGAGGTTAACCTATTAAGTGCCTGGATTCCTATATGTCAATACCATTTCAATAGTTTATTAGAAGTAAGCCTGATTTTAAAATTAAATATTTTTTCTTTCTTTTTTGCAATAAAAGAGCAAACATTTGCTATGTTGTTCATATCCTTCAACGCTAATCGTGAAATTTTAAATGAATCACGTCACCTCGATATATAATAGTAAGGCATATAATATTTCTAACACTTATCATTCAAACCATAAGTGGTCCCTTATAAGAAGAGGGTATTTCTCTAAACGAGTATAACATAAAAAATATAACGTGAGATTTAAATAATGTTTAAACCAATCAATCTTTTAACAATCATTTACGCAAGTTATTAAGTCTAAAAACAATTTGAAAAGAGGTCTATTTTGAGGGCAAAAATTATTCTAATCCCAAACAATACCTTAATATTAATTTCTCCATTGTAGCACAGGAACACTGTTATTATTTTTAACTGTGATTTTCCTGTCTCAAAAAATAGGTAAATTATTATTTTCAAAAACAAAATAATTCGTAAATTAACTGCCTTCAAAAAAAAAATCTTCTTTCTTTTAAAAATCTACACGTTTACTTTAGATTTTGCACTTTATAATAAATTATTATCATAAGGCAAAGTTTGTCATGTATCATCTCAAGCACCGGGCGCCGAGCGCGTTCCGAAAGAGAAGCGGCGTCACTGTCACGTTCCAATATTCAGTTTACTTATACTTGAATAGACGTTGTATGGAAATAGCCCTTCTCTCCACTTAGTGTCGGTAATATTCGACCCACTTAATGATTACCTAGTAGTTTGTATGCGAATAAAGAATGAGTTTGCTAAGTGACGGTGTGATGCCCTACTTTATGATTTGTGTACAAATGAGATGATGTGGGTAACAATTTTAACGATTTATTCGTTTTGTATTTACTTGAATATAAATTTAGATAGAATTCGAAACAACTAACAAACTTCAGCAACGTATTCTATCAACCATAGACTTTCCGATAATTTCTAGTCTTTGAAATATGGAAATATAATTTTTGACAAATCGTAGTTCAAATTTAAAATTCTTTTTTAAGCGAAATATTTGAAAATTAATTGATTATTTTGTATATAATTTTGTAACCCCGGTGGACATCATTAAGATATTTCGTGCATTTTTGACATATTCAATACAAATTAATAATTTATAACTACCAGATCTATAAAAGCAATGTGGATTATTTTTAAAATCTTCCTTCCATTAATACGGCAGTTTGGGATTTCAGTGATTTATACTCATAACATAGTTGAAATTCTTGACCTCTGGATGAAGTTGGAAATTTTAAGAAACATGAACAATCTTTTTCATACAGAGCAGTAGTAACTTGGTTACAATTATTAATTTCCAACTCGGATCCTTACTGCGCCGGAGCTATTTGTAACTGCCGCCGCTTTCATATCCGTTCTTTGTATTAGATTCGATAAATACCGTCTCCTTATTACCTTTTTTATCTATCTATTAAACAACTGACCACGTAATGAAATACAGAGTCAATAACGTGAAATTTTAATGAATTATGAGTTAATGTCGTATACATCGAAACAAATTTTATCTATTTGTGTTTATATATTTCTAATAAGTTTTCTGCATCAAACAATTGAACCGCTGATACAAGAAATTTTATTTTGCTGCATTACGTTTAAAATTTATTTGGAAATAAAATGGATTCTTCTTTTAAGGTACGTTTACACGATGAGAGTTCGCGCAACAGTTACTCGTCGACTTAGTGCTTAATATCCGTTCAACATTCAGTGGTGGCTTCTTGACTTAGAAGAAGAACATGCAATGAAAAACAGCCAAAGTGCTCTTTCGATTTTCCGATTAAGTTAACATATATTGTCTTTCTTCAAAATAGTTAGATGGCCAACCTTTAGTAAAGGCTGATGCCATTTGCAAGTTTGCACCTGCTCGATCAGGTGTTCACCACTCCATCTGGGCTAGAAATATCATCACAATTATTTTATGCGCTAACACCTGATTGGATGCTTTGGGATTGGCGCCCATGGAAGGGAAGAGAGAGGTTAACCAATTAAAAAGTGTCTTATAGTTAAGGAAGACAGGTCCATAGTATCTGATATTAATGGACTTAGTGGGCGAGAATTAAAGACAGCGTCAATTCTCATCAACTCACTTCAGATATATCTGCAAAAAAAATAGTCTCTAGCTCCTCACACGTTGAGTTAATATTACTTATAATGCGGTTCGTATAATATTCTGTTGCCTTGACACCCATTTTCAATAAGCTACCTATCGTAGGGAAATAAGGCAAAATTAAAGAAAATTTATGGCCTTATAATGCAAAAGTATTTATGGCGACTTCAGGAGTCTACCCCATTCATTATATGTCTACGGAACAACGTCCATTAACATAATGAAAAATGTGAAATTTACCTCTACGTGATGTAAATCTGCGTAAACACAATATAAATGCATGTAAAGTGAGATTGCTGGCTAATTCCAAGCATGTTACATTTGTTGAGAAAAATTTAATTGCCTTTTTTATTTTAAATTTATTTAAAATTAAATCTTGCTGATATACTTTAACGATAATCATACCAGTATCATTAATTCCATCAAGAAACAAATATTTATTGGTATAATTTTTTTTTTCAATTATTCATGAATACTTTCAATAAGCTAAGGATTTTATGACTTAAATGAAATGGAATATTTTCATTATGTGTTTTTAAAAAAAATAATTATCTAAAAACACAAAAAAAATATTTCTAGGTTGTCCGTTTTCATTTGAGTTAGTAATAAAACGACATGCACGGATACCAACGCGGAATATACAAAAGCGAACCGTAATAATAGCGTGTTTGTATTTTAGAAACATACATATGTACTATAAGGAAATTATGCGTATGTGGACTTTTGCATTAAAAAAAATGTTGCCACCAATAAAATTATTGTCTAGTGCTAAAATTTTGTGACATAAAAATATTACAGTTATACAATTACATTACGCTTTAGTAATTGTATTGCGCTATTCTTAATTAAAGGTTATATTCAAAATATACTTATATAATTACTATATACTAAGCACCTCAAAAGTGTAGGTAACTTTTGCGCGAGGGCACAAATAGAGTCCTTGGACATAATTGATTAACAGAAAGATAAAACTATATAAGTGAAATTATCCAAGTAAGGATATTACATAAAATTGTGCCGAGTTCTTTTAACACACAAATTTCAAGGAAGGCGGCTCACAACCATTTGAGAATAATTAGTATCATTACAACCTATTTTATTATATTAGCTACCTATATTTTTGAGTAAAAATCTTTAGAATTTTGTCTCAAACTATTAAAATAACGATACAGCAATTATGTTAGAATTACTTTAGGTACGTACTCGGACACATCGCTGAAGTATTGTTAAATTAATATTCGTAAATTTTTTATTTCCTACATTTTATATTCGTGCATTTTGATTTTCACTGGCAGAAAAATTCATACATTACAATATTTGAATTGATTAGAAATGAATAGTTTCAGGTATCAATTGATACTTGAAATGAGAGCTTAATTTTTCTTAGCTCACATATAACTAATCAACGTTAAATATATCTTTACACTTCAAATCGATTATTTTCGCAGCATAGGATAAGTTATTCAGGATCAATTTAATTTCTAACATACGTGAATTGCATACTTGTTTAAGAATGGCGTCGGTTATTATGCTGAGGTGGATTTGATAATGTGTAGATTTGATCGAAAATGATTTAATGACAGTTGCGTATTTTGTATAAACTGAAATTACTGTATTTTATTTCTGTATAATTTGTCGGTTGATATTTGTTTTTAATATCAACATATTTTATGAATTTAAAAATCTTAAACTATGTATTTTAAAATAAAAAAACATTTGAACTTATCTCTAATATTATTATCGCAATTGACGCCAATATAAAATTCTGAATTAAAATTATTGTGATTTCAACTCTTTCAGTTGCTACCCTGAAACCATTCAGCATCCACTTTGTTCTTAAAAGAAGCGACACAACATAGGAAACAATATGTTTCTTTAAGAAAGAAACATATTGTTTCCTATGTTGTGTCTTGTTGTGCCTTCCGGAAGAGAAAAATTCATCATTCTTATACAGTAATATTTTCTTTTTAACTATTATTTTTTGGTTAATTTTACTTATTCCATCTTCAATTTTTCCTTATTTTTTTTATTCTGGGTCTTTTGGTCCCTCCTTTGAAGTACTTATCAAAATAGTAATTTTATAATGTTTTAATCGTTTTCTTTTTTCCGGTGGCTCCCTTGTGAAACAGACTGATAATTTCTAATAAAAGAATTACTATGTTGACAACTTATAAGCCCGCCATCCATGTACAAAAACTTTTCAACTTTTTATATGTAGCCAATAAAATCAATCGTTTATTATATTTCTTATAATAAACTATTGATTTTATTGGCTACATTATTTAGCATTGGTATGTAAAAAATAAACTTTGCTTTGCTTTAAAGCTAGTTTAGTGGTAATTATGGTTAGTTGTTCACAATAAATCCTAATTGTTTTCTTTAATTGTACTGTTAATATACTTGAAAGAGTTCCTAATGAATAACATAATGAATAATTCCATTTATACCCCACCATATACTCTTCTTCATATAATCTTTTGTTCAGTATTATATTTTGGTCTAGGTACTCCTTTTTCTTCAGCTCCTAACCACGTTAACCCTTAAACTTAATATAACCTATCCACTTCTCATTTCCTGTATCCAGATAATTTAGCCTGTCATTGGTATAATGGACATTTAGTAGCGCCAAGTACACAAGACCTCTCCTTTAAAGGTTAAGGGATTGCAACTCATGTGTTAGCCAAACTAAATATTTCCACTTCTTTCTTTCTCAAAGCATATAGCTGTTCTTTTCATTGCAATATAATAGCTTGAAAAAAGCTTTGCCAAACAACGTGAACTTAATCTAGAATCTGTATCAATAAGCGTTTTAAATTTTTCTAAATAAATTGGAGGAGATAACTTTGGATGAGGTTTATCGAGCACGTCAAAATTATCTTTGAATCTTTGGAACCAGTGCTTGGATGTGTCGTAAGAGAGCATACTTTCACCCAACGTTGAAGTAATGTTGCATGTTGCGTAATGCTTTGCTAGTTTTTCGCCCTAAATGACATTTATGAAGAAAGAGTCTTCAGAGTTACTCCGAAATACTTCCATTTTCAAGTTATTCTTTACTCGCTGATTACTTTATTGCAAACTAAACATAAGTTTGAACGTCACACTGTTTAAATACCCTACAAGAAATATTCTAAAAGCTTCTATAACATACAATAGATCAGTCAAAAAAATTGGTGGGTTTATAAGTTACCAACCTAATATTAACTTCTGGAAGTCGATGACTGAAATTATTCTAAATATGGACGATAAGAGATGGTTCATTTATTGGACTTGATCTACTGACCTTGACTATTTTCAGCATAAAAACCACCTACTTTAAATTTATTTTATTAATATTTTTGTTCTTTAATTTAAATTTCTAATTAGATTACATTTTATTTAATTATCAAAGTCTTAATTTTTCTTGCATGCTTTCATTGCGTTGGCACCATTTTATAGCAACTGAAAAATTAAAACATAACAAATTTGATTCATTTTATATCCAATTTACAACTCTAAGTGCACCTTTTGACGGTGCACGAAAACAAATTTCCACAATTCGTCTGGACTGCTCAATAACCTAGTTCATTTATTTAACATAATAATAATCACTATGATTACAACTATTTTTCTAAACTTTGTAGTGAGAATGATTATTATTCAATAATATAATAAAAAACTTATTACATATAAGGCTCACAACGTTCCCAAATACTCTTTAAAAGTGAAAAAAAAACATAAAATATGGGCACGTACCTTTATTGGTTTTAAAAAAACCTAAAATTAAATAGAATATTCATTTAAATAAATTGAGTCGCACGAGTATGAAAAGATTATGTAAACTACAATTTTTCATTACTATTAACGGTTACTTTGATCGCGGATTTTTAAGCGTTCCCTGGACATTTCCAACACACTAAACGGTTCGGTGTACACGGAAGCAATTAATGAGATCGTTTGGGCGACTGGCTGCACAGAGCTAGTCGGAAAATGGTCGTTACTTATTGCAATTAGTTTTCCGCTCTTGTGAAGAGCTTTGATCGTTAACGACAAAGTTTTTGCATTTTCAGGTGGAAAGCAGTCTGCAATATTGCATCGTTGTTTTAAATTGTATCGTTCAGTTTTTGGTTCGCTATATATTATTTTATTGATTTTGCGAACCGGCTACTCTTACATATTTTTACAAGCAATGTGATAGAAATATTCTATAAAATATTTTACTCGTTAAAAATAATAAATATTTTAAACATTTTAATTGATTGACATCAATCTATTTGTCACTCTTTTAGAATTAAATTGTAATTTAACTTATTTCCAATCGAGGAGTGAGTTTACAGAAGATTTATGCCAACATTCCATTTGTTCCAAGTATTTATGTTATTCATGATTAGAGTATTTTTATTAATGAAAAATTTAAAAAACTGCTAAATTCACGCTTTACTACGCTTGGGTGTATACATGTACATATATATATATATATATATATATATATATATATATATATATATGTATATATATATGTATATATATGTATATATATATATATATATATATATATATATATATATATATATATATTTACACACACAACTTAACTGATACATAGTACATAGAGATAAAAGTGTATACTTACGGTTTTACACTCTACACTCTAAGGAATAGTCTCTTTTACAGTCTAAGGGAAAGTTATATCGCGTTTATTGCCCATCCCATTCTAAACGCACTACTAAATTTGTGTGAATCTAAATGTATATTGCATGAATTGCTTTTTATTTTACGAAATGTTATTGTATGAAAAACAAATTGTTTAATGAAGTAGACAGTAAAAATAATCGTTAAATTAATATATTTTAATTTCCATCAAATTTTATTTTGATATTAACACAACTAAACCAGTTTTCGTTGTCAATTTCTGTTCTAAATAATTCGCCTGTCAAAAATTCAACTAGACGATAATAACTGTCATTATGTCGTTACCGTGGTGTGTTGTGTGCGTCACCTACTGGTATTACAAGCCTGTCATGTCCCGAGAGTAGCTAGTGCTACGTCATCGCCAGTTGGTATTCGAAATCCACAAAGACGACAGCGCTTTCTGGCGGAGTTTTGTGAAATACATATGCTGTGCTTTGTAGCCGATATTATATGTCGATATTTCGTAGACAAATATTTAAATACATTGCGTAAACCGCATTAAATTGTCATAATATTTTATAAAATAATTTTTCGTCACTGATGATATGTTTCATTAATTTATGTAGGTGTTTATTAAGATTTTATTACGGTATTCATGTTATACTCTAAGAAAATCGATATTAATAAATTTCGCTAATTGGCAGTGTGCGTCTCTCATTATGACAGCTTGTTCAACGATAACGCTGTTTGCTTGAATTTGAAAAACGTCCACAATATTTTAAGATGGTTTACATTTGCTGCGTACCTGATTGCAGGAGCAATTACAATAATAGTAATAAGGCAACCGTATTTTCATTTCCTAAAAATGCAAACTTGCGTCGTCAATGGATTGCAGCTATTCCGCGTGAATTAAAACCGACGCATCATTCAAGAGTAAGTTTGAATTAAAATCACCGTACTTATATATTTTTAATTTATTCTTTCTTCGTGTTATCTAATTTCAATTAAATTTGCGTTATATTATTGCTCATGTTTAAATAGTTGGTAAATATTTTTTGTTTATAGGTCTGCGAGCTTCACTTGACAGAAGTCCCAATTGTACGTTCTGCGGAGGCCTATGATGAGAAGACCGGTGTAAAAATTGTGGCGAAATGAAATAGATTCAGGTTAAAAGACAGTGCAGTGCCATGTATATTTAAAAACTGTCCATCTTATTTGCCTAAACCTGGACATTTGCGTGAAAGTAATGATCAAAGACTGGAGCGATTAGATAATGAACATTTAAGGTTAGCATTAAGTGAAAGTGTCAAGTCTCACAACGAATATAATCAGTGTCATTCTTTTTCTAATTTAAGTGATTTTTTAAAGTGTTTGTCGACCCGTAACCTGCGAGATTGGTGTCAAATAAATAGTGAAGGTAAAGTTTAATTTGCTATTATTTCGTTGTTTGATGTTCCTACTATTTCAGCTTCAGTTACTGTAGATGAAAGCTTAGAATTGAAGATATTCAGAGGTAAGAGTGAGTTGAAATAGTTTTGTGGTAAGCGATATCCAACCAAAATTTCCAACTTTGATTTTGAAAATACGTGAAACAAAAATTTAATATTTTGCGCCCTAAAGATATTACTGTAACTATGATGGTGGATGATATATATGAGAAACCTTATTTTGGTTATAAAGGAGGGCGTAAAGCTTTTGATTCTGACCAAGCCGCTAAAACAGCTCACGTTTTTATGGTACAAAGTTTAACGAGTTCCTATAAAGAATTAGTTCATATTTTACCCCTTAATCAATTTACTGCAGTGATGTTATTTACAATCATCAAAAAAGTAATTATGGGCTTACATTTAATCAGATTTATGTTATCACTAATAATAATGCCATAAACGGAAAAGCTATGTTTTATTTTCATTCACCGCCACAGTTACAGATAGTATACAAACACCCCGCTGATGAAAATAAAGCTTTTTTTTATATGTTTGACTCGGTCCATATTCTAAAATGTATCCGTAACAATTGACTTAATCAAAAGGACCAGCAATTTATTTATCTTGGATTTGACCTTATTCAATTCCAAAGTTGTAATTCAGTAGCTCAATTTTCAGATTTGAAAATGTTATATGCTAAAGAATGTAATGATTTAGTGAAGTATTCTTATAAACTTAGTTTAAAATCATTGAATCCCTCTCAATTAGAACGGCAAAATGTTAAATTAGTCTTAAACATTTTTAATGAATCAGTCATTGAAGGTCTAAAAGAAATAGGCAAAAAATACCATTTCCCACATTATCAAGGTACAGCTAATTTTATTGAAATTATACTAAAGTGGTAGAACATTGTAAATGTTAAGATATTATATAAAAATGTTAGATTTAATAATGTATTTTTGGAACCTATAGCACCGGGGCGAGAAAATTACAAATAGTTGGAAAAATGTTTAGTATGGCTGGATTTTTGGAAATCATGTCATCCTATAAATTTTAAGTCTAGTACAGAGACTCATTTAGCTTTTTTACATTCAATTCACTGTTTGTTACAACTTACTAAATACTGTATTAATGAACTTAATTTTGCATATATTTTACCAGGAAAAATACAAACAGACTCTTTAGAGGCACATTTTGGAAAGTACCGGACAATGGCTGGCTCACAATATTTAATTCCAATTAGACAAATATTTGAAGTTGAATCAAAACTAAGAACATAATCATTATTTCCGTTATGTCTTAATTCAAGTAAGTGCGGTGATAAACAAATAACGTTGCATGATATATGTAGTAGTTTCATAAATAGTGGCTTTGATAACGATGAACCTAATGTTGATAATAATGAACAGTATTTCCATGTCTCAGTTGATGAAAATGATTTTTTGAAAATTTCTCACTTCCTACCTATTCTTGTATATTTATCAGGTTATTGTGCACGGTCAGTTCTTAAAAAGATTTTTTGTAGTAATTTTTCTAAATATTTAATGATAGATAAAATTATGAATGTAGCGCTGAAAAATACACATTCCTAAAAAACTTAGAGGAGGATTATTGTATCCACAATCAGACGTTGTAAATATAGTTTCATTAAATTATATAGTAATAAAATTATTGATATTATTAATGAAGAAAAATTTCTTAAGTGTAAAAATCAGAGTCAACTGATCATAAATACTTCATGTAAAATTATATATTGTCAAGCGATTATAATACTTCATGTAAATAATATGGCTTTTAGTGACTTTGAATGTAATAGTAATGATCATTCAGTGTCTAGTATAATTTATTATTTACTGAAAGCTTCAAATAATTTATTTTTAAATAATTATGCAAAATTCAGAAACAATAAATTGAACGGCCCTAAAAATAAAAAGCTAAATATATTACTTCTGTCATAAATATATTATACTTTTCATGTAACTTGTAAAATTGAAATTTGATCCACAAGACTAAGTAAGATAAACCGTGAACTTATTTCGCTGAAATATTGTATTTATACAACCTTTTACTATAGGTTTCTTTGAGTGGGCACTTTCTCCTGTATCGTTCAATACGTCTAATACTCTATTAATTCAAATTGTATTTTGAACTGCAGTATTTTTAATGATGTAAAGGAATAAGCTGCGATGTAAAAATAGTTTTTAAGAAATTTTAAAGAAGTAAAATCTGCTGATCTTCAAATAAATAAATATATATTGTACTAAAATATTTTTAATTTGTCTAAAGGGATATGTTGCGTATGGATAATAGTATTTAAGAAATTTTAAAGAAGTTCAATCTGCGCTTATTTTGAAACAAATAATTGTATTTTGCACTATAATATCTTTAATTTGTCTAAAGGGATATATTGCATTAAGGTAATAGTTTTTAAGAAATTTTAAAGAGGTGAAATGTCTGTTTACTTTGAAACAAAATTATTGTATTTTGTACTACAATGTTTTTAATTTTTCTAAAGGAATATGTTGTGTTACGATAATAGTTTTCGAGAAATTTTAAAGAAGTACAATCTGCGCCTATTTTGAAACAAATAATTGTATTTTGTACTACAATATCTTTAATTTGTCTAAAGGGATATATTGCATTAAGGTAATAGTTTTTGAGAAATGTTAAAGAGGTGAAATGTCTGTTTACTTTGAAACAAATTATTGTGTTTTGTACTACAAAGTTTTTAATTTTTCTGAAGGAATATGTCGTGTTGTGATAATAGCTTGTATGAAATTTGAAAGATGTAAAATATGTCAAACAAATAATTGTATTTTGAAATCGAATATTACAAGTTTATCTAAAGATATATCCTGAATTTTTGTAATAGTTTTTAAGATATTTTTAAAAAGTGAAATCTGCCGTTTCTTGCCGGTTCTTCTTAGCAGAAGTGTTTCCGAACCGGTGGTAAATTAAATTTTGTAAATATATTGTATTGGAATAAAGAAATTGAAAACTTGAAAATTGGGTATTCTTTTGGTCATTGAAATAGTTGAGTAAAACAAATATAATTATAATATAGTAAGTATATTAAAGTATTTTAGGTAATTTATTATATTTATTGATGCTATCTAAATATAAATCGAAAACGAAATTTTATATGTAGCTGTCAAAATATGTATGCGCGGGCACCTACTGGCGATGACGTCACGTAATCAGATGGGAGGCCTTGTGCAGTAGTAGGTGTTGGTTGTGTTGAAATCAAGACATACGGCCGTTGAGTGCGCGGCGCACCGCGAGGACCCGAGTTCGATTCCCGGCCCCTCATCAAGCAGAACTGGAGAAGTCTAACCTTTCGAGGCTCGGGCAACCATTTTTACATGTAAGATCTTCTTCATCTCATGTTGTAGTATCAACAATAAACAACTCTCATTATGTGGAACTATTAATTTCTAACCCAATTTCAAGTCAGGTCTCTCATTTAGCCCGAGCTCAGCAATTTACTTAACTGTTGTGTTCCAATTAATATTAACGTCCGTTAATTTTTGGCTCACATCAATATAATTTTAACATTGTGAGTCACAGGTACTAAGTTAATTGATTAGTATTAAGTCTCGATTTAATCCTAATTTATTCACAAATTTCAATTAAAACTGATGTTTTATATTCTATATTTATATCCTAAAAAAATTCACATCTCATTTTTATTTATACCCATAAATTTTAGAAGGACATACATATCTTGACACGTAGATATGAAACACTTTCTCTCTGTGACAGAATGGTACAAGAGGTTTTTATTATATTTTTTGTATTTTACCCCGAGCGTTCCTTATATGCAAAGCGCCGTTAAAATTTAAATATCTCGGTAGAATGAAACAATGAATCCAAATATTTTTACATTCGTTTATGGTATATAGCTATTTTTGGCTCCCCATGAGATGCGAAGAAACGTGAGGTGGCTCATCAGATGCTTAACGATGTCATAATATTTTCTTAGGGTAAATGATTTCGTTTTATGTTTACGTTTAATTAATTCTTTTACTTTTTAGTGGTAATAATAAAAATGCGTTTCAAAAATTATTTTCGTTTTTAACCTTTTTTTATGGAAATGGAGATCTTTTGAGCTGGTTCAATATAATAAAAAGTTTAAGGTGGTTTGCAAAATTGTGTGTCCATTATGGTCAATTTTGGATATAATTCTCAATGAGGATAAGATATTAGGTCGGAGTAGGAACTGATACTCATCATAAATGAATAATGATTTAATAAGCTCGAGGTACTCATTTTTTAAGTTTTATAGTCGCAATAGGAATCTAGTTGGAAGCTACACAAAATTTAGGAAAGGTAGAAAATCGTAGAACACTTTTTAATGAAGAATTTAAAATAAGGAACGATTTTGGTCCTCAATAATTACATTATCATAAATACAAATTGATGACCTGTCAAATTTGAATAGAATTCGCACTACGATGATTTTATATTCCTTTAGATACCTGCATATAAACGTTTAAAAATCAAAGACGTACACTATTTTTACATTGGTACCGTTTATGGGGACATGTTTATCTTATGTTATTTGGGCATTTCTAATTGAACTAAAAATATAAAACTTTGCGTTTTGATTATACATGAGTTGTATATACCTGAAAGTTATTTTTCAGATCACTTTTCTACCTTTGACATGAAATTTCGTGGCATTCCTACGAAAACAAACAAGATAGGGATATCAGAGTAATGATCAAAAATATTCATCATTCTTTCAGTCCAACAGATATCATAAATAATCTAAAAGCTCAAGGTTTGGAAGCATTGAATGCTACAGGCAAATTGAAATGGAAAACAAAGGAACCATTAGATATGTTTATTGTTGCGTTTAAAAATAACACGGACATTAAAAAAATATACGGCATTAAAAAAGTTTGTAATGCGATCGTTACTGTATAGCCAATTAAAAGCAATAAATTAATACCGCAGTGTAAAACCTGCCAATCATTTGGTCATACCAAAAACTATTGCAACAAGGAACCTAGATGTGTTAAATGTGCTGGACATCATCTGACGACTAACTATGATAAATCAAGTTATATGCAGCCAAAATGCTGTCACTGTGGGAAAAATCATACTGCCAACTATCGAGGATGTGAAGTGATTACAGAACTTCAAAAACTAAGAGATAGCAAAAACAAACCTAAAAAACAAGTAAATACTAATAAATTGATAAAAATGTCCACTCAGAATGAGACCACTCAGATTGAGGCCACAAAACCACAAAAACCCCAAATTTCCAGAAGAACATATAGCCAAGCTGTTTCTGATAATACCCGTGCAACTAAGCAAATGCCTAATAATGATAATATGTTATTAGAAATTATGCAGATGCTAAAAGATCAAAACCTGCGACTCAATAAAATTGAGAGCAAAATAAAAGTCTCTGGAAACTAACAATGACTTCCCTACGAATTATGGAATGGAATGCCAATGGATTGCTACAGCACCAACATGAGCTGCAACCAATCCTATACACAGAAAACATTGACATATGTCTTATCTCCGAAACGCATTTTACTAGGGAGTCCTTTGTTAGATTCAAAAGCTACTCAACCTATTATTCAAATCATCCTGCTAACACGGCTCGCGGAGGTAGTGCTGTTATTATTAAAAACTGCATCAAACACTTTGAAGAAGAAAAATATGTGACTTGCGATATCCAAGCTACAATTGTAACGGTTGAGACAACTAAACAAAAACTCAGGGTAAGTGCAATATATTGCCCACCTAGATATAATATTTATGCAGATATATCACACTTTTTAAAAAATTAAATTGTCGCTTCATCATTGGAGGTGATTTCAATGCTAAACACACCCACTGGGGCTCAAGATTAGTCAATACTAAGGGGCGAGAATTATACAGGGCTGCTGTAAGTTATGGATGCGAATTCATGTCAAGTGGTAAACCAACATATTGGCCTACAGACCCTAATAAAACTCCAGACCTAATGGACTTTTTTGTTGTCAAAAATTTATCCTCAAATTATATTAAAATTGAAGAAGGACTTGACTTGAACTCTGATTATTCTCCAATTTACCTAACGGTTAGTGACAAAATCATTTTGAAAGAACAAACATTAACTCTTAGTAACAAAAAAACAGATTGGATTTATTTTAATTACTTATTAGAAAATGATATCAATTTGATGGTGCCAATAAAGACTGTTGATCAATTGGAAAAATAATTAAATGCTTTTACCGCAGATATTCAGGGAGTTGCCTGGAATAGTACGCCGGTTATTAAAAGAAAATTAAAAGGTCTTAATTATCCAAAAGAAATTAGAGTCCCAATATCAGAAAAAAGAAAACTTAGAAGAAAGTGGCATCAATCTAGAAGCCCATATGATAAAACTCTACTTAACAGAGCTACTAGACAACTAACTACAGAAATAAAAAACATTAAACAATTATCAATCAAAAAATTTCTCACAGAACTTACTGCAGATAGCAAAACTGAATACTCACTATGGAAAGCTACAAAATATCTCAAACGACCGTTAGCTCAAGTACCCCCTATAAAAAAGACTGATGGAAAATGGGCTCGTAAAAATTCAGAAAAAGCAGATGTGTTTGCTCAACACCTTGAAGCAAGATTCTATCCAAACGAGGGACATGATGATCTACCACATGTTCATCCCAATGCTTATCCTGTCAGAATTCCATTAGTTACGCCTAAGGAAATTGCTGATGAAATTAAAAACAACCTCAATGTGAAGAAAGCACCTGGATTTGATCTAATTACAGGTGACATACTTAAAAGACTTCAAAGATAAGCTCTGGTTAAATTAACTACTCTGATCAATGCCTGTATTCGACTAAACTATGTCCCAGATACGTGGAAAACAGCTGAAGTTATTATGATACCAAAACCTGGAAAAAATCTAAGTGAAGTTGAATCATATTGACCCATCTCACTTTTACCAATCATGTCAAAGCTATTTGAGAAACTAATTTTAAAGCGCCTCAAACCTGTTCTTGATCAAAGAAAGTTGATACCACCACATCAATTTGGTTTCAGAAACAACCACTCGACAATCGATCAAGTACATCGTATTACTGATGTTATTGAAAAAGCGATAGAAAACAAAAATGTATGTTCTGCTGTCTTCTTGGATGTAGCACAGGCATTTGATAGAGTTTGGCACGAAGGTCTCCTACACAAATTAAAATTACTTCTTCCCGATCACTTCTACCAACTCTTAAAATCCTATCTGACTAATCAACACTTTCGGGTTAAATACGAAGACTCGTATTCAGACTTGAAGCTGATTAAGGCTGGGGTCCCTCAAGGTAGTGTTCTAGGACCAGTTTTGTATTTGCTATACATTAATGATGTTCCAACAACTTTATATAGTACAACAGCTACATTTGCAGATGATACGGCAATAATGGTAGTGGGGGAGACTGTGGAAGTTTCAACTAGAAAAGTGCAAACTGCTCTCAACAAAGTAGCCATCTGGACAAAAAAATGGCGTATTAAATTAAACGAATCCAAATCAACACATATCAATTTTACAAATAAAAAGATATCACCACATCCAGTCTTCATTAATGGCACTCAATTACCATATGCAAACACAGCTAAATATCTTGGTATGACTCTCGACGCCAAGCTTCGGTGGAAAGGACATATTAAGAAGAAACGCGACGAACTTAATATCAAGTTCAGAAAAATGTATTGGTTGCTTGGTCGTAATTCTGAGCTTTCAACATACAACAAGCTTATTTTGTATAAGCAAGTCCTACGCCCAATTTGGAGTTATGGAATACAGCTGTGGGGCTGCGCCAGTAAGTTTAATATCCAAGTGATACAAAGATTCCAAAAACAAAGTGCTTAAGTGTGTAGTTAACGCGCCTTGGTATGTCCGTAACTGTGATCTCCATCGCGATCTTGAGATTGAGATGGTAGACGATACTATTAGTAAATTTGCTAGTTCTCACCAAAAGAGACTTCAAAACCACATTAATCCAGAAGTGTCCAGACTCTCAAATGTGCAAAATACTATTAGAAGACTCAAAAGAATAAAACCTTTTGAGCTTGTTAGACATTAGAACACTAAGTGATTCAAAGGAAAATCTTAGTTTAGTCAGCATATAGTACATTAGTTTAGAAACAAATTAATCGTTAGTTATATAACTAGTTTTAATAAAAATTGTAATAAAAAAAAAAAAAAAAAACTTTTCTACCTAATTACAAAAAGTACATCGTTAGTATACCTTTTTATTAAGTTACTAGCGCGATTTCAAATTCAGTGCTTTGATCTGAACTCAATGCACGGGATTTGAATCTTGGAATGAAACTTTTTTATTTTGACAATTGCAAAAATATTAGTTATATTTACTTTCTTTAATTCCCTTATATGACTATTTTAAAAAATTTGTGGTATAATATACGTGAGTCAGTAAAATGTGTTACTATGCCAACGTTCAAGTTTCTCCATTGCATAATTTCTTAGAAAATCGACTTTTAATATACAAAAATGTTACTGTATTATCTACTTTCTTAGGCGTAAAAATGTGGAAAATATTATAATAATTATGACATCTAAAACCATCGGCCATGTTTTTCTACAACCCTTGCACATGGACATGTAAAAACCTATGTTTTTCATAAGTCTAGGTTGTGCAGTTTCGGAAAGAAGGAAAGTAACACTTTTTTTAATATTTCTCATTTATATCTCTGTATATATAATACCTAAAATTATGAATAAATATTTTCGGGATCCTTATTACTCCTTTCAAGCAACTTAATAGAATTAAAAGAAATTTTTTCCAGTACTTAATTTTGCCCCACCTAAAATTTCCAAATAAATATTTTTAGTTTAAGCCACTAATTTAAAATTATGTGTAAATCTATGGTTTTAAGGATTGCGATATGTGCGGGTTAATGTCTCATTGTGTTAAATTTCAAATCGCTATGTCAAACGGTTTCTGAGAAAAACGGTTGCAACAGACATACGTACAGACAAGTAAGTGATCTCATAAGTTTTTGGTTTTTTGTTTTAGGGTACAGAACCCTGAATAATTCAACAATACATGAAATACTATTGAAATTAAAACGTTTTTATCCGAATATTCAAATATATCCAAAGTTTATGTCGTCAGAGAAAGTTGATTACAACAATGATGCAATCTTGAGACGATTTCTCTAAATTTGAACTTTATATACTTTATTACTTTATGTGACTATATATGTTCTTATAATATATGTTCTTTATTGTGGTATCTAACAGAAGTGCAAAATAATTTTATCTTTTCTGAAAAATTTGATTAAGCTCCGATGGATATTGCGTATTGTTAGGATCTTTTTTCTTTACTAAAGATGTTGAAGGGTTTTCCTATATACATTAATAGCATTGTTTGAGATTGCTATTTTCATATAGCAAACACTTTTGCTACGTCGTTTTGGTTTAATTATTATGCCAGCGTGTCCTTTTGGAGATGGACACAGCCTGCTCGAAGTAAGTTTTCAAAGACCGATAAACACAGTAATCTAGAGGTTGCATGTTGTGTGTTATATGCTGTGCGAAAGTTAAAAATGTGGTAGTTTTCTGAGACTGTAGTTCTGGTAAATTTTTAAGCGACTTGTGATTACGAGCACGAGAATTACTTTTATGTCTGCAATAGGTTTGATGGTCTCAACAAAAAATCACAACCATGACAAAAATACTACGCCCATTAATCGAGCCATTATTAGAACAAATGCCTTGATTGCACTGGGACATCTAGAAAGCAAAATTCATTATTTTTCTTGGGAATATCATGAATGAAGGAACGAATGACCCAGAAGCATTACCGCTAAATAATACTTTGGCTGTGCGTCCTCTTTCAATGCTACATATGAAACCCACTTGACACTTTCCAGACTTTGTCGAGACCCTTGGTGGATTGTTCGAAGAAGTTTGAACTCCGGTCTCATCAATATTATATAATTGAGTAACACCAACTTTATGCTATTCAATTAGTTCCTCTAATAAATCAAAAAACGATATCCTTGGAACTTATGAAACCGTACGGAACAAACAATGGATTTTGCCTCCGGTTCAAAAAACGATATCCGTACGGTTTCATAAGTTCCAATATGAAACCGTACGGAACAAACAATGGATATCTGTATGGCGGTCAATAAAACTTTGTACCAATCTAAACCAACGGCTCCATTTTTAAGACGTTATGAAATTTTGTTTATTTGAGGGTAGTTAAAGACGAGTTAAAACAATTCTTTTATTTTTTTATAGCTCATAAAATATGAAATACGTATATGAAAAGCTCAGTTTCTTGCTCCAGATAAAAAACTGTAACAAATCTTTTGAACTTTTTGCAAATGAACCTAATTTAAAATGCTTTGCAAAGTCGTTCTTGAGCTTCCCTAATTCTTGCACTTCTCGCATTGCTTGTCGCATAGTTGAAGCTGGCCACGAAGCCTTATGAGTTTCTTTTATATTTGTTAACATTAAATACATTTGTAATTAAATAAATTTTGTGGGGTTAACAAATATAAAATTAATTTAAATAAATATAAAATAAAAACGTTTCTGGCTTTGTGGGTTATTAATTATAAAATGTGATAAAATTATATCGCCTATTGATGTTTCGTCATACGTTTTTAAAGCATGGTTATTATTTTAAATCGCAATTATTACAGATCCGGCGTAATTCCTGTTCACTTTTGGTTTCTTTCTCGTACACCATTTTTTTTAAATAATCCCACAAAAATAATCAACGGGGTTGAGATATGGCGAACTTGGTGGTCACTGATTGCTTCTTCCTCGGCAGCCTGTACTTCTCCAACATCCTCGGCAGTCTGATGTTTGGTTTCTCGGTCGTCAGCCTGGTGAATTTTTTTTTCCTCATCACTAGAGTTTTGAGACAGAATTTTGACTTAAACAAATTAAATTTATAAAAAGATCTTTATATAATCTTATCGGCTATTTTTGCAAAATTACAAAGTACTCAATATTTTTTAAATTACAAATAAACGAATAACACGTATGTATCATTCCCCTTAGTCGTACCTTTGCTCTTTAGGCGGCGCCATTAAAAAAATGTGATAAAAAGGGCAAGAACTTTTTCTAAGTTTGTGAATATTATTAACTATAATTTTTTTTCTAACTTTAAATTATATTTATTGCTTTGATATCGCACGTGTATTAGAGCCAATTACAAACAGTGTCAACATTTGTCAAAGCAAAAAATCGAAACGTTATTTTTTTAAGAAATTGCTAAATTTTTTTAAACTCAAATTACTTTTATGGTTTTTCAGGTGCATTTATATACCATAAACATAAATTTTAAAAAACACACTTACATGAAAATTCAAATATAGGGTAATTGCAGACAATATGTGCTTTTTCTAATTTTCTCTGTTTTTCTATTAAAATATAGATATTATTTTTTAACTATCAATACATTGTATAACAGATCTTTCGCCGGTGTAGAAAAATCGTGAATTACTCAAAACTATGAGATATAGAAACATTGATATAGGTTTCCGATGCATTTAAGGTAACCTTTTAGGAAAGCTATTTTCTTAGTAATTTTGATTGTAGTCTGGTTCCAGAGAATAGGCTGATATATTTTTGGGAGATTTTTTTCAACAATATCTCTAAAACAGTATTACATCAAATTAAAAAAAAAACTATTTTGAAGCGATGACTAAAATAATGCTGTTTAATAGTTTTGTTTCTCTGTCAAGCTGTTTCTAAGAAAAACGGGAAACAATTTTTGAGTTGAAATGGTTGTAACGAACGGACAAACGGACACATGCATGATGTAATTGTTCCTTTTTGAGCTACGGAACCCTAAAAATATTGATAAGAGGGAAATTATAATGAACCCACGCCGTAGATATTTTCTCCCACATTGCCTCTCTGTTCCCAATTTCTTTAATATTTAAAATTCTTCCCAATTTTCATTATAGTATAGAAACAAAATAAAAATGTCAAATAATATCTTTAAATATTAAGTTTTGTATAATTCTCAAAAATTTTGCATAGTTCTCATAGCAAGCAATAAAAATCGATTTTCTCAGAAGCGACCCGGATAATTCTCTACCAAAATTTTCTAATTTGTAATTATTCTATAAGCTAAATAATATGATTCGTATTCCCAGAACATATATGGTAAAGTTACCTCTCATTCAATCTGAAGTAAATAGCACCCGTTCCTAATGTGACGAAATAGTGCATTGAAAGGTAAGTGGCACCGCAATATTAATGTTATTATGAGTCCAAGAAAAAAGTTGAATTTTGCTTTATACGATATTATCGCGAGTATATATTGCGCGGAGAAGTACCTTATGCAACGTAACTGTATTATTTATTTTTAATTAAATTTTTCATTTTAATCTGTTAATAACTTGAAACATGATGAAACTTCTTGAATAGGTATATTGTTCGTTATAAAAGCCCTTCAGAATATTTTTTCAAAGATTTTTCTTAGTTTTTTAAGAGTGTGGGAGGAGATTGTCTTCAGTAGTGTTATGGCATTGATTTGGAACAATATGATTGAAGTTATTAAAATTTTGAATTTTCCCTTCACAGTCAGTACTACTAATTAATCTAGATTTATTTGAAAGATAAATAAATTGTATGCAAAACAATACATTTTAACTTTAAAAGATTATTGACAAAAAGAAAAAAATATTAATCTGGAGGTTAAAATTTACTCTACCTGATTAGTTTTCTATCCTGACTGAGTACTCACATAATAAATATTCTGAATATTTCTCAGTTATAAGTGATTAATTAACGAGAAAATATTAAAAAATAAATGGCGACTTAATGTTGACACAAATTGAAGGATAACGTTTGTGTATTTATTTTTTTACATCCATTTCGTGGACTTCAATTAAGCACTTTTGTAATTTTACATTTTCATATTATTTTTGAAAAATGCAGAAAAAAAACTAGGGCCAAGCAAATTGATTACTTCATATATATTTAAAAGTATAATTTTATATTATTAAAATGAATTTTATTTTTTTTACATTTTTCAGTACAACCCGGTTTGGAAATAATTGGCGGGTAGAAAATAACTCCTCAAGTAATTTGCTATTAGTTTCAATGGATGGAAATTTAATTCACCATAAATTATTTCGTCAAAACATACACTTTTTAAATTCAATGATTACGTGTTTGGAATTGCGTTTTAATATAAAGAAGTAACTATTTGAATCTTGAGTGCGTGATCGACCAAATGAGATTGGATTGAATTGTTATTTGATTACTGAAATTGATATATTCATAATTTATAATAATATATATTTAAAGAGTTAATTAAGTTAAAATTCTTATCACTACTGATAATAACAAAATGTAAATTGCTATTAATAAATGGTAGTTGCTTTCAAAGCTTTCTTTATGTGTATATACCTGTCGCATACTCCTCCTGAATCATGCGTTCTTTTCAGGCTGCTAATCGTAGATCGACAAGTTATTAAGATATTTGGATATCACCAGCTGTCATATATGCCAAACTCATTTATCGTTGGTTATGGAGCAAAAACTGATTATGAAAATAGAAAGTAAACATTCATGTAACTAATACTTCATTACGATGCCATAATGTCAAATCGTTTTTAAACAGGTGAGAGAATAATATTGCACATTTAATATTTTTGGAAAATTTTATGTCTGAGGTGTCTTGATGAGGGTCGATGACCATGTTATATAACGTAGGGTAAGTCACATTGAAAATCAACAATAATCGGCGAATACAAATTGTAAGAAAAATAATTCATGTAAATAATTTGCATTGCAATTTTATTCTTTAATAACATGTGTGTACTAAATTATATTTAGTATATAATGACTTCACGTTGGAAATATTTGTATATGTTCTGGAATTATATACTCCTCGACTACTGATGTAATACATAGTCGAATGAAGAGCTTAACGCGCATTACTCATGTCACCATTGCAGAGAAACTCTTCACAAAAGTTTGCAAGCACAGGGAGAGTCGTGTTATTTTCCTGTAGTTTCTGTCATAATATTTTTTCTATTAACGTTAATGTAGCAGCAAAAACAATATTGCATTAACTTAATCTCAACCGACCACACCTAGTGTTTAAAATACAGAAAATTGAATAATTTGGAGAATAATTTTTTTTAACAGAAATATAATAACAATAATTTTTTTTAACTTTGGAACGGAGTAGTACTTATCTTTTAAGAAAGTGAAGTACTAATACAGTAGGCAAGTATTTAAAAAAAAAATTCCATTGCATATTAAATGGTCGTTTTATGACACCTAGCCTGACGGAGTCTGAGAAAAAAATTCTAGCCTCCAAAGTTTGATGTTAGAGGAGGTTCAATAAAAAATATCAATTCTAATTTTTAATTTCTATGTACCGGCGTAATTATTGCCAGAACGATACCAAGTTTTACGTATTCCTCCTGACATTTCAATACGATTTGGTTTAAATTGAAAAAGTTATGATGCCATCACATATGGAAGGACAGACAGACATGACAAAATTTATTCTGGTTATTGCCATTTAACAATGAAAACTTTTAAAAATTGAAGCAATTTAATATCCTTCATATGTCCATTGGTATATTAGTCATGACCGTTTTTCTGGGAAATGACAGTTTTTATGGTAACCTAAAAAACATTTTTCCGAGAATTTAGCGGAGAAAAGTTTTGGTAAAAAAATATTTTTCTGGTTTCGGTCGTGACTAATATAGTGTCAATTTAAAGGCGGGTAAGAAATTATAAGGATTCCAAAATTAATTTTTTCATAACTTTATGTAAAACGATCGAGAAAATATTCACATAGATATGTTTAATCTCATCTTCAAAGTAAGGAACACAATACAAAGTTTACCGGAAATCCATGTGCCTCAATATATACGGAACCCTCGTAGTGCGAATTCTACTAGTATTTAACATATTTTGATTTTTATTCTGTTTGTCCAATTTGCAACGGAGAGTGTGGAGAATTAGGAATCTTGAATAGAAAATGTTGAAACATTTATTTCCATTCAGTTTAAAGATCAAGTTAAATACATATTAATTAATTTTACCGCGGTTAAGGATACTGTTGAAATGGATGCAATATTAATGAAAAACTGAACAAAGATCATACGCGTGTCAAGTCTCGGGAAAAAGTGACTTTGATATACTATAATTACATGTTTACAAAATAAATATGGTTGTACTGAAATAGGAGCAAGCCTAATTTAAGCTAGAACTAACTATATACTTCTTATTACACACAATTATTGTTAACTGAAAAGTTAAATTGCTAATTAGTGGACATAGAAATATTTCAGCTGCGGATAGATTATTAAATCATTTTAGACGTTTGATACTTTAGCCAATCATTTGAATTTCATAAGGTAATTTCATACTTACTGACTGAAGTACCAGATCAAATATTTTGTGGGGCAACTTATCTTCCGATTTTTTTCCAAAATACTGTCTTCTTAAGATATTCCAATAGTGAGACAAGAAAATATTTATTATTATAACATTGTGTAAGGAACAGTTATTTGTGAAACAAGTTCAATTTATACACATAGTATTGTATGTTTTAGGTCTTTCTGATATCTGTGTTCGTAAAACAAACAAACAGGAAAAAAATTATGCTCTATAAGAAATTAAAAGAAGTAATTGCGTATAATATAACATTAATATACGACAATGATATTACAAGTTGAAACACGTTCGTATGAATATCCACATATTTCTGTAAGTATTCAGGCGCGACGTTGTTAAATGAGCTCGCTAATTAAGCGGCGCCGTATTTCGCGTAACTTACCGCCCTCTTGGCGCTTTCAGACTTGCTCACGCCGGAAGTACTTGCTGCAATGGTTACAGCGTTCTAAACGTGCATAAGTAATTATATATTCCTAATTAAATTAGGTTAACACATTATAGTTTTTAACCATTTATGACGTTATTATAAATGTAAATATAGAAAACGCACCCTAAGCCACATTTGTAACATTATATCAAGTAAATTTAATTGAACTTTACTACTTTTGCTACTCGGTTGCCTAACTAATTTTGCTTTTAAAACTAATTTTACTAATAGACTAAATAATGTAAATCATCACTTCGATGATATTTTAATCCTAGTTTTATGCATATTTTTGTTTATTACTTGAATATCTAGTTTTATTAAATTTTATTACCTTACATAAATAAGAATTTCAGAATTTCATTAACAAAATTACTCGATTCATTAAAAATGTATATTTAATAGTTGGGCTAGGGTTACTAATATTTTCTTAGATATTTATGTATTAACAAAATATTTTTAAAAAATGACACACAGCTAAGTAAAGAGCAGGCAAGCGTGAAGATAAATAACACGTTTTATTTGTTATAAGTATTAGGTGACAATTTTAAATTGAAAAAGCACCTCCTTATTTATATCAATATAATCCTTAAAATTATTGGCCGTCAAATTGATTGATATAAATAATTGAAGACCATATACGAGTCACATTTTTCCATTACTATGTACAGTTGCTTCACTGAATTTGATCGTAATACATTCAAGATAATACAAATTTCTTTCAAAAATTATTTTTGTTTAACTAAGTTGCAGAACGGTGCTCTGTAAATTGTTTTATATATTCGCAGTTATGATATTACGGGCATTGTGATGAAAATAATATCATCACAATGCCCGTAATTGTATTAAATATTCTCTTCAGAAATAAATTTACTTCAATTTCACATAATGTACTAATTTATTTTCATATAATGTACTAAATCATACTTCTGGAACGAAATGACATAAATATTTTTCAACTTTCAAAGTCTCGTGATATATTGAAGTTTGAATATGACATATTGATGATATATTGAAGCTTTAAATCGGCCTGTCCTATCGACTCAGAAATGTTTTCTTGGTTAAACAATATATCTTCTTTATAACAATAATGTGAAAAATTAAATTTTGTTGCCATTTATTTTCTTATCTTCATTGAAATTGTATGATGGACGTATGAGTAATGATGAGTTTATTTTTTACTAACTTTTTATGATACCTATTAAATTCCCTTATTACATGTTCATTTAAGTGCGATAAATAATTCTTTTTTATTTCTTTACGTTTCCACATAGAACTTAAATAGATGTTCGGCCTAAATCATCCAAATTAGTAGTTTTTTGTACAACTTGCAATGTTAGTAATTTATGTAGAATCATGCAATTTTATTTCGTTTATACTAAATTGAAGAAAAAATAATGTACTTGTTATTACTTTCTCTCGAAGAGGTGTGATTTTAAAAACTACTGTTGATATACAATTTCTTTAGCTTTTCATATCAATTGTTAGAACTAAAAAGTTAAATGTTTATTGTATGTAAAACCAAATTCAAAAATAATGCGTGTCACCTAGATACCTGACGATATTAAAACAAACGACTAACACGAAAGAAAAAGATTTAAATATAAAATTTTATTAGCAGTGTACTTTTAGTTTTCACTGAATATACAATCTCTCCGCAGATATGAGTTTAACGAACAGTCTATAAGTTTTAAATACATAAAACGAAGTAAAAATAATCTGTCATAACTTTAAAGAATTACTCGACAACTTCTAAACGAAACCTTTACAAACGTGTAACTTCAAAGTTCTAACAATATTATCAAAATAGTGACGTCTTAATTCAAACAAAATACAACAATGGGTTTAAAAAATCTATATAATTTCCAAATCTATATAATATAATTGAACTTTCAATGACACTTTTTGGGTAATTTTCAATAACCATTCCAAAAAGTGATTATGGTATACTATTTGTGCTTGTGTTGACAAGAAATTGATCGGAAACTTTTGATACTTAATGTACCATCTGCGCATTATTCCCCATTGTTTGCTAAATTATAACGATTTATAAAATATAAAAAGTGTATTAACTAAATAGATACTTAAAAACTTCAGTTTAGTTAATGTCATTTATTAGGAAAAGTGATTTTTATTCAGAAGCTCGGCGAAAATACGTATTCGCCACTTTTTATTTGAAAAGCCTGAGAAATTCTTCCCGTGACTTGTATGAAATTAAAACTGAATTATTATAATTAGTTAAATAAAATGACCGGCAACTGTTTATGGCAAACACTATTGGCTGTCAGCTGAGTTTTTCACAATCCAGAATACTGTCTGTAATATCATAATGTTCTATTATTCCTTTAAAGGCGCTGAAATATATAACTTTATTAAGTACGCTTCGATAGTTTTTGAAATGACAATTAATTTCCTAATATTTTAATTTATTTTTAAAAAATTTGTTTGGTGGCTGGAAAATATAATTTTTGTTTCTGTTATACGTATATTCACAAGTAACTACACAAATTTATTTTCCCATTAGATGATTTTTTATCAAGTATTAACATAGCTATTAATAGAATAACTAATTGAGTTCAAAACATAAAAATATTGAACATAAAATTTTCTGGTTATACCTTTTACTTTAACATAATGTCACTGCAAGTAATCTATATGTTGTAAACATATTTATAGGTATCCTAAATGATTACGTATTTCATTTTTAGTGCCGACGGCAAAATATAATACACAAATTGGTAAATGAAGGAAAGTATACTTCGAAACCTGGGAACAATTTTACTAAATAATTTTGTAATTTACACACAACTTTCGGAACAACAAGAAATAATTTTTCGCAGGTAACAGCAGCCGAGATTAATATTTGCAAAGATCATACATTAAGTAGATTACCAACTTTAAGTGTGCGAGACAGCACTTCTGGGTTTCCCAATCTATACATATAATAAAACTGTAACAGTGTGAATTTTGCACATTGAAAATATTTTAAAAAATTTATTCATTTAGCGTACAGAGAGATAATAGAAGCGAAGAAAACTTTTTCTAGAATGTTTGTCTGTCTCTATATTAATTTGAGTGAGTACCACGTAAAACCTACAGAACGGATTTTGATGAAATTGTTGGTATTTAATAGTATACACCCAGGAGAAGGACATAAGATAAAAAAAACATCTTTTCTAGTTACCCGCGAATGAATCGTAAGCACAACTAGTACTGACCTATGTTCACTTATTATTTAGACTAATGAAGTTGCTGTAGGTGTTCTGTAACTTGATTGGTGTAATTTTATTATATTTTATATTATTATTACGCACAAGCTGAAAGAGAATTTTAAAATTGTAAGACTTCATTGGCATAAAATTCCGTCGTTTCGAGGGATACCACTAAGGAGAACTGACAAACACTTAATAGTCACACATAAATTTAATCAATTAATACTCATGTTTTACAAATCTTTTAGCTCATCTTTTAGTCCAACCAACAAGATGAACCGACAAAAAAACGTTTGACTTACATTCAATCAATAAAATAATATAATAATACTGTCATTTGCGATACTAATCATCATTATAAAAGTTGTTGACTCTTTTTAATGTTTACTGTTGAAAATTATTTTTCAATAATTTTTTACTTTTTCTATTGTGGAGACTAATTAAATGTAGCCACATTTAATCTCCAAATGAAAATTCGCGAGTATATCAGGATTATTACTAAAAATCTTATTTGTGCACTCTACGTAATGAATTCTTTTAATCAGAAGCATACACGCAATGCAATATGTATTCAGTGTCTAATCATATCTGTAAGAGTTACTGCTTAGAGATTTTCGTTACACTTGTATTTGGAAAGCTAGCTTTGTTATGTAAATCACATGAACTGTTTATTGGGTACGGAAGAAATAAATTTGTCAAAGAATAACATTTTATGACTTTGTATCTTATGATACTAAAACGCCAATTTAATTTTGATGATGACAATGATAGTTTTAACTATAATAATATTAAAAAAATAGGATATATTTGATCCTACTTTCGACTAAATGTATCATGTCATCGTGATGAAATATCAATGGTTTTAAAATATAAAAAGGTTTATGAATACGATCTGATAAAAAAGGACCTGTAAAATAATTTTGTGTAATTAAGATTAAATGTAATAATAACGAAATTTCTTTAAAAGTTTCCATATCGCAATTGCAAAAAATAATTATTATAATTAAATGTAATATAGAATCATAAAATATAGAATGTCACAATATAGAATGTGACATTCTATATTTTTTTTTACGTTTTCGTTTCGTAATATAGAATGTCACACCGCTTGCTCTATACTCCACAAACGATATTTATGTGCTATATAGAATTATGTGTATATATCTAGATATTTATTAAGTGCACGAAAGAGATGAGGCTTTCGCACTCAATTCAAATATGTGTATGACGCAATCCCACTCTGTATGTTTGTAGCGCGAATAGTGTGTGACAATTATTGCTTATGTCAGATTTACAAACTAGAAGACAACAAATAGTTATTATCAGTAAATATATTTTCTTTCCATAAGTGTATTTCAATAATAATTATGATGATATCAAGAGTCATAAGACATGAAGAGACTTAGGATTTTTTTTCATTCTAAATCTATTTCAATAGCAGTGTTGGAGTGTCATCATATACTCTACGTATTCGTCTTTTTAATTGAAATAATTAGTTTGAAATAATCAAGTAACACGTGGACATATTAAGGATAATTTTCAAGAAATAAATTGCAATTAACTTCAAATTAAATATAGCAGGTGAGCAGGGAAAGGTGAGTGTAGGTAGCATGTTAGAACGTTGATTCGTTAATAGGATATCAGTTTATAATGCGACCGCAGAAGAATTATGGTATATATTGTGTAAATCAAACGTATCATTAGATATGATGAGAATTGTAGCTTGGGAAATTTTAAAGAATTTTCTAACTTTTTTTTATGAGGAACAAAAAGTTTTCTAAATCAGTTTAAACGAAAAAAAATTCACTCTACTTATAGGTACTTTTGGTTCGGCTATGGCATAATGCTTTACAATAAATCCCTTTATGACTTTTACATTAGCACCTCGATAAAAATTCACCTCTGATTTATGTTTTTATATTTCCTTTACTTGACTACATCATTTAACGACAAAGTCAAAGCAGACAAAGTCAGACACAGTATTAAGTTTCGGAATAGTAAACGGTACCAGTTCTTGTACGTAATGCGTATATAAATAAATTTATCAGTGTAGTCCCATTCCCTGCATAGACATAATTATGTAAACAATGGCAAGTGCTGTTTATGTACTTTGAAAATACAACCTAATAGCGATGGTCTGAATAAATTGATTTAGATGAGGTTAGGTTAAATTTGAAAAGATATCGCAGAACTTTTTCTAAATACGTCTTTTTAAATTTAAAAAGTATTCAAAAGGATCTCTGTATTTTGTACATAAAATTTTCTGACTTCGTGAAATAATTTAAATGTTATTTTGAGTGTAATATTGTCGACATTATTACCAGAACGGCTGCTGCGAAATAAAAAAAGTTGAGTCGTGATAGTTAAATTGTGATAAATTCTAATAAATTCTAAAGTTTACACTTAAACACATAAATGTTGACCTCGATGTTATGTGTACATAGTTAGTTTCAGAATAAAATAATATATACTAAGTGTACGTATAAAAGTGAAGTTTCTAAACAAACAAATATTCATTAAAAATATGTCGTGATATTTTATATCCGTATGGAAATTTACAGGAGTTTTAGTTCACTTATATAAAATATGCGTCGCCCAATATATAGAAACTTGGGTGGCAAAGTAGTTACTCGTTACAATCGTAAAATCCGAATGCCTTGCTACGTAGTTACCGCGCCTCACATCTGTGTCGCTCTTAAAATACCAACTTGGCTTGGCACCCACTGCAAAGTCACCACCTATCTATACGTGATAAGCTCCGCTAGCTTTGCACGATACATGATAATTTGCAAATTGTCGGTAGGAGCATTATTACTGAGCGCAGAGATCGTAGCCTGGGAGTCAATTAGAAAGACCACTTTTGCAGATGCCAGGTCCGTGGATAGTAGTTGGCTTGAAGCCCCGTGAACTGCGCAAAGCTCATCATCGTAGTTGCTGGCATTTTTTCTCACTGACAGTGAGTCTTTAAAAATCTGTTCTACCGCTTTTTGTTTCAGGCAGATACGAACCATATGTGTAGATATGGAACCGCTTACACGAAGGGTATCTGAGGTAGATGGTCTCCAGAGTACATTATTTGAGTTGCTTCATCTTGTGTGTGTGCATTTGTGTGTGTGTGCGTGTGCATGTGTGCGCATGCGTGCGTGCCTGCATGCGTGTACGCGTGCGCGTGCGTGTGCACTATGTATGTGTCTGTGTGCAAATACTGCCAAAGTAATAATCCTTCCCTTTCGTTCTTGCGTAATCGGTTTAATAGACAGTCAAGGATGCAACGATTAGTATGATAGACCATTATTGCTGTTTGCCCTTTGTGTATCATTTAATATTATTTTATATTAAATGGTTTATCCTGAGTGGGTATTTACCTGGTAAATACTATTATCTATCTATCTATATATATATATATATATATATATATATATATATATAGTATATGTACATATGTTTCCCTCGACAATTATAACAATCTACATAAAATTTGGTGACCAAATTGAGTACAGATTGGATAGACACATACTTTTATCTCGTAATCTGAACTAGTTTGTGAGGAAAAATATCCATATTTTGTGATGCTCATTAAGTTTAGTATTATTAATTGTAGCATATATTAACTCACAGAGTGTATCACAAATTGTCAAAATCGAGCATGATTCCCGTGGAGTAGCCTACAGCATGTTCTATCTTTTATCTATTACTACTACGATATAACTACTGAAGGTGAACGTATTGAAAAATTAGATAAAAAAAATTAAAAGGTACAGAGATAAATTACGATAAGGACGAATAGACTGTATTACTTAAGTTTACGTAAACCAAGTCACTGGAAAAAACTACATGGTATTCAACATTATGAATATGTATTTAGATAGCTTCGTGACTCGTTTCTATAAACGTGTAATGCTTGTTATCTATTATATATAAACTTAATTGAATGATTTTACGAAATCCATTTGTAAACTATAAAAATAAGTTTTAATAAATTCTGGTGTCATTTGGTTAGATTTATTAGAACTTTATGTAAAAAATATTGATGTTCAGCTACCTCATATGTATAAAACCAGGCCGCTCTCCCTGAAAAAACTTTTAATAAACATAATAACAATTAAAGCTACGACATTGACAGGTGCCAAAGAGCGTTCGAAGTTCTACAGGCAGCGCTCTTCTTTGCAGTTCACCTGGGTGAATCAAAAACTTATTTCATTGGTCGAAATCTCTGTTTTACTGAAATTTGGCGGAGTATGGGCGGAAAATAGACGTTTGCGGGTAAGCATGGATTACGCAATATTATTATAATACAATACTAGGAGTATAAATCACCAAATTTAGTTTGCTTTGCCCATGTTATGTAACGACTGGGGGGAAGAATAAATAATATGTCTATTATAAATAACATGTATGTGGATTAGTAAAAAATCTGTTCGATGCACGCATTATTTTGTGTTGTTAATCGATATAATTTGTTTGCAATTTCATATAATTTTAAAAGAAATTACATAATTTAAGCGTTATAAATTAATTAAGGAGTATATTTCTTGTTCCACGTCAAGATTTAAAAGCAATTAACTTTTAAAACCAGACAAAGTGTATATTTTTCAGATAGCAGGGTGTGGCGGTAATGTTGTTTTATATACGATTAACATCAAATAATTATTTTCCTTGCGTAAATATACATTTATTTTTATACCTGATTTTTTGATATAGAGGACACAAAGTTTAGACGCTGTCCATAATACGTAAGTAAATTTTATACATTATGTTTGGCACGGTGATAAAACATATTAACCTGGTTTTTTTCTAAAGTTAATGTTCAATAATATTCCTAGAGAAATTTTAGAGGAGCAACAAATTAATTGTTTTTTGTTTAATTCCCAATATCGCGTAAAGTATCTATTGAATATTATAAAGTATATTATATATTATAACGATTCTAAAATTAACTTTAAAATTGTATGTTAGATAATTCCAAAGACGTCCACAGAAAAATCCATTAATCAAATTGATAAAACCAAAAAACAACATTACTTGAAATTTATTTAAAGTTAACTCAAAACAATGGCGATGATACTAATTCTCATAGTTTTTTATAAAATCACAATATTTTATGCCTGTGATGTGCTTACTAGGTAACATATTTTCATGACGAAAACGATATTATTATTCGTAATATTTTATTAGAAATAGTATATAGACCTGAACACTGATAAGTATTATGTAGAATATTCACACTTAGCAGATATTTTTCCAGACAAATTACAGAAGCTCTACGGCGGAAGTTACATTAAAACCGAAAATCATGGGATTTTTAACTAGTAAATTTTCTTATCCAAATTGAAAATTTTTAAAAATTCAAATGACTTGAAAATTAGCCTTGTCATTGAAATCGGCTTAACTCTGAATCTATTGATAAACACAAAACTTTTGATTTTATTCTGCACTGCTATATGGGGTTTTGAACCAGAGTATTTCGAGAGTTTCTAAATCTCAATAACGTATTTGAAATCGAAATAAATATGTGAGTTCAAATGCTGCCCCCCCCCCCCCTCCCCCATGTAGATTGATGTGAGCGTGCACTTATTGAGCGAACGGCGTCGGGACTCTGCGCGGAGACTCATGAATCGGACTTAAAGTTACAATTCCATATATACGAGTATATTGATTTACCTCTTCTCTTATATCTTATATATTCGTAAAATATTTCTGGATGGTAATAAAAACACTTTTGATTTAATGGATCCATTAATAAATGAATTATTAACCAAGCCATAATAATAATCTAAACAATCTTGTTAAAATAGGCTGACGTCCTGGAGTATTAAACAGTCCGTGTTTACGGATGAATGTGTGGAATTTACCGAAAAAAAGTTCACTAGTGTAGGATTAAAAGGAGACAGACGTGGCGACGCCCGCATATTTACATGGAAAAAGCCCTCCGCTCTTTTTCATTTCACCTTTAAGGTTCATTCGCTCGGTACGAATTTTCCAATATCTCTATCTATGTTACACGTAATATGTTCTTGGATTAAGTCGAATCGGGCCACGTCACTGAGGAACATCTCGTACGGAAATCGTTTCAACTATTGCTATTTGAGTGCCGTTTATTTTCTTTGTAGAAGCGATACCTTTACTTCAATCGGGTATGTGTACTGAATCCATTTTATTTCTTTCCATATGTCGTATCTCGATGTGAGAAATAGATATGGTAGTTCACATGAAAATGCGTAATATGCATATTGCAATTACGATTTATTTACTTTTGATATTTCTTTGCCAAGAGTTGGTCTCTCAGTACAAAGACATATCATCTGGTCTCGTTACCACTAGTACTCGTGCGCGGTAGTGTAAGTAGATGTTTTTCTATTTTTATACCACAGTTACAAGTTTTTCGGTTTCGATGAAGTGGATAGTTTATGAAGAGGGTTTCATTAGTTTTATGTCCTTCCAAAGCCACGTAATTCTACAATTACAGTGAGTTTAACAAAGGTGTACGTAACCTGTATTTTATAACGTTGCTCACTGGAAGACATGCATTAACAATATTTTTGCATGACCACACAAAAGGAAAATTAAATGCGAAATGATATTTTATTTATTTGTATACTTACATGCTTCAATATACACAACAGTTACATGTGGCGGGCTTATTGCCAAAAGTGAAGTATGTTATAACCAACCAATGATAAACAGTTTTGACACTAAAAAAATATTTATTTGTAGAAGAGGTAAACGTGAAGACCAAGAAGAAGGACTATATTGAGAAATATTTAAAATGAAAATTTTTATGGTAGTCAGAGTCATGTGTTCAATAAACGAAGCAAATGATATGTAAGAACTGTTAATAATATTAGTTACTTAAATATCATATTTTTTTAACTTCCTCCAAAAAATAGTGAAATTATTAATTTGACTCTATTTTTTATGTATAGTCATATCTCTGAAATTGTTTACTTCATATCTCTGAAATTGTTTAACCAATTTGGGTATTTTTTTAAATTTTTGAATGATTTGAATTATATTTTATATTATTGACCCACTATAGAATTACCCACTATTAGAAAATTTAATGTATACCACAGAATTCTTTAACATTGAACAGCACAGGTGCCGTGATCGGGTTTGGATGAGATAATTCTAAGGATTCTCTAATAAGGCACGACTAAGAGTTACATAAATTTGGTCTTTAGGAAAATCAGTGTGCAATTATGGAGCAAAAAGCGGTGAAACGTTTTTTTAGTAATGATGAGTAAACTCAACGAGTTCAGGCTCGTATTATTTGTAAGCACGTAATAATATATATATATATATATATATATATATATATATATATATATATATATATATATATATGCCAATGCTACCTCTCTAAACGACGAGGTTTGAAAATCGACTACTTTTAATTTATTATTTATCGTGTCAAGCAGAGACTAACTAAACTTCAATTTCCAACTCCTTAGTATTAACACTGTGGATATATTTTGAGTCTTATACAGATACTCTTTCATTAAACTTTGGATTTCAACTCCTCAATAGAGCACCTGCCTAAACCGTGAGATTGAACATCTGCTGTTTTCAAAATAGTGTTTTGGGTTTTAAGCAGAGACTCAGCCGTTGAACTAAAAGTTCAAAATCCGGGAGGTAGTGACAGATATTCTTCGCAGATAAGATTTGGACTCATTTTACTAGTCTTAATAAAAGCAAGAAATTAATAAAGTAAATATGTAAGTAATTATATAAAGGTACATATAATGACATGAAGCAACTAAGGAATTGGTTGCTCATGTCTTTATATGTACCTGTTTATACTTGCCAACTTATTTAATTTATTATTTGTTATTAGTACATACAAGTATATGCAAAGATATATAACAACTAGAATATTAGGAGGCAGGTAAGTACGTATGTACAGAAATATACGAAGACATGAATGACATAGGTGGGCTATTAGTAGTGAGTTATATAATACGCATAAGTAAGCTTGAAGCATTGACTATAGTGAAGCCAAAAGAGGCAATGTGGTTAATATGTTCGTATGTGCTTATGTTCAGATTTTAGTAAATGATATATTATTGATATAGAACATATCCTAAACTCGTGACATTCTAGGTAACATAACATTTTTTATAAAAACATTCAACCGACTTCAAACAATCACTAAGTAAGTAATAACACACCACTGAACTGGAATTTTTGCGGTTCGATATCGTTTCTGAACACAATAAATTTGCAACTGCTTTTGCTATAGATTTTTGGAGTCGGTACTAACTGAAATATGGCTGTGTAAGTACGTGTATATGAGAGAGGAGAGACATTTCGACTTGGTACAGATTCCAAAAATCCCTGGCAACGGCAGAATTTTTAAAATTTATTTATGTTTCGAAATGATCCTGAAAAGTTCCAACTTAGTACTATTTCCTTTAATTTATAATTTTCAGTGCGTTTCTTACTTAGTGATTATTTGAAGTCGGTCCAAGGTTTTAGTAAAAAAAATTATTCTATACGTGGTTTAGTAATAATATTTTATTAGAAAATTTTGCAAATAAATTAAATATTGGCAAGATTATGATAAATTACGCGCACAATATATTTTAAACATTGATTAACCTTACATCATTGTTAACTGCATTTCAATACATGTATGTATTCTTAGTAAACTGATTATGTTTTATTCTATTTGCATTCAATTCTTCATTTGGTCAAATAAGGGTGTCATTGTCACTTTTAGTTAACAGATTTGGAATTAATTACCTTGTTAGGTTCTGTATGTAAGATGGAACCTGTATGTGAGATGGGTCCAATGTGTAAAATATTTGATTACAAATATTTTTCTCCATTTATTTTTTGGTATTTTATCCTTAGTAACTTCTTTGACACATTGTTATTTGAGAAAGCAGCGACATCGCCTTTAATTTTTTTTTACAATTCAAAGTGCTCAAACGATATTTTGTGAATATAAAAATTTACGAAATTATGTTTACGGTTTTGAAATAAACATACGGGAAATAACGAAAATTAAACTTTATTTATTTGGGAGTCGCTACCGGCACTTCCACTGGAGGTGGGTAGATAAAATAATAAGGCTGGTAATTAGGACTTTTAAAGCTAGTACACATGTGTATGAGAAATCTAATTATCTCTCACTTCACCTTTCTCAATCATTAACCGCTCGGCTGAGTTGCACATTGTACCATGGCGTGTCGATCGCCATCCCAAAAGATTGACCTGGGCACCAGGATAATCTGAGTGTCTATCACATAAAATATTTGCGGCGACCATCTGCGAGGACTCTTTTCATCTTGTCTGCGGCAGTAAAAATATCGGCAGATATACATTAAAATAAAAGTATGTTGTCCTAAGCTAATACAACCATTGTAAGTTTTTTAATTAAACAGAAATCAATATGCGGTCAATGTAATAAAAAAAAGAAACCATAAGAAAAAATTAAATAAATTAAAAAAGTTTTTACCATACCGACGACGCCTTGTAATATAAAAAGTATAGTTAAAAAATATTTAAAATGAAAAATAAAAATTTCGTGAAATTGTTTTTTGATCAAATATCAGTGAAAGTAATAATTAAAACGACATAAAAGACATATATCAGATATGTGTAAGAGGCAAAAACCTTTGTGAGGATTAGATCAAAATATAATATCACATATCCAAGTGAACATTAAATGTTCTGCTATATTTCAGGAAAGTAATTTTAATTATGTGAAACGTTGTATTTAATACTCAGAAGGAAAGGAGTCGGTACATTTACTTAAGATTTGCAAGAAAGCTAAAGTGATAATTCTAGGGGTTATTTTTAATTCCTGGTTTGTGAAATATTGACCCTATTTTATTTGTGTCTGTGAAAAAATATTTGCCAATATATTTTAAAGGCCAAAAAAAACTGTTGCTATTTGTTTAAATGAAACCATTCTATGTACTAAATGTTTGTACATGCACAAGTGTGTACAGAAGTGTAGTGCTAATTTCATTCAATCTCAACAGGTTTATTTTATGTTTCGACTCTCTAATACTTCAGAGACTGGTCATCTTAATAATATTTTTATCCTAAGAAAATTCATAAAAAAACGTATATTTTTCAACGTCACGTTTCGATATCTATGCGTATCGCATTTTCGACAATCTAGCATTGTGTGCCTGTGCGAATATTTATATAGTTAAACGTTTAACTGTATTTGATTCAATTTTTCTTAAGTGCCATTAGTTATAAAAAAAACATCAACTAAATATTCTGAGAAATATTGACATTTTTCTCATTAACATGCAAAAATTATTCTAAAATATATTTGGTATTCAACAAAACTTGATTATATATATTAAATATTTAATAGACGGATATGTATAAAACCAATATTTATTATATGCATACCCAATAAACATATAATAATTATATATAATAAACATATAACAATAACACAATAAAACCAATATTTATTATATTCATGAACCAACATGTTTCAAGACATGTTTTAATGTACTTTACTAAAATTACAAGTATAGATAGTAGAAGGTGGGAAATCTTTTTTAAATCGATGTTTTACGGAATTTTATTTAACGGAATGGAAAAGAATAATTCATCGGTGCAAAAACCTTTTCCGATTTCCTCTCTAGCCGGTACTTTTCGACCGAACATTTCACTTTTCTCACAAATACATTGTCTAGGTTATTTCGAACTAAACGATTTCAATTTCCATTTCCACAAAGCTTGAGGCGATTTTATAATTTGCTTTCGCTTTAAAATTATAATAGGATTTTTTTTGATACGAATATGCATTTATGTTTATTTTTAATTGATCCAAGAAGTAAATCACATTAACAATACAGATACCTGATGGATTCTGCGACTACTCCGCTCGAAGAAATTAATTACATTCTGCAAGGGCGAAGGTGTTTTAGAATTTAAATCTGAATGCACAGCAGTGGGCAGATCAACTTCTCGCAAAATTCGCCGTACGTGCACTGCGTAATATTAAGACAAATAATTTCGAGTCGTGTTTGAGCCCCCGTGTATCAACCTAACAAACGACATTCAGTGTTAAAATGTTTCTTGTGTAATGACACTATATTACAGACAATCAATTACTGAAAATTTCACGTATTTGGTTCGAAAGGTCATGATTTATCTCACTTCTTGACTTAATGACACATTATGAAAACCTACTGATCCCTATCAGTTAACTTAGAATTTAAATACGTTGATATACGGTGAAAGTTTGTCAGATATGCTAAAAATCGGGAAGAGTTTTTATTGAGATTCACGATATTGGTAGCATTGTTCTAATTTGTTAAACTACTAATACACGGTGTTTAATCATTGATAAAAATCTAAGAAAATAAAATAGAAAAATAAAAAAGAGTCAGATTGATTTACCAAGCTAATTTGCAATTTGTTTCATGGATCACTGGATTCTATGTCCACATATTTTTATGATATAGACATCTAATAGATCTTCTTAAAAAAAATTATTTCAAAAAGTGATCAGAGCCTTTTTTGTTCAATGCGGATGCATTTGACAAAAAAAAGGTATAAAAAAGGAAATTTAAATTCAGCTTCAAAAAAAGTTGAAATTCCGCCAAACCATTCATTTGAAAAAATTTAATCAGTGTTAGTTAACTTATTCAGTCAAAATTTTATTAAATTATGGACAAAGCTTAAAGCGTTTTGTGGGCTGTATAATTTTATTTGTATGGTTAACAATCCTGTAAATGTCCTTAATATTTATTTCCTATTAAAACATTTCCAAAACGTGTAAAAAATTTAATTTTTTTCCTAAAGCTTTTACCTAATCTTATTTGCAAGAATATTGGTGATATAAAATCTATATTTGAAAAACGTGTCAAGTACCATCCCTTAAATTATTGTGCAAAATATACTATGTTAATATTCAATGCTTTGTATATGAACTCTGTTCATAAAACCATAAAACTATTACCATGAATAAGTTTAAAGAAAAGGAATTAAGTGTTAAAGTTCTGGTGTCACAAAATTCCACGTTAAGTCTAGAATCTGAAAATTATGAAGCGGATCGTATTGAATCTGGGATCACGTTTGAAATAAATGTGACTCATCCTTCGACATGTAACTTAATTGGCCCAAAACTGACATCACCAGGAACTAAAACCTATTTTAACAGACTTCAGAAAAGGTGGGTTTCTCATTTCGTCGGAATATTTTTTTTTATTTATGTTCAGCAATAATTCCTTATCTAGCGGGCCGATTTCGATGATGCTTATTTTATTTCAAAGAAGATCCTTCAAGTATAGTCCCATATAAATATAATGATGATCTGATTATAAGGTACGAAAATGAACGGTGGAACTCCTTAACAAATTGCAGTAAATCAACTATGATTCAAGATATTTGTTACGGGTAGCTGTTATTTTGCAAAATAACCACACCATTTATCAGGTATGGGTCTGATGATAAGCTCTAGATATGAACAATGGAACTCTTAACCGATATTAGTATACCAAGCATGGTGAAAGATATTTGCTACCAGTAGTTATTACTTTGTAAAATAACTCCACCGTCGACTAGATCAGGGTCCGAAGATGAACAGTGGAACTCCTTAACGGATGGTGTTAAATTGAAAGTCATTCAAGGTATTTGTTACTGTGTAAAATAATTACACTATCGATCATGTCAGAGTCTAATGATGCGTTCTGGAGATGATTAATGGAACTCTTTATCGGATGATAGTAAATCGATCGTGATTCAAATATATGCTATCGGTTAAATGTTACTTTAGTTATTACTTTGCAAAATCTCGTATTGAATTTTGGGTATGAATAATGAAACTTTTTAAGTGGTAGTTTTTAATTTGCACAATCTGATATTGGACTTCGGATAAGGAGAACCGGACTCCTTAACGACTAATAGATACCCATTTGCGGCTACTGCAATCTCTTCATTTTTATCTATTGTTGATAACCAACTTTCGACAAAGAGGAAATTATCTATATATTAGCTTTTGCCAGTGACTTTTAATAAATATCCAATATTCTAAGAAGGAAAATAATTGTGATAATTAATATAAGTATATTGATCACTAAACATTTTAAAATAAAATATATTTCAAAAAACCGACTTCAAAGAAGGTAGGTACTAAAAAGTAAAAAATAATTAACTCAAAACAGGTGCCTATTTATTTGTAATAAATAAATAAGTACTTACTTTTGGAGTCGGTGCCAGCACCGCCGATCAACTTCTTCAACGCCGATTATTTAATTTTGCCGATTATAAAATCTGCATTATGAAACATTGTTTTTATCAGAGTAATAGGAATAAAGTAATTCAGACAGTGCGTGGAATAAAAATAGACGACATAATGAGGGTCAAGAACAGAATACAAACGAATGTGTGAGGACTGAGATCGAAATGCAAATAAGTTTATGAATGAGTACACGTTTCAGTTTAGTAGTAACATGACCAGTATAGGATTTTAATCTGATTGACAGCAGAAAACTATTTTACATTATTTTTATACCATCGGTATTAGGCATAGTTTCAAAAATAACATAAACGTAAAAAAATAAAAATAATGTAAGCTTTATTAAATGCAAATGAAATAATAACAAAAGAAAAATAAACGTAAATATAAAAATAAACATAAACTGAAACCAATCAAAAATAACCAGTACAAACCGCAAAGCAAATTCAGTAGGGACAAATTAATATATAAATGTATATAAACTCATATTAAAACAAAAATAGAGATAAAAGTAAAAGTAAAAATATAAATGATGAAAATAAAAATTATCATGAAAAATAAAATAAAATAAAAACTAACATGAAATTTAAAAAAAAACGGTCAAAGTAGACACAAAAATGAACACAAATGAGAAATAAAATTAACATCAATATAAACACAAAACGAAAATTAAATTTAAAAAATCAGAAATAAACACGAAAAAATAAAGTTGTCTTTGAAATTTTCACATAATTAAAAATCAAAATAAATAAAATTAAACTATTTAATAATATAAGTAGTGATAATTTCTATTTTAAATTTTTTTGAAGAAACAAAGAACATAAATACAAAAATAATAAAAATTAAATTTGAAATAAACACAAAAATAGCATGAAAAGTAAACTTAAAATAACAATATAAATTAGAACTAACACAAAGACGAAAGGAAAATAAAAAAGAAATAATAAAAGTTAAATTATTAAAAAAAAAATAAAAGCAAACATAAAATAAGATAAAGGTACAGTTAAAAAAAACGTTTAAAATTTAAAAAAAATAGAAAGTACTAAAAGAACATTAATATATAAAATTAATTCAAAATTAGGCAAGGATGAACCGAAATGTAAAAATATGGATATAAATATAAAAAAAATTGTGACCTATCATAGGACGCCCGGCAATTGTTAAACATTTAACTTTTTTATATTTTCACGTTAAAATATTCTTATTTGAACGAATTTGAAGCGAAAAAAACAATATTCACAGTGTTGTTAATAAATATATAATATTAATTTAATTTTAATTATCTTCTTTTAGCGGAATAATTTACCTTAGAAATATTTCTTAACAATCTGTTGAAAACATATATTTAATTTTATAATACTCTTAATCGACAAGACGCGAAGCTGGTTGAAAAGAACAGATAAGACGTGAAGCTGGCTGGCATGGGACGCCTGGCTGAAGGATGGCACGTTGCGATGTGTTAACAGAACGTTTTAACTCCCATCCAAACGCGTCCTAATTTATTTTATTTAGGATTTAGAGATATCTGGTCGATAGGTAGACAGTATATAGGTAGACAGATAGTGGTACAGCCACAATAATAGGGTTGGGTTCAGATAACTTGGGTATGGACCCTAATAAGAAAATGCGGAAGTAAAATAACATTTTGTTACATTTTTATTATTACGTATTCTGTTGCGACATGTACGTAAAATTGGGGTGCACTGAGTGGTAGTTTGTTAAACAATTTACCAGCAAAAGCTAATTAAGTAGCTGACTATATTGAATATTAATCTTTCCACAATTATTTCCTACTATCTAATAATAGGTAATACTTGTGATCTCGCGGAGTGCTTGGTTAGAATGAATATACGTATTCATGTTCTACATATCAAATAGGTAAACAGTAACCGGCATACTTCGAATACAATGCTGAAATTGATTCGATATGTGCACTTGTTAGAACAAAATATAGTGTATAACTCATATTTTCTATACACTTTACAAAATACATGCAAATAATTTATAATTTTACCTAATTGGAAATTGCTTTACTTTTAGTGTTCTGTGTGATACTGGACTCATTTTTTATTATGCTTTGCACAGTGAAAGTTTTTGTAGAAAATAATCGAGATTTGCTCTAGTTCTTTTTTGTGATGTATAATGTGTTAGGTACCTATATAACATTATTACTATGGTTTGCAGTTTATTAAGACGTTACATGTATGTATGTTAAATATACGCCTCTGAACTATTTTTTGTCTTCCATTGGTTCAGAAAAAATATTGTTTTTCTGAATTAAAATATTTTATTTAAAAAAAAAGTTTAACTTATTTTATTATAGTATAAGTTTTATTTATTCAACCTATCAACTACTCTTATTATTTCGTACCTTTAATTTAAAACTTCTCTCAAATTAAAAACAAACAAGATAGCTCACTCTGTTCGCCCCGATATTGGATTTATTGCATTGAAAATTTTGATTTGCGAATATAGTAATTTCAAGAGTTTTTAGAGTTTAAAATCAAAGATCCGCTGCAAGTTTATTACAAATAAAGTAGTAATTAAAATCAGTGTTGTCGTTGTTGAAGTAAATCTAACACAGAGTAATACTATAATATCCTTCCTAAGGCATCCCAAACATGAATTAACGGTATTATTATAAATCTTAAAATCATAGGATCTTCATTAATAATGAAGCGTTTAGTTTTTATTACCGTTCTTTACGACTGCAGATATCTGTGACGCGTAAAGAATATAGAGATTTTACTAAAAAAGTTTTCAAATAAACCGTAGCCAAAGTGCAAGTATTTGGGCATAATTGAAAAACGGACATAAAATTGTAACACATTCGGGCTGTTTTGATATCTATGGATAATTTCGGAAGCTTCCATAAATTTTACTTACATAAATATAATTGTTGTCAATAAACAAGATTATGTGTTTATTGACCACGACGGAATGGAGTAGGTACGAGTGTGTACGAGGTAGAGAAGGAGAAAGGTTGTTTATTTGTTTGTGTACGCAATTCAATGTTTTAATTTATCTCCAAAACGGTTTGACCGGTTTAGATACAGTTTTCTGTGAAATATTTGTGATTCATTGGCAATGGTTCTTAGATAGTTGTTAGGGTGATCACTCACCAGGGGGCGCCACAATAAATATTTTGTGGCAAACGAATGTTCCCAATTATCTCCCAAACGGTTTTACCGATTCAGATACGGTTTTCTGCAATGTATTTGGGACTAATCATAAGTATAGAAAAAAATTGTCAAAAAACCATGACGGATGTACTCGTTGTAATTTAAAAACACTTAAGTAATATTTTTGTAAACCCCCCAACTAAAAGAAAGGAAGAACCTAATAGTATAATTAAAAACTCAAAAAAATCCGTCTTTGATTTTTTTTAAATTTTGCTTTTTATTAAGGAAACGTATTATCAATGTAACAATATATATTATGACAAATTTTTTACTACATAGTATTGTTCGTTTGATGCTTAAATACAAAATTTTAATTCCTGCAAATTGTACGTGAAAAAATGTAACGTAATATTATAACACAGCGTGTCAATGATCACTGATAAATGACATCCAGAATCGTACTTAGTTAAACAGGCGCGATATGCGTGACATAAATTACCTTAATGCGACTCTAGAGATGCCACTTGGTAGTACATATTGGAAATATTATTTTCCCTTACATATTTCTGCAAGTTCCGCTCAGTCTGAACGTATAGGTCGTTGTACGATAAGAAGTCCCAAAAGTATACCTCTGTGAATTTTGTATTGATTACATTAATGTTAGCACTAATGCTCCGTATCGTAATTTTTCAAACTGTTATCTTTTCTTTTTTTAAATTAACTTTCTTCTTTTACTCTCTTGTAGAAATATATTTGCGTATCTAATGAAAAAACTAAAGGTTCAAGAAAATTGTAACTAAAAGAAAGAGTATTTTTCGAACAGTTCGATTGCAATATGTATATACTGTGTCTAGCTAATAGATTTATGTAAGCTCATCAAATACAGTACACGTAATCGTAATTCATCATCGTATTACCGTCAATATCCCATGGTTGGAATGTAATATACTTGACGGTATGTGGAGTTTAGGAAAATTGTTCTATTGATGAATTGCTAGTCGAACGATGCAGATTAAAAGGTAAATTCAATAGTTTCCAACTTAACAGCCTTATTTTTCATCTCCATTATTTATTGTGAAACTGTTATTACTACACATACGTCCGTTCTTGGTTTAGTTTTATATATGCATTTTTTTCTGTTTCTCACATGAAATTTTTTCAAATATTTTTAACTATTTCTTTTCTTTTCAATGGTTAAAAACTCGTGGCAAAGATACATCATAATTATGACCTCATAACTAAAAATAAAAAAAACTTTCTATTTCTCAAGATACCATGGTAGTAATTAGTGTTAATAATACTCATCATACTAATATTATTATTAGAAATGGAAATTTATTTGTTTCTTTATTTCTTATGTTTTCACGTTCCAACTATTGACCTCCGTTTTGTAAATATAGACTAACACATTTATCGCAAAATGGAATTTATTTTTAATGGTAATTAGGAAAAACCATTTCATTAAAAACATGAGTATTAAATAACGCGTTAAGGCAACATCTCCACTACGACTACTTATGAGTATCTGTTGTAATCCCTTTTCCGCTTCAAATCAGGCGATAGAGGTATTTTTGAAAATAAAAATTAAACCATGATAGTTTAATTTGTGCCACGTCGACTAATTCAAAGTAGGAACTGTAAGAATTGACGTAATAATTAATTCTGAAAAGTTCCAGATTGTAAATGTATAATAATTACATTTATTCTTCTAAGTATTTGTGCTATAAAAGATTAAGCCGTGCAGTTCTGTACTTGATTAAATCATAGTATAAATAAGTTAGTAAATGACATCATGTTTCCATATATGTGCAACTGAAATCGAGATACGTAGCTAATTTCCTATAAAGACGATAATTTCATAATTTGCATTAAAAATATTTGCTCGAAAGTGCAAGGAAATGTAATATGGATTTTTTTTCCTTTTGTACAGTAGTTTCCTAAATATTTCGATTTGCTTTATTTGCTGATAGGAAAATCAAATCACTTTCTTTAATTTAGTGGTTGTTTTGTTCTTTTTTTGAAAATATCTTTTCAGAAATTTTATTAATATAATGGGTAAACATTTTAAATGTCTGGTTGAGCTGTATAAAGTTTAGGAAATCAAATATGGCAAGCTTAATATATTTAACATCAGGTGGTGTTATTTTTTAATATATAAGGTGTGTAATTATGCCCATTTTAACATGCGTTATATTTGCTTCATTTGTATGTACGGATGAATCTAACGGAATGACAATACAATAATTTCATAACTAAAAATTTAGAACATAAAATAAAATACACGGTTTATACCTAAAGGAACTGAACAAATCTTTAAATGTAAAGATTTCGGTAATATATTTTTTTTAATAAACCTAAAATAAGAATAAAGTAATTGACGAACAAATTAAATTTAATATGAAAAAAAGCATGGAGTGCTCGCGACTTACATTTTCATAACAATGTTCTTGAAAAGATGATTAATTATAATGAAATTAAATATAACAAATATCAACCTCCATATAAACGCATATCAGTAGCCAACGCTTAAAAATGTTCGGTTGGAAATTTTTGAAGGGACAAAAAAGAACTCACTTTTCATGTTTTATATGGAGTATTAATGTCTGAACCAGATTATCAGTATTTCACATAAATTGTTTTCAGAATTTTGTTGAAGATGATTGCGGAGATACTCCTGGAAAGGTCCAAAAAATGTGTTCTCTCATCTATCTCCGAGACAGCTGTACAAATGATGAAAAATTAGAGTCATTGGAATTTCACTTAAAGTTAAAGCAACGTTTCTGTTTTTCTTAGTTTTTCTGATAAATATCATGTTTTTAAGTCTGTAAAAATATATTTACATGTAAAAAAATCTATTCTATATTATTACATAATCCAATCTATATTATTTACATATTACCTTAATTGTTGACATGTATTCAAGTGTGCACATACATTTGTATACATTCTAGTAAGTTTATTTACATAATGAATAAAAAAATAATTTTTAATTAAATTTATTATATGTTATGCCTTTAAATTTTAATGGCTACTTTCCTGTAAGTATATAATTTTTTTCTAATTGTTATTTTATAATATACGATATATCATAATATATTTAATACATGTTTATGTATTTACAGTAACAATAAATAATGAATAGATATGAGTCTATTCTTAATACAGTTATGAGCTCAATAAACATATCAAGTCGCCCCATATTCGGGGGTAGGTACTCTTACCGTATTTATCTTTACACCGTCTCGCAAACTGGCCCAGGGGAAATTGGCTGGAGTAAATTCGTACTTTGTTTCTGCTAAACTATAGTTGGAATAGATTCCACCTACATACTTCCAATTTGACGAGATTATCAACTTTCAGCGATCTTTGATATAATTATCAGTTCGCGCAAGTTATTTGGTTTCTATAAATTTTAAGTTTAGTTATATTAGTTCGTAAAGCTACTATGTATTATATTTTTATATGGAAACTTAGTGGTGAATATTTGCTGTAAATGATATATTATTTACAATAATATAATTTAGTTTCTTAATTTTGAACTCCTAGTTTGATTTTTATCCTCAATATAAAATGCAGATCCATTATGTGATATAGAAATTCATAAGCAGTTTATATTATTTCACATTTAAGGTTTTCTTGCCCTCAAAACAAACTTAGAGTTTTTAGGAAATGAAAAACCTGTCTATCATTAGGGATCGTATTAGCTGGCTTTCATCTTAGTGGCAACATAATGTCAGAGTTATTCCTGATACTACACGAAGTCACTCCGATTGTCTGAAATATTCGACAACTCTAGTGATATCAATAGGCGCGGAGAGGAGAGGAGACAAGCTTTACTAAAGTTTCTCGTTTTTTTTAAATAATAGAATTAAAATTGTGCAATATGCAAAACAAAAAAATTAAAATAGTTAGTCTACATTTTGAGATTAAAAACATTTTTGAAAACTTGGAAAGATGATAAAGAAAAAAGTGGATACTATTTTACTAAAAAAAATTATAGTAGTCCGATAGGTGTATTAAACCATCATAGCAACTGTATAGTATGGGGTTTAAAAATATGTTTTATAGCAAGGAAGGTTTCCTACTCTATTTACAAAATATATTAACCATTTTGTTACAGTTTCTAAATAGTGCAGTTTATAGACGATTATTTTTGAAGAAAATTAATGAAATTTTATTAGGTTTGATTAAAAAAATGACTTCAAAATTTAATAAAAATAAATAAAATGCTTTTAGTTTGCAATATTGTTTAAAAATCACTAAATAAAATCAAAATATTTTGATACACGCTATTACAGATTAATCACTTAACGGCTATTGCCATTAAATAAAATTAATTTAAGTATTCGGTCAGAGGAAAACATTATTGGTTAAAGTCTGCAACCACTAGAATTATATTTTCATCAGTTGAAGAATGTAGTTATCTATATCCTGAGTATATTATTAGATTTTGATTAAATTTTGTATTTTAAGTTTTACTATTTTATATAAAGAAGATATATTTAAATTGGTTCGCAAATCCCGGAGACATGCGTTACCATGCATGAAACAATTTAGAATTGGGAACCGCCTCCTTTTTTAAAGTCGATTAAAAATCAAAATATGTCAACGTTACATTCGAAGTTTCCCGGGGCTTTGCTTGTATCGAGTTAGTATTTTCCCATATAAAATATATTTTATCTTTACTTTTGAAATTCAGGTTATAAGTATGTCACAATTCAACGTAAATCGGCTAAAAGTGGAAAAAACTAATAAATGGAACCAAATTTTATATTTATAATAATAGTTGCAATAAGTCAGAAATTAAAGACATAAAAATATAGATATAGACATAGATATAAAGATGAAGACCTACTAAAAGGTATGAAAACCTAGAAACTGAATTTAACCAAGTCATTTAAATTCTCTTTATTTGTATTGTTTAAAAAAAAAAACTCCCCGCTTTAACTATATTTAGAATTGAATTTTTAAATCAAAATATCGGATAGACCTGTTAGAAGATAATATACTTATTCACATAAACTTATTTCAAAATAAACCGAATGAGATAATTTTAAATTTGAAATGTGTAATTACTGGTCATGTAGGATATTTGACTGCAAACTATGTGCAAAATCTTTTCGGTACTCTGTGAATCCTAACGTTACTTCATAGATTGAAAGTGGTAAATGAGATGATTCAAATAAGTAAAAATTTGATGGGTCTGTTATATCCCGTTACCGAGTTTAGTAATTCTGAATCGATAGGATATCTTAATTGTTTTCCATAATATGGTATTCCATGTTTATATTCGTGATATGAACCACCTGCATACAAAATTTCTATCACTTTTAGAGGATAAAAGCGTGTTGTAAATTTTAAATTTCTCCGTGATATTTAGGAGTTTCCAGGACTTTTCAGAGTTAAAATGTATCCTACATGTTGTAAAGGAACCAAATCTATAACTTTTTTAAGTTTCGCAGAATTACACTAAGTAGGTTTTGCGTATTAGTCGAAGACACATATTTTATGATACGTAGACAATCCCCACCTTTTCATTTTATCGAACCTTCTTTTTTTAAAAAAATAAAATACGTTATTTATTATTTTAAATGTTTTGGATCTACATAAAATTTCATGTTTATCTTATTAAATTTTTACAAGCAAAATATATTTTTTAATAGAACTATTTTTTTAAAATTTCATCTTGCATTTAGTATACGTTATCTGATTAAACCCTGTGTAAAATTTAAAGTTGAAGATAATTCCAATTTTTTTTATTTACATATGCATTTTAAAACATTTCAGGATATATTAAAAGCATATTGAATGACAATTAGGTCATTAAACGGCAAGTACTTGTGGAAAAACTTTTTAGGAAACATAACATAAGACACTTTCCAGATGTTCACATGATTTAAATATTATTTTCAACAAAGTCTATAGTCATTTTTGAGTAAACAGTTACACTTAAACAATTCACGTTCGTTTGTTTTACTTTAAAGACTATTCGTCAAAAACCCACTCGGTGTCATTCCATATTAAGTATTGAAAAATTAAAATAACCAAGTGCATCTTTGTATTTTGTTTAGTTGTTATCTTAATTGTTATTACAAATGTGAACGTTACGTTTCATATTTGTTCGTTACTCAATCATATCTCAATTCTCTATCGATATCTATGATATTTTGCATATATATTTTTAGCTAGCTTTTAAAAATGAAGGTATAATTAGTACCATAATATATTTCAAAACTCTTCGTCGATTTAAAATTCTACCATGCGATAATCAAGTCAAATGAGATAAACTGCTCTCCGCGTTGAGACCTAGTAATTAGGTTAAAACGGAAGCGAGCGAAGTCAGCTCAAACTCTAGTTTATCTGAAGTAAGAACCAATCTGACGTTCGTCGGTTTAGTCGGTAAGTGCACGAGATCGTGTCGAGATAGATGCAATTAGTATGCTCTGGTGGTTGCAATGCGACCACAGTACTGCATTCGAGTTTAAGCACTATTTTTATTAGCTGTTAATTTTACGGTAAGCGAGCAGGGATATATTATTTGGATATATATTGTAATAAAATCTTCTCTCTCTCTCCCTAAAATCTTCTCTGTTGTAATAATCTCTCAGAAAATAATTACTAACACAATATTAGTGCGGTCATAACGAAAGTAAATAAGAAGTTGAAGGAAAATAACACCCACTTCATTTTATATGTGCTGTGCAATAGGTATGCATTTCGAAGAATTTATTTAAAATATTGACATTATCCCATTACTCTCCGATAATCAATATAAAACAAGTCACTGACCCACTCACAATTTATGTGCACAATATATAAGTACAAGTTGAATGTTACCGAGATGATGAGATAATGTGGCCCGTTTTTCTAATTTGCTATTTCATAATCTTTAATTCCTCTATTCGTGCGATGTTAGCCACAAATAAAAAAATAATTTATTTGTTTTTAAAATATAAAAGTTTTCGACATCGATTCACATGACCTAGTCTCCAGAGCAACTTCAGACATTTTGGTTGTCTCTGTTCTTTTAGACGAAATGGACGACCTTGTTTTGGTTTTTAAGCTCATTTAAAATTAATGCATTAAGACGCTTTTATGTATAGGTGGCTTGTCTTTTTTATTTTTCTGGAGGATTTGTGTTGCAAACCAAATATCTGCTAGACCATTAAAAATTGTTGCTTTTAAACTTTTCCATTCTCGTTTTTCTTTAATTTCATAACTTATTAATGTGTTTTGTGGCGGGGGCCATTTATTAATATTTAAAAGTGTAAAGATTTTTCATCATTAAAGACGTTTGTGGGCACTTGCATAATTATATTATTTGACAATTTGCGTTACGTACTTTTTTATTTAATTAGTAATTGTAACCTTTAATAACCATATTACTAACTTTGGGGCATATGCACTTTCAAACCAGGAACATTCCGACAATTTGTTTTACAATCATATTAAAGAATACATATTAAAAACGACATATTTTAAAAAAATTCTGTAGCTGATGATTATTCATAGTAAAAAAAAAATTTTTTAAATAAAATGTAAAATAATAATACCAACTTAATATGTTTCACTATTTTTAAATTTATAATTCAGTCACCATTATAAGTACCTCAAACGTCAAATACTGCTAACTTATACCTTGTGGCAGTAGAGGACTTTATAGTTAAGCGTACATAGTACTTCTATTAATCTATTTACCAGTATTAATTTTATTTTTATCATTTAACTATTTCCTAATAGAACTTTTACATGGGTAAAATATTGTAGCAACAAAAACTATGAAATTTATCATTTTTAGTATAGTTTTCAGACAAATTAAAGTATAGTAGTGATTCCCTTTTTCTATAATTTCGATCAATATTTTCTATAAATGTTTTGTTGTTTTTATTTTTCTTTTAAATATGTCTTTCCACAAAATATATAATCATGAAATATATATTCTAGATTGAATACTATTTATCAGAAGTCAAATGAGACCATTGGCTTGAGGCAATGTATGCAAAAAATATTTATGAGTATGAATTCCCATTTTGTATAATAACACACTTTGTCTTTATTTAAAAATGGACAGTAATGGTTTTATTTTAGGTTTAGAGGAAATAACTTTTGTTACTTATTTTTTATAAAATTGCTTTATTGAGAGATAACGTACCGACGTATAGCGGAATGAATTAATGAAATATAAAAGCTTTGTATTTAACCTAAAATAGTGATCGGAAATGATCTAAGATTCATATACCATGCACCACGTGCAGTGTTGCGTTTTAGTGCGAAAATGACGTTTAATAAGCGCATATAATAATTTAAATCTCAGTTAATTATAAATTTCAAGCCGAGTCTTCTGTTGATTTCATTTCATTATATTGTGTGCCTATTAAAAAAGTGTATTACACATTTTTTTCAATAAAGCGCTGTTAAAAGTAAGGGCTAATTTTGTTAGATTTGGTAAACATGGTAATTCATGGTTTAAATATTTGTAATATTCAAGAATGAGGAAAATGTGAGAGGCCATTACATTTATTCCGTATTCATATTTTTTCAGAAGGAAAGACACTATATAAAAAACCACCCCTAGAAACCAAATACTCTGAAGAACCATCACCAAGTGCTCTCAGTGAAGTAAGATTTGGTAAAATGATAGTACACAAAGCCTTATAAATTATGATCTTCCATTATCTTTATTAAAATAATTGTTTAATGTGATTCCAGTCAATTAAGAAGATCAAGAGAATGAATGTGGCAATTTCAGAAAACGTTAAAACATTCTTATTATTTCAGTAAAAATCTTATCAAAATGGGGCTTTGGTCTAAAGTGTAATGAAATATTAAGGCTTGCGGCTCAATAATTAGTGGAATTTACGCCATCTTATATTCAACAATTTCAATAAATTCGTAAATTCAATAATTCCGTAAATTATACACCATCTTAGATTTCAATAACTCCGTAAATATGCAGTCATATATGCCACCGTTTTTCAATTTTATTTTCTTTTAATAATTATCCTGATTCTTTAACACAGTTCTAGTTTTCTATACTTCAACTTCTTGTACGTATTTATTTTCAGTAAATTTCTTTTTATACACATGTCCTATTAAAAAGAATAATGAAATCATCATCTTCCTTTTTTTTCACTTGTTTCCAATAAAACAAATTTTTTTAGGTATTTATTCTATTTACATTATGTTGTACTCGAACTGATGCTGGGACAAGAGTCAAAAATCAATTCAATTAATTTCGGTGTATGGTGAAGTCTTTTTCCTTCAAAATTATACGAATGGGTAATAAAATTTTGAAAAGTTCATATAAAAACTTGCTTTAATGTACTTGATTATAATTATGGAAGCAATATTCTAAAAAATAATATTTTCAAAAAAAAAGATTAGTGCAGAATTAGTACATTTTTACCGTTAGATTTAAATAGATAAATTTGTTTAATTATATCGAATAATATAAATATGAGGAAGATTTTTGGAAATATGTGAGCAAAATCTTGAAATTTAATAATAACGATTTCCAAAAATGCAAACGTGGATGATGTAAAAGAAATTGGAAATTATTCTGAAACGCATAATTACAATATTTCACATACTTCAAAAAGTAACCACCTTTAGTTTGATCTTTTTTTACTCAAGTCGGTTAATTTACATGAATTTTCATTATTCCTTACACACCGAATTAAAAAGAACGCGAGGATTCTTCTAACCGTTTTTCTTTCCTTCAGTTCCCTTGTCTTCAAATGTTTCTTTTTTTTAAGGTAGCGACCATAGACTTTTTATTTATAAGAAAACACATAAATACTTTACTTCAGATCAATTCAAGTTTTGATCATTTTATTTCCTTTATTCTTAAACATTGATGGCAGAACATGCATGAGTTAGAAAGCTGATTTATTAATTTTTTTATTAATAGCAAAAATTTCGTACATTGACGCCCACATTACACAATCATTTTAATAAACCGTATCGCACACAATGCAAATATAGGTATAGAATTAACTAAAACTACGTGATGTAGAATTATTTCTACTTTTTTTAAGTTCTGTACCACGACTTAGGTTTCGTTGTATTACAACATCTTCGATGTATCTTCGATGTTGTAATACAACGAAACCTAGGTCGTAGTACAGAACTTAAAGAAATTAGAAATAATACTACATTACGTAGTTTCATTTAACTGTGAATAATTAATTTCCACAAAATTAACGCTAAATATATTCAATATATAGGTACAGTTAAAAGAAAGAAAGAGAGAGAGAGAGGGAGGGAGAGTAAGGAGAAAGTGAAAAATTATACATAATATTTATATTTCCTTAAATATTCTGAATGTCTCCCTCGTAGTTCCATTCGTGCTTAACAGGTTTCATTTATAAAATGTACAGCTCTCTTATGTATATTCATAACTAACATACATATTTCTATCTTATTATATGCGATATATTATGCTCCTTTTAAAATATGTTTAGTCTTAATTAAATTTATACAAAAATCGATCAAGCCTATAATTTCATAATTTCATTCGCACCGGTTTTAAACTGCTGATACTATAACGATATGACAGATTGAAGCTGACAGATTGACTAAAATTATAAGGGATCCGTTATTGTCTCTTGACTACGCAATTCTAACAGGTGATACCTTATTAATATCATGCAATATGACTATTTATTCCCTCGAAATGACACCGTAGATATGAAAACCCATTAGCTCATCCTACGGAATAAATGAAAAATGTTTATAATGGAATAATTTATTTCAATAATTAACCACTCACCTATTAATATTTTATTTCTCTGTGTGCAAAAAGTTAATGGAAAAAAACTCGAACGTGCAGAGAATTAAACGGAGTTATATTTATTTTTTGCTATCTGGCACCTAAGGAAAAGTAAAGATTTTCTGTTCAATATTAACATAGGAATAATTTAAAGTCGAAGTCAAACTACTTCATCTAATTTGATATTCCGTAGGTGGTATTTGTTATTTATTAAACACTCGTAATAAAAATAAAAATATTTTAAATTATTAATACGATGCTAAAAATTGGAAACTCGGCGCGACGAAAATTCTCAATAAGCGTTGACAATTCTCAATTTTAGTGTGTATTCCATAGTTAACATTTTCTCCTTAATTATGAGTTATGATAATTTTCCATTAAATAGGATATATTCTAGTCGCAGAAATACAATTCATTCAAAATTTATTCACTTGTATGCTTACAGTATTCAGATAGAATTTTTTTGTGCATACGTAAAAAAAATACATTCAATAAAATTTTAAATTTCATCACTGACGTCAACGTAGACTAGATTGCTATGAATATAAAGTCGTATTTTGGACTGTAATTCGACTGACAGAAACCAGGATTCAGCAGCCTTCCGCAGGCAAACTGCAAACAGCGTCGGAACCATTGCCACTTATGTGCATCCGACGAAGCGAGGCAAAGATATCCCGTTGGACTGTTTATTCACAGAGCACAAGTAGTGTCGGAGTGCAACTTTGAATCTCGAGCTACAAAGTTGGCTGTACTCTTGTTTGGAAAGTTAGCATTGAGGTGAGAGTATTAGGTAGGGTTCAGATCCTATAATACTGTCACTCTACGCTCTTGTAAATGTGATGAATGTTCCAACTTGGTTTAAAATAAAAGGAACATGTCAATATTTCTTTGATAATAAGACAAGGAACACCCTAATAAACTAGTTAAGCTTAGGAATAATAAGACTAGAAATACCCTAACAAACTAGCAATAAAGATGGTTTAGTATTAATTGGCCCACATAAACATTTAAAGGTGCATACGCTCACACGACATTTAAAAAATTTCATATTTTTCAATCTTTGTATATAAAATATTGATCACTCAATGTCAGCTATTAAAACATAAGTTGGTTAATATACTATATCACTAAGCCAGATTTGAAGTTACTAAAAAAGGTGAAAAGACAAAAATTAGTGGCGCCCAAATTCATTATTGTATTATGATACTCAATGAATCTAGTTGCATAGCTATAACTCATTCATCTACACTTTTCCAGAAAAGATCTACAAGAGCTTGACTGCTTTTTACTCCTCAACTTTTTAAAGAGAAATTTCGTCATTATTGAACCAACATTTTTGTTGAATTTTCTTATTCACAGTTTCACTTTCACTTTTTTTTTGGGTCACATTATTATAGTAGACAACATTTTCTTTGATTTTTTGCAATGTTTTCACCGGAGACATTTAAAGCGAATGGATATTTTTTGCTGACCGTTAACGCATGTGTCCACTAGACAAACGTTTTTTCGTACTGTATAAATTAATAAACGTAACTCAATGTCAACTAACATTTTTATTTTCTAAACAAGCCTACAAATATATCGTAAATTCTAAATATGTACTACATTAATATCGATAGCGAAAAATTTACTTATTAGTTTGTCATTTATATACTCAATTCAATATATTTTTCTTATACCGTGTATATTTCACCTTTGCAAAGTTGTTACATTAGATAGTTCAAAATATTAGTAGCTTGAATCTTTATTAAATATTTCTAATTTGAAAATTTTCCTGTCAAAAATTCAATAATCTATCCTGGTTACATTAGTTGGAGATTTGTTATTTACAAACCGTTACTTGTGTTGAAAATATTGAAACTATTTGTCGTATAATAATTTTATGACGGTATTTTAATATCGAATTTATTATATTTAACCTCGAGGAGAAAAAAAGAGGACTCTTAAAAAATCACCTAAGTGTTCGAAATGGTATTTTTAATCACTCCTATTGTTTCCCGGTTCTAGATATATTATAGAGAGTGTCTTTACTTACTTCATTATAATCACGTATAACACCTTACGAGTTCACATAAAGTACTAATAATACGAAAGATTATAGACTAACAGAATCAAATTACAAACCGCGGTGTCTCACGAAAGTTCTACCAATATGACACGAATTAATGCCTACTACGACTTAAAAATTTCCGTAAAAAGTGTCGTCAAACTTATAAGATCAAGTTCATCGTTATCTCTAGATCGTTTACACCTCAACTAAGCATATTAGTTCAATGGGAGATTAATAATATTTAATGTGAATATTACAGTAATTAACGCCGTTTTAACGACAAAGTTTATTTACATCTCGTCAAAGGTTTGATAAAAATTCTTATCAGTCTAAAATTAACAAAATTGTAAAATTTCTCTAATTTTGACTAATTTAGCGACAAAGTAGAAAGCAGGTGGCGTTGGCTATAATGAGAAATGAAGGCGTATAATAAATTTGAAAAAATATGTTTTATTTATTATAACTTCCCCCATGATACGTTGATTTAACTACGTGGGCTAATATATTAACAGAAAAAGCTCGTCAAATTAATAATTTGCGTGTTAAATAGGGCGCACGAATCAAGATGGCTGTGGTATTATAGTTTTCATTTACATGGTGATTTGTTTTCACATGTTGTGTTGCACATATATATATATATATATATATATATATATATATATATATATAAATCTAAAAATAGACATGTACGAATACAGGTCTCTTTGCAGCCAAAAACTACCCATGGCAGACCACTGGTATTTGTTTGTATTAGCAGCCTGCAGTCTACGATCGTGCACTATATTGCTTACGTGTGGGTGAATATGGTGGTGTGGGAGATATGTTGGGTGAAAATAGTTGACCTTGGACGTTTTTCACTATAGACCACTGACCACCAAACTCCAGTCATTAAATGTATTACTAGAATATTCTCGAATGTATTAGACCAGAAGGGCGTATTGTATGAAATAATGGTAAAAAATTTGATATATGGACCATGTGAAGTATTTAATATGCTAATCTCTATGCTAATCAATATGTATTAAATACAATAAATGCTCAATGCGGTATCCGGAAGCATTTTTGAATAGAACACAATCAGTGCCACCTGTTATCCAAAATACAGATGTTGATCACCGAGTGAAGGAGAATGGATGGTAAAAATCAAGATGAGAAAAGCAAAGAAGCTAAAATAAGTATGGCAATAAATGCAGTAAAGTAAGTAATAAATGGTTCATTCTATACAATCCGTTATTACTGAAAATGTTTTAAGCACACATCAACGTGGATTGTGGCAGTTCTCTCAAGTCAATTAGATATTAACAGCGTTTATTCAATTAAATATTAATGTATTAAGAGTCTTAGCTCTTATACGGCGGTCTTCATTTCACGATATCAAATGAGACGACATGTCAATGTTGATGAGGTGGTTTGACGTATATTAAGTTTTCCAATTCACGACAGAGATCCAGCAGAAGTTAATTTAGATGACCATCTTGAGAATATACCATGAGTGTACTTTTCAATTCACACACCGTGCCGTCAACTGCATCACGTCGAATATATTTGCAAAACGTATTAAGAGGCATGTCAGCGCCACGATCTCTTAGAAAATGACAATCACTGGCAGCAAGTAATGACAAAGATTGCACAATTAACAAGAGCTGGTTAAGTGCGGGAACATTTTACAATAAATTTAACATCGTGTAATGCTTCAAATACTAATGGACTACGGATGATGAGATATCGCGATATAATGAGTAACGACATTTAAGTCAGAGTGCAGTGTGGCAATCTGGATTTGGGTATTACCTTCATCGTATAAATTTATAATTAAACCTTCAGAATATTGGACGATCGACGTTTACCAATGAGTAATTAAGTTTTAATTCAACTAAGAGTACTACCATCCCATGGGAAGTTAATTATTCGTAGCCTGTATTGAATTGAGAAAAAACTCAGTTATAACAAAAATATAATTGCATCACTATGTCAGAGTAAATGAAGCATAATCACATATTAGTCTGCGACAGATTTATAAATCGTATTGAAACTTATCTAGGGAGAACGTTCTTTTGTAATGCACTGGAGGACAATGGTTTTTACCGTTTCATATTAATATGATTCCAATAAAGACGCCAATGCTAATGCGATATATCGAAGGAAAATATATCGCATTAGCATTGGCGTCATTTGAAATTGCGATCACGATATTCGAAGGGGGAAAAGCGACGCAATAAAATTACTGTTAAATGTCGTCTAATAAGAGTTTCAAGTACGTGGCATGACGAGATCTTCGGCACACGGTCAGCTTTTAATATGAGGCAAAAGTGTTATATGGTCCATATAAAATCACTCGCTGAGCTAGATGACACATTACAAGACTTTCGGAAGTACACAATACTAATGGGATGAATTTTATTTCTACCACCAGGAGATTTTTTGACAGATATGGCCAGTAATTCTAAAATTAACAACGGTCGATGAAATAAACGCATATTTAAAACAATTAATATTTATGGATGAAGTTTAAAGTTATCTTCGTCAGAAAATATACGTGTAAAAATGATATCAAACCTACAGGTCTAACATTTTGTTGATAATATTTTAAAAATTGGAAATGTTAACCATCCTCCTGGATCTGCACTGTAAATAACTTACTTTAACACAAGAATATGCTATTTGACAACATGGTAAATATAGCACAATTTGGGGTCAACCTGTTAGATTATAACGTAAATAATTTATGTATGTTGTGTACGTATTTCTTTTCATTTTTGACAAAATAAAAACTTTAAAAATGAAGTTAAGGAATCACAATATTCTTTTTTCTTTCATTTTGTTCTTTCATATTGTATCAAAATTTTTAATTTAAATTAATAATTAAAAAATTGTCAAAATATCATTAATGCTAATCAGAATTCAATCAAAATTGTATTTTCCTATCCTTTTGGTTTATAGGCATTGATAACGATAATAACATTTAAAATACAAATCTTACTTACATTGAAAAGATCTCGACACGTAAAAACATTCGAGTGAGATATAAGGCTGTTTGGATCACTACAGACTAATTGCACCCTCTTTTTATCTTCTTTTAAGATTCGATGGCACTGAAACCAACAATTTGGGTGGACATTTTATAGACGTACTTGTGTACATTGTGTTACCATACTCCATTTATATGCCATTTTAATATAAAAATAAATAATATCTCCTTTCTGTGGACAGGTCTGTTGTTTATATTTACTTGCATGTGATGTCCTATGTCAAGTAACCAACCGCCATTGCGGAAACTGTGTTTTTAGCACGAGTTTGGCAATTTAAACGTTATTTTATATTTTAAACGTTATTTTATATGAAAAATAGGGCATATGAGCTGGAATTATAAATGTAGTGTGTTTATAATGCAATACAAAACAATTTAAAACAGTTTTGCAATATAAGCCAAATAGCCTATTGTGCATCATGGTATAGACGGTGAATAAACTTGTCGAAAAAGTGCATCCACTCATAAAATTAAATTGTAAATCAATAGGTACAATAATGAATCAAGATGAAAATTGGACTTTCCTACATAATCTTAAATTCATTAAATCTGTCGGTATGCCTTCATATAGATAGAAATTGAGAATTGTCTCGCCAATTATCACAATAAGATATTTTGACTCGCTGAAATTGAGTAATGGTACAACATATCATTCAGGCTACAATCCTAACCGGAAAAGAGAAAGGAATGTCAATTTTCATACAAAGAAGTCTCAAATGACAAGCGATAACAATTTTTAGTAAGATAAGCCAATAGTATTCATACAACTATCTAGAAATTGAAAAAATCAAACGATGACCAGCTTTATGTTGCTCTATCACTGTCGGACGAGCAGACAATTTATTTGTGTGTGCGTCATGCAATAAGATACTAAAAATGTATTTTGGTGAAATTGCTTAGTACCTAAGATATTTATGTACTATATAACGGTACAGATATACAAAAAAGTAACGCTTTAAATTATTTCACAAAAAAGTATTTAAAATATTTTTATTTTTTCTGTCTTCACGATATTCTACTATATCATTCTGAACAAATGCAATTGGTCATAAACTAAAAAAACCTATGATGCTGTGGCATACAGACCGAGAGACAGATAGACGGATACGGTGAAATTATTGAGGTTTCTTTCTTGCCATGTGGATTAGGAATTTAAAAAAAATTCAGATACTTACTAAGAAGGAAGAGGTTACATGATAGGTATGTATGTTCCAGTCTCACGCTGTAACCAAATTAGTTTGGTTTTTCATGATAGAAATTGTCGACAAAGTGAATGTAGAATACTACATCAAAAAAGTACAAAAATTACACTTGCAGTATAAATTTATGGTTTCTGAAAAATCTCTAATGAGATTTGGTTACATTCGTCAGCTCATTTAAAGTTTATTCTTAACGTAACCATCAAATATTTCCTAGTTTTGCTTTTTCCTGGCCCGTAACAACTCACCTCATTCCACACGGTACGAAATGGATTGTTATGGGCCTCTAGAGGGGTTCTGAGATAACTCGAGTGGTGGTTTGGGAATAATTATATCCTGCACAACATATGGAAAAAAAACCATTGATTCGCTTATCGTCTCTAAAATTTCAATATAAATTTTTTTGAATATTATATTTTGGCTTTATGACAAAATTTAAGTTTCACATTAAACGGTTTCTAAAAAAAACCTGTCAAGCACTAATAGAACATACACTTTCTGTGCATATTTAGACACTTATAAAGACACATCTCATTATTTTCCGCCTTTATGTACTTGATAATTTCAGGCTTTTTGTGATCTTCGAAAATTTCGGCTTATCATGAAAACTTATCATGAAAACTTTATCTCTCTCCTAGTTCACTTATGAAATTAGTTTAAAAAATGATCGCATTTGTTTTGATTAAAATTACGGAAATGTATTTTTCATTATTATCTCTTTCATATCACGTCAGAAGAGTTCTTGGATTTATTACTAGTAGAAAGTTAAGTAATAATATTAGGTATTGGGGATGCAGTCAAATCATAGAATTTTATTTATTACATCAATGATATATTACAAATTAAATGATAACAACCAACCGACTGACCTCACCGACAACATAAACTGTAAACCCTTCACATGCCCATTATTATTATGTTCAACAAAAAGAGTCTTTGTAAGGGAATTTTCCTTATAAGACTTTATAGGTCTCTCCAAAGAACATCATTAATTTCCCTGCAGTTTCTTTATTACATAAATTGCGGAATACGATACTGCTCTCTAATTTATTTTCAAACTTGGTCGAATATTTTATATATTTTTCATAATAATGTTCCACACGGCGTCTCCTTTGCAAGATTTAAGCGGCAATAATTTTTTCCACCGCTTCCCCTAGTTCCTAATTTTTAACCATATTTGTCAAAAATCTAAAAACATTGTAATAACGATATTTAATAAATATTTTACTAAATACCGTTACAATACTCTTATGGCAATTAAATTATGTCAGTTAACCTGTTGTCTTAGACCTGTGAAAAATCAGTTAGATTATATATTAATACACTGAAAGTTTATATAATTATCTCCAGCCAGCTTAATCGTAAATTTTAATTCCTTTAAACGTTTAGATGTTTAGATGTAAATACTATACCTACGCACAATTAAAAAATATCAAATAAGATATAATCAAATAATACTAAAGCATTGATTCGATACTTAAGATATTATTAATATTAAAATAGATATGGTAAACCTTAAACCTTGGACGCTTTTGGCTCTCACACACACACATGTGTACGTGTGTTTGCGATAGAGATTGCTCTAACGCGTACATAATAAGAAAGTTGTAGATAACACCAAAGACTCACGGAGACGCTCGACCACTGATGGATGTGGCAATATTCGCTCACATTGCTCTCTCCAGTTTATCTCGTACATTTTTTTGAGGTCGACGCGCGTCGTAAGATGTCTTACTTCAAAGATAAAGCGAAATATATTCGTTAAAAATCGAATGATTTGACTGAAACATATTTTTAAAATATGTTTTTGTATAAATTAATGTTAAAAAACTGTTCTTTATATTTACTTAAATTTCATGAATAATTATTAAAGTTTTTAAAATTCCTGCTTTTTATGAAACACTTTTCAGAGCTAACATGCATCGCACAAACTAATGGAGTTAGGCCTGAGACTTCCTTTTATTTCATAACAATATAATATTTTCATCGTAACGAAAACTTTAAATTCGTTGATATTTGAAATATAAATATACAGAGTACATGCGTGTATATCGTATTTATAAGTTGTTCTACGTTTATTCTTCGAATGAACAAATCTATAAATAGGAAAACAAAAATAATAGGCAGCATTAAATAATTACATAAAAAGCGATCATTCTAACGAAATATCTACTCGGTAAGTTTTTACGTAAATGTTTTGTATAATACAATATACGTATAAACATATAATGTTTTGTATAATGCAATATACGTATGCACCTGATGATGATATAATAAATATCATCATCAGGTGCATACATAAACGCGTACTCGATTTAGAAAAAAAATTCTTTTAACAAAATATATTGCATCATTATTTTTTTGACAGTATTGAGTTCATTATTAGATATACATAATGATACATTACTTTTTCCTCATACATTTAGTGATTCAAATAATCACGTAAGTGGTAGAAGAAAAATTATATTTTATAAAGATATACTGTATTTTATGCAGGTTATTGGTAAATATATAGCAAGAACAATGGATTCCTTTTGAAAATATAGGCCGAAAATAATTTACATTTCGTGACTAGGGATTTTATTAATAAGAAATAATTTATTTTTCAATAAACAAATATTTGTAATTTTCAATATTTTCTGAATCATAATCTAATTTAAGAAATGCATTATCATAAACAGAATCTCAATATAAAACTAAAGAAAAACACGGAATAAGGTATTCACCATATCGCTTTTAAAATGTAGCGCGATGCTCGGCGTGCGCGCTTTGCAGATCGCATAACCCTTACGTTTAGGTTAAAGTGGCGTATCTCGAGAAACGGACAAGATATGCAAAAAGTATTGATAGTTATCATCTTATTTAATGTGTAATTTTACAGTATTTAATAACTTTGTAGTTTATTTGATTGAAATTAGATGCTAAGGACCATTTATTTGTGCTAAGATATATTATTCTATTCAAGGTTTCGTCTTATTTGATATATTGTTTTAAAATCTGCTGACTACCAAAACCTGTACACGGCGTGAAATGTTACGATTTCAGTCGTTAAAAACGAACTTAACGAGCTCGAGGAAATAAACTTTCAGTAATCAATCCAAATTTCTTTTTTATTTTTATGAGCCACTCAAATAAATTGTATGTTACAAGTTTTGAACGGTAAGTGAATATGGTCTATAAGTTTTTTAACAACGCTTAACTTTAATATTTACGCGATATGAAAATACAATACTATTGCAGCAAATAATATCCTTATTTTCATGTTTGTACAATGTTAACATGTCTAACAGGTGCCCAACATTTATATATTTTCTTTCGTAATAGATTTTTTCTAATATAGCACATATACCTATGAATATAGGAGATCGAGCATTTTTTTCTTTAAGAAAACCACGAAGTTTAGAAAATATTTGTGTTCTGAAAATTTGCAGGGGATTATTCATAATTTGAATGGGCCAATATCGAGTCAAGGATTACTTAATTAGTTAATGGCGAATAAAAAGTTCAATGAGCAAATAGCTTATTGTTCTTTGATTTATATTTACGATTTGAAAAAATCACCAGCTTTGAAAAAATCTTCTTTAATAAATAAAAATTATAATTTATACTGTAAGCGATTTACAAATAATATTTGCAATGGTTAAATAATTTTTTATCAATCAAACGCTTGTTACAAAACCTATTTAATTTAAAATAATCTAGCGTCAAATTCCATTTCTAATTACATCGTTTAAAATGGCAAAAGAAATGTACGAAATTGATTGCACATTGTAAAATTTATCTTCAGAATAATGATAAAATAGCGGGAGAAATGAGATATTTTCATCTCTAGGGTCCTTAAAATTTAATTATTTTACCGTTCAGCATATTCAAATATCGGTCAAGCACGAGTCGAACTAGCACTCTGCAGGTTCCGCACATATTTAGCCACTTCTAAACCTTTATGGGTACGTAGAATTTCTATTAAACTGTTTACAAGAATTAATTTTTTCACAACATAAATATATAGTTTACTATATTTCTCTATAGTTTTTTTAAAACTTTTGCATAGGCTACTAAAAAATCGGATTTTTTTATAACGTAAGTTTGATTAGAGGGAGGTAGAAAACATTTATTTGCATATTTCTCAGTCCCATAACATTACGAAAATAATATTTTTGAAATCCTTATAACTAGAACTTTCAAACGACGCCCCTCACTTCAAACGTAATTAAATGTTTTTTCTATATTTAATTTGCTTCCAATAAAATATATACTTTTGATTGTTGGGAACGATATATGTGTTGGTCAATATATTTTATTTTTATTGACTATATTTAGGATATTTTATAGTTGACGAGTTTTCGTATCAAGATCACGTTAAAAATGTAATAAAAAAAAATATTTTCAATAATAGAGAAGAATAGTGTTACGATAGAAATATTACTTTGTAATGATTCATTTACTCGGTCGAGATAACAAAGGAAGTAAAACGTTTTTTTATTAAATTGACTGGGGCATAAAATAATAGGAATTACGCTATAAGGATATCTATAAGTTCTAATAAAATAACAAAAAAAAACAAATATAAAAAATTCTATAAATTCACGCGTACTTTTTGGTAATAGTATGCAGGTATGCATATATTGTCACAACCATATACCCAGGAAACCCCAAGGTGGTCTGCGGTATATGGGAATCACCCCCATTTTTGTTATGCCTGCGGTTCTGTAAACACGCACTTTTTGCTAATTACATGTATTTCTTGCCATATAACAAATTACTAAGCTTATCGCTACTTCTTCTTGGGCAGATGTAAGTAGAAGTAGAAGTAGGTTTTAATATATGTAAGTGGAAGTAGATTTTAAGTAATTTTAAAGCAACAGTTTTATGAACTGTGTATCATTACTGAGTTATTTTTTGTTTAGACTATTAACACATTATTTTCTTTTATATTGAGTTCGAAAAGAGACTTTTTCTTTAATTAGACAACTATGATATGGCAACTAATGTGATGTCTTTAATTTATCTGTAAATATAAATATCATCACGATCTTCTTAGTTCTTAAATACCTGATCAATTAAAAATAAATATTTTTTTGCGTACTTAAGGATGCAGATATCTCTTTTCCCCGGCATCTCAAGAGCCAGATTCCATAGCAAAAATAGAAGCTTAAATAGAGACCTTTTACACGGTATGTATTTGGATTATAAACATAGATAGTCAGCGTCCGTACAAATCTGCCCATTATATTTTGTCCATGTGTGCAACCATGTAGTTGCATGCAAATAAGGTCTATGTACAACTATGTGTTTAAAAAGTACATCACGGCAAATAGGCAGGGGAGTATAGATATGTTTATTGAACTTTTAAATAAAATTTAAAAGAATATTGACTGACATACCGCTACCACAGTGTCGTGCTGATAAACGATTAAACAGAAAACAAGAATTTCTTTAAACATTTTATCAGGTTCATACTGTATAAATATTGCCACATTAAGAGAGAAAATTAATATATGTAACGATACGATATAGTTAGTAAAGAAATTTGGATGTTCATTTAATAGTGAATTTAATTTTTATTGTTTACTTTTTTTTCGACACAGAAAGAAAATTCCATTTCAAACAGGTATACAACCACGCTACATGTAGAATATATGCATCGTAAATTTAAATACGTTCGGAATTAATTTTTCAATGGCTATATATATTTATTCGTCATCACCAAGTCGCGGTTTTAGCATAGAAGACGTTTGCGTAGTAGATAAACTATGTTGACGTAAAATAAGGATATTAAAATTGAATTCATTTTTCATATTTTTAAGGATTCAAATCCTTACGAAATTTGTAAAAGATAGTTAAATAGTTAAAAACACACATCAATCCATCAGTATCCAAAAATCGTAAAATACTTACATTTTGCATCGAGCAACCGCAACGAATTAATTTATTAATGGTACTTGTAGAAAACGTCCAATGTTTATACTATTAAATAATTCTCAATGAATTTTTACCGCGGCAGATTGAGTTGTTTCAGCAAACATATAGAAGTGCCTCTGATGTCTCATAATTGGGCAGAATTAAATTAATTTCATAAATTAAACAAGAGAACCGTCGAGATGGATGACTCGCCTTTAGAGAATTATTTTCATAATATAAAATTTTCGTCGGCCTAATATCAACAACTGGTAATAAGTTTACAATATCAGTCATATATTTACTGTTGTATTGAAATACTATATATTTACTCGTATTTCAAATGAGGATGAAAATATAAATCAAATGAAAAAGATGGGTTAATATAAGTTTTCTACGGTTAATAGTAAATTTAAACCAATAATTCTATTGGAAAAATGAAAGATTGTTGACAGAAAAGGTTACATAATCTGTTTTTTTACATTGAATAATTATTCTTAAAATAAGTTTTCCTACATTTTATATATTATAAAAATGTGATCAGAACAGAAAATGAACAAGCGATTTTTTAATAAACTTGTTGCTATTTGTTTAATTTAACAGCTTCTCACACCGTTATCACGTCAGATCATTGACATTTATTGTACAGATGCTAATTAGAAAATAATCTATTTTAATTAAAGCTATAATAAATTATTTCTTTTTGCAACCCGATTAAAATGTAGTAAATATTTGGTAGTCTACCGGCTACAGTTCCATACTAAGTTTATTTTATTGTATAACATGAAGCTTTTTGCTTAGTCTTCCTGACACAGTCTTAACTACTTTTCTTCACAATCTAAACTACTTTTCTAAACTACTTTTTTCACAGTCTAAACTACTTTTCTTTTGGAAAACTGTAAAAAATTTAAATAAAGTATGAGGAAATGTTCAAAATTTACAATTGTTGTGTTTAAAGTATTGCCACCCTGGTAGGCACCAGGGCGGGAAATATTATGTAAATCGACCCGACCGGCTCTCTATATGTTACATACACACAGAGAGCCGGTCGGGTCAATTGTTACGTACACACGAGCCTTCAATATATTTCCCACCAGTTCTTCTCTCTGATGCCAGCTGGTGAAAAATATAAGATGTCTAGTTATCGATTCATAATCATTATTTTTTTAAAAATATTACCTAACATTTCATTTATTGCTTAAATTTAGGAACCCTAAATTTAATGATGGCGATAAAAATTGATTGTTTTATAAAGAGTTACAGGAGTTCATAAAATAATATGTTTATTTAAAGTTCGCGAGCAGTCGTATGATATATCTTATACTTCAAATCATCAGCCAGCTTGACGTTATTTTTAATTCATTCCACGTTTATATTGAAGTTAAAGAATTTTGAGGAAAAATCTGCACTTAAAACTTTTAGAGCTGTCGGGTTATTTCAAACTATCGCACTAAAATTTCAATGCTATCGCACTAAAATGTCGATATTCAATTCACTAAGAGAATGAACTATATGCCTGTGGATATGGACTATATCTGAGAAAGGCAATTCCCAATTGAAATTAAATTAATTTGAATAGGGAATCAATATTTTTCGTAAGACTGAAAATGTTAAAATTTTTCAATTGCTGCATTAACAATATGGCACATTTGAAATATCTAACAACGATTATTACTATCGTTAGAAATAACGTAGTGGCACGTTTCATTGCTTTCTTTGAAACATTGAACAAATCCCACACTGAACATGTTAGTAAACTAAATTATTCAGAAAAGGGAAATATTGCGACAAAGCAATCTAAAAATAATGCTCGCGGAAAGTTGTCGCCGGAAACGACGTTATTAACAACGAGCTGAAATTTGACGGTAATTGACTACTCGAATTCCTTAATCGCACGCGGGCCTAATTATTTTAACTTCCTAATCGAAAGCCGACAAAACTGAAATGAAGGGTGATGTCGCAGGGGAAGCTCCATTCGATGGAAGAAAAAATATACATATTGTACGATCCAAAATATAGTTAGTAGCAAGCTTTAAACGACTCTTTATGTATGAAGGTCCATACGCAAACACGCACACACACACACACATATACGCGCGCACATACACACACACATGCACACACACGCATACACACACGCGCGCGCGCACGCACACACGCACGCATGCACGCACACACACACATATATACACAAACATATGTGTGTGTACGTAATATTTATAATTGTTCTTTTCTAAAACATTGGAATCCTTAATGTTGATATAAAAATTAACTTGAAACTAATACAGAGATGATAATGATCATAAAATAAAAATAATATATATGGTAATATACACGCATTTAATTTCCTTCGACTACTCGATGATTTTGATACATATATAAATACTATAAATAAAGTATGAGGTATGCAAGATGCAGATTTGTATCACGTTTTAGCTATTCATTCAGTAGATAAAAAACAAGTAATATCGCAAGAGTAATATTAGTTTTATATTTAATTTATCGAATGTATGCCTCTGCATGTATTCACTATTCTCTGACTTCTTATATTTTTTTTGTTTCATTTTTTTCCCGTATTTTTTGTTACTACGAAAATGATGAAATTAAAATTTACCTGCCAGAATTGTAGGGCTTAATATAGTAAGAGTATTCATTCATGTACTTATCGGATAAATAGTGCCATAAAGTAATTAATCAATTTTTAATTTTATTTATTTCAATCAAATATTATATACGTGCAATTTAATGTCTTACGTGTTAAATGTAAATATGAAAGTTTATCATCAACGCCATGGTTGACACGCAAACTTTTGAACAGTATTTAAAAATAAAAAAACACAAAATATTTTATTTTCATATCTCATGCTCAATCAATGATTAAATCAATGATTTAATTTAAATGTAATATAAATTTATATATATATATATATATATATATATATATATATACATATATATATATATACATATATATATATGTATATATACATATATATATATATATATATATATATATATATATATAAAACGAAAAACACAGCGTAAGGATATCTCTCTGTAGTTTGCAGTAAGTTATTTCCACCGAATCTAGTTTCGGAAAAAAAGTTCGAAACAAAACCTAATTCATATTGTTTTTTATACAAGTGTTGGCTTCATGGTCCGATGTTTGTCAATTTTTTTTTTAATTCGGTGAGTACGAATGTTTATTAAAAGTCAGAAATGTTCAAATGCAATTTGATTACAAGGACAGTTATTTTGCCGGACGCGCCTCTTTCAGCTTCGTTCATTAGATCGGCCTGGGAAAGTTTGTTAAATATTTCAATGCGCCAATCAAGAGAGTGAATTCAATGAGGCAAAATATTTCTTGTTTGCCGACAAAGGAATTAATTTTTAACGGTGATGATATTTTTCCTTTCCCTAATTTTGAAGTAAAAACGTTTATTCTAGCTTAAAGTATATTGTTTTATAAAAAACAATGTTAAACTTGGGGGTAAACTATGCTAGGATACTGCTAAAAATGTTGCTCATATTAGACCTTGAAAGATGTAAAATGTTTATTTATAGGTGGATTAAAGACATACATAGTAATGTACTTATGTTAATAATACAGGTAAGATACGCTTATGTTATGTGGATTAAAGCAAACGACTATCAATTACTAAGAACCACAGAATGGCTAATGAAAACATTTAAAATGTGTGATAAAAAATATCAAGACTTGTCACTACGAATTAAGCAAAGAGAATATTTCAGGAAATATAAAGAACTTCACTATTTAAGGACTATATTGTGGTCATGATTATCACATTGCGTCAAGTTTACAATGATTTGTTTTTGTAATATAACTAACATTTTATTTTGCTACTTAAATAAATATTATTTTCTGTGTTCCCCACGTAGCTTTGATAAAATGCTATATGACATTGTGTCATATAATATTTCTTAATATTAATTCTGTTTGTCATTGTCATTTTGCACTTTACCATGCCTATTTTTTATTTTTTATATATTTCAAAGAACTTTTGACACGGTTGACTAAACTCCTCTGGTACAGTTTTTCATTCTGCGTCTCCAGTTACGTAATAATTGTGTGCGAAATGATGCATATCATTCGAATGTTTTAGGACGCATACATGGTAAGAAAGTGGCAGATAAAACCAAAGACTCATGGAGAAGCTCAACCACTCATTGAGGTGGCAATATTTTATCGCGTTGCTGTCGCCAATTTGCCCCGCATATTTTTTCAAGTTGAAGCGCGTCGTAAGAAGTTTCACTTGAAAGATAGTCAATCGTATTTTAACTAGTCCTAGAGTTTTTGTACGAAAAATTAATATACTTATTAAAAATCGAAAGATTTGACTTAAATACATTTTTCTTGAATTTTTTTTTGTGTAAATTAAGGTTAAAAAACAATTCTTTGTATTTACTTAAATTCCATAAATATTTAATAAAGTCTTTAAAGTTCCCCCTTTCCATGGATACTTTCAGAGCTTACGTACGTCGCATAAACTAATGTAGTTAAGCCTGAGACTTTCTTTTATTTTATAACATATTATTATACAAAAGGTATAAATTCATTGACATTTAAAGAATAAATAAACAGAGTATGCGTGTGCATATTGTGTTTGTAAGTTGTTCTACATTTATTCTTGAAATGATCAAGTTGCGTTTAACACGTATATCATTTAATTAAATATATTCTGAGCAAATTTTTTACGTAAATATTTGTTGTGATATATTATATATAACACATTAACTCTAGAACACTACTCATTTCATATACACTAATACTACAGTGGGGCTGGAGTGCTCTCAAGTATTTTATGAATAAAAATAAATAAAAACAACAAAATGTTAATCAAAACATTTTATTTAGTATAATTCGCCATTAATATAAGTTACAAAAAAGAGAAAATAAAGTCATTTATTTAACTTTTCATTGCATATTTGACATATCTTTATATGATGCTCCGCACTAATATGATGCTGATAAGAGGAGCACGCGGTTTTGGATTTTCGGTCTTTTATACAAGGACAGAAGCAGCAATGACCGGGTTTGACATCTTGACGCATTGATTCAGCATTACCAACCTCAAGTTTTAGGATACCATTTATGGATTCTCAGATATCCCGGAGCAATCATGATAATTTAAATTTCTCTTGCATATGCGGTATTATAAGGGACATGGCCGATTCTTTAAGATATTGATGTCTCTTTTGAGTTTGATGATTATGATTAGCGAGAATAAATTATCTTAAGTAAATCAGATTTAACATGGATCAAAATTGTGTTTTAATACGTTCAAATACTTTTTTTCAACATTAGACTAAAGAAAAAAATGTTTACCCACAAACATTTTCTAAAATTTCCATAACAATGTTTGCTTGGAAAGCCAGGGAAAAACTGAAATTTATGATCGAAAAGTGAAATGACTTTCACAGAAACTATTTCAAATACGTCTAACCAATACAAAGCTTTAAGCAACATTTTTGCTTTAAGGACAATATGTTCTAAACACGAAGTTTCGATGATATTTGTCTTCTGATAACCTGCAAAGGATGGTTAATAACTTTAATTGGCCAACACGGAGTCGAGAATCATTTCATTATTTAATGGCGAATAAAAAGTAAAATGATTTTTGCCGCAAACCAAATATCGACTTTACATATAAAAAAATCGACTTTTAATAAAACTACTAAATAATATTTTTTTTAATTGATTAGATGTAAATATCACATATCACATATATGTATACGTATATATATATATATATATATATAATATATATATATATATATATATATATATATATGTTTGTTTGTACATATAGTGTAATTCTCCGAGTCCTGGGCTCTACCACAGAAGACTACAGCAGTATACTACAGCAGACTACTCAAATAAATGAAAACCAATTAATTAAGTTAAGCTTTCTGCAGGTGAGACGTCGCCAGAATCAATGTGATAACTTTAGAGAGTATTGGTTTTAAACATTTCCTCTCGAGCTTCATTTTTTATTATTGGGACATATTTCTTAAGATCCGGGAGAAGTGAAATATTTAATTTTTGGGGTCCTTCAAATGTATTTATTTTATCATTTATGCATATTTTTTCTGTAAAGCACGACTCGAACTCGCATAACGCGAGTTTCTCACACATTAAGGTACTTATAAACCTTTATGGGTACGTAGTATTTATATTAAATTGTTTACAAGCATTAATGTTTCACAAGGTAAATATCTAGCCCACTATATTTTTCACAGTCTTATAGACATGGTGTACATTTAAAAAAATGTCCTATTTTTTAGCCATAGTTTCTGTTAAAACTTTGCGTAGTCTTTTAAAAACTCGACCTTCTTTCATAATGTTACAACTGACTAGAATTTTCAAACAACACCGAATATTTTAAATTTAATGAAATTTTTTCACGTATTTAATTTGATTCCAATAAAATACATAATTTTAATTGTTAGCTATACGTGCCTGTAAATGTATTTTTTACGAATATTTTTAGAAAGTATTATCGTTGGCTAGTTATTGTATCAAGATTAAATCAATCACTACACAAATTAGTAAAAAAAAACTGTTTTCAATAACAGAGAAGAGTAATGTCACCATTGATCCATTAGTTTGTAATCATTATTTATTTGGCTGAGAAAACAATGAAAATAATATTTTTTTAAATTCAAATAATATTTTGTTATAAAGTATTAACAATTAAGCTTATGTTACCTGCAAGCACTAGAAAAATAAAGACATAAATATGTTATAAACGAAAATTCTATATATAAACACGTACTTCTTGATAATATATGTAGGTATGCATATATTGTCTCGACCACATACCCAGGAAACCCTAGAGTGGCATGCGCTTTGTCAGTACTCACTGTTAGCTAGTTACCTGTATTTTTTTAATGTGAATTACTAGCATTTTTACTGTTTCTTCGTTGGTATATTTAAGTATATTTTTATATTATTTATGGATTTTAATGTACGTTTCACTCTTTATAAACTGTTGTTTAAATTAACTTGAAACCTATATGTTCTCTTTCGTACGTTATTGTAAACATGTATCACATTAGTCTAGAATTACTACTCAATTCGTTTTGTTTTGATTATTAACACGCCATATTCTTTTATGTCAAGTTGGGAAATAGGATTTTTCTTTTAATTAGATAACAACCTTATGTACACGAATGTGATTTATTTAACTTAAATGATAAGTAATATATCATTAGAAACCTTAAAATAAATATTAGCACGATCTGTTTAGTTCTTAAATACCTTATCAATAAAAAATATATTATTTTTTTGAGTATTTCAGGATGAAGATACTTCTCTTTACTGGTATCTCTACAGCTAGGTTCCATAGCAAAACGTAAATTTAAATAAAGGTTTTATATGTGGTGCTTATTAGTATACGTAGATTTGTGAGAATGAAAATTAAATTTAAATACATTTGGTGTTAATTTTTACCGGCTTTATTTATTCTTCATCAACAAGTCGCTCTCCTTGGCATAGAAGAAATCTGGGTAGTAGTTAAGCTATGTCGACGTAAAAGAAAGAAAGTGACAAAAACTTTATTCATTCGTCCTGCTTATGAGAATTCAAAACTTGACGAAATTTCTTAAGCGATCGTTAAATAGGTAAAAATACAACATTAAACCGTAGTATAGAAAGATCTAGAAATATTTACTTTGCATCGAGAGTTACTTTATTAATGAATATACAAATATAGTTACTTCATTAATGAAATAAATATTTATACATGTAAAATACCTCGAACAATTATACCATTTAAAAAGTTTCAATGAGCTTTTATAGCGACGGCTTGAGATGTTTCAGCAATAGAATAGAGGTTCCTCTGAAGTATCATAATTGGGACGAATCTCGTTTAATTTAATAAATGAAACAAGAGCACCGTCGAGCGATTGACTCGTGTTCGGAGAACTGTTTTCATAATATCCAATTTTCGTCGGCTTAAAATCAACAAATTGTAATAAGTTTAAAACAATATTGGTCAAACAATATTGGCTGTTATACTCAAATACTCATATTTCTAAATTTCTAATAAGGATGAAAATATAAATGACATGAAAATTGTTTTCAAATTTAAGTTTGATATGATTAATAGAAAAATTAAAACAACCATTCCATTGGGATTAAATTAAAACAATGAAGAGAAAAGGTTATGCAATCCGCTTCTTACAGTAAATGGCTTACCTTAAAATGCACAACCGATTTCGTAATAAACATATTGCCATTTTTTAATTTAAGAACCTCTCAAACCGTTGGTACGATCATTGAAATTTTTTTAACATATTATTTTCAAACATATTATGTTTTAATTAAAGTTATAATAAATGATTTTTTTTGTCACCCGATAAAAATGTGGTAAATATTTTATAGTTTTAATGGGCTACAGCTCTATAATAACATTATTTTAGTGTTCTACTTGATTGTATTTCTTTAGCCTTCCTCACAAATAACAGTCTGAACAGCTTTTGCTTTGGAATACTGTGGAAATTTTAAATAAATTATGAGTAGACGGTTGAATTTACAATTGTTGTGTTTAAAGTATTTCACCCTAGTGCCTGCGGGGAATGTCGAGTAGATCAACCTGACTGGCTGTCTATGTGTACATACGAGCTCTCGAGATATTTCCCTCCAGCTCTTCTCTCTGACGCCGCTGGTGAAAAGTGCAAGATGGTCAGTTATCAATTCATAATTATTATTTATTATTAAATAATTCCTAATATCATATTTATTGTAGTTCATAAATTAAATTATGATAATGAAAATTCATTAAGTTTGTTAAAAAGTTAGAGGAATATAATAATAAAAATAATAATCTGTCTTTTTTTTCAAGTTTGCTAACTGCTTTCTTACTTTGTACTAAAATCATTACTTTCATGTTCTTTTTAATGTATCCCACATTAATCTTGAACTTAAAGAATTTCGAGAAGAAATCTTATGATTATTTGCACTTACTATTTTGAGAGCTGTCTAGGTATTGCAAACCGCTATCGCACTAAAACCTCTATATCCAATTCACATAGGGAATGAACTATGTGCCTGTGAATATGGACTATACCTAAGATGAAGTAATTATCAGTTTAAATTAAATAAATTTAAATTTTGAATCAACAAAACTAAATTCATCCCTGATTATTATATTTTACAATAATGGTAATCGTCCAACAATAGGCAGTTTTTCCATTTTGATTATTTTGTATTGAAAATACACTTATGTTTAGATTAGAATGCGGCTTCTCCTTGTACGAAGAATTATTTCACGCAGTTATACGTGGGAAAGTTTAATATGAAAAAATATTTAAAGGAAATGTTTATTTTAATATTAATATTAATGTTAATACTGAGAAGTTTTAGTAATAATAGATTAATTTAATAACTTCATTGCACTTGTTAATCTTCTTGCATTTTTTATATTAAATATTTAAATGTAAATGAATACTGATTCCAAAGTTGATTGTTACATAAAAACAAGTTCGTTAAATTTTTACTCTGAAAGATTGTGCAATTTACTAACAGAACGTCAAATTTTTTCCAATGAAAATACATGGATTTTCATTGGATTTTTCGAAACTTCGTACAAATTCCACACTGAACATGTTACTAAATTAAATTATTCAGAATAGGGGAATATAAATAAATTGTTTAAATATTTCACAACGTTATATGTCTAAATGTAACTTTGTACAAAAATTTATAATACCACTTACTCTTTATGTTCAGTAATATTACAATGAATGTTTGAAATTACAATGACAGAATGGTAACCAAAGTGTTCAGCGTTCATTGATTTAACGTATGTTGGTAACAAATGACCGCGTAAACATAAAGTTTGACGAAAATAATATTATGATAGATATGAAAAATAAACCCTTATAAAGCGTAGTAACTAAGTATACGTAAATGACTTCAATATTTTTATAAAATCTAAACCCATAAGATGCACGCGGAGATTAATAAAAGAATGGTCAGTAACTATAATATCAAGATCGTTCGACAATAAACTTGGAAACAATATTTTTTGAAAATTATAATGATGAAAAATTATCTGATGATCTCGATAAACTTTGACAATATTTACATATTTATGTAATGAAATATTATTATCGTCTAAAGCTTCATGAACCAAATGTTTCCTACAAAGGGCCATTTGCTATCATGAGCTCATCACTCGCCATGTTTTTTTACATTGTTTTCGTCGATCTTTCCTTATTTCGTCAATTAAACAAAGAAGGGGTTTAAAATATCATTTGATTAGGTGTACCCGATGATGAGAACTTATGCCAAAATTTGTTGTAGTAAGAAAAAGTTTTACGTGCCTGTGACAACATTATTATTTTGTGGATAACAATTACACTGCGGCTACAAATGAAAGAATTCTATAGGTTTTTTATTGTTATAATATTTTACGTTAACTCTTTCAATAGATAGACTCTAAACGGCATGACTGACTTAAGTAGTTTGTAGAAAACCAATATTGAATTAATTGGTCGGTGTAAAATTTGACTAAAATATTTTTTTATCGAAGTATCTCTGGCATAAAAAAGGTATGAAAATATGAGTGACCAATTATTTTAGAACAATTTATGTTTAAATAGTTTCCGATATGGTATAAATTATATAACTAATGTGAATAGTCGGTTATTTCTATTAATGTGCAAGAGAAGACAATTTGACTAAAAACTAAATGTACAATATTTGAACAATTTTGACATTAAATTTTACCTAGACATTGCGGTTCAATAAAAAACAATTTTAACAATATTAAACATTTATTCAATTACAATAAATGTACAAACGGACGGCCACTCATCCTAATACAAGCCCTACATCTTTGAATAAATGCATATGAAGAGACGCGCATAGCGTCGATAGCTGATTTTTGATGCGGTTGCTCTGATACGTCGACGTAAGGTCCCTATGGATCAAAGAGATTCTATGAGAAAGCTCCAATAAAAAAAATTTAGTGGATTTGGGTCCGGTGAATATGGCGGCCACAAAATTGGCTCCATATACCGATCCATCTATTTGGGTACTTTCATTTAAATGCGTACGAACAAGTAGAGCATCATGAGCGGGACAGCCGTCATTTTGTCACCAATAAAAATATTTCAGCTCTTCAGGCACCTCCTCCAATAAACCTGGGAGATTATTTTGAAGAAACTCTAAATAACTTTGTCCAGTAAAGTTTCTTGTCAATTTGAATGTACCTATTATTATCCTATTTAATGTTCCAATCCAATAATTTATATTACATTGGTGCTGGGATCTGACTTCGTTCATAAGATAAGGATTTTGTACTTGCCAGCTATAGATATTTTGCAAATCTAAATACCCATCTCTTTTGAAACATAATTCTCCCCACAGATTTGTTACAAAGAATTGAGAGTCTTCTTCCATCTTTGCCAGCACTAGTAAAAAGACAATCTTGTATTTTAATCTTTTGATTGACGAGTCTCCATACGGATTACGTGGTGTGTACAAAGAAGTACAAATTTCACTTCTTCAAAATATCGTGCACGGTTGATTTATTTTATGCCTGTGCATCGAGCTATTGCTCGCATAGATATAGAAGGATCTTTAGCAATTTCATTCAATACCACGTCTTCAAAATCAGATTGAGCGACTCTTCCAGTACTAGTACCACCAACACCGCTTCCAGGCATTTTTCCTTCTGTGTAACAAACATGAACTCTTATAAACATGCTGTAATCTAGGTGACGGGCATTGAGATCCCTTTCCCTACAAAGAGCTGCGGTTGCATTTGCATTGCCTCTGCATTCACCGTAAAGAAAATGCATAATTGCATATTCTTGTCGAATATACTGAATACGTGGCATTTTTAATCAAAAGCCAAGTCTTCAAAAATTCATAAAACAAAACAAGTTCCAATCAGTAAAGAAAACGAATATTCCAGTAAAATAGCCAGGTCGTCATTAATATCACAAAATAAGCAAGTTCCAGTAACAAAACGAATAGTTGAGTAAACAGCATAATACATTGTTTCAACGTTAATACAAAATAAATCACAATAATTGATAGCCGAACGAAACGAAAAAACCAACTCTCGTTCATATTCAGTCAACTCAAACCTTTTGTCTGCAGGAAAGAACAAAAGACAGGCTAAACGTCTCGGTACGGCGAGTGTGCGCGCTGGCATTCCGAGCATTTGGTGTAAATAATTTTAAATAAAATTTGATTCATTATTTTCATTAGTGAACGAGTCATGCCTGACAATGTTTTTTATTGAACCGTAATGACTAGGTAAAATTTAATGTAAAATAAATTGTTCAAATATTGCTCATCTAGCTTTTAGTCTAATCGTCTCCTATTGCACATTAATAGTAATGACCGACTACTCACATTAGATACGTAAGTTATACCATATCGGAAACGGTTTTAAACATATATTTATTTAAAGTTAATGGTCACTTATGTTCTCATACTTTTTTTATAACAGAGATACAGAGACAAAAAAAATATTTTAGTAAAATTTTACACCGAATAATTAATTTAATATTGTTGTTTCTGCAAACTAAAACTAAACTCAGTTATATCATTTAGAGTCTACCTATAGAAAGGGTTAACGTCTATCTATTTTATTAACTATCATAACAACAAAAAACAATAAAATTCTTTCATTTTTAGTAGCGAGTAGAAATTATCTCTTTTCTTAAAAAACTTTTTTTTTTAAATTATATCTTGGGTACTACTTGGGTGGGAGTTACAAAATTTATATTCTTTAACTACTCGAATATTTGAATATATACTTAAACGACGTTAATAGATACAAGCATGAAGACATACCGCGTTTACAAGTCTCAAAGAGCCGTTATCTGGTCAGAGTTTTTGAGATTCTGAAGAGAATATTTATCAGGCAGAGGGATATTTATTAGACCTTGGGAATAAATTAGAACGTCTCTATCGCCATTCTCACGACTTTGACTACTTTATGACCTAATAAAACATCTTAAATCATTCGTTCCTGGTGTCCATTTCGATATACATACTTTTAGAACTCATGTAACCTAAAAAGTCATTACAAAAACTAAATATAAGCATTGAGGCATAATTGACTCTTATTTAAAAATGTTGTTTCAAACAAAACATAATCGGTCTTTATGTGGGTAGGTCATAATATCCTGTTAAGTAATAACATTCTGCATAGATCAGTGCAAGGCTAAAACAATTAACGAAATTTACCTACTTTTCATGTCCTTTAACCAGATACTTTAACCTCTCGTTGGTAAGATGGGACTCAGTAACTCCAAACACACATTAGCTCTCCTCTGCGGTTGAAAGGATCCTGGCTCATGTGGTAGGCAAACGGAATACATCCATTTCTAAATCAAAGCATGAACTGGTTTTTCAGTTCATGCTTTGATTAAGAAATGGATGTATTCCATTCATACAGTTGCAGCATAAGAGCATGGAAATAGCTATGCCTAACAACGGGAACTTAATCTGGGATCGCTTTGGATGAGGTTCATCGGACAGGTCATATTTCCCTTCTTTGAATCTTTGGAGTCAGTGCTTGGCTGTGTCGTAACAGGGTATTTCTTTACTATCGTTGTGTACATAATGCTTGACGCTTTGCTGGTTTTTTGCCCTAAATGATATTCATGAAAAAGTAGTCCACTTAAAACTCAAAGAAATCTACCCATTTTTATTTATTCTTTATTCACCGATTACTCAATTGCAAACTGAACAGAAGTCCAAATTATGAATATGTATATATATATATGTATATATATATATATATATATATATATATATATATATTTATATATATATATTTTATTTTTATTAGCCCGTCAGTAAAGAATTCGATTCGCAATTACACAGCTATTACAAAAATTACAATTGTACATAAAAGTTGAAATGTGAAAATCTGAAGCATTCTATTAATGAAATAAGGAGTATCCTCCAGGTAATACGTCACAACACATCATCCTGAAATCCACCCTCGGCAGTCAACAGATAGTTAATGCTTTAACTTTCATGTTTATAAAGATGAAGGAATTCGACGTGATTCCTTGTTTTGGCACATTTTAGGATAATTCATATTAATTTCCTTTTTATCATTCCAAGTTATTTCAGTAACATTAGTTTAATCAGTTTATTGACTTTGTCACACGACTTAGATTTTGGAGGAGGTATGTAGACTTAATTCCATCTTCATTTCGCCAGTTTAACTCTTAATACTTCTTATCACAAAGTGTAATTTGCATTGTGAAGTCATTAAGTATAAGTTTGAAATGTAATTCGACTATTCACTGTGAAAATGGTAATTTTTTCCCTACTTTACAAAATTTTACATGTTAGTTTCCTGTTCAACTATCTTACAGTAAAATTAAATTACAACTATAATACCAGGCAAACTTTTAAACGTATTCAGCAAAAGCAAATTTCCAATTTGGTTTCAAAACATTGCATATTAAAATGTAGGGCAGCCAATTTTCGTTACACTTGAAGTACGAAGAAATGCGGTTAGAGTAACCACATGGTTATAGCAACATTTATTTAGTTAAATAGGTCTGACCGCACACAAAATATTTCTGTCGTGATTAGAACAAATTGTAATTCCTCTCAGTAATTTAAAACTTCTTTTAGAACTATTGTAACGCCTAAGAATATGTCAATACCCATGCGAGTTGATACGTATATGTAATCCAGCAATTAATTCATTTTATCAATTTTCAATTAAATTTCCTAAAATTAATGACTAGACCTATTTTACAGCAGTGATGCGAGTTACTGTTATAAGCAAATATTTCAAGTTTACATACCCTTTTACTAATCGAATCGGTACTCCGATTCCCGCAATTATTAGAGTTAACTGAAAGGGTGTAACCGGCCTCTCTGAACTTGTAAAAGATTGCCTACTTTTAACTTTTAACACTATCGTATACTGTTTTTGGCAAATGAAAAATTTTCCTCCTGAATAGGATATTATCAAAGAATTAACACTTATAAATTTAGTTTGAGCCTTATAATAAAAATGATAGTAACGCAACACTTGACATTAAATAATATTAAAAAAATATCTCAATTGCATAAAACTGAAATTCAATCATGTTTCTCAATACTTAAATGAGAGAAAAAGTGTTTCTTGCTATTTAACATGATTTTCATAGTTTTTTCATCTATTGTTTATTTGTTCATACCAGTTTTAGATACAATAACAGTTACTATATCTACAATATACATATATTTATAAAGTCTGTTATAATGCAATATAGATAGTGACGAAATATGTCAAGAAAATGTTTACCATTATAATACTGCGATTCAGATTGGTTAAAGGATTGAAAATTATAGGAAACTCATTGAATGCACCGAAAGGGGTTATTCTTGGCAAATAATTGGATATTACAATTCATAAGATTTACTAATAATAGATTATGTTTTGATCGCCTTTGAGCTGCAAATGGTAATATTATTGTTGAAATATTTGCATCATCTTGGGCAATTGTCAGACAGCTATGAGTCAATTACCGTCCTCACAATAGCGCCTCGTACTGTAGTTATGCGTGTGCCTTCTGTAATACACACCGTTTCCTTCGAATTGCAAAAAAATTTAGGATTAGGAATGAGGGTTATATGAAACAGATAGATAATTTAGAAATATCGACAACAGACCAGCTAATAATAATATTAAGCATTTTGATGTTGGATTTTATCATCATTACTAATAGGCAATTAACTAAAACATCAAGTTTTGCTCGAATGTTTTCTAATGATGCAGCATAATACAGCGAGAAAGAAAATAGATAATAGTTATACTTAGGATAGAAAGTATTCTGATATTCGGGCATGTGGTCAAAAATGGGTAACAATTTCAACAGCGGAATAAAAGCGCGTGTAGGTAAAAATATAAAAATACGAATTGAAATTAAAGGGAAAAAAACCATGTTAGTAAAATGGACTAGAATATTTCATCTATTAAAAATAATCCGTCACTAAACAATTTAAATAATCACGGTTCTTAAAGTAAAAGATATATCTTTTATGCTGACTCTTTTTTTAAATTATATTATTGATAACCAATTAAAAATTGTTATTGATAACCAATTAAAAATCATGGATTGGCGAAGGACTGATCCTCTAATTGTAAAAATTATTTCGATAATTATTACAATTATATGACAAGTCTTTCGTAAATTCGTTAATTTTTTTTAATCTGATTTAGCGTATAATAGTAGCCTTACATTATTTTGTAACTAAAATGAAAACATGTGTTTTATATATTTTGATAACCAGTTTTAGTTATAACAAATTACGTCTATTCGACAATTACCAATTATTCAAATATTTTTTTTCCGATTTTATCCATTTACCAGACCAGTTAACCAAAATGGTTGTGCACAATTACTTCATCTTTCATATGCGGCTTTATCGAGGCTTTTCTACAAATATAGCTGGGGTACAGAAAATGATACACGACACCTTTTTATTACGGAAAAATTCTTAATTGAAACTGAACATATACGCAAAGTGAATAAGAAAGCAAAGTCGGCAAAAAGCAACAAGTCATTTTTTGTATCTTTGCATATCCTGTAAAAAGGAGCAACATAATTATTCAGTTCAATCATTAATTTAGAATCCTACATTTAATATGATAAATGAAAAATGCGTGTATTTGTTGTTTTTTCATATCACAATTGAACAACATACCAACGTGATCTTTGGCACATGAGTAGTTGTTGGGACGGGAAATAAAATCGACTTGTCGTTCCAGGAAATATCATTCTGATATATTAATCCTAATAATTATTATAAATGCAAAAGGGTGTTCGTTTCTCCTTTTTTCATATCAGGTCGGAACAAAGCTGCTTTAAGAAAAATCTTTTCCTAACTAAAATTACAATCCCAAAATATTATTAAAAAGGGAAAGTGTATTTATTTGTCCTTTCCTCACGTCACAACGGAACAACGGATCGAGACGGTTTTTCGCATAGTGGAAGTTGGTGGGTCGAGAAATGACAGACTAATTTTCATGTTGGGGAAATTTCATCGTAACTGATAAAATAAATCTAATCAGTATTATAAACGCGAAAATGCATTTGTTGGTCCTTCTTTCACATCGGGCCGGAGTAAATGATCGAACGGTTTTTTTAAAGAGCTCATTAATGGGCCGCAAAATGATAAAAGCTACTGTTTACTTTGGGAAATGTCATACTAGCCGATATAAACCCAGTTAATGGTGTGTTTGTTTATCCTTCTTTCACTTTCCAATGGAGCTACAGGTCAACATAATTTTTATCTCATCCTAACTGACATTATAATCAAAACCATTATTTAAAATTTTAAAGCGTTTTCGTTTGTGCTTGTTTCTCGTTGAAACTGAGCAATGGATCGGAGTAATTTTTTGCACACTGATAGTTTGTGGGCTCATAAATATCATAGGGTACTTTCTAACCAGGTAAATCTAATACTAGCTAATATTACAATACCAAGTAACATTAAAAATGCAGAAGGACATTTATTTCTCCTACTTTCATTTCACAACGGAAAAACGGATCGATGTGACTTTATGTACAGAGGTAGAAGGTTGGCTGGGAAATGACACAGTCTATTTTCCTTCCCCGGAAATCTCATTCAAACTAATATAAAAAATTCTAACTAATTTCATTGTCCTTCTGTGTTTGTTTGGCCTTCATTCGCGTCGCAACAAAGTAACAGATCGACGTATTTATTTGAAGGGCCGGGAAATGTTATAGACTACTTTTATTTTGGGAAATTTAATTCTTTTTAAAAATTCTTATTTGAAACAAACAAAATATATAAACGGAATGAAGAATGAATGGCAAAACGGAGTCACGAATAGACTTAGCTTCCTTTTTTTAAAGTTATATACGCAATATATGTTAGTAACAGAATTACTTCCTTTAACTATAATTTAGAGGGAATTTTTTGGCTTTTATCGTCGTTCGTATTATAAAGGCACGAAAATAAAGGTTTTGAATTTAATTTCCCTTAATAGTTCTAGATGGCGAAGTATATTTTAATTTCTATCTATATGTCTTTAACTATAACCACGTCAGCAAAGCCGTGGGTACGTTTTTTATTTCTCATATATTTTTTCACCATGACTAAATTAGTGTTATTCTAGAATTTAACTTGGGTAGAAGTTTTTATAAAAAAGGAGACTTGTTATGTCGTTTCATTCGTTTGGATATATTTTACATTGAAATAAAACCTAACAAACGGATGGACAAAATAATTGCAATACTTCTTAAGTGTTTCCCTATTACGACAGTTTATCAGAAGGAACAGGTGAAAAGCATTATATATCCGAATTAATAGAATGCAATCAATAATAAGAATAGTAAGCCCGAGGAGTAATTAATTTGATCATAATTAGGTTAACGGAATACCTTGGTTTTTTTATATTACATATAGCTTGTAGCTGTAGGTTCTCGTCAAATATTTTTTCTAATTTTAAGCTTATTCCAAAAATTAGGTTCTACCTACGAATTGTGAGATATGTTTCGTTTTTGGCAAAAATTTTGATAAGGATTAATGTTCAATTTTTAGTTCATATTGCTACAAAAGCAAGTTTTTTTTTAAACTTTATACACGTATGTATTTTTTCATTTTTTTAAATTTACACACATATGTATGTTTTTAATCATTAAACAAAATCTCTTCATTTAATATTTTTATTTCAAGATTGAAAAAAGGTCTAATAAAACTTTAAAAAAATTAAGTTACTTGTAATATCGTCTAAAAGTTATTTGATTTTTTTGAGTTAATATTAGTAAGAATACCAAGTTATAACTAAGAAATTATTGTATGGTCCTCGGTTCTTAAAACGTTTGCAAAATTTTAAATAATTCGAACGTCTGGAAGTGGGCAAAAATTTATTTAAAATTTCCATTATCTTCATATAAACATATATAAAAGTATCAAAAGTTAAGTCTAGGAAAAGCTAAAGGCAATTAGCTTTAACATGTAATTTCTTTATATGGCCCAGGGATTCCCAAACTGCATTTAGTAATCACTTACCCTATAGTTGCACTAATTTAATAAGTTAATTTATAAGAGAGAAGCATGAATGCACTTTACATTTAAAATTATTTAGTGGATGTCTTTAAATAATCTTAAAAGAGGGGTAAAATAATAGTGAAGACATGCATAATTTAATATAAAATTCCAAAAACGAGATAATTGTGGCTTAAGTTACAAAAATATTTGGAAATCAGCTTACTTTCAAAATTGTTAAGTCTCAAAGGTTTAAAAACATTTAAAAAAGGGGTTCTGCTAAAATAAAGAATCGATAAACGTCATGCGATATAATTTCTGTATTTTTTTAACGGAAGAAGATAATTTCCCTAATGCTGACGGCATTAAAATCAATGAACTTGATGTTTCTTTTCATCTCAAATAAATTATTAACTTATTAATCATGCTGCTCAACGTTTATAGGTTGCAAACGATTAGGAATATCGATATATATATATATATATATACATATATATATATATATATATATACATATATATATATATATATATATATATATATATATATATGTACGTTTGTGATAATTATAATACTCAATATATTTAACAGCAAAGCTCGCAAGAAATTCATTGTATTGTGGCTCTAATTTTTTCATGGAGGGACTAGAACTTTTAAAGCACTCTTTTCTATGGAATTTCACTTTAATTAAGATCTCAACTTTTCCCTTAATTTATGTTTTTTTTCCTTTCATCTTTAGAATGATGAACTTTGGCAATAGGTCGCATTAACCATTCCTGGTCTTCAATTTGTTTAAGGCGGCACTATTATATACTCTTATTACGCCAAATTAGGAAATCCCGGCTATAACACAAGATATTTTTTGTGTTTTAATGATATTAAAATTTATGTAATTAAATAAACGTCATCAAGGGTTTTTACAATAGACAACGCGACCTAAGCTTAGCTATAAAAACAACAACGGCTCCAGTGTCAATGAGGGCATTGTCGAGACTTTGGTCCTTAGATCTGAGTTCCTGTAAAATTATAGCGTATGCCGGACATATAGGATGTCATGTTCAATGAATTTAGTCTTAATTCATGTTTTTAAACTTAGTCTTATTAGGTTCCAATACATGCTCGAAGTCGTGGTTAAATTTGATGATTATTTTTAATTCCTTTTTAATGTTCTCCTGCATGCAGACTTCCGCTAGCGCGAAACATCAATATGCCCTTGACTAAGTAATCATCATAACGTCTTTCAACTTCATTCACCAAGAACCACGGTCGTCCAGTATAATAATCAAATCGGAACGACATGCACTACTTAAAATGTGCATGATCAATTCACATGCTGACTCATAACTAGATATTTAGAGCGTGACTCTGTTACAAAGTTGGGTCATAAGGAAACCTTGATTCCGTTTGTCACAATTTTCAAGTCGATGACTTTTCGATGACTTGTTTCATTCTGTATAATGCTTGATTCAACTCTAGAAGTGTACTTAGTACTTTCGTACTGATGATGGCGCTCAATCGATTAATTAATAAATGAAAATAGATAAACTTACATTTTTAAGAGGTTATAATCAAGTATTAATATTTCTATATGAATATACAAAATCAGACATATAGACAAAACCACATATCTGGACAATGCATATAGCATTCGCCGGAGTTGAGTTATGGAAGTCCCAAAACAGTTGCAAAATGCTTCATTTGTGTACCAATACAGGAATTTCCCAATTATTTAAAATAATGTTAAAAACTTTAGAAGTAATTTCCCAAAATTTTCCAATTTGCGTGCTAAAAGGGCGTCTATTCCACAATACACTTAGTCCTTTTCTCTTATACGTTCTATCCTGAATATTAGTTAAACTGAGGATCAAGATTTCGCTTCATTTGTTTAAAAATCGTGTATTTACCGTAGAGCTTTACAACATATTTTATTTATCTATGGTTTAATAATTAGAGATTATGCAAAATTAAAATATATAATCTTATTAAGCAGCCACATCGAATGAATTCTGCTAATACTACGGCAAAAATTATTATAGGAGAGGTTTTAAGATTACATAGATTATATGACAAAATGTTAGGATTTTAGACCATTGGTTTTAAAAGTTTACGTGTTTAGGAAATAATACAGAAGCAAAATTAGAAGGGGAAGTAGAAGGTATTGGTGTGATAATGGATACCTTAAATAATTTAGTGAACGTATTTGTTGTTCGACTAATATTAAAATTTCTGAAATGTCCTTGAATTTTTTTTTACGCTTTGTGTAATGTCTGTGATACCTTATTGTTTTAGTTAAAGTTTTTCAGACATATATCTTCATACTATATGCGTAAGAAAAACTAAATAATAAAATAATTTAGTGCATAACGAAATAGACGTTTATATTATTTAAATACAAAACATTTATAGCATAAATAATTTATGTTTAGATGAATAACTGATTATACAGTTTACACGACACATTCATCTATCGGTCGACCTAGATATAAGTAAACAATATTTCGGAATTAATAATAATGATAGCTGCTACAAAGTTTCTCAAAAATTCCATTAATAAATATCAAAAAAGAGAAAAGTTGTGTGGACTATTCTTTAACGTACATCAGATAGGAGAACAATACATTATATATTGCAGCCTTAGCTACACATAGCTTTTGGGCCCAGCGTCAAGTTTTTACTGAACTGAGTGCTAACGGCGGCATGGTAGTTACTAAGTATTTCATAAAGGTTTTTGTGCACTTCGCTTGAATATAAGAACTCACATTACGTGGGTACTTTAAGTATAAAAGTCTGAAAATTTAAAGGCAGACAACCATTTAGAATATTTATTTATATTAAGTGGGCTACTAATAAATTCATCTTCTCAACTGACAAAATTATTTAATTGTTATTACATGTAGCTAATAAAATCAATCTTCAATCTTTAACAGCACCATTGTTATCTATCACTTGTCCCATCATGCCTTCAGTGATAAATTTCCTACCTTATGCGTCTGGATTGACAGACATAAATACATCATCAAATTTAACCCTTAAACAAATAAATTGCACTTTATAATGTGCGCCTCCTTTATGATAAGGTTTTCCAAAATTGAATACTACGCTATGAACGGCAAAGCAATACGCCCACAATAAATGTATTTAAAAAAAATCAATTTAAAAGAAGATCACAAACAATAATTTTATATTTCAATCCATGCTACTGATCTAAACGAGTAACATGCTACTGATCTTGCAAACGTATTTAGAACGTAGATATTTATTAAGCTAATTTTTTTTAAATATATAGTAAAATTCGATATATATTTTGTTCACATTCTATTTGGCCTACATCGCATTTCGAATCCCACACAACTGAAATGGACAGTAGTAAAATATAATGAATATTCTCGATGCTGTTAAATTTGTTTAGTAAAGGTACTGGGTTAATAGTATGAACTGTACTATGAAAACATGAAAATAATGTTTGTGCGAAAATTATTTTAATTATTTTCATATTTTTGGCGTTTCCAGAAATGTGTACATAAATTTCCAGAATATACTCCTATCTATTTATAAAATGACATATATGGAAACCTTGTTGTGCAAATTTTACTCATATTTAACGGTTTTTTAACGAATGCAGGAGGGAACTTAAAATAAATTTGATTAACGTTATGTGCAGAAACAAATTAAACGTACCGCATATAATTAAAATGAAGAAGATGAGAATAAGTTGGAAAATTGTACAACGTAAGGGAAAATCAACAACTAGTTAGCAACTAATGTAACACCATTTTTTAATTTTTGCTCGTTATTATAACAAGAAAATAGCATTCAAATTGCTACATTAATTTGTGATGTTGCTGATAGGTAGCCATTTCTCACACCAAAGAAAATTCGCTAATAAATTACGTGAAAATGTGATACAGTTTTCAATATATCAAAAATCTTCATTTAAATCGTTTTACTAAATCTCCCTATAAAAAGGATAAGAAAATACCATGTGAAAAATTGAGTATTTATCTACATAAATAACATGAAATTTGTAAAAACGAAAGCATATTTCCCAGTTCACAAAGTAACTGCACGCTTATCTTATATTAATCAAAGGATCACCCGAATTATACCAAGTGCTAAGAACACACCTAGCACAACTTTAACACGCAACAACCACTTGCGTTACCGTAACTCCACCGCAAGGTACTCATATTTTACATTTTTTACGAGAATATACGTTCCCGACTAAGTTGTCAGATAATGGGCGGCGTATATTTTATACACGAAGACTAGCGCTGCTGTATAATGCCATACAGATAAAAAGTATTCACGATATATTTTTATGAATATTTAATAGTATAAAATTCCATGCGAATACATTTAACACATGGTGTTTTGTTATGAAATTAACAACGATTAACAATAATCTGTCGTACGCAGTTGGTTGTTTGTAGAGTGTAATTTTATTTGGTAGCTTACACTACAAATAAATCGCAGTATTTAAATTTTACTAGTACCTATATATTTCGTTATAACTATTATTTTTTTAGTTATTTGTTAGCTTAACTCAAAATAATCCAAAAAAACATAAAAAGTCAAATCGTTGTTACTACTACAATATATGCTGAAAATCTCTCTTTTACTCAACACAAATTTTAAAATAACAACTGGCATTTTTGAGTCATTTTGATTATTTTTTTTGCACTTGTCTTTTTTATAAAATTAAATCACACATTTTTATGTTTACTTCTTCTGCGTTGCGCACAGTTTTCCAGGCAATTCTATGGACTTCGGTTAGGTATTGCTTCTTATAAAGTTTTGATTATAATTTTTTCGAGAATATTTCATCTTTACCGGCCTCACACAAAGCCACACATTCGACCAGGGTACTAGATAAAGCCACTACCTTATATTGTCATGATATATTACGTATCCAAAAAACTTAAAATAACATCTAGAATAGGAATTCCTATCTAAAACGTCCGAGGTTCAACTAGCACGTACATATCCAGCAATATTCGAAATATCTTTAGTATACGTTAGGACATAATATTTAATATAGTTCAAGTATTTAACACCCTTTTTGCATGTTTTCAATGTATCTCACTGTTACAGCTATTAAATGTACTCAAATCAAAAACATAGTATTAATGATCCGGTGGAGCATAGACTGAAAGATACTTCAAACTGTCTTTGAGCTATTGAAAAAAAGAATATAAATATCCTATTTAAATTTTTTACTTTTTCAAACTTCTCATATAGGTGTTTCACCAATTTTTTCTCTTCAGCAAACAGGGCTATAAATGTTTTGGGATTTCTAGATGAAATTACAAATAAACAAGATTCATATGTAGATTTATTTTAACCTAATTCCTGTAGACAGTTATCCACTTTATTTTATCAATGTCTAACTTATTGTCTTAACCTGTAAGTAGTAATTTTTAATTTTAGAACTTTCTTTTCTAAATTTCTGAATTGCAACCTCATCCAGTTGGCCGTTTATGAATGACGTTTTTACATTTAAATGGATAATAATTAAATCTAATTTTCCAATTATTGGTAATGGCATTTTAAAGGTAGAATATTTAAGCACGGTAACCAAGTCTCTTCATGGTCAAAACCAACTTTTTGTGTAAATTCTCTTGGTCACAATGTAGCCCTGTATCTAACTTCATTGTTATTGTTTATTTTCTTTTGTGTGTAGTGGGTGTACAACCCACTTGCACTGAACCAACGTATCTTCACTTGGTTTGTCCACTATTTTTAAGCTAAATTTGCATGGAATAATTGTAACTCTTCTCCCGTTGCTTTGCACTACCGTTTTCTTTTTGTCTATTCATTATTTCTTCACATGTTAGATCATCTTCCCATTTATCAAATATTGTTAGTCACACGTATATTATTGTAGCCATAGTTTCTTCTCTCACACTTCAATGAAGTAGGTCTTATAACAGGTATCATATTATTCACCTCTTTCTTCTACACAATTTCATAGAATTTATCAGAGCTAGAAAGACTTATTGTATCATATACTACATATTCGGTATCTAACGGATTTAATACATATTTTTCTCTTTTTTCTTCTATTCCAGGAACTTTACTCCTATTTTGTTCTATCACAACATATATATTTTTTAAATCTCTTCTGTCCTCCGTTATAACAGCGTCCTGCTGGCGATAATACTATTTTAGAGATTTGAGCCATCACAGTACTCAAAAATTTGGATTTTTATCTATGAAAAATGTATAAAGTGTTTTTAGTAATCCTGGAGTCAATGTACTGTTCCGTATATACATGACAGTATTTACTGCTTTAACCCAAAATTATTATTCAATAGTAACATCAAATAATACACACCAAGCTCTTACCAGCTCTGTTTTGTTTAATATTTCAAACAAATCGTTTTATTCCGGAGTATACATATTAGTTTTGTGAAACACGATTCCTGGTGTCATTTTAAGGAATAAATTTTCCAATATTCAATTCTCGACACCTTTATTTTCTTATCTATTTACTTTCCTACTATGAATTTTAATTCCTTGAAATACTTTATTACTTCAATTTACAACTTATGGAAGTACATGTATATCATTTGGCTGTAATCGTCTAGAAAAAGCAGAAAGTAACTTAGAAAATATTTTTTATGAAGCCACAAACGTCCACATGTACCACCTCTAAACATACTTACGCATCTTGAACTTCTGTGGGACAAAGGCACTCGTGATAGTTTCTCATGAATTACATCTAAATATTGTCAGTTTCAACCTTGTCGGAATATGACATGCCAACAACTGGGTCATTTTATATACTGTGCGAAACCTTATTATTTAAATAGCTCATCCTCCTACGCCAATCCAATCTAGTCATTGTTGTTGCAGAGCCCGCATAGAAACTTTTTGACTTCTTATATTATTCGTTCACCATGTCAGGTAATTTTACTTTTTCAACCAGTACATTTTGCTGATTGCATATACTCCCAAGCATAATACTGGTGCTTATAATATAGTTAGCTCCTAAGGTTTCTTGTATACTTTGGTTATAAATACATCTGGCGTCAATCATGTGAGCGCTAGTATTTGAAACAACGTATCAAACAGTTTTCTTGAGCGATGTTCTTAATAAAAAGGCACTAAAATTTATACTTTCATTGTTTTTATTATAAATGCACTAGTTCGTATAGTGCCTAATTTGTTTACATTTGTAACAACGGATTCTTTGGAAAAATTTTGGAGATAACGTTTTTTTAAAACTTTGACACATCTGCAGTGCAAACAATTTTACCACCTACTTTGTGATGCCACTGCCAACTTTTCAACAAAGACGCTCTTCCGTTCCAATTGTAACAATCCCTGTACTTATATTAAAAAAAACTGCTTTAACGACCTGTATACCAACTGATATTCCTTGCCGTTTTCTAGCCATTATGATTGCTATAAAATTTCTTGTTAATCCCGCGAATAATAAAGAACCAAACCACTTATCGTCCATTAAAATCCAGTTTCACGCAATTTCTGTTCCATATCCACCATTTGGATCGTAGACTTGCAATCTTCTAATCAAATCAGGATTAATAGTGTTAATAAACTAATCCTTTGTAAAAATTCTGCATCACGAAAGAGCTGATTTTTAGACTTTATCATACCACCACAAATCTATCATCCTAATCAGCATAACTTTAGCTTTTTAGGCATTTAAATTGTTTTGTGGTTTACAACTAGTTTTTTAAAATCAGTAAATATCATTGTAAATACTAATTATAACTAAGCAAAACACGTTAGTTATAAGCGAAACAATTAATTGGAATATTTAGTACTAATAATAACCGCGTACAGTCAGTGTTATACCAATTAAAGCAGATTTGAATATTGAATTGTTAAACAGTGTAAATAATAATCTAACCAATGATGCCCTGATATCAGATTCGTATTGTAGAGAATTTTTAGAAGAAATTTATTTTGAAATATTATTTAAAGAATAACATATTTCTTGCTGAGAATAGATTAAACGGACTAATTGTACTTCAAGTAATTTATTTTAATGGTATAATATTATGTATAGAATTATTTATGGTACGGAACACTAATCACAAATTTGAGTTGCACTTGAATACAATTACTATGAACGACATTAATAAAATTAAAGCATTTAAATAAAATAATACGTAATTTTTACGGACATCAAAGGAAATAACGCATTATCAAAGACAGACAATATAACAGAGTTCATAATTCTATCACAGCATGATTGTTTATAAAAGTAAAAAATATTACTCCGTTAATGGTCTTCCCGAGTTCATACCAAACCATAAGGTATCGTTATTACCAATTCGGTTTAGCAAATGCTATTTACAGTATAAAAGTATCTATTTTATTAACGAGCCTGTAAGTTCTATGTTTAAAAAAAGTGTTTAGAAATGTACTCGTACATTGAAATCATAAAAATTCAGCACTTTCACCGGTTTATCTAATACGAGGGGAGAAAATTTCACCGGAATGGAAAGGTTACAAGTCAAATAAAGCAAATAAATTGTACTATTTTTCTTTTCAACATAATTCCACCGAGTTTAATGGGTTTACTGAATCGTGAGTTTAATTTCTGCCTATCATTAAAAAAAATATTGATTCTGTTTGCCCCCAAAAAAAACCAAAATGACTTCATCCACTTTTTGATCATCAAGAAATTTCTCCTCACTTGGCCCTTTTTAAAATTTGAGGCCATGTTATAATCGTTGGAAGCCTAGCCCGGACTATAAGATTAATGATCCAGAGATTCGAAGCCCCTGCTGAGAAAAGCAGCCATCTTAATATTGCCCTTATGAACCGGTTCGTAAAGTAGCACAGTTTCCTAATTTTCCTCGCCTGTTTTTCTTTGACGAGTTTTTAAATGTATAATGACATTCTTTTCCTTGTAATGGATCTTTAAATTTTATGCAAAAATGGTAGCCATCAATTTTGTGGCCCATTCTGAATTCTTACATTTCTTATCATGTACTTTACTTTTGCATCGGCTCCTATTTAAACTAAGGTTCAAGGTGATGAACTTTAGTTTCCATCCCAGTTACATTTTATTTAAAATTAGGAGTCGGATTCCCGCCACGGATGTCCAAAAATTGCTTTGATCCTTGGAATCGTTGTTGCTTCTGAGGTAGCGTGAGTGTTATAGCGCCCGAGCTGGGCATTTACTTTTAAAGTGGCAAGATGATCATATAAAATACTCAACAAGTAGTATTTGATAGACTGATACCTGTCAACGCCATTTTTTACTTTTCCGGCGGTGTGTGTTATCATGTATCTTCTGCGTGGAGACATCAACTGGTCGTTTTAGCCAAGGTCGTCTTGAATTAACTTTGACATATTTAAAAAAAACCTTATCTCATGATTTTTCCAAGACATTTATTCTGATAAACTACTCCTTTCCCATTCATTATAATTTGAGAATTTTTTCTTGGCTTGGAAAGAAAATTTATCAGGGCACGAAATCCAATTTACTCCGAAGTCGCTGTTCTTTTAAACTAACTTATTCAAGTCGTTTTTGTAAGGCGATATGACGTAAACAAATCACGACTTTAAGCTGACACTTGACATATACACCTCTAACAAGTTTCTAATTAGTAACATACAAAGAGAGCGTAATTAACACCTTGCCTTCCCCTCCATTATTTTGACTTTTAGGACTCAACAAGTATTTAAAACAAAATTTTGAAACCGTGAACGTAAAACCGCACACGTGACCAATCGCAGAAGTTAAGTGATACTAGAAAAAATCATGTCTATATCAAGCCAATTGCTTACATTAAATTAGCAAACAACAATTAAGACACAGTCCATGACATCACATACAATTGGCAAATTTGTCAACATCTATATTATTTATCAATTAGAGTTGAATTACAAGGAAAAAAATTAAAAATTATAACAACATGAACGAGTAGAAATTAAAACGAAATAGTATTACATTAATGAATTTATGCTGTTCAATATTTTGTTTAAAATCGTGTTAAAATGTTCTGAACAGATAATATTCGTGGGCCCATGAGCTGATTTTTTTTATACACATTTTCAACTACCGGTATAACTATTGAGGTACTGAGGTATCTTTGCCTTGCAACCTATAATTTTATTTTATGATCCATCCATTTTGAGCCATATTTTTATATACGTGTGTATATATATATATATATATATATATATATGCGTATATACATATATACATATATATATATATATATATATATATATATACAGTATTTGATGACTAGTCTTATTAAGTTAAGTTTATATATAAGAAGAAACAGAATAATCGAAACAAACATTTCATCTAATGACTTGGAATTAAAACATGATCACTGAAGAAAAAATGAGAAAGTGTCGTCTGTAAACTGCTAGTACAATGGTTATTGTTAGTGTTTTTTGCTGAAATTCAAAGGTAACAACACAAAAAGTAATAAGTTATTGCGCGAAATGTAAAAAGGAAATTGTGCACTTGATTCATGCACAGTTCTAAGTAATGAAACGAAATAATATGCAAAACTATATTAAGAAATGGAATGATATTCACTTAGCTTCTGCGATGATTCAGGATACGTAGATATCATACTAAAAGTAAACTTTTTAATAAATAGAATATGAAATGAAAAGAGTTTTTCTTCGACAAATTCATAACATTACAGTACAACAAAATGTAAGAGACATGAAATATTAATAAGAGATATCGAATACTTCTGCGTTTCTGCTAGCCGTCATTCATGAAGCCAAACCTTAAGCTGGTCGTTTTATGTAGGCCCTGGCCTACATGGGAAAGTTCAAACAAATAATAGTCTTAACCTTTTAATCTGCACTCATCCAGTCCATTTAAGCTATTAAGAACGGATATTTGTATATGTACCTTATTTTCCAATCTACCTTATATCCTATCAGTTAAAGTTAATTTCAGTAATAAGAAATTGGTTCGTGTTTGGCATTAGATAATATTGCCATATTGAATATTTTATTGAATAATTAATACCTAATATTAACAGTTCTTTTTCTGCTGAAATGTTTGATTGGGAAAAATAACAATAATGTGTTAAATATTATCTTAGTGGCAAACTCATATCTCATGTCTGCTAGAATAAGATGGATCAGGTTAAAATAAATCAATCAAATACAAATTAATGTGGAGGCTAACATATTTTAAACTTTACTTTTTTTTATTTATCTTATGAACCATTTTTATATTAAGGCAGATTAAAAAGTTTCCATCAATAAAACAATAATCAACAGCTTTTATATACAGATAACAGAAATAAATTTGATTTTATATATTTTTGAGACTCAACTTATGGTAGCAAGCAAACAAATACTTTACTTTTATATTTATATAATGAATTAAGAAAAAAAATAATTGTCGTACCCTACACTCATTTAAACAATATGATTTTTCACCTGATTTGTATTGAAACTATTAAGTATTTTCACCAGCACTCCACTGCTGGTTCACATATTCATTAAATACCTTTGACATGGCATATTTATTCCTGGGTATCGTGTCACAAAATTCTTAGAAAATATGGACAAATACATTTTTTCTCTGTAATAGATAACTTGGCTTGACGCTATATTAATTTCATTTTTGTATTTTCCACGGAAACAAAACAAGATATAAATTATACCTTTAAGACTAACGTTGACATAAGTAAACATCCAAACGTGTTTGCCGTAGACAATTACTAAGCAAATATTGTATAGTATATACACAAATCCATTCCGTATACGTCAGAATGTCATAACACAACTCCATTCCGTATACGTCAGAATGTTAGGTAGGTAGGTATATTAGCTTTTTTTTTCATTACAGACCCAAACGTGTGTAACTTTGACTAGGTTGACCGATACTATCAAAGTGACCGATACTATGTTCAGTCGTTATAGTTGATCCGACAATAACGACTGAGTATATTATCGGCTTCTTCTTGATCTAATTTAAAGAAAAAATTCCCGTACAAATGAAAAAATAATTCAGATACTTCTATAAAATAGAAGAACTTACGGTTAAAAAAAAGCGAACCAAACAAGTCTTAGCATAGAGCATCTCATTTGCTACAGTGGCCATCCTATGCCACTATTATCATCATTTTGTGCGACAAAATTTATACAAAAATTCAATAATTTACAAATTCATTCCATTGCACCAGAATAAAATTGGAAAACATTAACTAAAGTAATAGCAGAATGGAAATACAATTTTGACTGGGAATGATAGCCAATAGCTGATGAAATACATACATTATGCTAAAGAGCAATTATTCAAAATGTTTACAAGTATGGAATATTCCTTCTAAGCAAAATTAACCACAGACTTTAACATGTTACGTATATCCAAAAATCGTCGTTTTAAATTATCTTTTTATAGGAATATTAAAAAGAAAAGTAATGGAGTCACGATACAACTTTATCTCTTAATCTTTTAGGTTCAAGAAAAAATTTTCTACCTCATTGTCTCCATCCTGATTTCTTCAAAAAGATTATTGTGATATAAAATATTGTTAAACCATATTAATAAACAATTATAAAGTAATATATTTATTGAAACACACACAATTTATTTTAACATGATTGGAGTGAAAAGTTCTTTAGGTGCGTTGAGCAATTTTTGGTAGAGAAAAATTTAATAAGTTCGAATCACTGACCTATTACTTTTAATATAGCACTTTGATCTGGCACTACACTATTACAGCGGCTTGTGTAAGCGTATGCACAAATACACAAACACATTGCATATACACTATACGATGTATGCGTCGGACGCTTTTTGGATGGATACAATCTTGTAAGTACGCTTCATCGACATTTAGCAATAACAATATATCTGTAGCCATAAGGGTATTGTGCAACATTAGTATGTATATCTATCCAAGTAAAGTTAAATTGACAACGTGGAAAGTTCAATGTATGTGTACTGTGCAATGTTTGAAATGTTTTTCAGTTTGATGATCATTTTAATTGTTAAATTGTAGCATCACTGAGCAGTATAATAGTGAGTACTAAATACGTTAATATTTGTATATAGAAAATTTAATAAAAAAAAACAAAGCATTTCTTTTCAAATATTCCCAATATTCGTTTCAATATTTGCGTTTAAAAATGTGATTATATTTATTTTTTTTAATATTTGACCTCTGTAATAGATCATGCAATGGATATTTCATAGTTGCTCAGGTGTTATCTTAATAGCGAGGTAAAACAGATTTCTAGTTGTTCGATAATATTTTGGTAGCAAATTTGAAAATTAAAAATTTTATAAAATTTTATAATTATTTTATATTTATGTGTTGAATTTTGAAAATATGGTTATTATTGAAAGATTATAATTTACTAACTTATATTATTAAAAATTTTTTATGAAAAAGTATAGCGAATAAGGCTCCAATTTCCATTTCAGAAAATATTTACGTTTATTGGAAAATTGAATTTTACGAACTTATTGTTTTGTGGTTTAAATTGTCAAAAATTAAATACGTCCTTTGTATTTATTGTTTTTTTTATTAGTAAAATCATTACACAAAACTATTGTTATTTCATAGCTTTAAGTTTTCATTATTGTTGGCAGTCCCCTTGACTGCGTATGTTTTTTTTTAATTAATAAATTTAGCTGGGAAGAATTTAAATAAATTATTACATACCAAGATGAGACACAAAAAATGGGCAAAATTTTGATTTACTTAATTTAGAAAAGTAGAAATCTGCTCAATTATTTCAGGAAGACGTTAATACGTGTTACATATTTTAGATAAAGCCAATCAACATGAAATAAACGCTTATTTCAAAACAGGTAAAAATATGTCTACCATGTAAAACTTCAATGACTTTAAAACAAAGCTCTGGGTGTCAGCGTCTTGAAAAATTATATTCATGACGAAATCCATAGAATTATAATTCTTTATTGAAGAATAAAACATTAGTTAGATCGGAAATATAAAACTGCTACTATTAAACGAATAACAGATTAAGTGCTAATATATTTCTAAACCAACACCAAACCTGTTTCTAATGTAGAATTAAATATATAATCTTGTATTTAGATAAAAATTTAAGAGAGGGGATTATAGGCGACCATACTTTTTTTTAATAATTACTATTTTAAATAAATACCACTTTTTAGGGATTCCAATTAAATATTTATTATAAAGTTGGTGAAACAATGACATAAAAGTAAATTGAAGGAACGAGTGTTAAGTCAAACTGAATACTATTAAAAACTTCACACTACAAATTTTTTTCTTTTGCAAATCTAAAAAAAGTAATTTTAAATTTTAAACCCATTATTCATTAGTTTGTTTTTAAACCTCAAAGTACGTGCAACTACTTTTGCAACACGAGTCACCTCTTCCAACCAATATTAAAATTTAGCGTGTTGAAACTTTACTTTTGTGAAAACTTATTGAATATTTAGTTTTGTGTGTTTTGGATGAAAACTTATAAAAGAAATGAATTCTTCGAATATAATTTAATGTACAATTAATTTATGTATCAAGTTTGATGAAAAGGGGGGTGAGATATGATAATGTATACAAGGAAGAAATGGGATGAAAAAGGAATCGGGAGAAGAATAATTTTTCATGTTAATTGTTCCTTAAAATATAAAGATTAGATACTTTTTTAATTGAAAATTGAATTTTGTTCTACAGCATGGCAACTTATAAAATAAAAAAATACTAGTAGAAGGTGTATATGTATATAAGTGTATAACATGGAGGTGAATATGCAAGGGTTCAAATGTCATTCCATGGGTATCTGGAAATGTTGAATGCAGGCATAAAATGAAATTGACCGCAAAATTGTTTACAAATACTGAAAAGAACATAAATAATGCGTAAATTATTGATCACGTATTTTCATTCAGGTATAATGTATCTTAAATATAGAAATAAGGTCATATTTTAATCATAATTTTGGAGATATTCCATTCATGGGTATTCCATAAAATTATGATAACAAAAATAAAAAATGTTGCTTTATGTGCATATTATTTTAACGAGTTTTGTAAAATAATTAAAAAGAAACTCTTGTCTTACTCATTGATTGCAAGAATATTCATACATAAGAAGGTTGAAAAATGAGAGACAACCTTTAAATTAAGACAATGATTTGTGATCATCCAACAATTTATAAAAGGAATACCTGCTATTTAGAAATAAGAGCTTGTAAAATTCGCTAGCCCACTCTGGTTAAGAACTGAAAATTAACACAAAAACAAAAACCCAATAGGTAAGCCTTTGCCCAAAAGTAAGACGGGCCATTATAGCCAAGCCTATTATAAAATTAAAAATAAATTATAAGTATACAAGTGTATATTTCTTTCCTCACGAAATTCTTTACAGGTGCGGTTATGTTCAATGTAATGAATAATAATAAAATGTTTTTTAAAAAACCGATTTCAAAAAAGGTACATACTAAAAATAAAAAAAATCACTAACTCGAAATACTCGAAATATAGTACCCACTTATTTGCAATAAGTAACTAAGTTACTTATTTCTTAAGGCAGTGCCAGTACTGTTGATCGTTTAAAATATATTTTACTTTCGAATTTATAGTGATTAATATTTTAATATTAATCATCACAATTATTTTCTTTCTTAGAATATTGCATAATTATTAAAAGACGCAGGCAAAAGCTAGTATATAGATAATTTCTTCCTTACCTAACTTTTTATTTTACTTTAAAATTATCAACAACATTTATAAATGAAGCGATAGTAGTACCCGCCAACGGTTAGCTGTTAGCCGTTGATGAGTTCGGTTCTCTATATCTGAAGTCCAATATCAGATTTTACAAATCATTTCCACTTGCGAAGTTCCGTTTTCCATATCCGAAATCCAATAGAAGGTCTTGCCTACTACGTTACAACTAACCAGTGGCATATATTGAATCAAGACCAATTTAGCAAACAATTAATATAAAACCTATCATGTAGATTTCTCAAATATAACGCAAAGTTTATTAAAGAACATGAATTTCGTCGCTGTGGTGTGTTACACTGACTAGACATACGGTCTCTAACGGCGCGGTGTACCGCAGGGATCCGGGTTTGGGTCCTGGTGGCTCATCGAATGAGGCTGGTCTGATGTTCTGGTTGGCTGCAAGATACATATATCAACCGTATACATGGAAATGCATAAATAAATTATTAAATTTTCTCTTAATGCGTACTATATGCTTTGGTTAAAAGTTACGAGCAGTCTATTATTAGTTAATAGTAAATTTATTGTAACTCCTTATTTTTACTTCCCATTAAATTTTTTTCATATAAATATTTTAACTTATTTGTCCTTAAAAATATGCCACAACATTCCGACGTGAAAATTCTATTTATTAGACCTGAACGAATTATCGAGAAGATATTAATCATAAGTCGTCGCCGTGGTGTGTTGAGTTGAAAACAAGGCCATAACAACATGATAACAACATGGTATTTGACGTTGTGGCGCATTGCGAGGACCTGGGTTAGATTCCCGGCTACTCGTCGAGCGGGGTCCGACTGGTGTTCTGATTAGATGTAAGAGATTGTTCTCGTTGCAATAAGTCCGCCATATGTGTCAATTAGATACACTAAAGTACATAAATAAATAAGTAATATACATGCGGAACTTTAAATGGGTGGATGGATGTTTGTTACTGTATGACTGTAATTTCTGAACGGATCTACATGAAATTTGGCAAAGGAATAAATTATAGTATAAATTAACTTTTCCAATAAAATTTGAAACAGTATTTGGTCGCGTACTATTCTGTAAGGAAAATTCGGTAAACTAGATTTTAGCTTATATTAACTTATGTCGTACATGTAGAAATCTCTAATCCAAACCTGAATTTATAATTTTGTTTATTATCCATCACGTGTGAATGGGTAAATCGATAATGATGTCACTATTAAACGAAAAAGATTTTGAAATATATTGGATAATAGGCAATCTACCTAATATTCAATATATTTAAAATTTACATGGATTTATATGCAATCACGGATAGAAGCTAGCATAATTAAATTAGAATTTAAATTTAAATTAATTAAATTAACACATATTTAATAACAATTTATTTTAATTAGTTTAGCTAACGGGTTTATTCTTATTGCAAACACACCGTAATGATAGCTCAATATCTTAAGCCTATAATCTAACATGATGATCTTCTTCTTAGTCGTGCACTCTTGAGAGAGTTGAGACAGTCATTTACACTGGAGTGCGTCGCAGATTTTATTAGGTCTGTCCACCGTGTCGGAGAGCGTCCGCGGAATCGTTTGCCTTCGACTTTGCCTTGCACCACCAGTCGTTCCATGGAGTCCTCGTTACGGGTGACATGTCGAAAGAATTTGAGGATTCGTAATTGCACAGTCGACGATAATCTCTCTTTGATATTAAGTTCCTTGAGGATCGATACGTTGGTTCGTTGGGCGGTCCATGTGAACCTAAGTAAACGCCTCCAGCACCACATTTCCAGCCCGTCAATTTTGTGGCGGTCTTTCATCCTCAGCGTCCACGTCTCAGCTCCATATAGAAAAATTAAAAAGACCAGGCATTTCATAAGTCGAACCTTTGTGTTTCTAGTTATTCTGCGGTCTTTCCAGATCTTTGTAAGTTTTTCCACTGATGATCTCGGCACGGCGCAACGTCTTCGAAACTCATCCTCGTAACCTCCATCATTAGCGATAGTGGAGCCCAGATATACGTAGCTCTTCACTCCTGGCATCCTGTTATATTTTGGATGTTCGGTTGGTTATTGTTAGCACGATCTACAATCATCATTTTAGTCTTATCGCGATTGATTGTAAGCCCAAACTCCAATGCTGTGGTCTCCAGTCGTTGTAGGAGAAACTCGATTTCATCTTTTGTTGACGCTAGGAGGGTGGTGTCATCTGCGTATCTCAAGTTTGATATCTTCCGACCCCCCACCGATATTCCCTTATTCCAATCTTCAAGAACTATACGCATTAGGTATTTTGTGTATATGTTAAAGAGAAGAGGAGATAATATACAGCCCTGTCTAACACCTGCTTGCGTTTTGAAGCGTTCGGAGTCAATACCGTCTACTCGGACCGCGGCTGTGCCATCTTCGTATAGACGCCTAATGAGTTGTACAAGATGATGCGATACACCCATTTCCGTCAGGAACAGTCACAGTTTCCATCACTTCACGGTATCGAAGGCTTTTCTGAAATTGACGAAGCATATATAGAGGGCAATGTTAAACTCTCTAGCCTTCTCAATTTGTCGCAATATCAGCAGCTGTTCTCTTGTACCTCGACCTTTTACAAAACCAGCTTGTTCGGAGGCGATTTCTCGGGACAAAAAACTCTGAACCCTTGTGTTAACAATATGCAGCATTATTTTACTGGCGTGGGATATTAGGGAAATGAGTCTGTAGTTACTGCACTTTTTCGTCGATCCTTTTTTGTGTAACGGTATGAATATGGAGTGTGATCAATCGCTCGGCCAAACTCCAGTGACCCATATACGACAGCAGATGGTGTGCAGTATGTTTACTCCGACTTCCCCCATGTCTTTCACTGTCTCGATCAGGATCTCATCAATGCCTACAGTCTTGTTCCGTTTAAGATGGTCTATAGCGGCCCGCACCTCATCTTTTAAAATCATTGGCTCTTGCTCTGTGGTTTCTTGGTAGGGTGTTATGTTTGTTGCTGTGTCAGCAAACAGAGACTTACAGTACTCTTCCCAGACGCTAGCAATTTTTTTGATATCCGTGACGGTGTCTCCGGTCGCATTCTCAATGGCCCACGTCTTCGGTTTGAACTGACGGGTTATAAGTTTGATTTTCATGTGTAGGTCTTTTGTTTCAAATTTTTGAGAATGTTTCTCTACCTCTTCACATATTTCCTCTTCACATTGTAACGCTGTATTACGGACGCGACGGCACGACGCTTGTATGACGGAACTCATGGCGTTCAATTTCTGCACTTTTGCACAGCATGATGATATGTGGTATTAAATAATAAGGAATGATTTAATATAAATAATAAGGCGAATATATATTGATTTTGATAAAGGTCATCTAGATTTTTAATGAATCGGTCCATCAATTTGAAGGACACTCTCAAAATATATCCTCTATTCCGCCCTTAAATATAATTTTCTGAGAATAAATTTTACATTAGATTATGATTAAAAGCAAACGTTTATGAGTTAATATATTAAGGAAAAGGTATTTAAAAACTTGGATAACTAAGAAGTTAAGAAATATTAAAAAGAAAAGCGTCAAGCGTCTTTTGGAAAGGATATTTACCAAAGGATATTTACCTCCTATTTCCTCTTTTTAAGGATATTTACCTCCTCGTATTCCGGCGCTAGGTGATAAGTCTTACTAAGTTTGCCCGCGCCAGATCTTTGGCAACAGTTGTCCACCACGTGGCCTGTGTGTCTATCCTTTTTTGTGTCCGGGATAGCCAGGCCCGTTTTACAGCGTTACATTCGTCCCGTTGTATCACATGCCCGTACCATAGCAAACGACTTTCCACCATTTTATCTACTATGGGTGCGACCTAGAAAGATCCTCTAATGTACTCGTTCTGTACTTTATGAAGTCTTGTGTATCCCGCTGCCCATCGTAGCATTTTTATTTCGTTTGTATGCATGTTTTTTTCGTCCAACATTCTGCACCATATATCATAGCTGGTTTTACTGCTCTTTTGTACATTTTACCTTTTAGTTGTATTGGCATCTTTGGGTCGCAGAGTCAGATAAATTCCAATCATGTTTGTAAAATTCTATAGCTTTCTTTATATAGAAAAGGCAAATATTTGTAAATCACAACAATTTAACTATAAATGTTTTTAACATATTAACTTAAACAATTTTTCAAACTATCGCCAATTGGTAAGCAGACTTCAAATAAAAAATAAATAGGTTAACTATACAATTATCATCATTAAACATGTTTGAAATAAATAGTTTTGTGTATGAGTATTTGGTAATTTAAAAAAAATTAGGCCTTTATTACAAAAAAAAATTATACATTACTAACTGGCTTTTGCATGCGTGGAAGTTGTGGTGTTGAACTTTAATGCATTTAGATAGTAAATATTTTATAAGCTTGTAACTTTAACCAAAATAATATTTTGTACCTTCCGGGATTAATAACCCGGACGATGACTAAAACTATTTTACAATCTATTTTGTAGAACTAAAGTTATAAGCGATAGGTTACGTACTTTAAAATAGTAACTTATTTAAATTTTCAGCCAGATAACGGTTTTAAAATATATGTACACACTTTTTTATTTGTAAATTGAGTATTTCAGAAGTTATAGTATATCATCTTCGTCGTAAATCAACTAGATTTAATGTTTATGTTTACGTTTGTGGTAATAATCATAAGTTTCATTAATTATCCAAACCTTTAATTTTTTGTAGTAACTGAAAATATTTACATTACATTATTTGAAATTATTGTAGAATTATTCATCCAATTCTTAATTCATGTAGCGGAATTTTATGTAGAAGTATGAAACGCTGTTTTTCCTAACTTTTGTAAATAAAATAGAAGTAAATTTTGATTTTCATGTTTTTACTAGCTGATTTATTATATTTATATTTAATTCCATTTTTTTAAATTTATAAATTTTTTCATTCTTATAGTTATAGTTATTCTACTGGTATAAAGATTGTAAAAGTGACTTGTTAGATTATCACATTAATATGATTTTAACTAAACCAAAGATAAAATAATATGAATTTCATTTCGAGAATAATGAAAAGGGATTAAGTAAACCATGTTGTATTTTCATCCTAATGTGGAAATGTCACATTTTTAGTTAAACTAAATGTAAGTATTGCTAAGAAACGAAGCATTCATTTTTAAAAGTACGTCAATATACCTGAACAATTTCTGCTGTAAATCTTCGAATTTGGAAAGTACATATAAATAAAATATTTCAGAAAAATTATTGCAAATTAAAATGATTCGCTCTGTAAAACTCTGTTTTTACGTCAAACTGCTCATTATAAAAAAAACAGATAGATGGATATATGGGTGATATAATAAGGGTTTATTTTTCATGGAGTTACGAAACCCTAAGAAGGATTGTCCAATATGATATATGTCTGTTATTAAGATGAGTTCAATTAAAAAAAATAAAAATAGTAACAAAAAGCCTTAGTTTTGCAACAAAATTTATAATTAAACAGAATGTGGTCATGCATTGTACCGCGAAAATTTCATTTAATTACCAACTGCGACATAGCAAGCTATAATAAAGCTCGCGGAAAGCTGTTGCCGGAAACGACGTTATTAATTACGAGCTGAAACTCAACGGTAATTGATTACTCGCGTTCCTTAATCACACATGGGCGTAATTATTTAAACTTCCTAATTAAAAGTCAACAAAACTAGAATGAAGGATGATGTCGTAGGCAAGAAAGGAAAAATATACACAATGTATGATCCGAAATACGGCCCTCGCTGAGTGTTCGCTGCGTTATACATCGTCTTGTAAATTAGAACAGTACTGACGTTGACGTAACAGAAAGATCGGGTGGAAGTTAGTAGTGAGCTTTTAACGATTATTTGCATATGAACGTACATATATATACATACATACATATATATATATATATATATATATATATATATATATATATATATATATATATATAAATATATATATCGACCATTACCCATCGTACTCTAATTATTTAAAGCCCAGAAAGTAAGTTATCTGCAAAGTAATGATGTAGTAATTGGCACGTGAAATATTTCCTTATACACCGAATTTGGACAAAAGTTCTCTTCATCGGGTACATCTAACAACATGTTGTTTTAAACTCCTTATGTGCCTAATTGACAAAATAAGGAAAATCTACCAAAATAATGTAAACAAACTTGTCAAACTCGTAATAGCAATTAGTCCTTTTACATAAACTTGTCATCCATAGAACTTTATATAATAATAATATACTAATTGTATAACTATGTAAACATCGTTATAGATTATCGATATCATCAGATAATTTTTGATAGTAAATTTTCAAAAATATTATTCCCGAGTTTATTATCTTACAATCTATTATCTTGATTTCAGTAGTTATTACAAATTCTTTCGCCAATGAAAATTTCCGCGTGCATTTTATTGGTTTAGATTTTCGTATTTTGCTAAACAAATAGTTAAGTCATTCCCATACATTTAGTTATGCTTACGCTTTACTTGATCACTATTTGAGTAAAAACCTTTATATTTACCGGGTCATTTTTTACCAAGCACTTATAAATTAATCGAACGCTGAACACCTTGGTTGCCATCTATAGAAATATACAGAAGCCGGCGATAGTAATTTCAAACATTCTTTGTAACATTACTGAATATAAAGAGTAAGTTTTGTTATCAATTTCCGTACAAAATTACATTTTGAATATGACGTTGAGGAATATTTGAAAAATTCACCTCCATTTCTATTCCTCTTTCCTGAATAATTTAATTTACATACTTATTCAGTGTGAAATTTGTTCAAAGTTTCGAAAAAGTCAATGAAACGTGCCATTACGTAATTTCTAAGGATAGTAATATTCTTTTTTAGATATTTTAAATGCAGAAATCGCAAAATATTGCCGTTTTGTTAGTAGACTTCAGTTTTTCAAACAAAAAAATTATCAGTGTGAGTAGTGTATTTAAATCAAGTTTTTTGTTTGTAACATTCAACTCTCAGCCAGAATTCGTTTACATTTATATATTAAAGCAAATGAATAAAAATATCTAGAAGATTATTAAGTAACATTAATTTAATCTATTATCATTAAAACTTATTAGTTTAAACATTTAAATAGACGTTTTCTATTAAAAGTTTTTGCGTAAAACTTTTTCATATCTTACTGTGGGAAACAATTCTTCTTATAAGAAGAAGCAGCATCCAAATATTTTTTCAGTACCAAGCAATTAAAAGAGGAAAACTGCTGAAACTATTTCTATTGATCGATTACCATTATTTGAAAAAGTAATAATTAGTGTTCAATTTAGTTTTGTTGATTTACAACTTAAATTTATTTAATTTAAATTGGGAATTGCCTTTATAAGATATACTTCATGTCTAGAAGCACACAGTTCACTCCCCGCGTGATTTGAATATCAGGATTGTGGTGCGATAGCGGTTTTAAATATCACGATAACTCTCAAAATTGTAAGTGTGGATTGTTTTCTTAAAATGTTTTCTTCCAATCCAATATAAATGTGAAATACATTAAAAAAACGTTAATCCGGCTGATGATATTGATTATATAGTACATCATATGCTTACACGCGAGTTAAAAAAAAGCAGATTATTTTATAAATTTTCAAAATTCCTGTAACTTTTTATAAAATTAATACTTTTTTTCATCATCATTACATTTAAAAACCATAATAAATCGAAGATTCGGATATAATAATAATGATTATGACTCAATAACTGGACATCTTATATTTTATACACGGAGAGCCTGTCGCGTTGATGTACCCGACATTCCTCGCAGGCACTAGTGTGATAATACTTTAAACACAACGATTATAAATTTAACCATTTCCTCATAATTTATATAAATCTTCCGCAGTGTTCCAAAGGAAACGCTGTACTGACTGTAATTTGTGAAGAAGACTACACAAAATCATCAATTGAAGCAATAAAATAAATTTACTATGGAGCTATAGCCCACTAGAACTACTAAATATTTATTACATTTCTATCAGTTTACAAAAACAAACCCCTTATTGTAGCTATAATTAAAAGAGGTTATTTTCTATTAATTAGCATTAATTGAATAAATTTCAATTATCTTGCGCGTCAACGGTTTGAGAAGTTGTTAAATTAAAAATGGAAATAGTTTTTTAAAAAATTAGTTGTACATTTTCTGTTCTGTTCAAATTTTTATATTATATTACATATAAATGATAACTTATTTTCAGGCAATTTATTCACCGTAAAAAACAGATTATGTGACCTTTTCTTTTATTTATTCCTAATTTATTCCTTATACAATTGTTATTTTTAATTTTTTCTAATAACCATGTAAAACTTAAATTATCGTATCCTTTCCATGTCATTTACATTTTCATCCTTATTAGAAATATGAGTATTTAAACATAACAGTAAATATTCGACTGATATTGTTTTAAACTTATTACCAATCGTTGATATTAGGTCTTCGAAAATTTAATATTAGGAAAATAATTCAGTAAAGGCGAGTCATCCAGCTCTATGAGTCTCTCGTTTCATTTACAAAATTAAGTTTAATTCCCTCCATTTATTTTGCTCCAGAGGAACATCTACACGATTGCTGAAATAACTCAGGCTGTCGCTGTGAAAGTTCATTGCGACTCATTGAATGGTATAATTATTTGACATTTTCTACAAGTTTCATTCATAAAGTAATTCGTTGCGGTTACTCGATGCTAAATGTAATTATATAACGATCCTCCTTTACTATGTTTGGATGTTGTGTTTTTTTAACCATTTAACGATCGTTTATTAAACTTGGTTAACTTTTAAATTCTCCTAAATATGAAGAAGGAATACAATTTCTATGTCTTTCTTTTACTTTGAAATATGTTAACCACTGTGCAGATTTCTTCTACGCAAAAGACTGCGCCTTGGCGATGACGAATAAATGTATACCGTTAATTATTTAAGAATTAACAACAAATGTATTTAAATTTAATTTTCATTCTCACAAATCAACCATATCTTATTCTATGGCGGTTCGGGACTAGAAAATATAAAGCTTATATTCTAAATTTTTTAATTTTTTATTCAAGGAAATGAATATCTAAATTTCTTTACCATTTATATAGTATCATTACATACATTAATTTTGTCTCTCAATGTGGAAATATTTATAAAAATATGAACATGATTAAATGTTTGAAGAACTTATTGTTTTCTGTTTAATTGCTTATGAAAACTATACTGTGGTAGAGGTAGGTCGGTTATTAATATTATGTTAAATTTCTTTACAATCGATACCATTCAGCCTACTTGCCGTGATGTGCTTTTTAAATTGACCTCTGTGCATGGATCCTTATTTGCATGCAACTCTATGGTTGCAAAGATGGACGAAGCATAATGGGCAGATTTGTATGGATGCTGGCTTATCTCTGTATACAATCCAAATATATACCGTGTAAAATGCATCTATTTGAAATTTTATTTTTGCTGTGGAATCTAGTTTTTGAGATGCCGAGGAAGGGAGGTATCTGTATCCTTAGATAAGCAAAAAATTATTTATTGTTAACAGAGCAGGTATTTAAAAACTAAGAAGATCGTGATAAAACGTATTTTTATTGCATTTGTATTTTAAGGTTTTTAATGAGTTACTATCTAAACGTTAAGTTAAATATATCACATACGTGTTCATAGGATAGTTATCTAATCAAAAGAAAATAGGTTATACATAAGCCCGTTTAAAAAAATTAAAGTATTATAAAAAAGTTAAATTTTGTAAGTTTGGACGTACGAGGTAAAAACTACGCATACGATTTCAATAATTCTCTCAGCGATATTTAGAAAGGACCTTCAGGATGGATATAGGTTGTATATTATCCCATTAAAGAAAATTTTTATGGGAACCAGTTTTGCAACGTAAGTCAACGAAAAAACGATCGAGCGAATACTTGTCTTATGAAGGCTGCCTTAACGGTAAGATATATATTGATAGATGATATTGATATTTCTATTTATTTACACTGTTACCTATTTTATACGTTCCGTGACAATCGTAATCAACAAGTAAACTCCAGTAGCACGTCGGAGATGATATGCACAACGTTTTTTGTTTTTATTTTTTGTCATTTTGTTAGAACTTATAGATAACATGAGCATAATTGCTAATACTTTAACCCTCAATTAATTTATTGAATAAAAAATAATATTTTACTTCCGATGTTTGCTCGTTGTACTTTTACAATTATCGTCTGCAAGTTTTCAGAAGATAAATATTTTCTCTTAAATGCTTATATTCAACCAATTACATTACAACCATATTTCAAAAAGTTAAAGGCACTTCACTTTTTAATCACTTTTTTTTTTAGTTTTTCTCTGGTATTTTATGAAAAAAAAATTATGGCTGTCGTAGAAAATTCTTGTTCACAAACGTTTTATCTTTATTTTAATGTTGAAAAAAGTGTCTGGAATTATCAAGAAATTGTGATCAAATTAAAATCTTATTTCTTTAAAATAATTTATTCCCGCTATTTATAATCAATTAATTTTACTTATTATTCAATCATTCCGCTCTTATAATGATTCGATCTTCTAATTTTATAGGTATATGTACTATTTTAGAAAAAAATCTATTGCAATATAATTGTGTTGTTAAATCTGCGTAAATATTAAATTTAAGACTTGTTAAAAAAAAAGTTTTTGATCAAATTTACGTATCGTTTAAAACTCGTTCGATTTCGATTTATGGATTGAATACTGAAAGTGTATTTCTTCGAGCTCGTTAAGTTCGTTTTTATCGACTGAAATCGTATTATACCATATCGTGTACAAATTTAGTTAGTCAGCGGTTTTTACAACGATATATCGTACAAGAAATTACTCTGAACAGAATAAAGTTAGATAAAGCAAATAAATACTCTTAAAAATATAATTTCAGTGAAATAAACCACAAAGTTATGAAATACTGTAAAATTAGTAAGTATTGGAAATTTCGAATTAAACAGTGAATTGTAAATCTGCTGTAAATCTAAAAAAAGTCTAACAATGAACTCAATATTGTCATTAAAAGTAGTGTTGAAATATATTTGGTTAAAACAATTTTTTTCTAAATCCAGTTCGAGTTTACGTACGCGTCGAAGTTTTTATATACGCTACATCAAAATGGCGATATTTACAAAAAAATATCAGATAGTTAATTTGTTTTATAAAATATTAACATAACATATATTTACGTAAATAATTCGCTTAGAACATTTTTCGTTAAACTGATCACTATTTATGTAAATGTTAAATGCTGCACAGAGTGTGTATATGCATTGTGTTTGTATGCGGTCCTTAATTTATTATTGAAATGGCCAAATCTAGAAATAAGACAAAAATTATAACGCAGCATTTAACATTTATATATTTGGCAATAATTTTAACGAAAAACGTATTTAGGAAATTATTTTCGTAAATTACATAAATATATGTCATGTTAATATTTTATACAACACATTAAATATCTGATAATGCATGTATAAAAACTTGGAGACACACACAAAACCGTACTCGATTTAGAAAAAACAATTATTTTAACAAAATATATTTCAACAGTACCTTTATTGACAATATTGAGTTAGTTATTAGACTTTGTTACTTTTCCTTTTTCATTCCTTGATTAGAATAATCACGTAAACAGTAGAATATTCTATGAATATTCTCTTAGCGTCATGTTTACAATTATATATACGTACACACACACACACACACACACACATATATATATATATATAGATATATATGTATATGTATATATATATATACTACGTATTCCGTAAATACCGTGAAACGCTATGCAGGGTATTGGTAAATTCACACAATAAATAATTCTAATTAATGGAGTGATAAAATTCATGTCGATTTCTATTATTACGAATATAGTCATTGGGTGTACATGAAATAAAATATTTTTAGCATAATTATTATTATATATTAGCACGGCAATAGCCTGGAATAAATCAAAACCTTATTAACTGCTCTATATTTATAGGTCATCAGAGTATAAATGAAATTCATGTGAAACAGAAAAAAATCTTAATAAATTATAAAAATAACTTCACTTTTTTATAACTATTTTGTGGCTTGCAAAAAGGAAATAAATTACATTCTTTAGCACTCAAGGAAAAATATTTCAACACAAATGGCGGCAGAAAGGTCTTTCCGGTTTTTGAAGAGAGGGAAAGAAGAAAAATACATAAAATTATTGTTATAATTAAAATATATCAGTATATTTGTACGTTATTTTATATTAATATGATTCCATTAACATATAAATGGGAGTTTTTGCTATAAACTAACTTTTATAACGTTCACTTGTCAAACGTCCATTCACGGAAGTTTGAATAAGTATTTGAGACTGAATTCGATTTAATGGTGCAATTGATCAAATTAAATCGCAAAGTTTTTTCAATCAAACTTTTTATTGTATCCTGTTAAGCTCGAGTGGAGGAATGAATTTGCTCCAACGCCTGTCATTATTCGGGGTCGCATTCGTATAATGAGTTTTGTTTGGTATCGTGGCTCTTTGACCCTCCTTACTTTAATTGCATGAATTTTCCTTCGGAAATATATTCACAATCGCCTAATAAACGCGGTTATTAATGGAAATCTTTTTGGTCCATAATCGTCCTTCCTGGCGCTCTTCTATTCATTTGTACGTTTGACAACTTTCGTAACGTCGGGAACAAATGTATGAGTTTATTTTCTAGAGCACACTTTAGTGTTGGCGACATAACAAATAAAAACATATTAAGTACGAAGAAAACTTAATATATTTCCATTAGACTGTTTAAAACTATGAATATTATTTTTCACCATCCATGTTAAAACTGTTTATAAATATTAATATTCACATTAGCATATATCGTTAATCAATTGCGTAAAAATGTAGTGAATTTCATGAAAACTATATTAGTTACCGGTATAATTTTCTTAAAATCTTTAAATGAATGTCTAATAAAGTCATGTTTTTTAATAATTTTGCAAATTTAATTTGTACTTTAACACAGCCAATATTTTTGTCGATATTTTCTAAAATACTTCTGGAATAATTTGATCTAAAATTCTGTAACCATATCCCATGCCGTATATGCAATTGAAAAACCAAATTCAAGGTTACTCTCTTACAGATAAATATTTGAACTGATGCGTGTATTTTTTCTTTATTATTATCCAAAAATTTAAGTTTTTACGGAATATTTCAAAAAGTGGTTATTAATATTTTGCCTTATGTTATCTGGCTTTTTATTTCCAGACTATTTTATTAACATTTTGAGACAAATACTCTAATGTCTTCACAAGAACTTGTCGATATTTTCCTTACTTTTTCTCTAAATACTGTCTATCTTTCTTTCCACCTCTTGCAATAGTAGGTTTTTTTTAAACGTGTATTCAATATTAAAATATTCATTTCTTTTAAACGAACTATCAAATTGAAGCACTTTAATTAGTTTAAGGACAGTTTAATTAGTTCCATACTTCCATTTCCACAGTTATATTAAATAATATTCCTTATCAGATGCTACAAGTGCATCAATAGCGTACATAAAATACGAAACTTGTGTATTTGCAGGTATGCTATTCCTATTCTCGTTCAGAGTTTTACTTCAGAGACTCATACAAATATAGAAATAATAATAACTCTAGAACCGCGTCCATAAATAAACTTAAGTAGGAGAACCTTAGATTGCTGAAGTACCCCTACTACAGAGTATGAAATAAAACGTTATTGTTAAGAAATATTAAATAAGCAAACAAATCAACTTTTGCAGATTTTTATGGCACTTATATTAATTTACTTACAATAATTAAATCGTTCTAAAAATACTTTACACAACATTTTTTTTGGAAAATTTTTTTTCCTAAACATATAAAAGTTTTACATATATCAAACCTAGTTCGTGATTTACGGTCTTTCATTCTGGAGCAAAACAAACATCTCCCAGATTTGGAATCTGGAGGGTTTGAAGTATTTTTCCTAATATATTGTCAATACTTATTTAGAAATGTGTTGGCAAAGATTTGTATTTAAGTTGTTCATCCAAGTAGGGTTTTGTATGGTCAAAAGCTAAAATCTTCAGGTGAGTTCTTCTATTTTTGGAAATCTGTTTACCTGTGCCATTAGATAAATGTAGTAATATGATAGAATTAATTACGAGAATGTTCAAAATTCCATAGAATACACAAAGGCTACAGCGAAGTGTTTTACGAGAAACAATATAGGCATGACAAAGTCAGTCAAAAGCATCTACAATTGTCTTTGTTGTAAAAACTTATTATTTCGACCAAATGAAGATATTTATTTTTATCTAGTAGGTAGTGCGCAGCAGAAAGCATAAATATATTTTTTTTCTTTCCTTTACTTAGTTTTGGAGGCACGTATGATAGCAAAGTAAGCTCGTCATGAAACGCAAACATTGAAGTGTTCTTATCACGCTTCTTTAGTTCCAAAAATTGTGTAGGTATCTGTGTTTTTATTAGTGTTCTAGCCATTGTAACATTTTTAATGGCAGTTTTTGAACAGCGCGGGTGGTAGTAAACCATTTATCAAATGTGACATTTCTGTTATATCCATGAATGGAAGGTGAAGGTTCTAATGCGTAATACTCAACTACTGTTATTCCTCGTGGTGTATAATCTTTTCCTGTATATATATATATATATATATATATATATATATATATATATATATATATATATATATAAATATATATATACATACATACATATGTATGTATATATATATATATATAAATATATTTATAATGCTATTTATATTATAAGATTTTGAATCGCATAATATTAACAATTTAATTCCATATTTATCTGGTTTGAACAGTGTGAACATACGAAATGGGCATCTGCCACAAAACGCAAGTAATTATTCGTCAGTAGTGAGCAATCAGAAAGAAGATAGAGATGTTTTGAATATTCGACAACATGATCGAATAATTTTTATGGGAGCCAATTTATCATGTTCCCTTCTTTCAGCTCTGATCGTACGGTAACTGAATCGAAGACAGTTTGTCGAAAATTCTCAGTCATAGTAGACTTATAATAGTTAATTCCGGTATTTAGGTCAAATATTGCTTTGACTTGTCAAATAATTAATTTTCAGTACTCCAGCTAAATAGTATAAACCGAACAAAATTTTCAACTCAGTAAATATTGCATTTCGTATAAAAGAAGGTCGTATATTTGTAAGAACAAAATCGTCATTGTCATTTCTAGATGTTGTTGGCCTGTTAGACTTATATTTCTTGAGCTGTTCAGAAATCTCTTGATTAGTTTTACGAGTAATATGCATAATCTCATCCGTAAAAAGTAATTTCTAAGAATCTGGGGGAGCTTTTAATGAATTTAGCAGGACCTTGGTTTCCTGATGCATGAAAAATTATATTTCTTTATGGTGTAGGAGTTGATCGAGGATGAGATTCATACTATACAAACTTTTCACTACTTCGTTGTATTTTTTTATTCCTTTACTTCACAAAACTTCGAGTAATATAAGGACTGTTACTGGATAACCTGGAATTATAACCTGGACACTATTATCTTCAAGTTCTTCGTCTGAACTAGAAAGATCTGCTTCACATTCCTCTTCAGCAGTTTTATGTCCATCGCGAAATTTGGGAAAAATTTAATCTGGCTCACCTTCTGTTTCATCTCCAAGAACCACCTTTTCATCATCAGAATTCAAGAAAAACTTTTTTATTTCATTTTGTGATAGGTATTAGGGTACAGACACCTAAGAAATCGGTTAAACAGTAACAAAAAAAGACATATTTGAATACAAAGTATTTAATATATAAGCAGAATTTTTAATAACGTTTACAAAACAATATAAAAGAAAGATTGCATGAAAGAAACAGAAACTTCATTTTATTTTTTAGATTTTGGACTATGGTGCAAATACGGTTTATATCGAACCAACGAGTTACGACGGGAAATATTTCGTGCTAAGACGAATGAAAATTATATCTAAATACAAACGAAAGAAGAAAAATTGCATTTTTAATTTATCCGTTCCGAGTTTCCATTTTCCGATTGCACTTCTTTTCCGCGCTTCCGTTGCTTGAAATAATGGAGATGTTACTGTATTTATGATTGAGTCAGGTCAAAAATTTGCAATTTATTTTGATGAAACATAACTATGAAGAAATATTTTATATAAACCGCTAAATGTTTTTAATTTTTCGCAGAGACAAGTACCATGGTGTTTATAGAAAAAGGGTATACGAAAAAAAATTAATCAAAAATTCCATTGAATAGGATTGAAAATAGTGAGGATTCGGCAAGTGAATGCGCAACAAAAAAAATTGTAATAATCACTGTATTATTTTGATTTATTTTTTACGTGCATTACTGACGCATAAAAATAATTTATTTTTTACGTGCTTTACTTACGCATAAAATTAATTTATATGTGAAGTTGAATTGCGTAAACGCATAAAGAAAAATTTAATACCCAACCCACTGAGTAAGATATTACTAAAGTGATTTTCTGTTAAGAAATCGCGAATGTCTAATAACATTTGATGATAGGCAGTCCGTTTTACAAGGTATGAGTTTCCCAAAAATTTTGCAGTTTTCGCCCTAATCCACCCTCTATTAAATTTTTAGCAATCCATGCTATAATATGGAAATAAATTGTGAAACGACATTTAGTATCTATTTCAATGCACAATTCTTTCGATCCATTTGGATAAATTGAAGTTATAGACATCCAAGTTATTTTCTTATGCCTAACAGTAATTATGTAATATTCTTCTCGTGTTTTGCAGGTTTTTTATCCTACGCTCAACCGAAAATATAATATATATATATCACTTTAATATATGTAATAAAATAAATTAAATCATTCTGTACACTAATCGTTATGAATTAGGCAAAAAAATAAATTCATCTATAATATTCTTGAGATTTAGAAAGAATGGCACCGCAGTAAAACTACATCGTGAATCCACTTGCGATAACCATGAATTTCTCCGTTAAGAAGTAATAGCTTCTTGGTATCAATTAACATTTTTAAAATTAATTGTTAGTTCTAATTTCTGTTTTCAGAAGTTTGTTTTAATTTCGGGCTTAAAATGGGGAAAGACGTGATTTGATAATACTGTTTGTTTATTACCTAATTGGATTTAATGGTTATTTATTTAAATTGCACTAGAAAAAAAGCTGCTCAAATACCGGATGTCTACTTTGAAACTGATAGTAAAAATGTATTTTCCCTACGCCAATAATGTATCGAACCTGGTCGAAAGGAAATTATACGAAATTAAACCTCTCTATAATAATGAGGGCTGATTTTAATGACTGGTATATTTAGTATATAAGAGGCTATATTATTCCTGACGACATATTTTCAAAAATTCATATTTTGGTAAAGATATTTCAATATTCTCACTTTCTTTTAGTTTGTTCAGAATAATAAATCACACTTGTAATGAAATTGATCAGTTATTAATCATTGTTCATTTAGAAAATATATTCTCTGGTTTTATATTTAAAATATATAAATTTTCCTGGTGGTCGCAGGATGTAAGGCAGTAAACGTATTGAAGTAAATGTATCGATTATATTACTCGAATTGGAAAGTTTCATTTAATGGCAAACGTTGATTTTTATTTCAATTATTTGAAACGGTTGGGTTTTTTCACATTTGCCAAAATATTTTATGTTCGGAATAATGTGAAAAATCAGCATTAAAAAATATGTAACACAGAAAAATTGGAAAATATATCCTGTAATGTCCTTGTGATAATATATAAAAGAATTAAATAATGAAAAAAAGTACTAAGGAAGAGATAAAAAAATTATTGTTCTCTTGAGTATTCATTTATATATTCTAATAATTGAGTATTTACTTTCAAGGTGTCAATTTTTTAAAAATAACCTTAAAATTAATTTTAATTTCTTTAATCTTTTGACGAATTTTTCATTTTAATGCAAATGTTATTAACTTTTTTATTTACTTTCTCACATATTTATTGATACATTATAAGTAGCATATTCGTTACAATAACCAATTAATGTTTTCATGAATTAAAATAAGAGAAGGTATATATAATACATGAATACAAAAGACACAAGAAATGTAAAAGAAAAAGGCGACACTTTTTGATAAATTTACTTCTACTCGGGATAAACAAATCATACTTTAGTGTGACCGCCATTAGACGGATGTCGATATAATTGAGTTCTAGTGGTAAAAAGGTGGTGATTGCGTGAGAGTAGGAAATTGTTTGGTACGAAGAATGAAAATTTGCGCAATGACACGGTGTATAGAATTTCCCGTTTATTATGAGAAATAAATATTATAAGCTCTTCTGAGTTGCAAGTAATGGAAAACTAGAATATCCAAAAGTAAATCGGTACTAAATATAAACGGGAAGTAACTATACTATCTCATATGCAGATATTGGAGTAACATCTTTCGCATACGTCTAATCATCAAGCTGTACTTGAATTCTTGTAGGTTTCATTGCTGAATCATTAAATTTTAAGCCCATAGCTTGATAATTTATAAATTCTAACTTGCAACACTCTCTATGTATATTTACCTATTCTATTTAACTGCATAAGATCCGAATAAAAATTTTAGCGGAAGGAAAATATCATTCGTCATTAATTTTACTTCAAAATATTGGAGCCAAGTTGATGATTCTCACCTTTCCCACGTACATGCATACCCACTAACACACATATTAGGGTTACAGTTGCCTAGCATCAACTCCAATAGCTCTCTAACAATAGCAGTATTTTGTAACAATAATTTAAAAACGGCATATCTTTAAGTCTCACCATTTAGGTAGATGGTACAACTACAGTAGGGTTTATAGATAGAAGATTAGCATAATATTATTTTGTCATCGGGTTGCAATACGAGTGCGAAGTTTTGTGAGCTTCAGTTAAGTCGATCGTAAGGTTTAATTCATCAATATGAAGCTAAATGAAACCATTTCAAAACGTGGCTTCGTGACTATTTGTGCATGCGTAATATTTATCTACCTATTTACTTTATAACTTTCTTGCTACGTTAGGACAAGTGAAACGAGTCCAAACTTGATGTGATTAATGCTCATCACAGGAAAGTTCCTGTCACCATTCGGGTGATATGTAAAGTCTGTACAGGTACAATGATGTCATTGGACTTGTACAGACTTTGCATTATTGTCTCCCGATTTTGCCAAAGAGCAAATTTATGTCGCACTTAATAGTGCCTTATTAGGTTAAATCATCGGAACTACACCATATAATCTCTATCACGATATGTATGCTGTTCTGTGTTGAGGGATTCGATGGTATATCTTAAATGTTTTTGGTCATATATTAACCAAATTTTTACGAAATCATACTGCGATTATTCTCCTCCAAAAAAGAAAAGAAATCATCTCGATTGATTGAGAAAGTTCGAAGATATGAGGTTGCTACTTCATATCCACCAAAAAAAAACACGTTCAAATCTGAATTTCTTCTTTTTTTTAAAGTCTGCTAAAGGTATTTAAATTTATGTGATAATTTCTTTTCGATTCTGAGTTTATTTTTACTTTTTTTTATTTACTAAAACCAACAAAATATGACTTTTATTTACAGAACTTGTTTGGTGAATACATCGACGAAAGGCAGTAACTTCTTATCATTGAGAATAGAATGAATTAGACACCTAATCCCTTAAGGTAACATTTTTATTTAAGCCAATCTTGTTGAACTTTACACAACCATCTAGTTCAAAAGTCCCTTTACCGCATACGTCTTATATTGTCTGAAAAAGATTTTATTGTCATTGGATCCTCTTTCTCCGATAGAATAAACTTTGATCGCTTATTAATAGTTAGTATCCGATGAGAAATCACAAATACTTTTAATTAGTCTACGCTAAATATTTATGGAAGACCAATTATAACACTGAGGAAATTGCGGTGCATGAGTGTGTTTGACAAGGTCTTCTCTCTTTGCATTTCATTCCAATTGTTGTTGAAGAGAAAATGTACGACTTAAACAAAGTGACGTAAAATGTGTAGTAGTCCCCAGCAGTTTTGAAATATTTGGACTAAGCTGATGAACTTGGCCTGTTGATTTATAATTAAGTCGATATACAAACAAAATCTGAAGACTCGCAAAGTTAAGTAACATATATTGGGCTTAAAATACATGGTATATTTAAGTATATTAGGATCACTAAATGATAGCTGCTAAGTAAGTAAAAGGTGTCCATAAATTTAATAAATAATTAAACATGTCTTACAGTTTTCAAAAATCAACCCCTAAGGAATGAAGCAAGGATTAAAAATTGGTAAAAAATTACATCGTTAGATCGTTCTGTTAATTTGGAGCAAACACTCTTTATATTATCTAGGCAGCTACTGAGGATAGATTTTTTTAAAATAGCCAGGGTAAGAACGCATTAAAATATTAACACATGCCTTTACATAAAACACGTAAAAAGTAATTTTTTTTCGGGATTTTTAATTACATCGGATAATATAATTAAAAAATCGTTATGCTACATAGCAAAACAATTATGTAAGTATTATTAAACTCGTACTGAGAAAACTTAAAGTGATCGTTGTTACCAAAAAAAATATTTCCATTAAATTATTTTTTATCTTGGTTAATGTTACTATAATCTCACCAACAGTGTAGCAGAAATAGTATATTTTTCTCTTCAATGAGGCTTTTAACGGCCAGTACAAGCGTTCGTCTCAATGCCCAATGACGAAGTACTAATGGGAAATTGAAAATATATAATGTTGAGGAATTATTTTTCTTCTCACTTTTACTATTGTGTTAATCAATATATTGCGTTAAAAATAGAAATTTGGTAGAAGTTATGAATAAGGAATTAGCATTCTAATATTTTTTTCGTATTTCAAATTAAAATATAATTGTTTAGAATAAATCCTCTAAACTTGTCCGTTTTACAGAATTTGACCAGATATGAATTGTAAAAGGCCGATTTTCAATAAAAAATATATGAAGCAAATAAAACGTAATTTAATCGAAATAAAGCTGATAATTTTTTTCATATGAAAATCATTATACCACATTTTCTCTCAATTTAAAATAAATTTGGCAAAAGCAAAGGTTTTTCTTCAAAAATTTCAAATTAATAATAATACTAAGAAATATGTTTGGACTTCTGTAATTTGTAATTTTTTTCGGCAAACGTCGTGTTTTCGGAAAACCTCGGCTATGACAGCCCGGCAAAGGGACAAATGTACTCACACGTGAGTAATCTTATAAGGTACTCACGTGTGAGTGAGTTCTTTTAAGTTCCCAATTCTAAAAAATTTAACCACTGCTTCCGTAAAACTTCTTTACTCAGTGATGGATTTACATATTTTATACTTGTACTAGCAAAAAGGAGTGAAAACAAAGTAAATGACCAAATTTTAAAATATATTTTCCATAATACTATATTGGTTGTATTTAAAAACCAAGAAATGTATGATTATTCAGTTATTTTTTTTTATTTTACGAAACATAAGAAATAATAATAAAACTTAAAGGAAATATTAAGGCCATCTTTCATTTCTTAATTCCTTATAGTCCTGAAAGGAAAGAAAAACCTTCTTAACCAACATTATTTATTGATGAATAATTTATTCTATAAATCATATCATATCAATTTAACTCTTTTTCTTTAAAATTAACATTAAACAAATACATAAGTGGCTAAACACAAGAAAAAAAAAGCTTTCCCGTAGTAGAATAATTATACACGGATAAATAATTGTCCCGTTTACGGAATACGATTTTCCCCTTTCAGTTTTGACAACTAATTTAAATCGATTTTTGGGCGGATTAAGAAAATTGATGAAAAACGTAACTTTCGATGAAAAATGAAGTGAAATCAAATTAAATGCTTAGAAATATTTATTGATGAATAATTTATTCTATAAATCATATCATATCAATTTAACTCTTTTTCTTTAAAATTAACATTAAACAAATACATAAGTGGCTAAACACAAGAAAAAAAAAGCTTTCCCGTAGTAGAATAATTATACACGGATAAATAATTGTCCCGTTTACGGAATACGATTTTCCCCTTTCAGTTTTGACAACTAATTTAAATCGATTTTTGGGCGGATTAAGAAAATTGATGAAAAACGTAACTTTCGATGAAAAATGAAGTGAAATCAAATTAAATGCTTAGAAATATTTTAACAAAGTAGTGAGCAAGTACCTAGGAAACCATGAAAGTCCAAATTATGAATAAATTGAGAAGAAAATGATTGAAAGGTTTGGAAAAATGTTATATTTGATGAACTCTTCCTTAATTCGCACTTGGACTACGTTCCTGATGACAAGAGCTGTAAGTGAAGGGCAAGGCAAAAGATTTCATAAGAATTTAAAAGAGATAGAATATTGCTATCAGGGAAGGTGAAATAAAAGGATGATGGCAGACTATTGTTGGTTGCTAAAGCGAAATGATCCAAGTTGGACTTTTAAGCAAAAATCCCACAATCCGAGCTTTGGTGAAAAAAAAACACAATATACCACAAAAGTATTTAACATTTCTAATTTATTTATTACCTTTATTTAAATATATTTATAATATTTTAAAGTAAATTTTTTGTGACACCAATTTTTTACTTAGCGAAGTTGTTTTTTTTTGCGATTTCATACATAGGGTTTTTGCAGAAAAACTGAGGGTGATGGAAAAAATCTAATTACATGTTCGTAATCAGCGCACCAAAATAACTTAAGATCATTGATTGGTAGCTACCAAATCAAAAAAGGGAAAATAAAAATAAATTTAAAAAACGCATGTATCGCGAAATTTCAATAAGTGTTTGGTGGTATTTTTGGGATATTAACTAGGTAATCAAATACTGGCACACACATGTCTGTCGTTTTATTGATTTTCAGTTTTAACACACAATTGAATAAGGGAAATAATGAAACTGAAATGCAGAGATATTAGAAAAATAAGCTTTCACGATAGTCATGGATTATAATGCATAACGTTTCATATAAACTTCCGTTTCATACCATCACCGGAGGAAATACAGGGTAACGAAACTTTTGAATTTAAATTAAGATTCGTCACACTGTGCAGGGACCAACGACATTCACAGGAGCCGCAATGGCCGACACAGCACACCCACTCACTACCGTCATTCCAAGATATTCAGTGAAATGAAATTTGTTATAATCTTACTTATTCTTTACCATCAAATTTAAGGCACTTCGTTGTCCCAACGGTGCTGTCCCAAACTATTTCATTTTCATCAAAAGTTAATTAATAACTTTCTCAGAACTACGTAGACAAAGTATGAGATATTAATTATTCATTTTGAAAATTAACAAAAAAACAAAGAATTGATAGGTAACAAGCCAGAACTTTAGTATAAAACAGCTTTATTTTATTTAATAACATACAAAATGTTAAATAAATTAATTGTAGTTCATGAGTTAGTCGAATTTTTTTAAAAAAGTACATAGAAACTATATATAAATGTCTTAAATTAATTGAAAGAGTTACTTTTCATTATACAATTTATATTTATTATGTCTGCATAAAATAAAATAAGTAATATTTTTATATAATTGCGAGGTAGAGATAATAATATTTAAATATGCACTATGTTTTTACGCCTGTGAAAAATGTAATGGACAATATTACGAAGAATTAATATATGTAAATAATTTAACAGAAAAATTTGTACACTTAAATGTTTATAAGTGTTCAAATGTGTACAAAATTCTCGTAATTAGAGTTCTGCTCATACTTGACAGGTTTTTTATTCCATTTTTCTACCCTGAATTATGTGCTTCAACATCAAACGCCACACTTTTGTAACTTTGTTTATTTAAATTTTTATGGTACCTTTACATTTAAGTAATAACAACTTCAGAATCGTATTTTTTAAGCAACTTCAAAATAGGAAAACGTTCTAAGTTCAACTGTAATTTCTATGTTCCTTAGATCTTTGACAGTTATCAACCGATTTGGATATTTTTTTTATTTGGAAGGTCATAAATCTCCGTAACGTTCTATGAAATTTGGAAAAACTTTGTCCATGGAAATTGAACAGCACAAGTGCAGTAATCGAGTGTAGATCATATAGATCTAATAATAAAATCAAAAAAAAAAGATGTTCGACATTACTAATAGAGACATAAATCTGCTCTTTGCCTAAGTAAAGCAAGTTCATTTTAGCACTCAATTACGAGTGTGGGTATGGTTGTAAGGGGGGGAGGGGAAGGAAGATAATCGTTGCTTTGTAGCCGAATCGAAAAATCTCCAGCAGTAGCAGTGGTATATATATATATATATATATATATATATATATATATATATATATATATATATGTAAAAGGAGATTAATGGTGAAAGCTAGGACGGCGAAATTATATTTATGAAATGTAATTTTGAAATATTTAGTTCTTAACGAATATACTCTTTCTCGTATGCTCTGTCAAGTAGAAAGTACCATAAACCATTCATCATTTTCCACGACACCAGCTATCATATTTAACTTCATTTTTCTACTTCACCCCCTTCCCCGTCACGTAATAAAATATAAATCCTATTTATTTTGGGAACGATCGATTTATCATCGAGGGTATGTTGTCAGATGTAATTCATATATTGGATATAATAAAACGTTTCTTTTTACCATATCTTTTTCAATTATATATTCATACGCCTACGATGAAACAATTTTAGAATTAAAAGTAAGACTTTTACTTGTACAATTACCTTTGAAACTTCTAAAACTTAATTAGTTTATCGCACTTGCGACATGTTTTCACGGAGAATTTAAATTTACAAATGAAATTGTTTTTGGATTTTATCCGCTTTTCAAAATTTCTAACTTTCGGTAATAATTGTTTCACTCCATGAGGAAAACTTTTCAACGACGCTCGTTTGGTATAAGTTAATTTTCTTATTTATAAAACTAGTTTAGGTTTCTCGAGTTATGAAATAATAACATTGTAAATTATATATGGCAATCGTTTTGACCATTAATAGTGTCCTATTTAATTACTTAGATACATCTTGTGACTTGACGCCCTCTAGAGAATTTTTCTATCCAGTCAATGTACGATTAGGTGCAAGAAGAAAGTCATTACAAGGCTTGAAATATTATACGTTATTAAAATTAAGTATCACAGCAAATATGAAAAATTTAAATGTTTTCCAATTGTGCGGCAAGTCAAGTTTATCATTTTGATATAAAATTAAATAAGTTTACTTGCGTAAATAATGTTCGCCTTGGCTATTTTAAAACTGAAATATAATTCATAAGTCATTACAAAATCCTTGCTGTATACCTCTTCCTAAAAGATTTTATCAATTATACAAAAGCCTTAACTCTCTCTAGAAAACTATAGTCAAATATAAATTGAAACGTACTGGCGGTTACACCTTGAATTCATTTACCGCCAGTAAGTTCTCTGGTATATGAATAAACTCTCTCTTCATTTACCGCCAGTAAGTTCTCTGGTATATGAATTTCTCTGGTATATGAATATACTACGAATTTGCGGTATTGTCTTATTTCAATCTTATTGATGGCGAGTTTAAAATGTCAAATTCCTCTTAACTTTTTTTAAGTATAAAATGGTCTTTTTTCATAATTCTGTTAAGTTTAAAAAGCCTTAATAGAATATAAATATGAAAAGGGCCTAACAGGATAGATCTACAAAAAATATGTCCAAATCTAGGTTAAAACTATGTCCAGATGATTTATTTCATAAATAATAAGACATTAACTCACACATTAGTCGAAAGTTTATATTTTGTGCGCATTTATCATCTCCCAGAATTTAGTAGCAGTTTTTAACTTTAGGTTTTTCATCGAAATGTTAGGTTTTTATTTAAATGTTAAATGTTAATGCTTCTTATTGATCAATCTGTTAAATGTTGAAATTTTTTTTTTAAATTGAGACTAGTTATGAAAGGATCTAAGCCTCTCCTCATTTTTAAGAAAAAAAAATGTATGTCTTAATCGCATGAAACTGACTCTAAAATCACTAATCTGAATAGGGAATATGTCACCATAACCGCTTTTAGCCGATTTTTAAACTGATACGTGCACATTAGTGGATCATCTGCGCCTTAAGGAAAAATATCCAAGAGTTAATTTGAATAGATGCAGGATCTATTGTATATTCATTACATATAATATTTCTTACTTCACTAACGGAAAATTTAAATCACCATTTTGATATTTAACATATAACTAAATATGGACTATATACTTGAATCACTACATATTGTATTCAAGTATGCCAATATCGATAAATTTATGGTCTCTCCTTTTTCTTATCAACGTACTGGGCCTTAAGTTTGAAAACGGAAACATTATGAATACCTAAAATAAACTATTTTTGATAAATTATTTAGAAAACAAAATTTTATTATTAAAACTTCTCAAAAACTTACTGTACAAGTGTTTGAATTTATTTTAGCGATTTTCAGCATTAAGACATTGCAATTATGTAGATAATCAAGCTGTATTAACTACTTCACATTTTTTTCGCCCCTTTTTACTACTTTAAATAGCATTGAATTTTCAGAATATTTGTATGTTTTTGATTGCAATATTTTATAGGTCAAAATTTTAACCCGGTGTAGTTTTGAAATTAATTTTTCTATACATCTGATATAGAAAAATAACCACCCTTAATTCTTAAAAATTAAAGTCATTGGATTGTAATCGGACAAATTATAGGCGTATTTTATTTCATAGCTGTGGAGCAACTTCGTCCGTCAGGCCACAAAATAGTTTTTTTTCCGGAAACCAGAAAGTCAAAATATTTTTAGTGATATTAAACAGTTCAACTTGTCGCCAACCCGTGGAACTTGTCACTAACCATTCTCTAAGGATTATCCATAACATTTATATAAACCGTGTTATATTACGTGATATATAAAATAAATATGAAAATAATTTTTCTTATTTAAGGAATTTGTCTTGGTCATTATTTTTTCGCTTTTACTAAGTAATTGAATTCGAACTTGGATTTAACTAATTATATTATTAATAAAAAAAACTGTCTCGGGCAATGCGATGCTGATAAATTTTTATCGACACATACTCATCTTAAAATTCCTGCTTTATATATATATATATATATATATATATATATATGTATATATATATATGTATACATATATATATATATATATATATATATATATAACTTTTATTGTTTGTTTGAACAAGCAAAACGCAAAAACTACAGACTCAATTCATGAGTAACATTGAGGTTGACTTGCAGTAATATTTGGTTTTTATTTCTTTTGAATAAGTGTGCTTATTCAGGAGATGCGCATTTTTAATATTTTCAATTATATTTCATTTACAATAGGTTAATGTCACGACAAGAGCAAAGAAATACCTAGCTGCTCGAAGCGTAGTAATTACTCAAATGTATTGGAAATCTAAGAAAATTGTATATTTTTGTCGCTTCAATGAGATTTTTTATTCGGACATATACAGGCAATTTTACCTAAATCGGACATATATAGATAATTTTTCCTATTAAATATGACCATTTTATAGACATTTTTACAAATTGCCCAATATTACCCTGCCTTCTCTCCAAAGGTGATCTGTTTGTGCCTGTTTATAGAATAAGCATTCACTATTCATATCCTTATGTTTATGTAATATTAATTATTGATTTAATTTATAACAAAGTCATATTTAAATATTTTATATTAAATCAACTCACAAGAAAAATTAGATAAATTGTTTAAACCGATCTTAAAAAAGAAGTGCATCTAGTTGAAACAGTTATTAAAAAGGAAAGCGAGAACGATAAGTCGATTTTACACACGTACTCATTATTTAAATTAATTCCTTTAACTATAATTGTAAGTATGTTGACACTTTATTAGAATACATAATAAATAATATTTATTTACCTTTACGTAGATTAAGTAGAGTTACACTTTTCGTAAAATAATTGTGACTACCACTGAAGGTTACAACCCTTAAGCTTTTTTATGTGAGAACGGACCTAGTAAGCTATATTACTTTTAAAAATGTATGTAAAGACAATTTTTTGGGAATTATCAAACAAACTAATCTATTAGAAACCGGAAAAAGTTAAAATGCTTTAATTATGTACCTTTCTATTTTATTTTCATTATTTAAAAAAATAGATGAAATAACATTTTATATCCCATATACTGCACTTATATTCATAATGCAGAATAGACATAAGTGTACGCATAAGCTAATATAAGTAAAATTGCTAATTTTTTAAATTAGCGAAACCAGACCAACGGCTTCTTAGTTCCTAGTTTCAAGATTTGATTTACAATATTTTTTATCATATTATATATATATATATATATATATATATATATATATTTATGATTAATAATGTTAATTTATTTCATCAATATTTTTCTATATATTATATTAATAAAATTAGATAATATTCAGAAGAGGTAAATCACATATTCCATCAACATACTTATTATTTTCTTGAAACTACTTTTTCCAAATATAAGATTTAAAAACGATTTTATTAGTAGAAAATAAATTAGTGACAAAAGTTAAAACTACCATAGTACTAAATTCAAATTGCTCATATACGTTTTTTAATTAAATAATTTAGATTTAATTAAGAGATGCAGACTGGATGCGAAGTAAAGGAGGAATCATATATTTGTAAGTCGTGTTATTTTATACCAAATCTTTTGCTCTAAATCCGGTACGTTAATTTTATTAACGTCAGGAACATGTTTAGTGTATAAAATCTCTATTCTTTTTGAAACCTGTGCAGGCGAGTAAATAAAATTAAATGATATTTCTTTTCGTATAAAGTAACAATACAAATTCAACGAAAGAAAATTTCCTTAACAAACTGACATGTGCAGTTATCCAATCTGTTTATGAACTATTTATTTTTGCCGTACTGATTCATATTGATTAATATTTTTATTTGACATTTTTATACTACAAATAATACCTTTTTTTAAAACATATGAATTATTTCCAGTATTCAATTCATTACTTGAATGATGATAATTTCCTAACTAAAACGAATAAAATATCTAAGGTTTCAAACAAATTGTACGTTCATTAAATATGCAATTCGATTGGGCAAAGATAACAAATTAATTTTAGTTAAATAATAAATCGATAGCTTGATAGTAGGTAAACACATTATCAAATTTATTTGTACAAAATGAAAGTTCGGAAAGGCATAAGGATATAAACAGTTGATGACAAAGTTATTTTAAACCTCATGTATATAGATAATATTGTAAAAATTGTGTTTCTTAACATCAAGTATGATCCTGAAAGAATGGAACACATTGGATAACCTACTCACTACATAGCATACTTCGCTTGATTTTCCCCCTTATCTGTGTCTCAACCACAAAGCGTAGCTTTACTAGACGACGGGCGCTCCAGTCTCGAGTCTCAATTAACGAACCACAACAAAAGGATATTGCAGTGACGTTATACCATTTCCACATCTGAAGTGAGACAAATTGCAACAAATTGCATTGGTAATTGTTTTGTGTGAAATATATTTCCACTTTTCCTTTGTACCGTCAAACCCCTTTTATTTCGAGCTTAAATATTGTTTAGAATTGTTTTTAATTATTTGTGTTTATATAACTGGAAACAAGTTTTGTTTTGAAAAAAAAAATATTATTAGAATATATAAAGATGAGATAAATTTTATCTAATCGTAAAACAGTTTTATTTTCGTAATATTTAATTGTGGAATCGGATTTGCACGACTCTACAACGCACGGACTTATTCTAATGAAATTTGGTATGAAGGTAACTAATAATTCAAGTAAGGTCTTATAAGATTCAGTTTTGATTTATTGCTACCACCATTTCATTGACAGGTGATTAATATTTAATTTACAGCGATATCTTTAGTAAACTTCCAACCATCATAAACAATGTGTGAAAAGTTATTAATGACCACTTAATACATTAAACGTAATTTTATAAATTCATTATTTCGTTTCGTTAATAAATATTTTAAAAAAATATAATAATGCATTAATGAGAACAATTTAATCATTTTCAACGTGATCCAAAGATGCTGTCCTGGATATACCACATAGGAAGAAAATTTTCAATCTAGAAATGTTTAACACAGCAAGGTTTATTTCTTGAACAGTAAGAAATATCGCTGGTCTTATTTCAAATTTTGTTTCAAACACGAGATAACAATTGTAGAATAAGTAATAAGACTAAGCAGTGGAATGCGTGAACAAAGACTTTTTCTTTATTTTAAATATCTCATATGAATAAACAGTTTTTAAATTGTAGATACTTTTAAATTGCTGGTTCATTAAAAATAGACTTTTTAAGATGGTTTTTTCTTGATGCACTCTTATTATATGTTAATGTGTTTCAATTTTTATACAACGTGATAACGTATATAATGTTATATTATGATATCCATAGACGTATTTAAATTATTAAATAATAGCACCATGTCTTCTACATTTCGAAACTCAGCATACCTTTTGTCACTCTTTTGTTTTGATGTGATTATTTGCCAATATAAGTAGTTGTTTAGTATACTTTTTTTCTACTGTAAATTGAAAAGTAATGAATTAAACTTGAAATACTTTCAGACGTACTATAACCCTACTGCCTTTGACTAAACAATGTAACTGTAGCGAAAATTTGTTTAATGGCATGGCCTGGTATTTTTCATTTACGTAATCAGGAACACTGTTGTTTTAACAATAAATTTTCATATGACTTATTACTATTGTAATTTTGATCTTTTTCCAGACATTATTTTTTCACAAAAATTTAATGAAAACTCCTAAGCAGCCAAGGTTTAACACCAAATACGTTAAAAACAGGATATCGTGCCAATTTGCTTTAAGTGTATTTTTTAAAAGTCCGACAAACTAATATCTTAATATTAATGATATATTTGTGTACAGATTTAGGGGGGAATAAAGAGAAAATATTGTATTAACAACATGACTCAAAACATAAACCAAAACAAAGGGAGAAGATACTTAATTTATTTACCATTACTAACATGAAATAACTAGGGCAGTAAATATTTTAAAATACTTAATATAATCACATATATTAACGTGAGTATTTTTCGCTCTCTAATGTTGAGAAGTTATCTAATTTTAGACTTAATAATTTTTTTGACGAAAAAAAGTATTCTTGAAATACTTCCAACCAACGAATCGGCCTTTCAAGCGATACCCGCACTATAAATGGAATTTACAAAAAATGTCTCGAATTCTTAATTTCTGTACAATGAAACCTAAGTGAGAAGAGACAAAAATAACTGGAAAATGAATTTCAGCTACGGACAAAGCGTCAAGTTTTAACTTTAATGGGCAATGAAAATATTTAAAAAACCAATAGTAAATAGAGAAAGCATTTTTAAATTAATTAACTGCCGAAAATACCCATGTTTGTTATTGAATCTGTGAAAAATTTTGTTTAATAAAATTATCAGTGGACTAGATTCGATCAACTAAAGCAATGCGATCTAATTTGCCCAAATTGAAAATTAGGTTGCATAAGGGTTCGATGTCTAGTTTTTCATAGAAATCGACCACATTACATGAGTAAGGTTTAAAAAATACAAAATTAAATAATTTATTTTGTGTTGGTGTATGTATGTGTGTGCATTTATAGATTTGTTTGCTAACGATATAATTTCTAAATCAATCAACTAATCTGAGTGAAATTTGATATGTACATTTTCTTCAGTCCAAACATCGTGCAAATATGTGTGATCTTATTTAAAAATATCGACTTTTACAACAGTGGATATCATGGCATTAAAAAAAAATTCCAGAGTAATCAAAATATTTCTTCTCCTGTTTTGAACATTATTTTACTATATTAAATTTCATCAATATATTCCCACATTTCATAATTTTATTTAAATAAAGCCGTCAGAGAGTTAGCCGTCTCTTAGATGGAAAAGGATGTCTAATAAAAAGTATTTTTTTAATAAGAGACAGAGTCAGAAGTTATTTTATCCTTAAAGTGACACCCTTAGAAAAATTAAGTGAGCAATTATAAATGCAATTTTGGTAATGTGCATAGCTTTCCCAAACACTAATTAATTCTTGCAAGGGGTTGAAGGTGGATAATTTTCTGGGTGTATATGTGATGGCCTGCCATTCTTTTACAACCACAGTTTTTTCACTGCTTTTTTAGATGCGGGTAAGTATTTGCTTTAGACTGAGGCTTTAGAGATAGCGTATGTAATCAATGTGTTATATTGCTGCTATTTCACAGACCACACATAAGAAAACAAAACCATTTACCACTTTGTGAGCTAACAAATGAAGATTTGGCCTTTGAGATGATAAAGTCCTGTGTACTGGCCTCGGAATTTTTTAGACATTCTGAAAATATCCCTAGACTCATAATTTCTAGGCTCTGATGTAATTACTTCTAAAGGAAAAGCTATACTTAGTTTATAGTTTACACAACCCACGTTGTGCTCGTATAGTAAGTACTACCTGAATGAAGGTCATAGTTACTAGAATGTATTAGTAATTTTTAAAATGTTTCTTTATCATATATAAAAGACTTGCGTTCATTTTTAGGAGGTCATTCTAAATGTAATTTCATTGTTAAAATATTATAGAACATAATATTTCATTATGTAAATACTGCTTAGGTACTACTTACACCCATTTCAAGCAAATTCTAAAGCTTTTTACCGGTGATAGTCATTATAGGAAAGATCGTCTTTCCAATGTAGCTTTGTCGACCGTGTGTAAAACTTGGATATATTATGACAGAGTGCAGGAAGAAAGATGGAGAAAGAGTGCAGGAAGCTAATATCTTATATAATAATGCATTAGAAATACATTAAATTAAAAAAAAGATTACACATAAAATGCGCTTAACACACACACACATATATATAAATATACACATATTGACATATGAGTTGTCCACAATTTTATTTTTCTGCTGGCTTTCCATTGTAGTTTATCTGCCAGACAGTTTGTAAGTTTTTGTGTTGCAACTATGTTATTTTATCATATGTAGTAGTAAACATTTTGATCTTTTCTCTAGAATTACAGTCATTATCATTGTATATAACATTATTAATAATAATCATAATATTAATACGTGAAGCAAAAACTTTGTAGCCCTTTTTACGAATATTTCGCGGACGGAAGTGTATAAAATTTTGTACAGTTAAAGTTTATATGGAGGAGTGTAGAAAGCTAATTTTAAATAAATTAAATATTTATGTAATAATGCATTAGAAATACATTAAATTAATAAAAAATACATTACACAAACTACAATGCGTTTGACACACACACACACATATACTCTTTTGTTTATGGTTGAAGTCTATGGTCAAACTGAGAAAAGATTAATATTATTTGTCTATAGTCTTACTGAATGTCAAAAATAATCAATTATCATAATATCATAGTCATAGTATGTTTATCCTACAATATGTCCAATAGATATTTATGCTTTATATATTAGTTATTAGTGAAATACAGCTTGTTCAACATACATATATGTATATTGTAAAATAAAATTGTGTAGCAGTAATCTGAATTGACTTACAAAATAATATAGGTACAAAAATTATATTTGTTATTATTAATTAAACTAAAATCTTTCTATTATCAGTTTCAGTAATTTCATGAAAGTGTTTTTTTATAGAACATTGACGGGTCGGAATGAGAGAAGAATTAGGAGTCTATATTCGCAAACACATAATAATAGACCAAATGCAAATTTTAATAGTATTAATAGTATGCGAAATGAAGAAGTATTTTTTAGAGATATATTTAAATGTCCACTAAATGTAATTCCAAGACTTTTTCATAGTTATGATTGTCGATTAATGGATTTACAATGCAGGTTTTGCAATGAGAAACATTTTGAATGTGAAGTTACTTTAGGTGACAGGACTGCATTCACTTCATGTTATCATAAGGCTAAAGCAATATTACTGCCCCTAAGTCAAAATTAATACTTTAAATCATTGTATGATGGACTTATTTCAAATGAACCTTCAATCAAAAGTAAGTCAAAAAATTATTTTGAAAACATTCGTAAATATAATTCATCATTTGCTATGGTTAACTCAGAAGTTAACGTTTCCGAGACAGTTACAAGTGGAGTGTATCATTTCAAAATATATGATGTTTGTTATCACAGATCAGGTTCAATAACTGCTGCGTATGGCTGTTCGCCATGCTATGCGCAATTATATTTTTATGATGTTGACACTGCTATTAATTATATATTAAAAGAACATTTTAATTAAACATGCAATAACGCCATAATGCGCGAAATTTCTCTTGAATTGGAAAACAGTAATCCTGTTGTTCGGTCATTCATTGCAAAGAAACAGCATGGTCAGAGAGTTGAGAAACAAAATAAAGAAATTTGTATTCTCATTAAAGTAAATCACGATTTAGATCTACGCCCTTTCAATGATGCAGTTCAAACCTTTTCAAAGAAATATGATTTCATTTTCAAAAGTTAATGATGTCATAAAATATATCTCAATTTTGGATTCATCCTTAGACCCTTTACCGTACCCATTACTTTTTCCAAATAGTGATACTGGGTGGTATATCAATATTCCTCATACTGTACCGTCTATGTATAATTCAAGAGCGTCCAGAAATAAATTAGCCATGCTTCAGTATGCAACCTATCGACTTGAAATTAGAGAAGATTTCAGCATGTTGCACCATTAATAAAAATTATTTCTGCAGTGGATAGTTGATATGTATGTGAGAATGGAGGGCTCAAGATTACATTTCATTCGTAAAAATCAAACAATTGTCAGGTGTGAAGTTTACGACAATTTAACACACTACTTAGAATCGAACATCAATGCCAGTAATGTTGGCCGTAGAGTAATTTTCGTTCAATAGATCTCCAAAAAATATGTATCAGAATTATTTAGATGCAATGTCAATTGTACAATATGTCGGAAAGCCTTCTTTATTTCTTACAATTACTTGCAATCCAAGTTGGTCGGAAATAGGTAACAATATTGGCCTAGATGAAACTGCTCATTTTAGATCTGATATTATTGTGAGTGTATTCAAGTCCAAATGGAAAGCATTAATTGAGGGCATTATACAAAAAATGTCTTTGGTAAAATTGAAGCACTCATTTATACAATTGACTTTCAAAAAAGAGGATTGCCTCATGCTCTCATTTTAGTCACTTTAAATGAACAAGATAAAATTGTTAATGCTACCGATATGGACAAAATTGTATCTGCGAAGATTTCTAAAATTCAAACACATCTTACATTACATGAATATGTTGTAAAGCACATGATGCATGGTCCATGCGGAGTACTTAATCCTAATTCTGTATGTATGAGAAATGGAAAATGTATAAAAGATTATCCAAAACGATTTAATGAATTTACATGTGAATCTATAAATGGATATCCATTATACAGAAGGCGTGATAATGGTACGCATGCAGAAGTTCGTGGTAGTTGTCTTGATCATAGGTACGTTGTACCATACAATCCATATTTACTTGTAAAATTTAATTGCCATATAAATGTTGAAGTATGTACTGCAGTCAACAGTGTTAAATACATTTACAAATACGTGTATAAAGGCTATGATAGTGCATCTGTTGAATTCGATTCAAGGAGAAATGAACAAAGTCAAAATATACATATTGATGAACTTACAATTTTTTTAATTGGTCGTTATGTCGGATCAACTGAAGCTGTAGAGCGCATCTATGACTTACCAATGCATTTTCAGTCACAAATTATTGTCAGACTTGATATTCATTTACCGCGTAGACAGAATGTTTCCTTTCGAGAAGGGCAAGAACGTCAAGCAATTGAAAATGTACGACACTCAAAATTATTAGCATTTTTTTAATTGAATCGGTCAGATTCATCAGAACGAGAATATAAGTATATTGAAATTCCTTTGCATTATGTGTGGGAAGATTCCCGAAAAAATAGAAGAAGAGAAGCCGTGGAGGTAATAAAATAATTGCACGCATCTATGTAGTGTCACCAAAAGACATCGAAATTTTCCATTTACGATTGCTTTTATTACATGTCTGTGGTCCAAAATCATTTAAGGATGTTAGAACATACAATGGAATCACATACCTTTCTTTTGTTGAAGCGTGCCATGCTCGCGGAATTGCTTCAAATGATATTTAATAGCGCGAATGTTTAAATGAAGCAAAATAATTACATTCACCAAAACAAATGCGGAATTTATTTGGTTACATTTGTGCATTAAATGTGCCAGCCAATGCATTAGCGTTATAGAATGAGTTTAAAGTATATCTTAGTGAAGATTTTCTGAGACTTTACAACGAAGAAGCTTCCTTTAATAGAACTCTATTAGTAATTGATGATATTTTGAATGTTAATAATTTGTCATGTCAAATACTTGTTTTACCAGTTCCCACATACTCGCAGAGAATAGGCGAAGTAAATGCTATTGACATAATAGAACAAGAGATGCTGTTTTGTGAGTGTTATGAAACTGCAAATATTGAACAGCGTAATCTCATTGATCAAGTCATTCGTGAAGTTTTGTATCATAATATTGGATCCGATGTTTTTTGTTTAACCGCTCATGCAGGTTGTGGCAAAACATTCACTCAAACAGCAATCATTCACGAATTAAACTCGATTAATCTTCGTTGTATTGCAACTACGGTCAGTGGCATAGCTTCAACTCTATTACTTAGAGGTAGGACTTTACACAATGTGTTTAAATTGCCTACACCCATTTTGAAAAATTCTGTAGCAAATAGTTCTGCAAATAGTGCTACTGTCGTTACATAAATTCGTCATCATTGATAATTATTGATGAAGTTTCTATGTGCCCATTGCAAGTGTTAAAAATCATAGATAGCTTATTGCGGGATCTATGCGATGAAAAAGATAAATATAGACAATTTGGAGGGAAAACAATACTTCTATGTGGTGATTTTCGGCAAATTTTACCAGTTATCCCACATGGATCACGTGTAACTTTATTTGAAAATTGTGTCACAAGTTGGCATGAATTTTTTTATTTTCATAAAGTTACGTTTACTCAAAATATGAGAGCCTTACAAAATGAAGGATTTTTATTTGTGGCATATTTTAAAAATATGGTAATGGTGAAGCCCCACAATTCCCTCAGTTTGGAGAAAATGTTATCGAAATACCTCAACAATTAATAGGAGATAAAAATAATATGAGGTGTATGGATATATTTCCGAAAACATACTCTCAGATAATATATTGAACTCCGTTATTTTAGCATCTAAAAATGATGATTGTACTTTGATTAATACTGATGTACTGAACAAAATTCCTGGTGAACAGATAACATATCATAGCTACGATAATATAATTTCTGATGATGACAATGATATCAATAACTATCCGGTAGAGTTTTTTAATTCTTTGACTATTAGTGGTTTATCGCCACATATGTTAGTATTGAAAGTTAATTGTATCGTTTTGCTGATCAGAAACTTAAATACAAAGGAAAAATTAGTCAATGGAACAAGAAAGCGCATCAAATTTATGCATCGTAACGTAATTGATTGCGAAGTTTTAACTAGAACTGCAATGAAATTTAACTGGAACTGAATGGAAATGAATTTTGATTCCACGTATAAATTTAACATATTCCGGAGCTATTTTACCATTTAACCTTCAAAGAACTCAATTTCCAATAATACCTGCATTTGCGATGACAATAAATAAGTCTCAAAGACAAACATTCGAAAAAATTTTAGTTTTATTGAACCGGCTAGTTTTTACACATGGGCAATTGTACGTCGCAGCAAGTGGAGTTCGATCATTCGACGGTTTGAGATTTTATATTTCCGAATATAACGGTCAAGGACATTTATCAAACGATGAAAGAGTTTTTACAAAATACATCGTTTACAGAGAAGTTCATCATCAATCAATAAAATCATTAATTAAATTTTAGAAATATGTATGTCAAGTTCAATGGATAACATTTTTTTAATCGCCTGGTTGTTTGTTTCAATAAAAATATATAAAAAAAGTTATTCTTTATTTTAGTTTTCATTTTTTTGTTTTTTATTTAAATGTTATATAATTTATTTGAAAAAGATAGCCAAGTAACTTTGTAGCCTTCGCAAAATTTGCGATTATAGAGGTATAATATTTGACAATAAAACCTTAATAACGTTCAAACTTAAAATTTAAATGAATTATGGACGAATTTCGACCACTGGGCAACCACTAATATAAATGAAAATGTCCTGTATTTAAACATCAAATACCTTCAGCTATTATATTTTATATATTTTAAATAATGTAAACGCGAATTTTTTTATCTCGATACTCAATTATTCAAATAAAGAGTAAGTATATGAAAATATAAAATACCCAAGTGCGGTAAAAACAAATATAGAGCGTATGTTAGTATATATTGTAATGTTGAAATGTTATCAAGCAATCGAGCACCATTTGCGAATTATTCCACATAATCACTGTAGGTCGATTAAAGAATGTCAGAATTATACAATGTACAAAAATTTTAAATTGTAGTATTTTTTGTTATAAAATATACGCAGGAGATATTTAAACTCAGAGTGACAAACAGGAAGAACCGAAAAGGAAAATAAGATTTTAAAAAATCACTTTAATATTCCCTATGTAATAATTGGAAGACTTCTCCTGCTTATGTTTAGGTAAGCCTTACTACAGTGATTAAGCAAATTGCCTTTTTTAATGCACACCTTTTTAAAGAGTAGCACACCCTTTTTTAGAATCAAATAAAATGATTGGTTGGAATAGCGCCGTCTCCTCGCTTGCTCTAAACGCTGAGAGTAAATTAGGAGTGGTTTGTTGATTCCATGTTAATCTTTTGGTTTATGATGATTTGAATTTAGAATACTTAAGAAAATTATGATACTAAAATTAATTAGGTTGAATTCATGAGGAATGTGTTCGACTTTGTTTCTTTTTGGGAATTCATGTTTCTCCATTTACGTTTTGAAAGTTAACCGTAGACCTATTTGATTTGAATAGTATAAATAAGCAAAGAAGATTTTCATTTCACGATAATGCGAGTAAACTGTAAAAATCTTACAACATAAATGTAATATACTTCATCTTACATTTTTTTTTTCATTTTGCTCCGTCCTAATTGAGATCATTTTATAGAGTATATACTTGAAACATTTGGCATACGAAGTATAAAACTACAGAAAGTGAGACGTAATGATAGAAGGCCGTACGTGATAATATTATAAAGATACTTGGTTTCACTACAAAACCTTAATAAAAATATGTCCGGAGAAATGGAAAGGAAAAAAATGATAAGTTGATATAGAAAACAACAATAATATATTTTTTTTCTTATTTGGTTACAAAATATTTCCACTTTACATAATTTTTAGAAAAACATAATTTAATTTATATAAATGAAATATAAGATATGGGTTTTATTCTTATATATGTACAAATCCACAGAATGATGAAAAGTTCTAAAAAATTAATTACTTAATAGTAAAAAATTTATTAATCCTTAATATACAAAATGTTATTACACAAATTAAATTTAGGCAAAATTTGTATATTATTTTATCTGGTTATCGATATAAAATTGTGTCATATTAAAAAGGTAAATAATAAAACTTACCTAACAAACAAAGAGTGGTAATCGATCAAAAGGCAAAGATGAAATTAATGGGAAATCGATAATTTCAAACATATTGAAATAAATATATTAAATTTTATTATTAAAAAAGCCGTATGAAGTTACTCTCTAACAGAACTTTGCCATTATTTTGTATAAAACTTTTTAATACGCTGCTTACCGCACGAAATATTTTTGGTCTTAATTTCACGGAATTGAAATTAAAAATCACTTTTGACGTGCAATTTCATTACAGGGAAATTTGTAAACTTTGGCTTAAACAACGGAAGTAATAAACAAATCTGATTGATGCGAACGATTCAAAAAGCCATTGTGATTTAAAATCTTCAGTAAAGTAATTATCCACCGGTTTCGTAAGAAGTGTTAAGTTACTTTAAGTTTTTCAATTATAAAGTTCAGTTTGGAAGTAAGTTTCGTAAGTATAACACTTGTGAAACTTTTAGTAAGTCTAATGTTAGTTACTAGGAGCGTCCATATACCAATAGTATCCTTTAGGGTTTTGGCTTGATATTATTAATAAATAATAACATTGAGAGGGGATCATTAGCTTCATTATCTTATTGTGATTACTTCATTCCTCCACTATGAGAAAATTAAAATCTCGTATTATACATTCTTCACAGTTAAAATGTATTCCTATTTTGGAATACTTTCAGCAGAGACATGTCTGTATTAACTACATAAAGCATACTTTCATTAGTTTAAATTTTATCACGCGTATAATGGTTTATGTATTGTTTTCTTTTATCTCATAATTCATTTAAATGGTCATTTAATTTTTTATCTGATAGAAATGATGATAGGTGTTACACTATATTACGTATTTGTTTTGGCATTCCCATTTAATCGTTTTATAGTTATATAACTATTTCTGATATTTTAATATATTAGGTTGGAATCTTGTAATTTTAATTTAAAATATTAGTTCATGAGATTTTTTTTATTCTTTCATGTAAATAATAAAATCAGTCTTCAATAATATGAGTACCGTTGTTATTTACCACTAGTTGCAGGCGTACCTACAAAAATAAAATCCATTCGTTGTAAATTATTTTAGGCTTTTGATTTAACATTTGGTTCAATCCAAAATGGTCGGCGTACTTAATTTTTTATCACTTATGCAGTAAGATAGTGATCGAAACACATGAGACTATCATTTGTTAGATAGGTCGAAAGGGGTCAGGAAAATAAGGTAGATGTGGAAGCAAAGGCATTAGGGGTTAAAATATCTTTTTATGCGTTAAAATATCATTTAAGGTGTTAAAGTATCTTTTTACGCGCTAATTGTGAGTGTGTAATGTTGAGCCGAAAAAGTTTTCGAGTCGAGTAACCAAACATGATTTTTCCCCAAAGTATGAAATTGTTTATTTATTGTAGTACGACGGTATGAGAGATAATGTAAACTTAACTTGGAATCGGACTCAATGAAGCTGTTATTTTTTCTAAATTTAATGCAGGAATTCGACCTGCAAGAAAATTATCAGAGATAAAAATTTTCTTTATTGAATCTTTGGTACCATGCTCAGTTTTGCTACATGAGGGTGCACGTTTATATACCTTTGTGTATTGTGGCGTGTTATTTCGCTCACCCTTCGCACAAAATAATTCATGAAGTGAGAGTACTCTAAGAGCCTGTTTTTGAAATTTTCATACTTTTTGTTTGTAACTCGCCGAAACTTAGGTGCTACACAAACAGTAGACTTAATGCCGCGCTCTTCATTCACCCTCTTAAACTAAGTGACGGTCCTTTTTATTAGCGACCAACCTAATATTCCATAATAAGATTCAATTTATTTATTTATATTGTTTTAATAATTACACTTCTTCTATTCTATTTAACTACTAAGTATTTGTATATTACAATATTCCAATATATTTAATTCCTTGCAATTGATGTAATAGCTTATTCCTTTTAAAAATATTAATATTATATTCAGCTTTATAGCTCAATTTAAACAAGCAATATTTTACGAGGCTTATATAGAAGTTAATATATAAAGTTCTTTATTCACGACTAATGTTTTCATATAATTTATGTGAAAATATTAGACGTGAATATTTTTGAGGCAATTGTTTTATTATTCTTACAGAATTATGATAACGATAATCATGAAGATGATCAGAATAGAATTAGTATTAATTATAGTAATAATAATAGCAAATATGACAAATGGCGATGCCAGTATACGGCTAAAATCGTAACTTGAGAGTATTGCATTTACTAGTCAGTAACGAATATAGCAAAAGATGTTCCAACAATCAAGCAATTACATCAACAACCTGCACTCACAACCTACACTGTATTAAACATATGGTACCTTAAAATTACCTAGAGATAATCGGTTCAAATTCTATTATAATAGTTTTGTACGTAGGCAAATTAACAAACTTTCCAAGAAACTATCCTTCTCTAGAGGGATATCCCATTTGGGAACTCCTGATAGTGTCGGGGCTGATTTAATAATAAATAGGGGTTGAAATTTTAAAATTCAACGTCGTAATTCTGAAATTCAACAAAAAGCTTTTTTTCTTGGATCGCTCCGAGAAAAAATCAATTACATCAAAGTTTTTTTTGGAAGCATTAAAGTTTTTCTTAATATTTTGCTATTATCATCGTAAGTATTTTATTAGATTTGTTTAAATGAACTTTATTACTAGAATGGAGCGCAAGTACTTTCAAATGAATATCGTGGAGAATTTTTAAATTAATGGGACTAGATTTTATAAAAATAGATAAGATTTTACAAAAAGAGAAAAAATATATTACAATAGAATTAATTCTTGATTAAAAACCTTTGGAGATTTACTAAAATACTTCAGACAGGATCACAAGCATAAAATTAAAAAAAAACAAAATAAATACAAGTTAATTAATGAAAATTAGACACGCTGGAAATAAAAACTTAGCTGTATTGTAGAATAATAAATAGCCAAATTATATTTTATATTTACCACAAAAATCCTTAACAAATGTTAAGCCACCTAATTCATATTCCCTTTCTTTATATATATATATATATATATATATATATATATATATATATATATATATATATATACATATATAATCATTTTGTCAATGTGTTTAGTTACGTAATTTTTTTAACAATTGTAACGATACCGTTTTCATTCCATTATTCTATCCCTACAATAGGAGATACATAACATAATTTCAATACTATCCAAGGAATATTAAAAGAAATTAAACCAGTTACAATATATGACTACAAATTATTTGTATGTATAAAATTATTTACATTTCATGGATACGGTGTTTTTTTCATAAGTGTATTATGAAGAAAATATATTAGAATATTGTGTTTCAGATAGCGCAAATATATCTTTGAAATTGTGAAACAGCAATTTTACTCGCGTAAAAAATTTCGTAAGAAATTGGTTTGTTACGAGGGAATATTTTATTGAAATATAGAGACTGCAATACGCTGTGTTTACTACATTTACTTCCGGTTATTTCTACGTTGTGTGCATTGAATTTTAAATTACCCTGCAACAGTTATCGTTACGGCATCCCCATGTGCCGATCACTGTGACTTAACTAAAATATCACTACTAAGATCAACTGTATTTTTTTATATTTAAGCTTAGTTCTTGATATCATATTATATTTTACTTTGTCTAAAACAGTCCAGAAAAGATAATTTACCTGATTATTCTTATATATGATGCTAAAAAGTTATAATATAATTTAGAAATACTTATGACTACCTTAAATGAATAGTCCTTTGTCTTAATTTTGTCTACAGTTTGAGAAATGTGTGCTTGCACAGAAATCAATTAATGGCTAGAATTAATTTGACTATCTTCGATGATAATTACTATTATTTATACCGTGATGTTATTTTGTATAAAAAACATGTCGTATTATTGTCACGGTGAAATCCTACTGCGTGAATCTATTTACAATTAATTTAATGAATTAAAGCGTAAACAAATTTCAAGAAGAGACATTGCGATTACCAAATAAAACAAACTCAGTATGAAGACTATGTATCAGAAAGTCGATTCATACCCGACTGACATACCGTGCGAAGTCTGGAAACCAGTACCAGTAAGTACATGTAAATTATTTTTATGCTGGTTACACTCACCTTTACGGGTAAATAAATGGTACTTTCTATGGATAATTTAAATACGTTTACGCTCATTATACCAGTAATAATTGTTATTAACCGATTTTCGAATCAACTTTTTATTTGAAGTGCCGCTGCGCCTTCGCACCTATTCCTTGTAGTCGGGGGTTAATTTTCAATAGAGGCGGCAAGCAAAAATATCGAGACGGTCGCCTCACGCATCAGAATTAGAATCACTTGACCACATTTTAGATTTCGATTTTTGTCGTGAGGATTCAGCATCACTAGCTGTTTAATTTATTTAACGTATATCTCTAGTTGGTCTGAAGAGGATACGGAAGAAATAAAGAATATGTGTCTTCGGGAAAATCCAAACCTTTCATTTGAAAACGATTTATTAAAGACCGTTTCAGGACGTGAAACAAGAATAATAAAATACGCAGACGGTCGCCACCAGTCGGTATACATAATGGCGTTTTAATTTTTTTTCGTGACAGAAAAACGTTTTTTTTATAGAAAAGGTAGTGTTTTAAAAGACATTTCAAATGTAATTTGTTTCCTTTTGTTAATAAATCAATTAATTTTGATTTTATTTATGTCCAAACGCCTGCCGGTTTGAAACTGTTTGACCTATTTAGCCTAATTACAAGCTTAACCTAGGTTTAGTACGAAAATGCTTTTGTATATATATATATATATATATATATATATATATATATATATGTGTGTGTGTGTCTACTTTGCTTATTTGGGTTCTGCGAATCATGATAGTTTAAGATATTTTAAAATTACCACAAAATTCAAAGTATTTCTAAAACCGAAATCTCAACAATATGTATATTTACGAAATAAGAGCTCAATAATCTACAATAAATCTTAGCTGTAATTGTTCTGTTAGCTGAAAAGAATTCCCAATTAATAACTTATTATGCACTCAAAATATTTTTCCTTCTGAAAAACGTACTGTATTCAGGAACTATAAAAATCCCCTAAATTTTAGTTTTTCTCTCCGTAATATTTGTAAAGAGTTCAAAGAACCGTGAATATCTGCCCAAGTAGTTTCTGTGAAATAAAGTTGGACATTAGAACGGGTCGGAAAAATGTTCTAAACTTAATAACCGCTCTAACATATCATTGTCAATGTTGTATCTTATCTTGGAGAAAAATTTATCAAAACTTGCAGTTGATTATGGTTTATTTACTGGATTGCAATGATGGGCATACGCAATACTTTTACAGTCTAGCGAATTTCGTTAAATTGTTCTTCTCGTTCTTTATAACCATCTCTAACGGCAAGTTGCAAGATATATGCAGCGCATCTAATTGCAGTTACTTTGGAAACATATTCATTTACACTGCTGCTTTAAATTGCAGATCATCCAATAGGTGCTGATAATATTGATATTTTTGATTATTTGGTAAATTCTGAACATAGATTCCCGAAGCGTGCCGTCTAGTTGCCTTGACATACTAACCATTTTGGAGCCATTGTCAGTGGTGATTAAGTGAATAATTATTATTAAAAATTTCCTTACTTTTTTATTATTTTATTAAATAGGCCTGTTAACTGCAGATAAATCTAATTGACTTCATGGTCCTGTTAGTTACTATTATAGTTCCAGTATATTTATTGAACGATCATCGCTTAAACTTTCAAAATAATTACATATTGGCTCCCACTTAAGTAAAATGTGGAAGTAAAGACAACTAACTAATACCAATATAGCGTTTAATATCATGAAATTCACCATCAACCATAACGACATTTTAATTCTACATTTCTACGAGTTAACACAGAAACAAGACAAAATATTTTCAACGCAATATCTGTATGTCTATTCAATTGTATGTCAAAAGTTAAGTGAGTAAGTGTGTGTTATAACGTATTTGACTGAATTATGAACGATATGAGCATGACAGTAGCCTTTTATCACATTTGGTGTTTCTTCTTGGCAATTTTTTACTATGAATGGTGAATGACATTAGCATTGCAATTATCTACATTGAGTTCTACCTGATTGAATGAAAGGATACAAGAACTGTTTCTTCAATTGCTGCCAATATACCATTAGCAGAATAATTCTGATTTTCGTAAAACCTAATTCCAGATCTAATCCTGTTATTTACTGAAAAATATTAAATTAATAAAGGAAATAATTTAATGTTTTTTTTATTTGAAGCATCGGCCTGAAGACATTGTTTCCGCCGTTCCACAAAGGTTGCCTCAAGACCTCTACTGAGACCCGTTACACCCCCACTCATGGAAAAGAGGGGATTTGCACTTTGCGAGATTTCTAAATGACTCAAAGACCAATCCATTCTCAACCAAGTTACGGTGACTAAAGGTAACACTCTCCAAAGCTCCGCGTGATTCTACTCTAACATTATGATGTAGGCTCTCCAACAAAACCCTTGTCGCATCATCGTGTTTAGTAGAATAGTATGTGGTTCATGTCTAAGGTCGAATCTAAACAAACTGGCACAGAATGTGCCATAACCCGTCAAAAATTGTGAAGTGTAATAATCACCATTTATTATTAATTTTAAAATTTTATAAGCATTTCTTTATTAGCATTAATTTGAATTTTTCACTTGCTTAACTTGGATCTAATGTTTTGGTGACACCGCAGGGGTAGAAATGTCAAATTTCTAAATCAATAATCTAATTAGGAATGAGAATATTCTTTTAAATAAATAAAACTCAAAATCTGTCTTTCGATTCTCTGTAAATTTTTTGTTACTACGCTATGATGTGTATAAGTAAATATGTTTATCCCGAATAGACAATTAGTTGCGAAAAAATTTGTTCAAAATATATGTTTCAGTTTGGGACTATATTTCGAAACACATGTATATATGGTCATATACAAACCCATATATACGTGTATATATATATATATATATATATATATATATATATATATATATACACACATATATACATTTATATATATATATATATATATATATATATATATATATATATATATATATACACACATATATACATTTATATATATATATATATATATATATATGAGTGTGTGTGCGCGTGCGTGTGTGTGTTTTTTCGTAGTTAACCGCAGTTAGTTTTTATTTTTGAAAACTATATATAATACTATATATAATACTATTCGTAAAATCTTTCAAATAATTCGAATTACCTATTAATTAACTATACTTAAAAATCATAAAGGAATATCAATCAGAGTTAATTTGTAGCCGTGGCATTCAAAAGTTCTACTTAGAGTGTGTGGTTGACACAATTTTTAATAAAGTCGAATTTCATGAGCTAGAGATACTCTGGACAGCCGCTCCCTTTATATTGGTTCTTAATTCATGAGACATATTGTATAAAGATTTAACAAAACAACGAGATTACTGTGTTATATTTGGTATAATATAAAAAGAAGTTTGCAATTAATGACAAGTCATTGCATTATAAACCGAACAATTCGATCGCTTTGAATTCTTTATAATTTTTATTTACAACCTAAATTATAAAAATCCGTCGCCAAAAGAATTGGCTAATTTTACTGACTTGTATAGTGCTTTCTATTAACAGTGTATGTACCCTAATATTATGACTTATGTTAGAAACTAATTGATTGAATTTATTTTCTATTAGATTTAATATTTATGACACTATTGGAACATGTTTTTGCAATTTAGTTGACGTCAGAGACTGCATTCATGGCCCCACATTTTTCAGCAAACTCTTATTTTTTCTGTGGTGCAAATGTGGCTAAACGCAAAGATTATATAATATTTAGAAATAGATATGGATTATTTCCAGGTATACAACATACTTTAGTGTTTCACATAATATATCTATTTAATTGAACAGTGAATATAGGGAATATAATTTTGTCCTATATTATACATGTGAATATAATTTTGTCCTATATTCGCCTATTAAAAGTTAATTTTTGGGTCAAAGCTATTTTCCAACGCTTTACCCAAATTTATATATCATGTTTTACTTTTGGCCCTGCCATGACTAATAAAGCCTTCTTTTTAAATACTCCTGAAGCTGGTTAACATTGAATGTCAACAGTATATTTAGTTAAGTATTTGACTTACTATAAACGGTTGGTAAAGCAATACTTTACATATGAACTTCATTTCAATTCATTAAAAATAATCGTCAATCTGCTCACTAATTCTACCGTTAACATTCAATGTTAAATAGCTTCAAAAGTATTTGGAAACAGGCAGACCCAAACACAAAGAATTATGTATATATATATATATATATATATATATATATATATATATATATTAGCAACAGCTAAACAGCTAAACTTCTAACAGCTAAACTAGGCACTCCATTTGTTTTTGTGTTATATAGTGTGACTTACCATACCGATTTGATAAAATAATTTCAATATTTATGAATGTTCATGTCAGAGAAAGTTGTTATTTCATTATTTGTACCTCTTATTATTGTTAAAAACGTGCAATTTGCCATGTATATTGAACTATATAAACAAGCAAATTATTATGATAACTTAATTGAGTGTATAATTCAATTTAGGATCTTAAAATTAATGAGTTTAGTTTATTCATGAAGTATAATTTTTATTGCCTCATTTTGGGTTAAACGTAAATACATTACCTCTTTGTAATTGGAAAGGATCCACTACCTCTTGAATTCGCGTCTTTGCTTGCAGATGAACGAGCACTAACAACTTTTAAAACGGACATGAAAACGTTTTTACTTATAAAGACCGCGGTATCCAGTTTGGTATTTTGAGTTTCAGTGTTTGGTTTTCTTTTTGGAATAACCATACCTTCAATACAGGTAAGCACATGGGTATTGTAAAGAAAATTAAATTTAAATTGCTAACATTTTCAATCTTTCATACTTTGATATTTTTATATTTAGACAAAAATATATTTTAGTTTGTTGTTATTAATATACCTTGCTGCTTCCAGATGATGGGGCAGTTTCGTGTACAAAACTGTTTTGTCATCCTGTTTCCTTTGGACGGGAATGACGACATGATTTCATGATTTCCCATTTTTTTTAACCAACATAATTGTAGGAAATATATTTTTACAGTATAAATGTAGACTATAATTTTTTTTATTTCATGAAAATCTGGCCACATATTTTAAAACATTTGAAGCCAATAATATTGATTACTAGTAATATTTTACTTGAATTTTTTTTGAACCTTTGATTAAGGATTCTTTCTTTTTTGTGGAATTTTATTTTTATTCACTAATATTATTAAAACTTTTGTCAAACTTTGATCTCTGGTTACTTCTTTTTTTACCTGACTTTAATGAACAAAACCAAATTTAGGACGTACAAAGGCTAGACATTTATAAAACGTGATTAATACTGGAAAATATTGGTAATAAAAACTAATATAACAAATTTTTTCATAAAAGCTCTTGTAAAACAAAAAAAAATATGTGGTTTGTGACCACGTGCACGTTACTCATCTTTTCACCGATCGCAAAAGGAAAAAAAAAACACAGAAGCGAGAGGGAGATGGCTAATATCGTTGTCTTCGTGGCACTTACAGTGATACTATGTTTTTGGGTTACCGATAAGGACATCATCGGAGAAATTATTTGGTTCAGTAATGAAATTTATCCAAGATTGGGATACTTTTAGCGCGTCCTTTATCTCCTGTTTTTGCGTTAAGCCCGTTCATTCTACCTTTGCCACCGCAGGTTGTATAATTCAGTATCTGCTCTACCTTCCGTACCCGTAGTACAACCGCCTGCCACCTTAAGAACCTGCTGTACGATCTGCTCTTGTGCAACCTCCAGCACACGCATTAACTTCACTCTCTGTGAAACCATCACTACCTGATGTGTCTCTCTCGTACCTTGTACATTCACCGCTTGTGGAATATCTAATAAAACTGAATATTCCATGCCTATCCCACCTCAAGTGCCTACTGTATCACCCACGCTTGTGCTAACTCCAAGGTCAGCTCGACTTCCTGAGAAATTACTACCTTTGCCACTTGCGAAACCTCCGTTAGATCTTGATCCTCCTGCACCTATGCTACCTCTAGTGCCTGCTCTATCTTCTCCGCATTGCTACTTTGGCCACCTGTGCAACTTATAATGGCCATCATAATTACCTGTACTACTTCAAATGTCTGTTGCACATCCAACGACTTTTTCTAACTCCTGTGCTTTCTGTACCTCTCTCGCACATGCTAACTCCTGTGAAATTTTCAATACACGTGGTACCTCTCATGCCTGTCGTACCTTCAGTACTTTCTGTCTCCCGCACAACTTTGCTGTCTCTCGACTTGTTATAGGCATCTTTTTGGATAAATCCAGCGCGTTTGGCAATTCCTGGTGGTGGCCATTTTGTCCGTGTTATGACCATGACTGGGGCACCAAGAACAAGCTCTGCTTTGCCCCACAAAACTGAGGCTGTCTACGGTTATGGTAGGTGCCAGAATCGGTGTGCGGGATAAGGTGACCTACCTGGGCATGATTCTCGGTGCACAGCGGAGCTTTTTACCGCAGGCGTGGTACATCGGGGAGAGGGCTCAAGTTGCCTTTCACGCCATGACCTGGCTTGCCGGTGCCGGCTGGGGGCTGAATAATTCCACCCTCAAACTGATGTATACGGCAATATACCTCGGTATATTGGCCTATGCGCCATCGGTTTGGGCTCCGTGGTGCATCGGGATCCAACAAGTTAGACGGGTGTTACTGAGATCGCAGCGTGTGCCGCTGATGGCGTTGACCAAGGCTTACAGTACCTGTTCAACGGATGAGTACCGGTTTTGGCAGGTCTCTTCCCTGCCGATCTCGCGATTATAGAAAGCGCGGCTAATTTCATCCTGGCTGGAGGTAAGAGTTTTGCTGCGGGCCCATTAAACTTTGAGTTTTTGGCTAACGAACCCCTTGCTACTACTAGAAAGAGACGTATTTTAGAGATCGTCCTACATAAAATCACGTGGTATCTTTAGTCACCGAGACGTGGTTGAGAATGGACCGATCTTTGAGTCATAATGAGCGTTCGCAAAATGCGTTCTTAAAAAAATGGAGATCCTGTATGATTCATTGAGTAGGGGCAGACTCTAACCCTGTTGGGTAGAAACATTGAGACTGTAGATACGGGCCACTATTAGGGGACTTTTGAAGGTCCCCTCTTTTGCATGAGGAGGATCGTTACGGGTCCCAGGAGGGGCCCTGATACAACCCGGTGGATGGATCGGGAATATTGTCTCTTGAGCTTCGGTGAGTCGTCCTCGAGTGAGGGTGGCGAGCTCGGACAGCTACCGAATTACGCCACGGGGCGCACTACACCCTGTCGCAATTGACGTTATCTAGGAGATTGACTCATTCGCCCCTACTTAGCACGACCTCATTGGCCGGACGGCGAATCGTCGATCGTCGACCGTCGACGCCACAAGTCCGACCATATTGCTTGCGCTGCTGCGTGCGCCCAGCACGCAATCCATTATGTCACATAGCCCCCACCTCCCAGTTGCCTTGACAATGGTTTATGTGGTCGCCATCTGGAGCGATGATCTTTAGTGAAGTGCTCAGTTAATAGTGAGGTGCTTTGTCTATCGACATAATAATATGCTCTGACTATCGATATATTAGACTATCGATGTGATTAATTTTAGTTCTTTTTTCTTTCCTTTTTCTTAATTAAGATATTGAATAGATTATAGATCAATTATCTTTTTCTTTTTTATGACTTCATTTGTAATTATGAGGCACTAGTGAGGTGCACCGACACTAGTGTTGTGTTTAACTTTTTTTATTTCGGTGGTGCGTTGTTATGTACATATAGTATATGTGAAATATTCTAATTTTTATTAAATTTCTGTATCTTTCTAGATTATATCATAAACTTATACTTTACTACTTGTGTATATATTAGAGAGATAGAGAACTGGGTGGCGGACTCCCTCGTCAAGCTACATGACTAGGATATTAGGAACAAGCTTTGCTTTGCCCCGCAAAAGTCCGAGGCCATCTTCCTCGAGAGCAGATTTGCGAGGGGGCCGTCCGTAGTGATGGCTGGAGGTAGGATCGGTGTGTCGTATTGGGTTACCTACCTGGGTATGGTTTTCGATGAACGGCGGAGCTTTTTGCCATAGGCGCGGTACATCGGTGAGAGGGCTTGGGTTGCCTTCCATGACATGGCCCGGTTTACCAACACGGGCTGGGCAGCTCTACCCTTTAGATGATGTATACGGCAATATACTTGGGTATTAGCCTATGCGCTTTTAGTCTGGGCTCCGTGGTGCGTCGGAGTCCAGCAAGTTGGTGCTTGATCAGGCCTTGAAACAGGTGGTCCTTAGATCGCAGCGTGGGCTACTGCTGGAGCTGACGAAAGCGTACAGAACCTATTCAACAGATGCACTGCCGGTTTGGCGGATTTTTTGCTTCCCGACCTCCGATTGCTGAACGTGCGGCAAACTTCATTTTGGCACGGGGTAGGAGTTTCGTTGCCCCTCCATTCCATCAGGAAATGCGCCTCCTTTCTATCAAGAAAGAGGCGCATTTTAGAGATATTTTAGTACTCTAATAGATTCATTGAGTAGCGACAGACTCCAACCCTGTCGGATGGAAGCGCTGTGATTGTCAATACGGGACCCTATTAGGTGACCTTCGACGGTCCCCTGTTTTGTATGACGTGGATAGTTGTGGGTCCTAGGAGGGGCCCTTAGACAAACAGTGTGATATTGGCGGGAATAGTGTCTCTCAAATTTATAGTAACAGTTGTATCTCCCAGTCTATCATACTTTTAGTACTTCCTGTACCCGCCGCCTATGTGTTACTTTTGTCCTCTCAAAATCATCAGATAACTGTTGTGCTTTCTGCACCTATGCTACTCCAGTACCAGGTGTACCTCTTGCGCATATGTTACCTTGAGGGTCTGATGTAACTACCGTGCCCATGCTACCTTCGCCGCCTGTCGAACTTTAAATACTTCCCGCGTCTCTTAAACCCCAGTGCCTACTATATCTCCCGCACCTATATAACCTTCAGTGCCTGCTTTACCTCGTGCACCTATTCTACCTCCCGCCTTACGTCCCTAATAAACCTCCTACACTTTTGATATCTCCAGCGCTTGATATACCCCCGCAATTGTTTTTACATGTGTCTGTATATTTCTCTAACACTCTCTGTTTGTGTATCTGACAATCATAGTGTGTATGTGTAATACAATGTGTGTGCATGTGTACGTGTGGTTGTATGTGTTGTGACGTTGTGTGTGTATGGAACACTGCACGTCTTGCGTCTGTGCGAAAATATGTATATGTGACTCCGTGTTTTTTTGCGACACTGTGTGTGCGTATGTGTGTGTGACTATTATTTCTCTGACACTATCTGTTTGTGAATCTAACAAACATAGTGTGTATGTGTAATAAAATGTGTGTGCGTGTATACGTGTGTGTGTATGTGTGTGTGTACTTGTACGTGTACAAATATGGGTTTTTATTTGTGTGTATGCGCGGTCACGTATGTTTTTTTTGCATGAAACATAATATTAATGAAAAATTAATTAGTGAAAAATAACTTATTTTGGTAATAATTTTAATGCTAAAATAACAAAGCAAAGAAAAATTAGTATTAATAAGTTGATAAATCCACAAAATATACGTGAATCACGATAAACATTATTTATTCAAGTAAGACGTTAGAAGAAGAGTAAGTCTAACTACTAGTTTGTAATCCAATCAATTTAATAAGTTTACCGCACTGTTTCCGGAATCGTAAAAGGCCGTTATTTTCTCATTTAAAATTCTGAAGATACCGTTAACTAATACAGCGCTTAATGTACCCAATCTTATCCGATTTAATCCAAGATAAATGTTGAATGCTACCTTTTTCCTGAATTACATTTTAGTTCATGTTTTATTACCATGAAGTTGAAATTGGATAAGTTAGATAAATTGAGGTGCCTTTAGTGTTACGAATATGTTTTTATAATGTTTTCTGACTTTACAAGTTTTAAAGAAAATTTATTTCTTCACTGAACAAACGTCAAGAAGGTCAAAGAAAAACAGAGGGTGCCGTCAAGTGAGTATTAGTCTCTGTAACCAGGTTTGCATGGGAGTTTCATTTGATATTATATATTATAGCAGTGGAAAAATCCAATATAACATGTGCTATTTCTTGGAGTCTAATTATAATATCTATTCATGCTACATTTCCGACTTTCTTGGGAAGTGTGGTAAAATTATAGGCAATTATATGGTTATTTATATTGAGAATTGTCTGGAAAGAACAAATATAAAAAATCCTCTTGAGCTTCTTCATTTTCTCTTTTACTCAAAATCGGCATTTAATCACACCGGATAAATTGTGCAAATTAGATCTATTTCTCCTACACATTACGTACTTTAATCATTCACTTGTATAAAGGTCAGTGGACATTTATTACAATTGTAACAAATAACGTTTTCCACTATAAGCCGAATATTGGGCGGAGAGCCGAATATAAAAAAAAACTTCTTGACGGGGACAAATACTTTTTTTAAGGGAAATAATCCTTTGACACAATTAACTAAGAGGTCTTATCATACAATCATACATAAGTGACATAAGTGACCTCGAGCAAAGAGAAAATTGATAGACGATATTAATTTAATTAGGTGCTATATTGAGAAGTATATGGGCTTATTTAAACAGACAATAAAAAAAATCCATTAATAACTAACCATACTAGCTTCAACCAAGAAATAGACTTTTTGATAATAATATAGGAAAAATTATATTTTCTTTTTACTTACCTCTAAAGAACAGAACTCTACTTTTAGTATTAAATGAATATTCAGAGTAATTAATATAGGTATTCGGTATTCAATCGAATACCAAAAACGTACAGCGAATATTCTTTCTAACTAGATTATTAAGTACTTTTGAGTAGAATAATATTATAATAAAATTTAGTAATTTTATTAAAGAAGACCTGCGAAAAGAATACATGGAAACTTGCACGGAACATAAAATATAGCTCGCCAACAAGTGTGGCACGTGCGCCACGTATATGACCAGCATGTAATATGTTGTTTTCTGCGCAATGGCATATACTTTATTCGTAGTCAGTTCTTTGTTCACTAGATCCCAAAAAATCACTTTTTTGCCATAATTACATGCAAAAACACGAGCTACCAAAATAACGTAATCGATTGCCAAATTTTCTATAATCGACAAGTTGATTTGTAGACATTTGGTTGGATTTTAAATAAAAACATTATTGGCTATCCCATTCCACAGGTTCGTCACTAGTGCAGGTCACTCGATGTCATTAACTTATAAGCATTAACAACATAAATATTTTCAGAGACTGTCATCTTAATTATAAAGTTTCACGATTGAAAGTAGTTGAATTTATATAAAAATTCTACAGAAAAATAATGACATGAAAATGCACTTATGTATTCCATTGTGCAACTCATATGTATTCCATTTATTTTATAAGGTAGATTAAAAAAAATTATTTATGATACGTTCTTGGAATTATTTATACGAATAATGAAGAGTCACATTTAAAAAAACTGTTTACATGGCAATTCGAGAAAGAGCTAAACTTGACAATTGAAAGCGTTTAATATTTTCACCCTTACAATAATTTTAAGCCTAAAATGAACGGGTTATCTCATTTAAATTTGAGTTGTAAGGTAACATAAATACCCCTCGAAAAAGTAGAAATAGAGTAAATCCCTGAATGGAACATCTCGTTACCTACAAAAATATGCTTAGCTTGATCAGGATACTATTCAGAACATTATTTTGAAGTAAGTGAGTCCACAGTCCAGAAAATATTTGTACAGAAAAGCAGTTCCAATTTATCAAAAATGAGTACTAATTTTTTGCCAGCAATGTCATTGATGAAATGGGAACGTGCCTTTACCTCGATTGGAACGGAAAACATTTCCATGGTTTCGTAGACGTAGAAGTTGACCTAAGTGCTGACTATTTGGCAAAAGGGTTCGGGTATTTCCAGGTTCAGCACTTAACTCAATCCGGAACTCAAGCTCTAAATTTGATAAGAAAATAGTTATAATCATGACTTGAAATCACAATATGTCCTTTAAGGCCTTAGATTAAGCCGCTTTAATGAAAGCAATATGATAAATGTGTAAACAATAATACAATTTTAGGACATCTATTGCGAGTAGGATAAGTATATGTAACTTAAGTGTGCGGGAACGAAAATGGAGTTAAAATATTCATGACGACATTAAGTATAGGCAGGGGCGTATGTTTCAAATTGGCAATATGTGTTTTTATACAATTCCGCAAATCTACATCTTTTATCTTCTTTAATGTTCTGTTGCATCTCTGCTGCTCTTATGTGACCATTAAACGAAATCTAAATCAAATGCCTAAAATATTTAGACAAAGTTAATGGGTACCTTATGAATTGGCTATGATCGACAAATGACACGAGCGTTACTCATTGTCAGAAATACAGCTATGTCGATGGGGTATATAATTCCGGTACTGGGAAGGAAAAATGGGTCTCGTATGTTTAGTATGTTAACCATACTAATGAGCAACAGTAGCTTACTAGTAAGTAACGGGAAATACCAGTGGTCAATTAAAAGATGAAGTTGCAGAAAATTACGTTGAGCTTATTCTGGCACTTCGAAGAAATAACTCCTGCTCTGTCGGATGATATTCAATGCTGACTTCTGTTGTACTATATTTTAACGCTTAAGCTATGTAGCACCATCTACCTGTAATACATTTTTGATTTAAAGCTGGTTATCCTATGTGCACTCTTCGGATTTAAGAGACTCACTGCCCATCTGACTGTGACTTCATTCGTTCTCCACTAATTCATCTTGCAAGAAAATCTTGAAAGAAGAATAAAAAGAGAAGAAATCCAGAATTACGGAAAGCAGGGTTGACAAATTATTTTTTTTATTACTTGTGTTATTACGCTGTAGCTTTTGTATATATATATATATATATATATATATATATACACACACACACACACACATATGTATGTATGTGTGCAATACTTTCAATAAAATCATTTACATTTTCAAGAAAAGTTGGACAGAATTTATTTCTCTATGAAAAAGATGTTAAAGTCTGTTTAATATTAACTATACAGTTTATGCAATATTACAGAATTTGCATTTTTCAAAATAACAAATTTTTTCTCCATTTCCAGAAAATATTGTATTGATACTACCAAACAACAATAAATAAAATTTGCACTACTCACATGTTTCTGTAATCTACTTGATGCCTGGAATATTATATGTCAATATGTTATTAGACGTAAGTCTGATTTTAAAATTGTGTATTTCTTCATTATTTATTGCCATAAACAATTAAGTATTTATTATCTTGGCCAAGTCCTTCAATGCTGACCGAGAATTTTGAAAGAAATCACGTTTACGAAGTATATAATAATCAAATATATATTACGTCTAACATAAATCAAGCCACAATTTGGTCTTCTCCAAGAAGGGGGTATTTTTCTAAAAGAGTATAATAAAAAAAATATGTAATATGTGATATGAGAAATGTCAATCTTTTCAATCGAGTATTAAAATCGACCTTTTAACAATCAAACTAATTTACGCAGGCAGTAAGGTAATTGAAATATCAAAGAAGGTTATTTCGAAGGGGAATATTATATTAAATCCAAACAGTGCATTAATATTAAATGTTTCACTGTAGCATAAGACTACTGTCATAGTTTAATAGCTATGATTGTTCTATCTCAAACAAAAGAAGTAAAAAATAGAAAAATATTTTAATTCTGAAATTATTACCAATTATTTAAAAAATTTCTCGACTCTTCATCCAATGAATGTTTCCTCATGCATTCAGATAGCTAGTAACGATACAATTTTTTACACATTTACTTCAGTTTTGCACTCAATAACATACGATTAGCATAAGAATAAGCTTTCAGTTTATTATATCACGCGGTAGACTTTGGGCTCGTCCCAAACAAGAAATAGTGTCGCTGTCACGTCCCAATATCCAATTTATACTTGAATAGAATTTTATATGGAAATGGCCCGTCTGCCCACTCAGTGTCGATAACTATTCAAGGCACTTAATGTCGACCTGGCATTTTATACACGAATGGAGCATTGTGAATGTCGGTTTGGTTTAACCAAAATGTGTCCGGAAAATACAATAGAACAATTATGTAGCCAAGCAACGTTGTGATGTTCAACTTGAAATTTAATGATTTATGTATAAATAAGTGGAAGCGTTAAATAGTTTTGTATTTACTTTAAGATAATTTCATTTAATATTTAATGGCCTCTATTATTAGTACAGTTTGAAATTTTGGGGTTTTATACTTCTGAAATTGATGGAATCTTAAGCTTCTGAATAAATTCGAAAATTTGAAGAAACAATAATAGTTTTCTCTTCACTGCAGTAATAATTTGTTCACTCAAATCATTACGGTGCCATAGTTATTTTTACTACTCTTTATTTTTTCTTATTATCACTATTGAACAATTGACCACGATTTTTATATACTACAATTATTACTTAATGTCGTATACACGAACAACAATTTTATCTTTTTTGGATTTCATATTTCTGAAAAAGTTTTTTCCACAGAACAATTGAAATAATTTTTCTTTAATTGCTTTACGTTCAAAAAAACGATTATTTTAAAATTAAATGTATTCTTTTTTTAAGGTATGCTCAAACAATGAAAGTACGCGTGACAGTTATCGTTGACTCAATGCTTGTTGCTCCTTCCACATTCAATGGTAGCTTTAATTATAAAACCGAAGAAGATAGAGACAGAAAAAGAACATGTGCATGTTTGCGTGAATGCGGTTTTGAAATCGTCGAGCCTGCAGACCACTTCTTTGGTGGGAAACAATCTAATCATCCTTCGCATTCTCCGTTTGAGTGGATGCATATTGTATTTCTTGAAAATAACTAGGTCGGCAATCCTTAATAAGGGCTGCCGACGATGCCATTTTCAGAATCGCTGCTGTTCAGCTAAATATCCTATGAAATGTTGCCTCAATTCTTATATTGTATCTGGTTAGATGGTAGGCGACTGATATCGACAGAAATAAAGTAAGAGGTCGGTCAATTAACAGGCAGCCCACAATTAAGGAAAACGTATCATTAGGATCTATTGTTAATGGAATCTGATAGAAAAGTGTCCCTAGCTCCATAGACGTTAAGTCAACATTACTCATAATGTAGTACACGTGATATTTTGTTGACTTGACACCCACCTTCCATAAACCACCTCCCGTAGAGAATAAATAAAAAAAAAATTATTGCCTTCCTCTAACGCAAATCAAATAACATCCATAATCACTATGAATTGTGCGAGGTATACCTTTACGTGAGAGAGTGAGATCGTTGACCAATTTCAAATCACAATAAACGATGACAAATATAACAAAGGCCAATTTTAATTTAATTATCTTTCTCTTTAAATTAACTTAACCTTAAATATAACTTAAATATTTTAATGATTTCTTTATCAGCGTCAAGAAAGAAATGTCACTTTAATTTAATTTTTTTATCTTTAAAATTATTAAGGAATCCATTAGGTGAGATAACGCGAATATTTTCATATGTTTTTATTAAAAAAACTTATCTCCAAGTACAAAAAAAAATATTTTTCTTGATCATGCGTTTTCATTTGGATTGTTGGACGAAAAAACGACTTGTATATACTAACGCATCACATTAAAGAACACACTTTATAAAATTCGTGATTGTATCTTAGAAGCATATGTTAATGTTATAAAAAAGTTATGTGTGCGTGGACTTTTAAAGCCAATAAAAAATATTGGTATAAATAAAATGTTTGTCTTGTGTTAGAATTTTTGTAAAATAAAAATTATGTAACTATACTATTACATCACGTCTGCAAAATTCTACTAAGGTGCTCTTAAGTACAAGGTTATATCCACAACAACTTTATTATCTGTGGTTATATTACATATGTAACCACAGATTACACAAGTTTTTGTATTTATCGTATTCTGTGCGCCTCGAAATTGTAGGTGACTTTCATAATGAGTGGATAAGTAGAGTAACTTGTTTTTAATATCTTCCGAAATTTCTCGGCCATTAATCTTTAACAGAGAGATAAAATTCTGAAGTATAATTATGTAGGTAAGGATATTACATAAAATCGCGTCGAATTGTTTTAACGTACAAATTGCGAAGTTTGTCCAGCATTCGTCCAAGTTTATGTAGACAGAAAAATTAATTAGTTCTTTCGAGGTTGGCGGCTCGCAGTCATTTGGGAATGATCAATATTTATTATATAATGTTTTCCACATTTGCTGCCTTTATTTTTAATAGAAAAGTCGTGTGAATATTTTCCTCGTAAACTGCAATATTTATTTAGCATAAATGTCAAAATTTTATTAAATGCGTGCTCAGGTACGTCATTGCAGTATAGTTACATGAATATTGGTATAAAATATTTCACTCACCAAATGTGTATTATATTATTTGTATTATCAGTAAATGAAAGCATGAATTGATATTTTTGTGTTATGTGTGCACATAATTTATTATCGTTAAATTATTAAGGAATTAAAACTACTTCTAATACTCGTCAGTTGTACAGCCGTATATGCATGAGAATGGTGTCGGTTATTAGGGTGTAGAGTAGCTAGTAAGACATAGAATTAATTCAGAATAATTTAATAATATTTTTATGTTTTTTATAAACTAAAACTACTATATTTTACTTTTATGATATTTGTTGGATAGTATTTGTTTTTGTCCAATTATATCATAAAATATAATATATGTTAACAAAAATAATTTTTTACCTTGGAAGATAAAAGCATGAAATTACTATAATATTAAAAATAATTATTCATGTAACAAAATAACAATTACATTCAAATTAACTGTTTCTTAATATGAAGTTCTTCCTTAGGTATTCATGTTGTGTGTAATTATGAAGTAGTGACTAGGTAACACAAAGAAAAGATCACACTCCGATAATAAAAATAACACATTCAATAATAGTTTACTACTGATATTTAATTTACTGATATTAAAAACTGAACGATGCGGTGTTGTGAAATATGCTGCAATAATATTAAGGCTTTTGATGACACACTTGGCTTCGTGACTCAATTTTATTTTTTGACGAACCACGCCAATAAATCCAAGAGCAGTGACCCTGAAGAACTGCTTAATATTTTTCATCTTGGCACCACCGGTGATAAGATGCGAATTTATGTCACAGATCTTCTCTCTCCTGAATGGAAGTATCTATACTCAAAAACTAGAAAAGTGGATAAAATATGTATGACTTCAAAACTTTAATAAAAATAGTAAATGTCTAGATCTTACTTTATCTACACTTGTATAAGTATATATGGCACTGCACCGTTAAGCTGTGTAGATGAACACTATCCCTCACTACTCACAAATATTAAATTTTCAGACCAATCACCTAATTTCATTAAAGCTAACAATCAATCACAAGAGACCCAATTTCAATAAATATAACTACTTATATATATATATATATATATATATATATATATATATATATATATATATAAATACACTAAACATAAATACTTCGCCGTGATTCGCAACTAAGTTCTGTTGATTGGGAAAAACTTTTGAATAATCCTGATATATATATACATATATATATATATATATACATTTGTACAGGAAGGCATTAAGCATGACATTAAATATTTTTGAAAATATATCAATAACAAAAAGGTTATACTCCAATTTCAGTGACCATGAAGTATTATTGTTCAGTAGTATCTTCAAATGTTTACGACGTTTCTGAAATATTTTCAAATTACTTCAGCTCAGTTTTTGAAAAACAAACTGATTCCAGCAACTATTCTTTAAATCTTTCCTTTTACTCTATTCCTTGAGCGATGTTCATATTAATAGGGAATATTTTTAAATCAGAAATCTCGACAGCAATAAAGGCGCTGAACCCGATGGGATTCCGCCTATTTTTATAAAAAAATGTTGTAAGAATTTGAGTTTTTCTTTATGTATCCTATTCAATAAATCTATTAAATCAGGTATATTCCCTAACCAATAGAAAACTGCTTATATTATTCCAACCCATAAATAAGGTGACAAAAACCAATGTAAAAACTATAGAGCTATCAGTATCCTATCAGCTTTCATAAAATCATTTGAATCCATATTGTACAACACATTTTATCCCCATTTTCTAATATTTCTGTTCCCAAGTCTACACGGGTTTGTTTCAAAAAGACTAAACACTATCTTTGTAGTACTCTTGCCAAAAGAAGGCAGGTAGACTATATTTATACAGACTGTCAATCATTCGATACTGTGTGGGAACCTTGAAGGTTATGACATTCGTAGGAATTTATTGAAGTAGATTAGATCTTACCTAAACAACAGAAGTCAACTTGTGAGTATCAAAGATCATCTTTCTGCACTTGTAACAATCACCTCTGGGGTTCCACAAGGCTCGTATTTGGGATCCTTTCTTTTTGTATTCATTCATTACCAATCTGATACAAGTACCTACGTGTCTCTGTTTACTCTGTGCAGATGACCTTAAGATCTACACCACTGTCATTGACGTTAAGAGCTGTCTAAATTTACAACAAAACCTATTTGCAGTAACCAAGTGGTGTGCCTCTAATATGATGTTTCTAAATGTCGACAATTTCTTTATTTTCTCTTTCATTACTTTAAAAAATATATTTTTATTTAAGTATGTGTTGGGCAGCTCGACCCTAAAACGTAAGGAGTTTTCTTCGACAAAAAACTGACATCCCCTATCCTCATTACGATCACATTGTTGATAAATGTACCCAACTTCTAGGATTCATATATCATTTAACTAAAGAATTTAAAAACCATCACATTTTTACATGTTCACTAATTAATAAGAAGAATCTCGAATATGGGTCAGTTCTTTGGTCTCCATACATCGCACTGTGATAGAATTGAAAAATTTCAAAAGAGGGTCTTGAATATTCTTTGCTACAGTCTTCATATTGGACGAGAGTATGTATCCTATGAAATCTAACTAAAGAGATTTAATTTTTCATCACTAAGAAATAGCGCTGATCTATGATATTTATATAAAATCATACATTCGCATGTTGATTGTCCTTATCTGCTCTCTCTACTCAACTGCAACACTCGACTTAAATCCCATATAGCATTACAGATTATTCGTACAAGTTCATAAAAATAATATTTTTTTTATAACCACCTAATTCGAATGTACCGATTGGATAACGATGTTTTCTCTATATCCGTCCATGGACATGTTTGAACTGAAAGTTTTAATATTTAAAAAGGAAATACATAATTTATTATTTATAAATTAAAACCAGCTACGACAAAATGAATATTTGGGTCAGTAAGTAGAAAAAAATATAATTCTAAAGTTTATTAATTGATTGATACCTTTTGTAATATATATTATAACACAAAAAAAAGTTAAATATGTATACATAAATAATCTAACCAATTTATGCACACATATATACAGTTATATTTCAGTTTAATACTCTGTTAGTTTTGTTATATATTTACGTGACTGCAGCTTGTTTTGTGAGCCTTTCAATAAATAAATAAATAAATGTCGATAAAGACAAATCGACTTACTTTCCTAACAAGAATGATTCGTTTCTTTCTAATTTTTCACGGGCTGTTTAAATTTTAATTTTTAGTTATTTGTTATTACTGTCACAAATTAATGCCAATAATCCTTTTGTTTATCTTGATACTTTAAAATAAAGCTCAACCCATTAATAAAATAAATAATAAGAAACAAATTTCGTCTTACTTTAACAGGAAAAATTCGTTGAATTGCTTTTTATTTAATGAAAAAAATCTTAAATCCTATGCATTTTAAATCGCTAACATTAGTATTTAACATAAATGTAAAATTCTGAGTTAAAGTTATTGAGTTTCTAACTTTTCTAATTGCTACCCTGAAATCACTCGGATCGCATGAACGCCTGCGCGCGCACGTACGCACGCAGGCATAAACGACAGTCCGACCGCCCAGTAAATACACGTAAATAGATTTGACATCTTTATAAAGTATTATTAAGTTAATTGTAAGATTAATTTACGTAATACCTCTTTATAAAAATTATGAAAGTAATTTTTTTAAGTAAGTATTGAAACTTCAAATTGTCATATCTTCTTTTTAATTGATCGATTGCGATAAAATTATATATGTTAACTCATATGTTTACTCATAGCCAAGAGAATCTACAAATAAAATATTCATCGTAATCCTTTTAGCTATTCTTGTAAGGTGCGTGAACAAACGAACAGCTCACAGACACATATTTCAAAAATGAATAGTGTTTACATTCTATTATATTGTTATATTAACCTAAGTATTTTTCTGTAAATATTTTTTTCTACATTTTTATTACCAGAATTAATGTAATGAAAAAGTGTGTTTATTTGTCCTGCGTTCACGTCACAATAAAGTAAAAAGTGATTTGTTTTATCGTTACATACATAATAAAAATAAGTAACAAAATCACTCAGTTTAAGCCCTAATTAAGAGTCTTACCTATAATATTATAAATGCTAAACTGTGTTTGTCTGCCCTTTTTGACATAAGCTACTTTTATGTCAGAAAAGTTCATTTTAACTCACGTTAGAATCTTAACTAATATTACAAATGCCTTTCCTTTCATTAAGTCACAATGGATCGACTTGATCTTTTTGTGCAGAGATAGTTGGTGGGCTGATATAGGCTAATTTCCAACCCGGGGACTATTATCCCAACTAGTATAACAATCCCCACTAATATTCAAAACACAAAAAATTATTTGTTCGTGTTTTTTTTTGCATTGCAATAAAACAACTAATCTTAATAATGTTTTGCACACAAATGATTGGCGTGCCAGGAAATGACATAAGCTATTTTCAAACACGGTAAATCTCATCCTAACTAATATTGCAATCCCAACTAATATTAAAAATACGATCGTTTATTTGTTTGTCCTTCTTTCAGGTGGATCAATAGATCAAAATTAGTTTTACAGTTGCATGATACAGGCCACGTTTTTTGTGTGCAACTGCAAAAGTGTGTTTGAGCTTCTTTTAAGTATGGGAAGAGAAAAGTATCAAAGTGTTTTCTGCATAGAGATAAACGGTAGGTCAGGAAACGATATAGGCTAGTTTTCATAAGGGAGAAAATGGGCATTTTACCACTTTTTTGCATCTCAAATTAAGACAGATTTGTTTGGAATGAATCCTCTAAACTTGCCTCTCTTTAGCAATGTTGACAAGAAATGAATTGCAAAAAGCCACTCTACATGAAGTAAATTTATAAAACCAGATTTAAAATTACCAGATCTTAAAAGTGAAAATAAAACCGTAAAGTATAAACTATTATTTCTTTTGAAAAAAAAAACTTTAAATAAAGCAAAATATTCTTGTAAGTAAATTGAGTTGCACACACACAAAAATATCACATAAACTAGATTTTTTTTGTATAAAGAGTCCGTGCGATTTGCAGATTATTATGCAAACCTTGGATGTTGCCATACTAAAAACCGCTAATAAATTGCTCCATTGGGTGCACAACGAATTTGTACGTGGACGGAGCAATTAACGATATGGTCTAATGGTTGATGGTGTAAAGCAGTTGGAAAAATAGTCTTTACTTTGAGGGGTGCGGGGGGGGGATAGTACTCGCTTCTAAATGGCTAACGCAGTGTACACATTTAATTGTAATTGGTTAGCGGGCGCGCCACTCATTGGTTTGTTAAATCACAAATGTCCGGGCTGTGACAATATCGGTAACCTATTGTTAAATAGTATTTATATACCAAGTTATATACTATTATCATATAGAAGATAATTTTCTGTTATTTGTACTTATTCTTTAAAAATAGTCCAACTAATATTAATAATAATTTGAGTGTACTTGAAAGCATTCTATGTAATGAAAAAATTACGTTTATTAATTTTTTAGTTTTTTTACTTTAATATTAAAATATTAACATTTATATCAACAATCAAAATTATAACAACGAGCATAATATCGTCTTTCATTTCTATTTAGTATTAAGTGAAAAATTTTAAAAATAACATATCGTCATCATAAACATGCGTGTACTAATCTTGCGTTGTTGATGAAGATAAAAATTGTCCAATGTACATGTAAAACTAAATCATAAAAATCTAAGTATAATTCAAGTAATGAAAAAAATACGGCAGAAACTAAAGCCATTTTTTGACGAATAAGTATTCTATATTTAAATAGTATTAATAGTATTAAAGAATATTTTTAGAACATAAATTATTTTCTAATAAAATTGTTACATTTTAGTACCTAATACTATTATTACATTTTAGTGATGCAATAATTAAGTGCATTTATCTAAAGTTATGTACTTTAATAAAAGTGAATGTGATCGGCGTAATATAAATGTTCTACTATGTATCTGGAAAATTAAATTTACTCTTGGACTCAATTATTAAAAAAATAAAAGTTTTAATATTATTCACAATACAGAGTAGGTAACTAACCGTATTTTTTTTAAAATATGGGTACTATTAAAAAGTACATTATATATGACCTTGGCATAACGTATCTTGTACCTCTTTCTTAGAATAAAATTATTGAAAAATTTAAATTATTGTAAAACTGCACGCATTTGTAAAAATTTAAGTAAGATTTCGAATTCCAAACAATATTGCAATGCTTTATTTCGCAATGTATTGTTTGAATCTATATATTTAAATACAGATTAATTACATTTAATTGTGTTAATATTTGGGGTAAAAAAAATCTCTTTAACACATTTTTTTTATTCCTCGTTTTCGTACTAATTTTAAATATAAAAATCGCCAATACCGTTTTCCTTGGTGGAATATTATTATACGCCGACAAAAAAAAGTATGTTAAGGTGGATTAATCTGATATCAATAGGAAATACGGCATGAAATATCCAGTGTTTTTTAAGATTCTTGGTTACCTTGGTACGACCATGAGCGCTCACAATTAAATTTATTTGCTCTTATTTTAAATATTTGCTCTGCAAAGGCATGCATTTGTCGGAAAATAATTTAACGCATGTCTACATCGTTCAAGATAGCTGATAGAATTATGTCAGTGTAGAAGATAGTCAGTTTAGCTTTAGATAAAAAGCTTTTAATTCTAAGAAACAAAAAGCAAAAACGGCTCAAAAATTTATTTTATAGTATTCTTTGATATAAAAAGTTCACGAAATATAAAATGTCCTTTGGCATAAAATGTCAACCGAGTGTGGATATTGAAATTATTTTTCGAATGTTTTGATTTATAAACCAATATAACTGCTGATTACAATGACGAAATTAAACATTCTCCATTTGACCCTAATTCCACCTTCATTATTAATGGAGATGAAATGAGCATCAAACCTGATGCGATTGCTCTAAATATTTATGATATGAAATCATTCAATCAATCATTGCAACATTTGTTGGACTTTATATATGTAGATGCAAGCTGATACACGCGACTTCATCCGCGGGGAATTGTGCAAAGCTAAACCGTAGTTGAGAAGTAATAGCGTTTCTTAATTTTTTCCGTATCCACAGGATTTTTCCAAAATCCTTGTGGGTTCTTAGCGATTGCTTGAGTCATGATCTATCTCTGTTTTAAATTTCTGCCCGATACGTCCTATGAATAATTGTTCATGGCGTCACTTTATTTTTAGTAAAATAATTTTTAATGCATTTACAAAAGAATAGTTATACTAAACGTATTGAAAAATAAATTATAAAAATAAAATAAATATTAAATTAGATAAATTGAAAACCAAAAATTTATTAAATTTCCATTAAAAATGTGAACTGAATATTTGGTTAAAAAATCTATTTTGCAATTTAACGATTTTGAGTGTGAAATTTTAATCAATTATAAGGTTCTGTCTGTGTATCTGTGAAAATGTTAAATATAAGCAGACTTTTGTGACTTTTGCATTCAACCATACATTATTATTTTATATATGGATAAATGATTTTAATTAATTAAAGTACACATTGAAAAGTATTTCACATCGTTTTCAAAACTAATAAAGTTTGTTACACATTGTATCTAGTTATTTAATTTAAGTAATGTTAGTTATTTTTAAGCGCAACTAGTATTGTTATGAATGGTATTAGAAATGTACTATAATTTGCTTACATGTGATAGCAAAAATAATATGAGAATTGCAGTTGGAAAAATTATTCTCCGTTTATTTTTGCTTACATTAAAACAGTCATTGGTAAAATACTTTGAGCCGATAAAGTTATATTTTGTGAGTATCCAGTTTTCTGATCGCTGAGTAGTTTCTTTCCATTTCATTTTTATATTTGAATCACTTTAAAATTCACGCAAATAATAAAACCAGTAATGATTAAAATTCCACATAGTTATGCGACAAACGACAAACTTTATTTCTACATTTAATTTTTAAATTAATTTTATGGACCATTTCCAAATTGCAATGACTAAATATTTAGAGTAAATAAAAAAAATACCGGGATGTATTTTTGACGAGCAATAAGGACATAATTATAATGTGGTTACAAATTTTTCACATTTCTTTTATTACTGCAAAAAAATTTATGGATAAAACATCGGCACTTAGTTTACACCTCACTAATGTCGTAAAAAGTACATGTCAATTTCTAAGTAATTTATTAATAACGACCAAATCAAACGGTAACCATCTTTACCTAAATGTGATGTCCCACTATGAATTCTGGATCAATTAATTGCTCAATTTGGCATTTCGTGATACAATGCATTCTACGTAAGAACAACATAGTATGCCCTTTACATATTCTATTTAAAAAATAGAGCACATATCTGATTTTACCAATGTACGGCTAACGGGATTGTTAGCGTGCATTTATGTTCCGCTTTGCAAAAAAAATCGTGTGCGTATTCCCGTTTTCATATTTTCGTGGAAGAAATAAAAATATGTGCGATAAATAAATTTGGAATTACTAACAGAGATCGGTTTAATGGACCATGTTTATTTTTTTAATTTTACAACATATAATTAATCAGTTCGAACTTCTGTATATTTATGAGTTTCTGTTTTTATATAACTGTGCATTTCTTCCATGGAATGTATTTTGTCAAGTGAATTGATTACCAAATAAATTTGAAAAAGAAGCATTACATTAATATATTTTAACTTTTATCATATTTGATGTTAATACAATAAACTTTTGTGGGTACAGTAGAAATACTTTCAATTGTTTCCTAAATAATTTTTCTCTTTAAAATAAAACTAGGTGATAGTAATTGGTATTATGAAGAAGTATTTGTTTCTAATTGGTATTATGAAGAAGTATTTGTTTCTAATCTAACTTCTTATTAATTCTGTAATTTAGTATTAATACTACTTTATTCATAAATTTCAATAAAAGTAGACATTTTATGTTCGACGTTAGCTATAGAACAAAAAATTCCAATGTTGTTTTTGCGAAAAAGAGATCATGGAAGAAAACTGCGGAGTCATTTATTTATATACTTTAATATATCTAATTGATACATATGGCGGACTTATTTCTACGAGAGCAATCTCTTACAGCCAACCGAACACCAGTCCAGGCCCGCTCGACGAGTGGCCGGGAATCGAACCCGGTTCCCTACGCTGCGCCGCGCAGTCAAAGGCGGCATGCTTTGTGATCTACCCTACACACCACGGTGACGATTATTGTGAAACTGAAGAAAGAATTTATTGGAATATTTATGTCATAATGCTGAAACTGTAAAAACACAAATATTTAAATAGAAGTATGCGTATGGTTGACTAGATATATATAGTACAAGGAAGCGAAAGAAGAAAAATTAGTGGTGCGAAATAGAAATAACATAACAAATATTAACGATACTTATTACCCCGAGTGTACCTTTCCTGAGTAAAATGAAGGAATAGATGAAATGATGTTATACCTGTCTTAAATATGATCCATCAGAAACCATTACCTTTAGAAGGTATCTTTATTTACATTTATATCACATTCGATATTAGACATCACCCTTTACTGATATTATTCACACTTATTCATCAAGATAATTTTTTTAAAAAAATTTTATCGAATAGGAAATAATTTTGGTATATGCATAATTTAAAGAGGTCTCTAATTTCCGATGCCTCAATGGCGTTTAACTTTTTTCTTTTCTAGGATATCTGAAATGATATTTAGGCAATCTTTTGGTAGTATATTAAAAAATAAGTTTACTACGTAGTAGTAAACTTATTAGTTAGTTACTACTACGTAGTAAACTTATTTTCTAATATACCACCAAAAGAAATAAACATCTCAATGAAAATAACCATCACCCCCATACTGATAATGTCTCCTATATATTACAAATAAATAAACACTGGTATATCGTATAACTCTCGGTAATATAATAAAATACGGCACTGCGCCCCTGCAATAAACTCACTAACATAAGCTATGGAAAAACCCGCACAAACTAGGCTTCCGCTATTGTATTTGAAACATATAAATGCTGTTGGTTGTTCCTAAGAGTTAATCTTTGCTAATATCCCACCTGAAGATGTTGTAATACAACGAAACCTAGGTCGTGATAAAGAAATTCAAGAAAGTAGAAATAATACTACATCACGTAGTTTCATTTAATTGTGGATGAAATCATTTATTAATAAAAACAAAAATATTCTACCAAAAAATATTTATTAACTAACTAAAAGCTTTTTAATAGTCCGCTTTGGCCTAAGGATATCATAAAAACTTTTAGGAAAAGCGTGTGGTAATTCACATCTATATTCATAATTAATTAAATAAAAATACTACCACCATGTACATATCAAATGGTACCAAAATATATAAATGAGTATGACAAAAAATACGACAAAAAATAATACCTAATTTAACATTTTGGTAACATTCAAAGAGGTATTTTAAATACTTACCATATCAGGCTTGTTGTATTTAATCGTAGTAAAATCTGAGCAAAGTAAATATTATAGAAAATTAGTTTCCACTTTTTGATATATCTTATACTTGTCTATGAATATCGGAACTATCAGAATAGAATTTTATGAATCAGTAACAATTTTGTTTACAAAATTATTATATTATTAAAATTGTAATGTTAATTACATATGTTTATATAATATATATATATATATATATATATATATATATATATATATGTGGTTAAAATCTCTCATACTCTCAACCGGCTCGAATTGATTTTAAATTATATTCAGCAATAAAATAACATAAACCCAAACTTTGCCGATGGCGTGTTGACTATCGTCCAAATCAATTATTTTTTCATATTAATGATCTAATATCAATAAAAAGTGTTTTTTTAAGTACGCGAATTGAAATTGATAAAAAAACTTATAACTTTTCGAGATATTTGTTTGGTTAGTCTTTGTAAACAGAAATCGAATTGATGTTTTATTGATTCCGTGAGAAATTGTGAAGATGTATTTTACTTTACTCCCTAGTTATATTACTCCTAATTTTATTTTCGAAAGATTTTTCCTAATATTTTATATTTTTAAATTCATGGTTTAGGGCTGGTCATTGATTATTCTGCTATTAATACCAAGGTTTGAAAGATATGAGTTTGTGCACGAAACATTTGAACTCACTATTAACATGAGAGAAATATATTATATATACGCTTTGATTAAATATTGTATACAAGCTAATCTTAGTAGTGATATGAAGTAATATTAGTTGGATTAGTATATGCAAGTCTGGACGTTAATGAAGTTAAAACTTGAAATACACTGAACATTGTTATAATCAATCCGTATATAAATTAGGTACATGCATTTTAATGACTGCCCGTAGCCTTGACTACCAAAAAAGAAGTCATAATTGATTGCAGACAGATACTTTTTATTAAATTTCGTTTTAGTTAATAGACTCTGAACGTATATTAACCTTCGTATACTTGCGTGTTGGCTTCTCAGACCGACAAGTCAATAATTCGTTGTTTTCTCAAAAAATATTAATACTGTGACTATGCGGTTTTTAGTAGCTTCTTAGTTTGTTGTTCGCCATTGTTTAGTGTAGCGCAAGCGCTGGTGCCCAATGGACGTGTGTCACTTTTTTACTGTTATCGCTCCGCGAGACCGACGCAAGAATATGTGCTATCATTTCAGGTAAGTCAGTATTTTTTATTTTAGAATATTACTGAATCAAATATATTAATTTATTTTAGTTATACAATATATTTATTGAGTATAATATATAATATTATTTTAGAATCGTATTTATTTGTTTTTAGTCATTTTTGTCACCACAATGGACGAAGAAAGGATAAGGACGCTGTTAGAATGTGAAGATCCTGATTCGAATTATATTGACTAATTGTCAGTGAGGCGGAGTAAGCTTTAGAAGTGAAAGAAGAAAATACCAACACTGAGCAGGAGGGTCATTCGTCGGACGACTTTGAATAGGTTTGAAATATATCTGAAAACTACTACGTTGATAGAGATGAAACTAGTAAATGGAACAAAAATAGTCTATCTGCTAGTGTTAGAACAAAGTCTTAAAATATTGTTATGCAACTTCTTGGTATAAAGATAGAAGCAAGAAATGAAAAAGATCTAGGTGAGATTTTGCAATTATTTTTTCTGATAAAGTAATCCATCTAATTACGAAGTATACTGATCAACTTATTGAGCTACTTTTACCTGAATTCAAACAAGCTTGAGATTCTCAACTTACCGACGAAGAGGAAATGGAAGCATTATTTGGTCTTCTTTTATTTGATGGTGTTAGGAAAAATGGTCGGCTGAATGCTAAAGATCTGTTCAGGACTGTTGGTTCTTCTCCAGAGATTTTCCTACTGACAGTGAGCTGGAGTCGATTTGACCTTCTATTGCGATGTCTAAAATTTGATGACAAGGAAACAAGAACTCAGCGTGCTTCAGTTGACAAGTTGGCTCCAATGAGAGACCTATTTCAAGACATCATGTCACTTTTCAAAAAATATTTCAGCCTTTCTACACGCACTCACCGATGGCAAATTGTTTTATACGCGAATCTGGACTCTATTTGGGACTTTATGTGGGACAACAACATGAAGGGCCATATAAAGTTGATACTATTAAAAGTATTTGTAGTGTAATCGATGGATCTGGTCGAAATATAAATGTGATAATTTTTTTCATAAACATCCCTATAAACGACAGTTTGATGGGGGATCACATACTAAGTGTGACAGACACAATTCGCGGAATGAAAAGGAACTGCTAAAAGAAATTATTAATGTAAAATGCCGTAGAAGAAATTCCAGTTTATTTGGACTCCGAAATAACTGCACTCTAATTTCATAGGGGCTAAAGAAAAATAAAAATATTCTATTAATCTCTAGTATGCACGCTGATGCTCAAAGAAATAAACAAACTGGAAAATCAGAGATAATTATAGGCTATAATGCTACAAAAGAGGGCGTTAACAAAATGTGCGGAACCTACAACTACGCTAGAGGAACTAATCGGTGGCTGATGGTTATTTTTTATAGCCTTATGAATGTTGCGAGGAATCAATTGTTATAGAGATGCTTTCATATGATATCATTATGCCCCATATAAAAAACGGACATCAATTTGAAGTTTGCCAAGAATACTGAGACAAAGGATGATAATGCAATATGCAAACTTGATAATTCAGAATTTTCACCTTCCGGTAACCATCGTTGTTCATTCTACTTTTCAAAAAATAACAGCAAAACACGATACAACTGCATCAATTTTTTTCTTGAGCATGTAGTTATGCTATGTTCTGATTGTTACACCAATGAAAGCATTAATGGCTATTGTTTTTTATGCTATTTTATTATTTTCATTTATTATATTTCATAGTTTTTTTTAGTTTATACAAAAAAGTTTAATTTTGTAATTTAACTTGGAGTACCAAAAATTATGATATTTTTAAGAGGTTTATTTAACAGACTGTTTCTATCAAATAAAATTAAAATACTGATATTTTGTCAGTTGTTTTATTCAAGTCTAATCTCTTTCTTAACATAAAAACCAATAATACTTTGAGTATATAATTACAATAATACATACGAGATCAACTTTCGAATTGAGACATCAAGCGCGAATATATGTGTAATGCTTTTGCGCGCGAGTATAGGAAGGTTAAAGCCATTAAATATCATTTTTACTCAGGTAGAAATATATTATAGTACAAGTACAAATTATACGAATGTTTAATTATAAAGGAAACCATATACAATTGACTTTAATTTGAAAGGAAAATAAACTTTTGAATTTAATTCATAAAAAAATGTTACTTATTTTTCACTTTCTTGTTAAATACATAAATATAAGTAGAATTGTTTTAAACAAATGACATCAGAACATTACGTGGAATAATTTGTAAATTCTAGCATTTTAAATCAATTAATACGGCAAAAAGCTGGTATTAATGCATATGTTAGATATTAAAAAAAGAACACAATTTACTCCGGAATAAATTTTAATAACCAATAAGATTTAAAGTTATTTGAGAAGTCAGTGTTACAGTCAATATTAAAATTGTTTTACATGAATTTATTTTAATCTTTGGGGATAAAAATAAGAACTTTATTTGTTTTTATGTAATTCCTCGATGTTTTAATTTTTTGATTATTCGTTTTGGTCATTTGTGTTGTCTGACCTTATGAAGTTTGATAATATACTTGCTAACACGATGAACCATTAATTAATATAAGAATTTTAAAATAATCTCATTGTCATAACTCAGTAGGTATGAATAATATACCTTTTAATCTTACTTAAAAATCTAGTTAGAAGAAAAATGTACAGATAATTTTATAGTAAGGTAGGAATTCTCTGAGCACGATTCTTACAGCCCTTTCCATTTTTGAACGGACTTCAAAAAAATAGGAGGTTCTCAATTCGACGGAATCTTTTTTATGTATATTCAGTGATAATTCTTTATTCAGTAGACCAATTTTGTTGATTCTTTTTTTATTTCAAAGAAGGTACTTTAGACGTAGTCCCATATATATATATATATATATATATATATATATACACATATATATATATATATATTTATATATATATATATTTATACAGATCTGATGATGAAGCCGAGAACTAAAAGATGAAACTTCTTATGTGGGAGTAAATCAACTATTATTCAAGATATTTGCTGAGGGTAGGTATTATTTTGCAAAGTAACTACATCACTTACCACGTCAGGATCAGGTGATAAATTTTGGAGATTAACAATATAACTCTTTACCGGATATTAGTAAATCAATAGTTATTAATGATTTGCTGCCAGTAATAGTTAATTTGCAAAATAACTACATACTCGACCAGGTTAGGTCCTGATGATGAGTTCTGGTGATGAACAACGGAACTCCTTGTCGGATAATAGTAAATTAAAAGTGATTGAAGATATTTGCTACTGGTCGTTTTTACTTTGCAAAATTACTAGATCATCGGCCATGTCAGATTCTTATGATACATTCTAGAGATGATCAATGGAACTCCTTATCGGATGGTAGTAAAGCAAAAGTAATTCAAGGTATTTGCTATTGGTAGTTTTTACTTTGCACCATCAACCAGATCAGGGCCTGATGATGAGTTCTGAAGATGAATAATGTAACCTTTACGTATAATAATAAATCAATCGTGACTCAATATATTTGCTACTGTTTAGTTTTTATTTTAGTAATCTCTGTAATTTCTTAAAAATCTGATATTGGATTACGTATATCGAGAACAGAACTCCTCAAGAGGTATTTGTCACTTTGAAAAATCTGATATTATACTTGCAAAAGTCAACTGTTAGATCACTGGTGGCTACTATCGTCGCTTCGTTGCTGTGTGTTGTTGATAATCAACTTTAGACAGAGAGAAAATATCGATAAACTAGCTTTTGCCCGTAACTTTTAATAATAATACAATATTCTAAGAAAGAAAATAATTAAATGTTAGCTTATATTGTGGCGATTAATATTATTTATCACTAAAAATTCTAAAATATAATGTCTTTTAAAAAACCAACTTCAAAGAAATATGTACTAAACAGTAAGAATTAATAAATTAAAATAAGTACCCACTTATTCGCAATAAATAACTGAGTTATTTATTTTTGACGTCAGTACTAGCACCGCTAAGTAACTTAAAGAAATGTAAAATTTTATGAGTACGCTCTTTACGAATCTATTTTTTATTGCGAGTACATCAGACGTTAAGGTTTTAAATTTAAATTATAAATTAAATTAACGTATTCATTTGTTTTAGTTGGTCGACAGTGCTGGCGTCGGCTTCAAAAATAAATAACTTATTTATTGCGAATATTTTGAGTCAATTATTTTTTTTTAATCCTACCTTCCTACTCTTTTCGAAGTCGTTTTTTTTAAAGATATTTTATTAATTTACTTTAACAATTTCACATTTATTATATCAGATATAAATATATTGGTTTAATGATTTGGTTTTATTTCTGGAAAAATTCAAAAGTAATCTAACTTTTTTTCTAATTTTGAAAATAAATAACATTTATTTTTGACTAATAACTTTTTATACATATTGGTTTAATAAATGTCATTATTTTTTTCATTTGAAAGTGAAGAAAACAATACCTACAAAGGTAAAGTAAAAGTATTTTTATAATCATACAATAACGGTACTTATAATAATAATAATACCATTGAAGAAGTTAATTTTCTAAAATTAGCAGTTTAAAGTATATTATTATTAAATTTCATTAGCAAATCGATTGTAAAACTTTGTTCCGCTGACCATAATTTAAACTTTTTGCAAGAGTGGTATATTTTACACAATATTCATTTTTGTAGTACGGGTTTAGATACTGACGAATCTATGCACTTAAATACATATTTAAATTTTCCGTCCATTGTGACCGTAAGTAAAGCGTGTAGAGTCCGTCGCTGGCATGACGGAGACCTACGTTAGCGTTTAGTACGTATTGTTTCTTTGTTGCTGTCGGTATAACGTGTTACAGGCCCGGTTGATGCCCATTTGAAGTTCGTTTCGATGCCAACACAACACGCTGTAAACACATTTGATGTCTACCTTTCTGTTTATATTCTTTCTTTACGTATCTCGAGATAATTATGTGGTCTTTGTTGTAGAATTTACAGTTTGTAGTAATTCAGTTAATTTTTTCATATTCTGTCAGGGAACAAAAGTAATAGCAAAATATCTGACAGTCGAATATTTATTTACTAATTTGTGAATGATAAGATCAGATGTACTCAGGAACATCGTGGTAATAACACGTTTGAAATGATGCTAACGTGCTGCTACTAATTGTGTGTGTACGCACGTGGTCCACCACCAGTTTTAGCAAAGTTCCATGCCGTGCGGCGCGGACCACCATTTAAAAAATATTCCAGACGAGATGGGCGGTCTCTCGTATAAATACATACAAATCATTGTTACTTTTATGACTTTTAAACAAATCAAGAGTACTGAAAATTAAAGTTACAAGATAATTGTTGTATTTAAGTTGGAAACAAACTTTATTTAAATAAACTCTTTAAAAAGCTAACATAAATTTAAGATGATTTAAAATAATCCGTGTGTTTCCCAAAGTGGAAGCAATATTTTTCAATGTTTCAAAATTTTATTTGGATAAATGTTATTTGGAAACACGAAATAAATTTTGCAAATAACGAGTAGTATTGTCTTTCTATGGCATAATTCCACATATCATGAATAAATAGTAGATTTGCATCGAATATTTGGCAATTTCGGTCACGTTTTCAGTATTAAACTAAAAACCGAATACCTATAATTAGTAATTACTCTTAAAGTTTTCTTTAATAGTATAATTAATTCTAAGCTTTAGCGGTAGATTTCTAGAACAAAAATATGTTATTTCCTGCATTACTGCATACATAGGTTTCGTTAGTTTGTATGGCTTCCCAATTTTTTGAACTATCTAATAAATTATTGTTTATACCTAAAAACAATAGAAACAAATTCCTGAGAATAATAATAGGATTTTCTATTAATTTTGTCTCGTTCGTTGCTAGTATAAAAAAAAGATTTTTTCATATGTACACTGCTTCTAGATACTAATATTTTGCCGCAAGCTTTAATCAGACATTTTGAATATATTTATTTTACTTATCAAGTAAAATTATTTTCGTTTTCTTTTATGTATTGTTTTGCGTATGCAAAATAAATATTAAGCAGTGTCACAATCAGTGTAAAGATCATCATTGCGTTCCTAATAATATTTTTGTTTTATTATGTCGCTAATATTAAAAACGTAAGATTATAACAAAAAAAAATATTTCAATAAATATGTTAATATCTGTTATTTTTTTTCAGCTTCTTCAGCTACACACCATTAAAAAAAAATTACGAGGTTTCTAGGCTGATCCATAATTTTCCTTGTGATCCAAACAGGAGAAAAAGTTACATTTTCATCACTGCTTGATTTATAGCAAGATAAGCTCTTCTAATTTTATCTTCAACAAGTTGTAAACACTCTACTTTAAGCTTTGGTGAACGGCTAGTATTATTTGCTCTATTAAAGGCTTTAATTCGTGTGTATTATATGTTGCATTTGTCAGGCAACAGTATCGAAATTTAGTGCTGAAATTATTCCAAAACATACAACATATTTCCGATACATGTTTAGGTACCAAATTCAATCGAATAAGTTTTCTGAATACCCGGCTGTTCGACGAATTATTTTAGATCAAAATTTGATAAGGTTCATGGTGGCTTCTGTTTTTCTAAGCTTATAAACTTTTTTTAATATTCACACAACTTTTTTAAAATATCACAATTCGATAAACTTCAACTTCATGCCAAAGAAATTAAAATTAAAAAAATTATTACAATTTATAGATTTATTTGAATAAATTGTGATAATGTTCCATTATTCTGTGTGATTCTGTGTATCTGTGATGCTTTATATCTGTGATTATATGTAACGCAAAGAAATGCAGCATCACACAGACACACAGAGTAGCATAGGTACACAGTCACACAGACAAACAACGTTACCCTGATTAATAGAACCGTATCGTAACTTATTTATAACAGCTTAAATCATCCAACTTGAGCTTCATGCTAATGAATAAGAAATTATCAAAATAAAATTTAGTAGAAAGTCAGATTTAAAAATAAATTTCGAATGAAATTCGAATTATTAATAAAAGTCAAATATGCGCCAAATTGATTAATTGTATCTTTTGACAAATTAACGTTGTATTAAAAATTAATATAGTATGATAAGCTTTATATATTTACTGTACTTTAGATTGTTATTTAGACATATTTTGCTTCTAACGTATTGCTTGGGTTAAGATATATACCTAATATCTCCGTTCGCGTAGCTGTTTGAATTTTTCAAAGTAATGAAGTGATTTTTATTGTTTCTATGCTTTTTATCTTCTAAACATTGTATTAAAAAATTGTAATTCAAAGGCTGATCACTGGCCATAAGATCACACAGACACATAGTATAACGCAGACATATAATCGCACCACACAGACACGTAGTGTCACACATATACAAAATGTTACACAGACAGTCGGTAAAATACAGATAAATGCAGTCAAATGAACACACAATATCACAGAGACACACAATGTCGCACGGACACAGTGCAATTAAGACAAATAAAATCACTTTCGCTAATTCACAAGTGTTACTTAGACACAAAATGTTACGCAGTGTCACCCACAACACGTAGCTATTCACAGATATATAATGTCACGCACACAAACAAATACACGAGTGCGCGCGCAGTCACACATGCATACGTACACATTGTCACACAGACTAACAGTTCCATAAAGACGCCTAATGCCACAGAGATAAACAGTGTCACACATACAAAAAGTGTCGCACAGGCGCACAAAATGTACGGTGTCACACAGACTTACAGTCTCACATAGATACAAAGAAACACAACGTCACATAAATGAAAACGTAGTGTCACATAGATACGCAATGTCTCAAAGACACACAATGTCAAACAGATTTAAAGTGATACATCGATATACAGTATCACGACGACATAATACATTATACAGGCCACCATGTCACACGGTCACACAGTGTCATACAGACACAGCGTCATACAGGTACATAGTGTTATACAGACACAATGCCACAAAGACGTACAGTGATACATGGACATACAGTGTCATACAGACACATAGTGTCACACAGATACATAGTTCCATATGGAAACGCTGTGCCACATAAACACAATGCAACACAGGCATAAAGTGCACACGTATATACAGTGTCATGAAGACACAAAATGCCGTACTCACATAGATAGGTGGTCTCACATAGACGCGCAGTGGTAATTCGGATGCCTGAGGAGCCGTATTCAGAAGTACAAAAAACCCCTTGAAACACTTTGTTTTTAGTGCCCTCAAATAATCAATGATAATTACATTGAGAATATTTGCAACACCCTGGACTCTATTTTGCCATCACTTTCTCTGGTAACGATACTGAATTTAATACTGTTGAACAGCAGCGTATCAAGAATGCAGCGCCATGCTTTCAGCTAGTCGCTTCCATACGGAGTAACGCCATTCAGATTAGAACGACATCGCGAATAATCTTAACACAAGCAAGGCTCCATGGATTGATATAATCGATAATAGGATTGTTAGGATTGTATGGTATTCTTATCATGTATGGCTTATTAGCGCATGAGATATTTACAGCCTTTAATCGCTATCTTTGTGTGGGCCACTTTCCGATAATATATAACACGGGAATGCTTAAAATCGTATCGAAGAGTAATGGGAAATCGCCTCACGATCTAAATTTTTATAGACCCATTACGTTCCTTCCGGCATTCGGAAAGTTGGTTGAGAGGGTTCAGCAAATCGATTCGCAAGGGCCAGCAAATGAATTTGATTTTCATCCCAAAATGTCCACATTGGACATAATTTTTAATGCCCTATCCTGGGTAGACGCATACCCGGATAAGTGCATACTTAAAGCCGTCTTAGGCATTTCGAGCGTCATTGACAATGCCATTTGACCAACGTTAAAGTTCCGGAGAGTGTTACGGGACTCCACCGGATAATAATAGATAGTTTCCGCGATCGAATTTTCTATTTATAGGCTCGGTCCACGGTTCCATCTTTTGGAATTTTATGGTTGATGGTATACTGCTGACACTCTTTCGGGGATGCACTACCATGGTGTAAATAGAATTATTTCTGAATTTTTAAGAAAATACTAACAAAATACTAATATAAGAATAGACAAAATAGAATTCGAGATACAAATATATTGAAATAATACAAGTATAAAATACATAATACAAATATATTGAAATACCATTTATAGTATTTCAAAATATTTTTGTTAAATTCCCATATAACTTGAATATGAAACATATTGGCTGTGAATTTTATTTTTTACTTAAGGTGGAAGAAAAACTACACATTGTGATGCATACTAAAATATACTTGTTATGTACGAGTAAAACGTGCACTGTGGGTGTCACGTATCCACTCAATTACGTACAATAATTTAAGGGTATATATATTATTTATATCTTTAGATATTAATATTATTTCTTACCTTGTAAATAAGTACGATATTTTAAAGGTTTAAACATCTTTCATATGTCATGAATACCTTAAAAATGAAAAGATTTTTAGTAACTTCTGGTAACGCAGTTTTGTATACTAAGTGCACCGAAAATTTAAGGGAAATATTTTTTATAAAGATTTTACTATTTAAAATCATGAACATAATTTTTCACCATATACATAAATTCCTTAGCACATCAACATCTCATTACACTGTTACAATTATGTGTATAAATTTTATGAACTTCTCAAAATGTATATGTATTAGAACCATCAATATAGTTTTCGGGTAAACTTTCTATATACATATGGTAACGCTATTTTTATATAATATAATAATATAATATCTAAATATATATTTTTGGATATCCATAATATGAAAAGGAATTGAAATGAAAAAAATATAAAAATAATACATATTTTAAAACATATTGGTAACAAAATTAGCAGAATGAATTAAAAATATGAACATATTTATATTCCTTGAAGTCCAGAAGGAATTACTGCAAGGTATATGATATTTACAATATGAAATTTGCATAATTTACAAATGCGAATAAGTTAAAATAGAAATGTTTTACGTAAAATGAATATCATTCACGGTGCTGTTTCCTGGATTCACGGTGCTGTACACCGATAACCTGAAATAAATAAAAGCCCTTTTATATATTTCAGGTTATCGGTAAAATCTGATAAAAGCCATCAAAGACCAGTTAAAAATTTATTGTGTCATAAAAAATATAATGATTCGAAATTAATCCTTTTAAAATATATGGATTACAAGCAACAAATCCAATGTCCGTATTTTTTTCATAGACGATTAATATATGTTTCTTTCCCATAATTGTTTCCATACACTTCATTAAGAATTCAGAGATGGCACAAAATAATACTATTATCTTTTCATAAGATTAAATATTTTTTTCTGAATCATGATTGATTTTAAAAAAGAATTTTAGATAAATTCTTATTTCTAAATCATGGTATATTTAAGAGCAATAATATTTAAAACGTATTTTAAGATTATGTAATCTATATCGTTTAGGAATAAGGCATTATGAATCATTATAGTATTTTTTGGATTATTTTTACATATTATTTCGTCTGTTAATGGGCTACAGAAAACTAATAATGTAATATACGTTATGGTATGAAAATAGATTTGATGTGTCTGAAAAGGTGATAAACAAAGACATGTACTAAAATTACGCAGAGAGAAGTTTAAATTCCTCCAGGAAACATTTTCAGATAATATTTATTTACTTGTAAGGTTTTACTGGGAAAGCATCTAGTAATATTAATGAAGATGATCCGAGAATATAATTACCCCTATTACGGTATTGTAATAAAACCCACAATTTCTGAAATTTCAACATTTATGTATGCGAGTCCGCCCGTCTGTCAAATCCCTCTAGTTTTTGTAGTTTTAGACCTACGTGTACGATAGTTTGAAAGTCTATGCTTCAAATAAAATCACAATTAACAAATAAGAAACTTTTCTTACCCATTTTAAGGTGTCTCCCTTTATTAGGAAGTGGGGCTGGAAAAAAATATTAGCGTACTCCATTATGCGAGGTATTTTTTAGAAAATCATTTGAAACATAGTTTAGATTTTAATTTACAATTTTTTATTTTGTGCTCCATCTACCAATTATTAAGCTTCAATACCATACAGTGGACCTTTCTCCGATTTCCAAGCAAGTTGCGTGTTGCTTTCTATACATTACGTAACATTTTGTTGCCCTACACTAGATTCACAAAATGAAGATCACTGTAAGTTTTCTTCGTGAAATTTTCATATTTCGTTTGTTTTTCCGAAACTTAGACTATTGAATATCGCACTGATTATATATAATATCAAAGATGTGGGAGAGTTTCTATGGAATGCTACAAAACGCTGGAAAGAGTGACTGGTTTATTAGTTCTCAGACTATGTTTTTCCAGAGGAAACAATATTATGGAGTACATGAAGCTTCTACGCATATTTAATACATTCAATCATTATTTTCTTTTATTAAAAAAATTATTTTATAATAAATTAATAATAAATAAAGAAATAAGGAATTTGTTATTAAAAATGTCTACATCGTACAGTTTTTGCTCTTCTATTGTTAATTATGAATAAGCCATTTTTTTATTGAGGACATCAAGCAAGAATTACCTTTTATATTATATTTGAACATTCTTGAATTCAGAGGTGTTACGAATACCATTTAAAGTCGTTTACGAAAGAAAATAGTGTTGTGCTTAATTAGTGTATTCCCTTTTTTCGTTGTTTTGTATATTAACATTTAACACCAATTTTATTTTGGCGCTTGCATATGCTCAACCTATGAAAAACTTAATAACTATTGTAATTAAAATGACAATAGCTATTTGACAACATTTAGTAGCTGTTATTATTATATTAGATATTTATCATCCAAATAGCTAATTATATACTGTTTGAATTTGGCAAAGCTCATTAGAAACACTTTTTTTTCTTTTTATCTCCATTTATGACTTTCTACTTTTATTATTGTTTGGATTTTAGATGTTTTTTTAAACGTTCTCTTCTTTTTTCTTTATATTCACTACTTTAATTCAGGTATTATTTTATTAATAAAGGCGAAACATATAGATAATTATAAAAAAATCAGATTATTTTAATAAAAAATCCATGACGTGAATGCTTGACATCATCTCACATTGATTGTTATATATTATAATATTAGTTTCATAAATAAAAAAATAATATTATTAAAACTTAAAATTAAATAAACACAAAGACATAATGAAATTAGAATAATAAGTCGATAAGTACCTAGATGTGTACGTGTACCTAAAAAGCTGCGAAACACTCAGTATGGTGAAGCTAAAGGGGTAAATGTTATGAATATATTCAGTTCATTGAACGCAAAAATGTCTGCTACGATTTCAAAAAATTAAGTATTATTTAATTCTTTCGGAGTAACATAGAATATCATAAGCATTTAAAATTGAAAAATAAAACTTCTGACCAAAACATTTCAACCAATTTCAAATATCCACTGGATAAGCAACGCACTGGTATTTATACATAATAATAAAGAAATGAATAGATGGTAACATGGTAGATTAATATTTCAAAACATAAATATATTTGGAAAATATTGCTACTCTTAGGAATTTTTTATTACATTCGCAGTATAATAGTGTTCCCGAAAATAAACAAATTTGGTAAATACTGCTTCTGTTATAGATTTTTTCAGTCCATGCCAAGTTGAATGTGACGGTTATTTGTCTATATGTGGGCGTGCATAAAGGTGAGAAAGAGGCATCGACCTAGCACTGGTTCCTAAAACCTTTAGTATTAACAGTATTTTTTAAAATTTATTTAAGTTCATAAAATGTTTAAATTTTATTGAAAAATTTACAACTGAATACTCATACTTTTATTTAAATATGCTAATCAATGTTATGTTAAGTCGGTGTCTTTTTGATTAAAGAGTTTTATTAACATTTAATAAAAATTATATCAGTGTGTCATTTATTATATTATTGTTCAATAACTTTGAAGGACCTAGCTATAAAATGTCAAAATATAATTGCGAAAAAAGGAGTTTATTGCAAAATAAAAACTTTAACCTATAAAATTAGTGTTCAATTCTATGCAAGTTGCATCTTGGAAATGCGAATTACATATACGAGGCATAAATCAAGATCGCATTATTTCAATTCAGTTCTCAACGAGGAAACCCTCAACTAAAAACTAAGAACATACTTAGACACGAAAATTCGAATCTCTATTTCCGATATTGGTTTTCAATTGTGTATATACTATGCCGTAAAGAACCTATGTCCTCACATTCATATAGAATACGAAAATATAACATATTTATAAATTTTCCACGTTTCACAACTTTCTCTCAATTTTCATAAAAAAAAATTAACATTAAATATCCACTAATTAAATTGTGTACAAAAATCAATGTGAGTTTCTTACATAATTTACAAAACTCATGTTTATAATTTGTTAATTCGTAAAATATTGTTAAAACATTTACTGGTGATTAAAATTTTAAAAGCAAACTGGATTTTAAATATTTGTAATAAGAAAATTTTAATTAAAGCGTCGCTAAAACATTAAAAAATACATTATTATTGAAAAAGTATTGTAATTATTTTGAAGTTATCAGTTGAGTAGCGCAAGTGTGCTTCACGGAACGTATGTCGAACCGAGAAGCGTTTACTTTATCGTGGTATTTTATTGTCTTGCGTCTTAATTTCTGCCGTATGTTTCAAATGCAAATATGGTATACGCCTAAATAGAATTAATTTCAATATAATATAAACTTGTTTGCCTTTCTAGAATTTTTATATTATAATATGTTTTATTGAATTTCGTACTTCTACATCAAACGTTTTCATGGTAATATTTCGATTGACACGCGAGTGATCATACAAGGGTTTCGTTTTTTTCCTTTTTAGGTACAGATTCTTAAAAATTTACCGTTTTCCAATAAGATAAAAACGTAATATTTACTTCAGCTTGGCCGTAGTCAGGTAATGATAGATTTAAATGCAGTTTCGATAGTTTAATTACGCTGAATTCATGTTCTATTACATTTGTGTTTTGGATACTAATAATCCGAAAAGTACAAATATTCCCATCAGTGACAATTTAGATTTGTGTAAAAATACTTGTATCTAGAGAGCAATTATGTTATCATAATTCTTCATATAGATATTTACTTTAAAATAGTACTTTATAATCTAGTTTAATAGCATGAGGTTACGAAATACCGGGCGATACAATTGTTTTCAACAGGTATTGCCTTCTTGGCAGTTTCTTGAGTTTCTTACATAAAAATCCACCAACATTCATTTTCAATACATATTAAGAAGAGTTGCGTTCATACAAATTCATTTTCGTTTTATTGACAAGTAAGCTACTGCTTTAGGGACCATTTTGAGGTAAGACAAATTATTAATGGATGACGGGCCAAAATTGATAATCGGTTATTAAATTTGTTGGAAAAAGTGTGTTCCTATAAATTCACGGCTATATATACCATATATTCCCTTTCATTTAATGTTATTTGACAATTGTTATATATTTTTTTTCTTTTCCCGTAAAAGTACGGTATGCGATATAAAACATATTTAACTCTATGTAATTAAATTCATATGGTAAAACAAATTCATCAAGATAATGCCTTTTTTATTAAACATTTTGATGACAGGTAATTTCAAGTTATGAATCTAATATATTTTAAATCATAATTTATCACAGTTTACTCAACTGTATTGTTTGTTTAGTTGGTTCATCTTCACCTATATTTATTGCCCAATAGATGTAAACACGAATGAAATTTATGATATTTGAATAACATCACAGGAACTTGTCAAAAGTATTTGAATTGTAAGTAAAATTTTAGTGCTCGAAAAGATTATCTGTTGAAATACAGTCTGAAACAGTCAGTTCAAGATAGTCGTCTGGTTTTCCCAAAAAAAAATTACTACGCTGTAGATGATATTGAAATATTTTGCATTCATAAATACGATTAAATATTTTTAAATACTGTGATACTTTTATCTGTTAAAATTAGTAGATATAAATGTATACGCCATTTGCTTTGTCCTAATTTCGACACCAACACAACTGAAACTTTAAATCGTCTTAAAGAAGGTAACCGGTATACGATGATGGTTTTCAACTTTATATTATTTACTTCAGTGTAACGTTAGAGTTTTAACTTTGAACATTAGAGTAAATACATGTTTTTACTATAAATTTGTTTACGATGCTAAGTCAATATTTCAAAAAATTTAAACTCTGAGTAAGCTTCCATGAATGCATGCATCCTTCCATTGTTATGCTGCTTTTTTTCTTAATTTTAACGTGAGCAGTTTTGATGTTAGAGTGGAGAAGCATATTTTTTGTAGACATATTTAACAATATCTACAGAGCAATCTTCACAAAAAAAAGACTTTGAAATCCTTAAAACAAATGGTGTCATAAAAAGTGAATAAATTTATTAAAAAAATGTTACTTTATTTACTCTCCATAATTAATGATATAATTACCTCCATCTTTTCTTCATCATAAAATAAGCCGCACTGAATTTCTTTCAAAAATATTTTTTTATAAATTTAGAATAGGGAATTATTAAAAGATGTGCTATAAATAAAAAAAAATCAGTTTTTAAAATATTAAGACTATGTATTTTTGGCACATAGACCGTTTACAAAAATGCAGGAATGTCTCTTTTACATATTTTTATTTTATTAAGAAATCTTTTACATATTTTTAGTTATAGTAATCTAACTTATTTGAGTAATTTTCACTTTGTCATAAACTTAAAGCCCTGTGTTCGATTAACCGCACAATATTTGCTCTTTTCATCTTACAAGTTTGAATTAGAATGGTACACTTCTATTATGGTAGCATCATTTCGCCAGTATCAAGAATATGAAAAACTAAAATAAGCTATTCCTTTTGTCGTTTCAATAATTTTATTTTGAAAACTATTCCAATTAAATGAATTGTTTTCTTACCATTGCGTTGATTTATCCTTACCTAAATATAAATTTCATATCTAGAGTCATCAGATTATCAAATATCAAAGATTTTGTTCAGAATTAATATGGTGGTCTGTTACAAGTATATAATCATAATCCTGCTGGGTGTAGTAGTTATAATCTTATATAACGCCGTCACCGGTCACTTATTGGAATATATTTAACAGTCCGCATTGTTCTCTTTCTGTACCCATCTAAAATAGTAAATGTCAATATAATAATAGCATAATCTTTACCTAATGTATATTTTACCGTTAATATATACTGAAATAACTATGATATTAAATATACCGCGATCATTCGAGCGGTGACAGTAACATGACACTCAAATTTTAAAGGCACGTGCAGATATTCATTGAGACTGACCCAGTACGATTGTATTAGCAGCGTGTTTGTTCTTAGCCAGTTGCTTCTCGGACGCTCGCTTCAATGTCCCTTTTTTGGCCCGACTCAAAGAAATAAGAAAGACGTTGAAATCTGTACGGTATTCACGTTAGGTAACGACGGGTTAACATTAGTTTTAATTTATGTTGCGTAATGAAGCCACGAGGGCTTACCGCAAAATCGTCAATGCATAATACGTGGGAATGCACACGAGCTATGCTAGTACATCCTGTTATCCTAAGGCCAAGTATACTGTATGCTTTTTTTCTGTTAGTTATAAACAGAATTAAGACATTGATTCTGAAATTTTTGATCATAATGAAAAAGACTGTTCGTGTGGTGTTTCTTAATGTTTAAAATAATTTTAATGCAAGCCTTTCATGATTTTATTTTTAAAGTGCTTGTTATATTTAAAACTCCCGCTCTAAAAGGGTTCGAATAAAACTCTAATATTTAGAAAAATATTATTAATTTCTTTTCCCTTTAAAAAGGTATTGTATTATTTTATAATATATTTCTTCGGCGTCCAAGAATCGTATGCTTCGCGGTTTATTGTTTATTCTCTGAAATAAAAATAGCATAGCGATATGATAAGAAGATATATTAAGACCGTATGCCTGATAATCTATCATTTTTGCAAGCGACATAGTCAAATATTTGGTCGTCCGTTGGCTGAGTATGCAGAGAAATTATTAAGATAAAGGACGATATTGTTTTGAGGACTTTGCCAAATTTTACCAAAATAACAAGCAAACATTTGCTTGGACACCAGTCTATGGTAATTGTTCTTTTATTTTCTAAAACCATCGTTGCATAACAATTCCTCTGTCAGTAAAACAAGGTGACCTAATTATTTCAGTACTTTGTACTTTTTTCATCTTATAACGAACTAACTCTTCGGAAGAAATATCCACTGCGCAGATAGCTTCTTAGTTTCGGGTTAGGAACAGTATTTGCAGCTTTCGATACTCGTGAAGATAACAAACACTGCATTTGAGTAACCTCTGTTGAAATCTTCTAACATTTCACAACAAGGAAGTGGGCCGCAGTTTTGAGAGCTTCGGTCAAATCGTGAGGTATCCACTTAGTTTGAAATTCCTTGACCGATTAATAAAAATGTTATATTTATGTACATATTTATTCACAGGCTTTAATGTACTTGACTCATACCGATGTCCAACCTTACCCGAATTTGATGATAGGTATCAATATGTGCCGATCGTCACTATATATAGACACCAAGTCTGTATATACTATTAATCGGTCCTTGTGATTCTTCATCATTTACCACACAAAATTGATATTGCTTCCATTTGTGGCTGTTGAAGTCTAACCAAGCGTGGTCATTCCTATCTCTGTGATGCCTTACGCATATCATCACTGAGATTGGTATGACTAGGCTTGAATTCTTTAAATTAATTGTGAACGGTAGGCGCGATGGGGCTTCATTATCGAAAGTCGAATCGAAGTCAACCGTAACTTATTGTAGATTACGACCATAAACGAGTCATAAAAATTATCTATGAACATTTTTTCGTTCTAAGGTCATATTGACGTTATACATACCATTTGAAATTCGTTTATCACGTCAAGATAAGTAGGATATACATCCAATTTGTAAAAATTTCAAACAAAATACCTCAATGACTTACCAAAAAGCAATATTTTTGAAACTGAAAATAATTTGTTATTACTATTTTGACAAGTAACTAATTCTGAGAACTTTCACCATCGTTTTAATTTTCGTTCCTTTTTATGGTTTAGTAAAAGACCTACACCTTTTTCTCACTACTAGTAAAAGACTGTTTACTGAACTTAAGATATAAAGTTAGTAATATCTTTGCACTAAGTAAATGTAACGACGTAAGCAGGTGTAGTGGCGGAGTAACAAGTGATTATACTTTGCATACGTGGCCTAGTCGCCAAGGATAGCATTATTTTGTTTGGCCCATAACCTAAAACAAATTTATTGTAGGTCGTACCATAATATTAGATCATCTCAGATGAGACATTTTCCAATAATGTAACAAATAATTGAGGGACATTGACTACTGAAACATATTTGGAAAAGTTGAATTTAACAGAGAATATCTTTGAATATTGAATATATTTGGCGTTAATTTTGTAGAAATTCATTATTCACAATTAAATGAAACTACGTGATGTAGTATTATTCCTACTTTCTATAATTTCTTTACCACGACCTAGGTTTCGTTGTATTACAAAATCTTCAGGTAGGATATTAGCAAATATTAGCTCTTAGGAAAATTTAACAGCATTTATATGTTTCAAACACAATATCGGAAGCCGGGTTTGTGCGGATTTTTTCCACTGCTTATGTTAGTGAGTTTATTGCTGGGACGCTGTGTAGGTTTTATTATATTTCCGAAAGTTATACGATATATCGATAATTCACAGAACTTTAAGTATCCCTCTAGGAAAATCTAATTTCCGCAAAGAAATAAAAACTATAAAACAAATCGCAATAAATAATAATTATGACCCACCAATTGTTACAAAACTGTACCATAATAAACTAAGAAAAATACTAATACAAGGAATATACCCGGTCGTGACAAATAGTAAAAATATTTGCTATAAATCTATTCCATACATAGATAATATATCACTCAAATTAGGAAAACTCCTAACTAATAATAAAAATATAAATAATACATGTGCCACTTTAAATGACTTGGGGAAAACCCTTATTAATAATTAAAAAAAATAGATAAACATAAAAAGAGTGGTATCTATAAACTTAAATGTAACAACTGTAATAATGTATACATAGGTCAAACAGGAAGAGATTTTAATACAAGATTTATATCTTGTATTAAGAATACATTGCCAGCTGGCGTAATAATAAACCAGACACATCTCACTTTGCTAAACATCTTATTGAAAATAACCATCACCCCCATAATGATAATGCCCCCTATATATTACAAATAAATACAAAAGGTAATAAACTTAATATCCTAGAAACATTAGAAATAAACAGACATAAAAAGACACCAAGGTTAATATATTAAATGAACAACTAAATATTATATCATCACCCATACTTAATATCTTCTAGACATAATATAATTAGACAATATTGATACTACAGTATTCTTCGAATTGTTTCAGCCCAAATACACATATAAAAAAAATTAGAAGAAATAAATAAATAAATATGAATAAATAAATAAATGAATATATGAATAAATAAAACCGGATATATGTAGTGGTATTACCTTGTTCTTATTTGCAGATACATTTGCTTTTGTATAATTATATTACCGATAACTTCCAGTTAATTTTATGACATACACCGGAACATTTGCATTGTACAACCTCACGCAATAACAATAATTGAATTTATTACCCTCACTAAAATACTGGTATATCGTATAACTCTCGGAAATATAATAAAACCTACACCGCGTACCTGCAATAAACTCACTAACATAAGCAGTGGAAAAAACCCGTACAAACCCGGCTTCCGCTATTCTGTTTGAAACATATAAATGCTGTTGGATGTTCCTAAGAGCTAATCTTTGCTAATATCCCACCTGAACATATTGTAATACAACGAAACCTAGGTCGTGGTAAAGAAATTATAGAAAGTAGAAATAATACTACATCACGTAGTTTAATTTAATTGTAGAGAATATCTTTATTATACATCGCCAAAAGTGCTGAATAACATAGGTGTTTTACATTTGACCTACTTTAACAGTAAGGATTAATATAGTATTTTAAATTATTATCTGTAAAATGTTGGAACCTGCTTAACGTCAATATTTAAGAAATGAATAACAACCAAAGAATTAATAAAATGGAAAAGACATTAGCACAATCTTAATTACGGACTATAGAGATTCGTAAAATATATAATTTTGGGTATAATTTTCCATGATATAAAAATATTATAACTCACTTACTGGTCACAGCAGTTGTTTTTTTCATATCAATTCCAAATTTAACCTTTTTTAACCTTTAATATCACGCGTGGAATCTAAGTGGAGACGGAGCACTATTTTATCGCTATACACCTTGTATTTTGAAAATATTTATTTAGGGCAGTAAAAGGTGTGACCTTGCCGCATTTCTTCTGAACCTAACCTGTCGAAACATGACAGCTAATCGTAATATATTTTTCAGCAGGTAACCGACAAAATTATAGTGGAATAAACATTATGTGCTGGAAATACACTTTTATCGGAAATTATATATATAATATATGCGTATTAGAGTGGGAAAATATTTTTGTGTATGTATATATACATATATATATATATATATATATATATATATATATATATATATATTACGTATTATATATATTATTATATAAATACGACTGGAAATTTAAGAGGGGAGCGATTCTCTTTCAATCATCAACAAGGTAATGCAGAATTATTTTAACCAGAATTTCTAAAGTAGTCCCAAAATAATTTTAAGGTTTTCTCTCGATTTTTCAAAACTAACTTAAATTGGGGGAAATTAAAACACTGTTCTGATATTTATAAAAGGTATATATCATCTCAATAACATTAGTATTTTGTTACAACAGAGTTTTTAAAAAAACTTTAAAAATATGTTGTTTCCAATTATGAGAAGAATTTTGAAGTAAAAATTATATTTTCGGAAACTAATTTAATTTGTTTACTCTTTTTAAATAATTACAGTAAATATACTTATCACACAAAAACTAGAATCTAGAACAAAAAGAAACGAACTACGTTGTCATCTATCTCTAACTTACAGTTTCTTTAAGTTCACAAGATTGTCAATAACCCGTTGACTTAGGAATGCGTAAATTGTACATACATTGCTTATTTTTTTACCTTAGGCAAAGATAGCCTTGTGGCTTTATTTTCGGAGCACTGGGACCATTTTTACCTAAAGCAACTTCCAAGAAAAACGAATCTTCATCGACATTTTTGCTCGTATTTATTTTGTTAATTTCGAATTACTTTTTATATACGTATATGTATGATGATTATTCTTTTTGCATGGGTTGCAGCCAACCTAAAAGGCATAGTAATTAGTAATGAAAATGTTTAAAATGGCGCCAAAAATATTTAAGTGTACTGCGGGTACATGAATAATTTGAATAATTCACGTCTTAAGAATTCACTCTTTCTTGTTTGATATCATTGTTATTGGAAGCCCCGTTTAAAGCTACGCTGTGATACATAGATGATACTAAACCAAAGCTTTAATTTTTTTGGACACAAAGAACGGTAAAGTCTTATCTCGTACCGATTCTAAATAATGAAGATTCTTTCGACCCAGCCTTCTTAGGAAGTAACTCATGTCGAATTGTTTTCTTTTTTTCCTTATGGTACTCCCATATATAAGACCACTTTGCAGTAAATTATACAACTCAACAGAAGACAAACAACTAACTCAACAGAAGAAAATCAACTGTCACCAGTGTTTTGCTATTAGAATCACAAAATGGTTAAGGAAGCTTCATGACGCCTTGCGTTGGGGGATTAGGGATTCAGAATTTATTTTTGTAAGAGACCTATCGGAGTAAATAAAAATATTGTATAAATAATAAATTTAGTTTTGATGAATAGTCTAAAAGCGCACCTACTTCAACATTTTGAACAAATATCCCAAAAAAACTAGTTTACGTTGTAATTCTGTTTAAATTTTTGAAAAAATCGCTGTAAGTCAGTTTGTCTAAATTTTCTATACTGTCGCAAAAATGTATCGTATCGAAAGTAAGTAAGAGTTTGCTGTTCTAAAAGGGTGCCTTTTAATTTTAAGAGCAAAAGGGGTCCTTTCAGAATAGCACGCTCTTCGATAGTATTGCGCTGCCCAATGTAGAGCAGTTACACTATATTTGAATACCTTCTTACCTTAAAATATATTTTTTGGTTTCTTTTCTTCCTTTTCACTAAGAGAATAGTATTCATTTTCTTCCATTTTAGAGGTAAAATGTAATAATTACTGTATAGCAAATGTTCGTTACTGATATCACGAGCTTCTTTAATTTGTCCACATTAGCATGGCTTTCTTCATTTTACGACTTACTCGGAAAGAAGAATCAAGGAAAGATATAGAACGTTATAAAATAAATATCTGTGTAAATAACGTAGTTGCTCGTAGTTGTTAATTTGCAAAATGTCTTAAAGTTACCTCGTGGAAGTATATTTGAATTTTATTATAATTTGAAAGTAAATAATTTAAATTAAACAATTTATGAATTGAAGATTAATATGAGTGTGGGTTATTTTTGGCACAAAGGGGAATGTATTTGTGAGATCGCTGAAATTAGTTCTTTTGTTTCGAAATACATTCAAAGTAAGATTCGAAGTCAGGAAGGTCCAAGTTTTGATTTATATTTTATTCGAGTTACTGTTGTGGCCACAATAAAAATAGTTTAATTACGTGATTATATTTATATCGTATATTAAAATATACAATAACTAAAAGTATTATTCATAAGTTTCTAATTACCAAGCACACGCAAAATTAAAATGACGTTTTGCGTTAGATAATTGAAAAACAGGTACAAAAAATATTAAAATCAAGCCTAGTTATGTGTCAAGTCCATAAGCTGAGATGATCACGAGTCAGCCGCGAAAAGAGGAACCCATACGTGTTTACCGTAATGAGTTTGTTGTGATTTTGTATCATTTAAAAGTTTAGCAAATCGTATAAACAGTCATAAAAAGTTTTAAAATATTTTACCTAAATGTATTGAATCTAACTAAAACTATACCAACAATATTATCAATATTATTTTATAAAATTTTGCTTAAAGAGAGTTCCCAGTAGCGGGATCGAAACGAAAAAATAACTATAGAAAACAAGTTTCAAACCAGTCTACAGAGTAAAACCTGAAATGAAACAAAATAAAATAAATTTTTTTTTGAGTTATTTCAAAACAATGGTATTCCTTAAGCCTGTGAATAGTTTTACAAATCTTTTAATAATCAATTACTTGAAGATCTTTGCTAGACCGCTGATACTACATTGTTATTGATATACGATTAATACTGTGTAAGAATTTTTTAAAACTTGTGAACCCCTTGAACATTATGTTATTTTTAAAGACATTCATTTTCTAAAAGAACTTATTTTGCTGAATATATTGTTTTAAAGAAAATATTTACTACTTTTTTATTATTTTACCAATTCAATTTTAATAGTTGTGTAGCGACAATGCCGTAAAATTTTCTCATATTTACATATAATTTATTTGTTAAAAGTTAAGTGCTAGTTTCTACAAAGATTAAGAACAAAGAGTTGTTTAATAATTCTCTATTTAAGTACAAGTTATTTGTTCATATCCTTGGCATACTATGGTATATTGTTTACATATGGATAGTTTTTGGTATTTTCATTCCAATGTTTGTGAAAATAACTCATTACCAAGATGCCTAATATTATTTTATTCTGAGAAAACAAGACAATTACAAAAATGTTTTATTTTTCATAAACCATTTACATTTTGTTGCCAGAAATAAGACATTAAGAGAAATTTAAAAAAAAAATTTAAAAGTAAGGGCGTTATTTTCAGATTTTTTTGTTTTTGCAAAAATGTAGAGGCTAGTTAAATATATCATAACTTCTCCAAAATGACATTTCAGTGAATTTCAAATGTGGTTTTCAGTTACAAAAAAAATAAAACGCGACTGCTTAAAAACTCCTCTTTTTTGCTTCGTGGCATTGTTGCCATTGAAGCCGATGTGCGATATAATAGACAAGATGATATTGTACAAAAAAGTTCAACAATGTATTATTATAACATTTATTCTACAGTAATGCCGCCTCTTTCCGCATAATCCATCTTGTCTATGATGGAAGGTATATAAATAGTAGCTTCGACACCGTAATGCCCCTTAATGAATTTTAATTCAACATATATATTATTAACAAATACAGATTTCCTTTCGTGATGTATTTTCTGTTGCAAAATCAGACTACAGATATGTTTTTTTATTACAGCCATCTAATCTAATATTAAAATAATATTTTGGAGAATAATAAAGTGGACAGGAATGACAGAACCTAAATTAACAAAAGAATTTCAAGATGTATATGGTTAATTATTATTAATAAATTGTAACATAAAAATGCTTATAATTTTATATCAGAAGAGTAGGGCAAACAGTTTTGTACTCGAGGAAAGCACAGAATAAATAAGTAAACGTGGTATTTTTTAGCCGGAATAGGCATGTTTAAGATAGGAAAAGGCAGTGAATGAGTAGATAGAGCAAATTTAGTTTTTTATTGAAAACCGGCACTTACTAATATTTTTTATATTCTTACATTATAATTTATCTAAACACACAAGATTCAAAAATAGCCAAACATCACCCTCGAATATGAACAATCTTACTTCAATATAAGCGTTTCACATTACGCAAAATCACCATTAAGTTTACTCCTAAGCTGTTATAACTAATCAGGTATCATAAAGCTCGCCACGCAAAGCAGTGCATTTCATACATAATGTATAAAGCATTTATGTTCTTGATATGACTACGTTACGTCGACATACGTTACGTTGGTATGTAATAGAAGCTGAACTACTTATTCGCAATAAATAATTAAGTTAATTATTTTTAAAATCGGTGTCAGCATCGTCGACCAACTTGAGCAAATTTACCATTTAATTTGATTTATAATAATAGTTTAAAACCTTAATTTCTAATGTACTCTTAATGAGTAATAGATTCATAAAGGGCGTATTTATAGATTAGTTAATTATTTGTTACTTTTTAGTAAAAAAAAATGTTTTAAAAGGTATATTAATTTTAAAATGTTTAACGATTAATAATATTATTAATCACACTATAAATAACATTCAATTATTTTCCTTAAAATATTGTTTAATTTTTAAAAGACTCGAACTAAAGTTAGTATATAATTTCCTCTTTGTCTAACATTGGTTATTAACAAAACACAGAAACAAACGATAGTAGTAGCCACCAATGATTAGCTGTTAGCCGTTGAGGAGTTCCGTTCTCCATATCCGAAGTTTATTTGCAGATTTTGCAAAGAAACAACTACCACTTGAGGAGTTCCGTTCTTGTATTAGAAACTTAATATTAGATTTTGCAAAGTAATAACTGAAGTAACAACTGATCAGTATCAAATATATTGAATCACTATTGATTTACCATCATCAGTTAAGTAATCGCATTATTCATCGTCAAATCTGGTGATGAGCATCGTTAGATCTTGAATTAAGGTTGATTTACCACCATCCGATATTCAATTCCATTGTTGATCTGAAGAACGCATTATCAGACTATGACATGATCGATATTGTAGTTATTTTGCAAAGTAATAACTTCCAGGACGAAGTATTTTGAATTACGTTTAGTTGACTACACTTTTTGACGTCGGTAAAAAAAATTAGGAATCTAGCACTCATGAGTCATTGATTTATATTAATTTTTTTTTTAAAATCGTAATATATGTATATATATATATATATATATATATATATATATATATAAAAAAAAATATATATATATATATATATATATATATATTCGGGGTAGATATTTCCACCGGCAGAAATTACATTCTAAATGAAATTGATAGATGGTTTTTTTAGTAATCATTTTTAATAAAACAAATTTTTTTGAACAAATGAAAAAAGAGATTGTTGTAAATATAAATTAACATGTCGCCGGAATGATAATCTGGGTCCTCGAGTTATTTTGAAAATTTGTAATAAAAATGTCACAACCAAGTATACGAAAAATAAGACAAGAAAAAAAATAAACAATTTCTGAATCTTAAAATTTTACAAATAATTGTTGAGTATTACAACCATTATTGAATACTTGAATTTTATTGGATATTTATATATTTAAATCTATTTACAAATTAATGTTGTAAACTACATAAAATATACAAAGGGGGATGATTCTCAATAATTTGCATAAAACACACGTGAGTTCCTACAAACTGTAATATCGATAAAGGGCAATTAAAGGGACGTTTTCGGTCCTGTGGGATATTACATTCGAGATTAAGAATTAAATCATTGCACATTTTCCCTTTCTTCTTCTTTCAAGAAATATGCTAATAATTGGGAATTTCTATAAAACAATATGAAATATATAAGTAAGTGAAAAATATAACGCAACCTAAAAACAGTTCTGTCTGAAGAAATTTATAAAAGCGTAGCGCCAAAGAAAACGCTTCTCTGAAAGCCTTAAGCCTCTTCGTCCACTCATATCGACTCTATATCTTCCTAATTACCGTTATCAATGTCCTAGTATGTAGTGAGGAAAAACTACCCCTGAATAGATCAAAGAGATTAATTTAGGCATTTATTTTCTTATTTCAGAAGTATTTTTTCTTGCGAACCAGATGTAACAGATACGAGATACTTACACATTTTATCCAATACGCGAGATTTAACAAGGGCTCTGCATGGGAACATAAATGTAATTACATCACAGTATTGTAAGATATAGTAATATTGCGTGATGATATTGGGTTTTTTAATAATAGAAGTGCCTCTGCCTGTTGTTGAAGAGAAAAATCTTATTTTAGAAATTAAACTAAAGTTTAAAGTTGAAACTAAATAAGAGTCCTTCGGTATTCGATTATTACGTAAACACACCAAAATAATATTTATGTTAATTTGCAGTTTTTATATTTTATTGTATTAAAGACATTTTATTGATTGGAATACTCACAAAATAGTAGTAAATTTGATTGACATTAGAAACTTAATCATAAATGTAAAATGTAATATTAATAAAACGTGTGTATATTCAATAATGACGGTCGTCGCTTTACTAGGGGAGCGGTTGTCGGCTATTTTGTTAATATTAATTTGTGGAAGATCTATTAATTATATATATAATAAACATAATTAGTTTATTAGTTCGGAATGTTATTACATATTTACGCACAATTTTATTACACGTCACATATTTTTATAAATAGGTATAAATAACTGTAAATAAATTCAGAGGCGTGTAACGTTATGTACCTCGTCGTTATTAATCTGGCAAAGTTGAGGATAACTATTTAGTAAACTTTGCACTCACCACACAAGATGTGGGGAGGATATAAATACTATTCTATGAAATGACATCACAAAATTGTGTTAATCTAATTTCAATAAATTACCTACAATTATATATTATTTCTTAATTTAATTACATATTAAGTAAAGTTATGGGGAAGGCGTTGATAAAAATGTCACCCCCATCATCATTATTTCTGGATAAAACTATTAAGATTTTCAGGTTTTTCTAAGATATTTCACGAGCTCTATCAATAGGCGGAACGATCTATTTGAGACTAAATAATTTAACCAAAACTTAGTAACATACAACTAATAGAATCTTATTTGAATCTTTCCGTAAATTCAGTTGAAGGCATTTATTTAGTAGCCAAAGGCTGGTTTTGTATAAAAAGGCGTACTACAAATGCAACTCTTTAAGGGCGTATTACATTCGATATCTAAGGATAACATAACCAGCAGAACATCGAAACCATGTACATTTACTAGTAAAGGTCTTTGTCTTTCTCATAATGTGTATTTTGAATAGGGGCGGCGAATTATTGTACAATGATTTGTAAAATATTACAAAACCGTGAGGTAATAATAAAAATATCTGTATTAAGATATTAATATCGAACTATTATATAAGTTTGCATTTACAAATCTAAGAGTATTTGAAAATCGTGATTTAATTTCATATATAAAATATTAAATTTATTAATATTTTATTGTTAATACGTCTGTACGCTAAAATATTTTTAAATATTTTTCTAGTATTATAATTGTCAACTATTCTACTTACTTGTAAATGTGTCAATATCTAATTTAAAAAATTATTTTTTATTATGCTTATGAAAAATATGTGTGGTTTATGATGTCAAATTTTACAAAACCTTAAAATGTGTTTTTATGTTTCTCTCTGCAATTTGGATACTACGCAGACTTTATGTTTGTTAGGTATACTCTTTTGAGCGTGTTGCTCTTACGAGTAATACACTAAAGTGATATGGAAAATATACGATTCGCGAGGAATCAATAAATATATCTGTATAACAACAAAATTTTTATCAAAATGGTTTCAATATTTTATGTACTACAACTATAAATAAATTTATATATTTATTTAATTAAGAAAATATTAAAATAATGAAATATGAAAATAAGAAAATAAATCCTAACTTCAGCATAAACTTAAATAGCGTATGAAGATATAATGAAAACAGAATTTATCTAAGAATATTGCTAAGTATACAATGTAAATAAGTATATGCTTTTGAGACATAAGAGCCATTAATAACCAAACCCAAAACTAAACCCGACGTTAATCATTTATCGACGTATTTATTGAACAAATTTATTAATGAGGTAATTACCAGTAAGAATAATTTTAGTTCAATTAAGAGGCAATGGCTAAAATGAAATTGTTAGTAAGTATCTAACAATAGCAACCATACATAAAAATATCTTATAAATTAGTATGTGACTCAATTAATTCGCGTGGGAAATGAAAACTACAGCCCATAGTTGTTGCAAAACTAAACTATTAAGGAAAACACAATAAGACGGGGCCCCTTAACCTATCACAACTTTGCACGCGCACGATATATTCTCTCAACCCTCCCTCACAGCGCTCGCGCGAATGTATAAACTGATGAAACTCAGGATAGACAGGAGCAAAATTTGTCATTAAACATAAATATGTATTGCAACGCCGACGTAAATCTCTAGGGTCTCAGCATCCGCGTGGCGAGTGCTCAGTCTGTAAAGTTAAAATGTTACTTTTAATAGCGGCGTTGACCGAATACATTAAATGAGGGTCAAATTAGCAAATAACGTAAACTATATCCCGAGTTAATAAAAATATATATTCAATTATGCAATCAGTAATCTGTTCCGCTCGCTCATGCTTTGTTTAGTTATTATATATTTATCTCACGGAGCAGTATCCTAAACTCATCCTTGGTTAGCTTTTACATGTTATTGCAATTGTAAATACCTTTATTACTGAGTACCGAGTTAATTTGAAATCATGGTATTTTTATGCGTAAAAATAATAACGTAAAAACAAAAATGAACATTCATTTACCCGTATAACTCTTCGAGTATTTACCCTTCTGTAATATCGTGGCAAAGGATGTATTCAATATCTATTTAACGGTTTTTAGTAAAGTGGGAAAGATACAAGATAAGAGAGTAATTTGCTTATATTTTTTTAAATAATATATTTGACTAAGTTTTTAATCAACAGTTCATATTAAAATCATGAGTTACGTTAAACTTAAATAAAACTCCTTAGTAAATCAGTGATGAAACATGCAAATAACGAAAATGTAGTTTACAATAAGATATGGCACGTACCCTCGCACTTCATTTCGTATTTTAACGGTGTGTGTAGAAAAATTAAAACAATAAATACATATTTTTACAGTATTACCCATTACCGAATCTATTCAGGCTGAATCCCGACGAGCTTTTCTCACCCAACTTTCACATGTTAATATTATATCAAAAACACGAAAAATACCCTTTTAAACTTATGCATACTTTTAAACGAAGAGAAGTTTATAATAGTTTTTCTGGCATATACGTTAACTGTGTAGTCTTGTTTCATCTTCGTGCTTGTGTTGTATATTAGTTTAGGTACCAAATGGCTCAAATATCTTGCCGAAGAAAATGTAAGAAATTGTGCCGATTTCATTTTTCAAAATTTATACTTTTACTTTCATTGTATTCATAAGTGCACATTATTCATATTACTAGTGCTTTTAATAATTACTTGAATTTTACTTTTATTATATTTTATCTTATATTCTAAATTGACCATATCTAAAATTTTCACAACCAAGGTTTTTCTAGCGGAAATGTTTTAGGTAAAATTGATATTTTAATTTTATTATTATTTTGCTTTTAAATTGTTATATTGCATTTTTTTTTACAAAAACTGATAAATCTATTAAATAAATAAAATGATAAGCACTTTTATTTAGATTTCTTGTATTAGCTCTTCAATTCAATATCATTTTTAAAAAATCCACCCGAAATCATCCTCGAAACCACTCGAACATCGGTACCGACGTGTACAAATGTTTAATTTTAATTTTACTAAAAGTTTTCGTCAAATAATTTTAACTAAAATATTATAACACATAAATTATAAATCACAATGACATACCTAACTCTACCTTTGTAGCTTTATTCAAAATGAATGATATAAAATCTTTGTACCAAAAATTTGTAACAAAATAATTTTTTCATGTCAAATAAAACTTAGTGTAATAAAATAAATATTAAATGAAAAAACATTTATTTTCTTGCATATATATAAATTCCTTTATTAACCAGGAATTCCAGTGAGTTTTGAAAATCGTGAACTTTGTAAATTGTATAATGCAAAATGTGTAAATTTCAGATAAAAAGTTCTTCAATACTAAGTTGTTCAAAATAAGAAAAAGCTCTAAAAATGCCTTAAAATTTACAAATATACAACCATAATATATGATCATATATAAAATATACAATTATATATACAATCATAATAAGTCATGTGTATAATCTTTTGAGTTTGTACTAAAACCAAATATAACGGAGAAAATTAATTCCTGTTCAGTTCTTTTTGCCGAATTAATCGGGATTAGGGTATCGGCGGGTTACATCTATGAGCTCGTAATCCAGCTTACCATGAGAGCTGGTTAAATCTTGCATCCGACTTTTGAGGTCATACCCATGTTTTTATCGTTAAAAATATTTTGTGTAAGACATGCGGATGATTATTAGCCTTATTAAATTATGGGGATGAACTTTCTGCCAGAATACTTATATTTTTAATGTATCTGATTACTATGTACAACGAAATTTTAGTATAATAATATTAGTAAACTTTGCGCTGTGATAAAATATGTTTTTCAAAATTACAAATTAAATGATAATGATACACCACGGTAAGATGAGGGAACGAGTTGGTTCTTCCGTACTCGTTAATTTATATTACATGCTAATAATAGATATCGTGTTTAACATCGCATATCCATTTTATTATAATGCATTGCTTCATTATGAGGGCTGTAATTATTATTAAAATATCTTTTGTTTCAAACTTATCTCAAAACTATCGTAAGAAGCTTCCATCAAATCAGTATAAGGCTTATCTGTGTGCAGACACAAAGAGAACGTGGAAAACGGTACGTAGAATCCGCATTGCGTAATAAATATCGATGTAAAACCAAGAAAGAAAGAACACACGCACACAAGCTCCACTTAAAGTAGGTAACGTAGGTGTCCTTCAAAGATAAGGAGGGATTGGTCTTTATTGTCCGGTTGTCCTTGACTGTCAAATAAAATTTAAGTTCCGCGCTGGTGAAGCCGCATCCCCACCCAAAATTAAATATTTGATGTATTCACGGGTAGGAATGAATGAATTAATAGTAAATTTTCTAAATCTCGTCGAATAGCTTGCGCCATGGTCGTCCTGCAATTTCAGACTATTTATTTAGTGAGATTAATTGGATTTTAAAATAGCAGAAGGGCGTCATAGGATTGCAGAGGATTAGTGAAGCCGGTGTGTGTTCGTAAAATGAAATTTTCTATCTACCGTCATTTGTTTGTACGCCACAGTTTATTAGCTAACAGATGACCTATAGAATATAGAGTGTTGCGCTGTCTAATTGAGAAATTACTGTATATATTCACATCATAGAAAAGTTTACAGGTCGATACGTACCATTTTCCATATAAAATGAAAGCATGTATCATACTTTACATGTAACAAATATACATTTGCATATTACACAATATGCAATTTTGTTTGTCTCATATGAAAGCGAAACAAATTCTCCTTCGCAATTATAATGCAAGTAAGGATAATTAAGTCTAGTTAGGACACACGGTTAATATATTGCCATTGATTTCAATATAAATAATCTATTTATATCAATGATGTAGCTAATTTTATAAGCACGGTAATAAACAAATTTGCAATAAAGCTGTGTATTTTTATATATACCTAACTAACATATCTTTGAAACGTTTGAAAAAAGGCGTTAACGATTATTTGGGGAATTTAAGACTATTTAAAATTATTTTATATCTTTTTATAGCAATTTCTCTCTTTTTGTTATTTTGTGAATCATTTGGCTTTTCACGAGTTACTGTATAATTTGAAGTCACTGATTGATAATTGTTTGGAATTTTATATAATAAGATATTTTCTTGTACTTATGAGGAAAGTTATTTTTCATTATTAGTATATTTTTATTATAAGAATACATTTAGTAAATACATAAAAAAAATATTTTGACAACTTATTAGTATTTTAATCGAATAAAAAGGCATGTCTATATCTATCAAATGAAAATAACTTACTTTTAGACTCATGTGTATATATATATTTAAAAATATCAAGTTACGATTGTGTTTCTCAAATGAAAGAATTTTTTTAATATAAACTTCATTTATAAAAAAAAACAAAAAATATAGTCAATTAGATACGAAATCAGTGGAAAAGTCATCAAAATAGTAATTTCGCACTAAAGTCACTTCTGTTTGTTTATGAAACGCCATTTTTTTCGTTGTTCATTCGTCTTCGTGTGATTATGTAATGAAAGGCGCACTGCTCGCAGATGTCACATAATACGTGCCAAATATGACTCATACTAAATTCAAGCTAAATTTTGAATTGAGGTTCCAAAAGAAAAGAAGAAAAAAAAATGTTGTATATCTAATTTTAAGATGCCGGACGGATTATTAGTAATAAACAAAATTAGCTGCCGCATGAGATAGTTGAAATTGAGGGTTTGCTATGAGGAACGCCATTCGTTATGCGAAACAAGAGGAACGGCCATTATGAAATATACTGATTTTTATTTCTCTTTTAATTTTAACAATTTATTTTTACCTCATTAACATTTATGTTGCTTGATATACATTTTCAAGTCCGTGTTATATATTTACTTCCAAAATATAAAAGATTTATTATTTTTCTATTATGGGCTTTATTAATATAAATTTGAAAGTAGTCTTCTTAAAATTCGTCAGTGATATAATTTGCGGCAATATAACAATTTTAATCGTGGGTATTTTTCATTTTAAATTCGAATTGTCAATTGCATTTTTTATTGTAGGGTTACCTTAGTCTTATTCTTATTCACATCGAAGTAGCTAGATATTTAGTCTACTTGAATCGATTATATACAAGTTAATTGTAAGCCTAAACTTTCTAAAAAGAAACATTTTTTATATAAAAGAAGAATTATTCAAGTAAAACTTATTGGGAAGGAGTTTTGTATAAAAATAGAAATATTGCTTAAAATATGAGCTAAATTATGATTACAGGGAACTCATCAAACGATATACATTTAACTTGACTTTAAAATATCCATATAACTATTCAATTAATCTCGAAATTTTACATTTTCGTCACTCAAAAAGTCTATTTCAAAATCCAGAAATACTACAGTTCTTAAAATATTTGTAAACGTTTACTAAATAATGAACAGGATATGTAAGAATGATATTTTTAATATTTCAGTATTTCACAGAAATATCCACCCTTCTTATTTATTTATAATTTGTGCGAACTGCTCTAATCGGACGTACAACATAGGGCAATTTGAATGAACGTCGCCATAAATTGTAATTAATCATAAACTACCAAAAAAAACCCATAATATAATTTCTAAAGCAATCAACGGAACAGAATAAAATATGAAAACCGAAAGCATTTTGTAATATCCGCGTTGATAAATTTGGGCGGGTGAAACCTTAACAGCCCGAAAAATAAAACGATACGCTTCGTTTCTGATTTTACGAAAAATTAAAAGTTATATTTTCTGTATTGGGAGAAATTAGAAAATATATGGTATAACTCGCATACACAAATACACATGCGCGTACTCGCACGCACGCACACACCCATACTCACTTACACAAATACACTCACACGCATTCACATGCACGCACTTACATATATATATATATATATATATATATATATATATATATATATATATATATATATATATACCCACGCACACTTTTAATTTATGCATAATATTTACAAACTTACTATTTAGGAAATACATAAACCATTATATTTATTTCCATTTTTGCATAATTTATAAATTTTTAGAATAATTCCCATTAATATGTTATATTGAAAATTATTCCATTACACCATTTGCACTTATATGAAAATTAATTGAAGAATGATTTGTATTCAATTTTGAGTAAGAAAATTGTCAGGTTTTAAATAAAATAATCATTGGCTTTTCATGAGTTACTGTAATAAAACACTTATTATTCGAAGAAAAGTAACCTTCCAATAATAAGTGTTTTATTGTTAATGTATTGATTGAAATAAACCATATTTCTTTTTAATTATGCATAGGGCATAGTTATACAATATACAAACACCAAAATATGAGAGTTATTGTGATAGCAATAAATTCCGAGTCTTTCTATATTTTCTTAAGCACTTTATTTAACCGTTTAGGCTTTATATTCTTTCTTAGATTAACTAATGCGAAAACATCCACTATTTTACAAACTTGTCTATAAATAGCAAACAAATCTATAAATTTACGAATGAAAAGAATTTTAATTTGAACCAGAGTTTCGGAAAATATCCACAATAATAAAAAAAATATATAAATTGTGTTTCTAAATTTGACCTTAAAATAAATTAAATTCGCATATCGATTTTTGGTATTAGTAGAAATTCAGTATTGGCAAAATAAACATGACCAAGCACTACTATTTATAATAGTAAATAGTATACTATTTTAAAAACAGGACAATTGGCATTTATACTGTTTTAGTCTGAGAACTTTTTAAAAGTGTAATACATTTAAAATATGACAAATAAAACCCGTGATTAATTGTCATTCGATGTATGTAAGATGAACTGATTGACCACAAATCGCGGATTTTCTCCCTTTCTTTAACAAGTCTCCACATTAAGTAATCAATTCACTTTCACGATCTCTCACACAATGAAAAGCTCAGCCCCAGACGGAAGTTTCTTTTAACAACAGCTAAACGTAATCCCAGTAAATGAAGCCCTACATGAGCTTCGAAAGTTTTATTGAATTTGTCCGTCAGAAACATTTGGCACATAGAAGGAAAGTTCTTTTTTTTTCAAGTGTTTGGCTCACATCGATGCAAAAAATATATTTTAACTTTAATGGTAGATCATGTGGAATTACTTTTTCTATAATATCGCGTGTATGCGTCAAGGTTTTGATTTTGTATAAAAAAACGCAGATAAATTGTATGTCCATTTAAAGCTAGTAATATTTCTTATCGTGAAAATAAAGTCATAAGTGAACTCAACTGAAATATTCATAGCAGATATCCATACCATTATTCAAATTATTTTCCATATTTTCTAACTTCTATTTACGTCACTTGGTTTTTTGGTTTTTACAATTTATATCAGTTCTATCTAATTAAAACCTTTACTGGTGGATGTATTTTATATTCACAATCAGTGTATATCAATATGTACTGTGTAATAGCATAATTTCTGTTATGCCATGAAAACATTTAAGGAGATATTAGATTCAGTTCATGAGCGAAGTAAACAATTTTCCTGTAGTTATAATATCAATACATGGAAAACCCATTATGTTTAAATTATTATGTCATGCCTTGTTTCCCACAAACTCGAATATATTACGCTTGTAATATGTTTCATATTACACAAAACTAACGTGTCAGAAAATTTTCACTAAATTGTAAAAATTATTTACAAATCTTTATTTTTCCTCGAATACCTCGGAAATCCATAGTACCGGTTTAAATCCATAGTAAATTTTAATTACGCCCGCAGTTTACGCATAATGTGTATTTTGTTAATGTAATGGGTATTTTATATTATTTGTCTATTTAGAACAAGTGAGTAATAATAATAGTAGTAATTATTATTATTACTTCTATTTAATGAATCATTTGCTAGTGGATGAACATTACATTGATAATCAATCTTCATTAATATTTAATGGGTACAAGTGACATTTTCAGATGACAGTTTTATTTAAATATCTAAAAATTACGTATGACCTGTGCAGATTCGCACTAGCGTTTTTTTATTTCATAACTGCTTACATAAAGAATTTGAAATATAAAAAGGTAATACCTGCAATTTATTAAGGCTTATGAAAATCAATATGAGAATATTATTAGGAGTTCATGTGCTGAGGTCGTATAGGTATGCTCTAGAAATGGCGGCGCTATAGCTGGTGCCTGCTGGTCGCGACTCTCTTCTGGGAATTGATGTGATTTATCATCGAGAGAACTACCCATTATACAACGCTGGGGAGTATTTAACATAAAATAAATTGTAATTTGTACATAGACTCGGGCAGTTGTAAATTTCTCGATCTGAGTAGATATTTTCTCTATGTAGAGTGAAATTGACAAATACTTACACTTATAAAGTGAAGAAAAATCAGCAATAAAATAAACAGATGATAAAAAATACAGCAAAATATTCACCCTTATGCCTCATAGTTATTTTTTCTCTCTCAAAATATTAATAACGTAAAAAATTCGCTACCAGATAACAAAAAGTAACTTTTTACACTTAATATTTGACATTTCCTTTGATAAAAAGAGACTTGTCAAACGTTGAGTATCGCAGTAGTGGCAATACCGACAATCAAGTAAAATTGATGCATGTCATATTAAAAATACACGCTTTTCATATACGTATGGTATAAATATTGGTCGTGGCCCTATTTGAATATCTTAACTTGACAATTCGAAATATCTTTTGTCCTGAACGATTGAATTTTTTTTAAACGTATGTTACTCATTAGTGCACGAGAGTCTTATTTATAATTTTCATGAAAATGAAAAATTCGCCAAACTCGACTTGGAATGGATCATCCGCTACTAGTAATTATCAATATCATGTTTTAATTAGGAAGGGATATTTGTCACGAATACATTAAACAGAATGGTAAGCCGCAGAGGATTCAAACCCAATTTAGGGAAAATGCATTCATTTGTACAATAAAACTTAGACGTTACTTGGAATTGTCACAGATGGTAGAATCTTAGGCGTTATTCGTTGAGTTTTCAGTGAGTCGTTATAAACAAAGGATGATAATTAAATTTATAAATTTTGAATATATTTATTATTTTAACTTTTCTATTTGGGAATCCATTTTTAAATCAAAAACTATTTTGGGAATTTGTCTATAAAAAATTTAAGAGTTTTCATTAAATTAACGGTTAAACGACACCGTCGTTTTAAAGTTCACATTGTTTGAATTTAGTTTGTTACGTAATTATGGAATTGTATATCGAAACCTGTTAGAAACCAAGTATTTCAATTTATCTATTAAATTTTTCGTTGTGTTTTTAAGAAAACTTGTTATTTTTACGAAGCCATCTTTACAATGTTGTAAGTATTAAGCACTATGAATAAACGTTAAGATAAATGTAAATTATGTCTCCAATTGAGTATTTTCGTTAGCATAAATTATTCAATTTGACTTTATTTTTAGGCAGAAAATATATTTGGAGCACGGTTTTATCGTGACATAGGTTTATTATTATTACGACATTCCTGTGAAATGTAAAATAAATTGATTATTCTATTATATTAGTATTTAGTCGAAAAGAATCTAAATTAAAAATTAATTAAAACTCGACTGCATGCAAATAAAATAGAAGGTAATAAATGCGAAGAAAATTAGATCAACTTTCATAACTACGTCATTATAATTTAGCTAAAAATAACCTACACAATGTAATCGAATTTAAATTTTTACGACGCAGTGACTGAAATTGCGATTGGAAATAATTAAAATAACAATTGAATTGCACAGCCACTGATTTGAATTTCGACCGTTTCTAAAATTACATAAATTAAATACCACACTTTCTTATAAATAAGACTTTTTCGGTTAAATTAGTAACGTAATATGATAGACAGGAAAAAGTGACATTTTCATTACAAAAAAAATGGACATGGTTTCTATTTTCAAACCAATATGTCATTTACAGTTTTATAGATTAATGATAATAATAATTGCTTATCTACGATTTCTTTTCTTTTCCTCTTTTATATAAGTAAGAAAGTCCAGAGCTGAAAGGGGAAAAGTATACGTTTTCTCCTCTGCTATCTTAAATTTACTTTTCTTAAAATATTTTTCACAGAGTATTAACAATATATAAAGAGATCGACTTGTGTACTAACATTGTTAATTATATTTACAAATTTGCTAAGTAAGTTAAAAAAAAATTATAAGTACTTCTTTGTCTCTATCAAGTAACAAAATATTGCATGCCAACTATAGTATGCGTTAATCTATAGCATTGTGAAACTCGTCAAATAACGCTCGTTCTATTTATCCACTGAAAGTGGGTAAGAATGACGAGCTAGACATTAAAATGTTTTAGCAGCACAATTCCTTTCTTAGTTTATCTTATGATACAGCATACAATATGTAAAATTTTTAACAGAAGTAATTACATTTTTTGCTTAATTAAACGTATCTTTCGAGTCCATTCGTCTATACAATTGGTCCAAAAATTAAAAACATGCTTTGGTCATAAGTTAATAGTAAGACAAATCTTGCGATATTCAAATAAAAAAAATGAATAATTTTGATTTACCTTTTATAATTTAAGAAATGTTTATTGGATATAAGAATCATGTTAAAAAAATATGTTTAAAAATTAGTGATGTTAAAGAAATATCCTCAGCAAATCACAATAAAAATATTGATATACGGGAGAGTATAAAAGAGTCTAACTGGTGTAAATTTTGTTTAGATTATTGAAATATCTATGCAATATCCGCAATTGACTAGTTGTATAAAATAATTCTGTGGTATAAAGAAAAGTGAAGAGCAAAATTGTATTGATTTGGCTAATAAGTAATGGGTGGTCATTAATGTTATAATTTTCTGTTATATTTTCAATTTAAAATTAATAAATCGTTTATGTAAAAATAACCATCATTTCGTACTACATATTTTCCACGTTCCACGTGGTCTTCGATCATGGAAGCTTGTGAGAACGTCCCCATAATTCCTAGATAATTTTCGAAAAATAAATGCTCATTACTATTCTGCCAATCCGATACGAAATAATCTGAAAACGGTACGTACACAAAGCACACTCTCAGGCACGTACAGTTCCAGAAGTAAAAGATTTCTATTGTTTTAATCAATATATATACTTTCGTAATTACGGAATTTTTCTTCAGAGTTACGGATTTATAAAAAGTTCAAAATGAGAATATAATTTCGTAATTGAGAAATTAAGTAATTACGGAACGAGATCCCTATGATTATATAATAGACGCCGCCCACAAATATACTAACACACGAAGAAAAACATGATATAATGTGCTGATGTGAAGTTTTTAAAAATTCACACACTATGTAAATATCACATTTTTTATTACAGTCTTGTACTTGAACTGTAAAAAACATGCCAATATTTTTGTTAAAAATAGATTTTCCGCATCCAAAACTCTTTTATAAACAATTCTTTATATTTTATTTATATTTTAAACTATAGTTTTGTTAATAACATAATTAAACATTATTTATTTTTGGTATTAAAATTATCTGCAATTCGAGGAATGGAAAAAGCAATCCATTATTTTGCAGCATATGCACACTCCTCTGGACCTGAAACATCTCAAAGAAAATTCAACATTACGGATTATTTATACGCAAGTAATAATCATATTCAATACAGTTTAATTTTGGTGATCAGACACATACGCACACAAAATACACACATATATACATACATACAATATTTAATAACAAAAATGTATATTTTGTAAACGTCCACGAAAACACTTTATATAAAAAATAGCATTTGTAAAACTGTGGGCTCAAAATCGCCTATCAAATTTATTTTTTTTAAATATTGAATTAAGTAACGTTCATACGATATACGGGACAGACGGGTATGAAATTGTGCTTATCTGACACATGGCATATTCAAATTTTTATGTTTTGTAGCATTTATTATCACAACTCGTAAATTACTACACTAATGTTACAGGAATAAATCCGAATTTAGATTGTGAAGTTATCATAATTAAACATATTATTAATGTTTGTAATAAAATCTCTTTCTACAGAAACAATTGCGGTGGATTGGATACTTTTTCTATCATAATGACTATGAGAAGCGGTAATTATGAAGCCCCGGATTGCGTTAATGAAGTTTTGCGTCACGATTTCTGACGTCATTAATGATATTGTAATAATTGTTTTTCAGGTTTTACTCCGATATATCTAAAATTATAACGAAATAAGAACCGAAGTTTTTGTAACAATAATATATTATCATAGTTCTATGTTTACATCTATAAAGTTTCTTGGTTACAAATTTTGACTGAGTTAAATACAGTGACAGGTGATTCAAGTTAAAACTATCATGTAGATATAATTGGTAGGGTTGGTTCTTGAAAATTACGATGCACTAATAAAGTCGTAATTTCTGCTTTTGTGATAGATTGGTTTGATATTGCTTGTGAATCTCAAATTTTTAATCATGTTAAGAAATTTAAATGTTTTTTATATTTTCTTTTTGTGTCTTCATAAACATATTGCTCAGTATTATTTTTAAACATTCAATTATTTACTTGATGCATTATTTTCTCCAAATCAACAACTTTTTCTATTAAAATGTTTTTGTTTTATGCATTTACATATCACAATATTTTTATTTTGAAAAAATACGTCTGAAGAAAATAAAATGATTATAAACCTTTTTTAAAGAGACGTAAAAAGACATGGAATTGAAGAAAATTAGAAAAGTTTTAAAGAATATCGAGGAAAAGAATGCAAAGTTCTTTCATTGATTTGTTGGTTTTAAAAAACAATTATTATAAAAAATTTCGTATATGTGTGTATATATGGACTACGGTGACTAAATATTCTGTATTATTCTGTATTATATATATGTACGGTCACTAATTATTCTGTATATAATCTTCCAGGAACAATTTTAATTTCGAACAATATAGCAAAAAAGATAATACCACTACGTGAATTATATTCCTTATATAAAAACAACATCATATACGAAATATATTTATTTCTTATAGATAAGGAAAATTAAAGACAGATTAAAAAGAAGTAAAAATTCAAACTATTGCGAGCCGTGGTTCATAAATTACAGCCTGTCATCTTCTATATTTATATTGTATCCAGAAATGTACACCAATGAAAATTTAACTTGAATAAATCATTATTCTGTTTATTTGTTTTCTTCAATAAATCATTATTATTTTGAAATTTAACTGGGCACTTTAATTTTTTCTATTTAAATCAGTATATGGACCATTTATTTTAAAATTGCGACATTTTGCCTGATTCATGATTTATAAAAGGAAATTTAATTAAAGTTCATTTCAGTAATGGTGTTATTGTATTATGAAATTAATTATCTAGTCTAATGATCTTGACCCAAATTTTGGTCGACATTGATTAGTGTCACTCGAAAGTCAGATTAAAATTAGATGAACATTTAGACTATTATATATAATATATAGGGAAGAGAGCAAAATTATGATGTATAAAATATTGCTGCTATGAATTTTAAAAAATAATTTTATTTTGTTTTTTAATACTTTTTTTTTCATAATTGTGTAACGAATGTGAGTGTAAATTTATTACTAGATGCATTGTACGTTTATAATTTTTGTAATATCTATTTTATGCTTAATGATATATTTTTGTGACACAAATGTTTTCTTTTCTACAATTGACAAAATATGTGATGAGAACCCGAATTCATTTATATTTAGAAAAAGAAATAGTGGTAAAATAATAGCGAGTAAATTTGAATGGAAAAAATTCACAACAAAGATGGGAAAAAAACTTATTTATTATTTGGGACAACGTTTCATGTGTCGTAAATATTTTACTGCCATTTCCATATGAATTTTATCTATATTAGATTTTTAATTTTGACTTTTTCTTCTATGCAACATGTTTATTTTCATATTTCTATATACATCAATTTACTCTAGTTTATATTAATATAAAATTTTTTTTATATATATGAATTTATGAATGAGCAAAACGCTTAATTATGGAACCTTAATTTTTTTCACGTTTTCTAATCTATTATATTTGGAAGAAGTCAAAATATTTTGGAGCATATTACAGCATTATTTTTTTATTCATTCCTAAAGGACTTAAAATTGTCATGACTGTATCTGTATTACGTTTTAGCGTCGTATTTGATTAAACTGGCCTCTTCCGTTTGTTGATTTCATTTGTTATATTTTGCGTACAACACTGAGATAGCCACCAAAAACTCAGAAATGATATATTTTTCTATTAGCATTAACGGTTTTTTTTATTTTACGTTGACGTATAAACACTACTTATTTATGTTTATAGTAATGATTAAATTGAGTTTCAAAATGAATGGCCTTATAAGCTTTTTTTTTTCTGATATCCTTTATAGATAGAATGCTCCCTTCGTCATTAAAAGTGTTTACTGCTTTCCAGCTCTATAGAATAAGCCTCATAATATAGCTCTGGGATCTTAATCTCTACAATACTTTATAAACACAAAAACCTAAAAGAATAAATAGCTTGCAGTATGGCGAAACCGTATTAAAAGCAATCCAGTGGAGATGGAAATTACACGAAGAGACAGAAAGAGAAACAAACGTTGGGTTTTATATAAATATATTTTATAAACTGTGCTTGATATTCTTCGAAACTTAGTAACCTTTTAACCGGAATTATATTTCAACTAAGTCGTTCGCGTTGTGGTATTTTGATGGTCTGCTAATTCATTTCTCTTTTCTGAAACAAATAAGTATAAGAATATATTTAAGAAAATATTATGAACGTGTTGTATTTAAAATAAATAATGTATAAATATTGTAAACCACTTTATTTTTAAAAACGTTACAAAACAATGCCTTACACATTAGATGTACAAAAGGGTATGTACAAACGTCATAATGACACCTTTGACCCTTCCGTATCCGCGTCAAATAGAGTATCACATATATCGGCGCATGGTGTGTGAGATCGAAAGTGCAAGAGTCATTGATATATATATATATATATATATATATATATATATATACATATATATATATATATATATATATATATATATATATATATATATCTATATATATCTACATATATATATATATATATATATATATATATATATATATATATATATATATATGTATTATCATATTGGATTACCCAAAAAAAAATTGAAAATGTCAAAGATTATAATATCCGAAATGAAAAAAAAATATAAACTAAATCGCCCAAGATAGAATATTGCCATGTTCCATACAAAAATATTTCTCAATAAAATGCAGTTTTAACGAGTTTTATGGTTTTTTGGAGCTACAATAATAACAATGACTTAATTTGTTATTGTTTGCTGTCACTGCAGACGCAAGACTATCTAGTTTACATATTTCAGTAAATCTTTGTCTTATCAATCTTGTTAGACACGTGTTTGGCTGTACCTCTCCCCAGTTGTACATTTATGAGTCCGTAACATAAAGCTTCTAAAATGAATCTGCGGTTAGCTGATGTACTTCATAATCAAGCTTATTATGTTTTTTGATATAAGCAGTTTCTATACTTCTGCCGGTTCCATCAAATGCAAAGCTTCGCTTTTTACAAAAAGTAGTTCAGTCAATACATTTCTAGCACGTCTTCTTACCGACGTTGATGAAGCGTTTATGTTCCATTTCGTTTGATCATCTTCACTTATGTAGTTGGTATTAGAATTTTGTTGAAAGTTCACATCACTATCAGAATTGCTTTCCTGTTATGTACCATTTTTGTAATCCCGTACTTCAATATCGCCGTTCTTTTCATCTTCATAGTTGGAATCGGAGTCATCCTCCGCAATACCTTTCTGTTATCCTCCTACGTTTTGAACGCTACGTTTGCAATACCTTTCTGTTTTCCTGCATTTTGAACCTCGAAATAATTTGCAAATATAGTATATGAAATTAACATAAAATGTACAATAATAAAAATATAAAGTAACATGTTATTATGTAAATTAACAAACATGTTATTTACATAACACTGTGACATTTATGGGTCACCAAATACACTACAGGTAGATGGGTTGTTCGGTGTTGGGCACAACCTTGCATGAGGCATTCCATGCCATTAAGGACCGGAACAGATGGAGAGATATCATGCGTGCGAAACTGACTTCGAGTCGCGTAGTTCACGAATGCTAGCGTTGCACTAAAATGAAGTTAGCGACTAATTATGTAACTGGTAGTGAGCTTAAATTACTATCGTTTTCCGTTTAAAAAAAACAACAACACAAATGTAGGTCGTCAACCTGATAGACCAATGCTTAAAAATAGGATCTTTAATTTCAAATATATTCTCTAACTCAAAAGTATACAACACATTATGGCTGTGCAATCTATAAAATTCCGTATAACTTCTTATTGGTGGAAAGTTTAGATATTCTCGAAAACATTCCATTTTACTTTTTAAATTGTAAGTAATGCTGATCTATCCATTTAATTAATCTTTTCCAGTTTCTACATTTTTTTCCTTCTTACAATTTGTTAAATAAATTAACTTTCGGTTCGTTATATTTACTTTCTTGTCAATTACGAACGTTTCCTTGCGTGTGGTTCCATGCGACCGGATGATTGCTTTAAAAGTTACTTTTGCCGTAACAAATGGTTTTTGAAAATGTAAAGCGAGCGAGGTACATTTAATAACATATCATGCATTTATGGTATTAAATGTTTAGAAAATAAATAAGCAAATTCTTCATCTCTTTTGTTTGGATTTTTTCACGAAAGCATCTTATAATTATAATTTTTAACATTTTTTTATACAATTTGTCATGTGTTCATTTCTAATATTTTTGTATTAGAAGTTATCATTACTGGGGAGATATAAACAATGGATAATATCATACTTAATTACATAAACTACCAATATTTGCTCATGAGCAACACATCGCTTCATGTTGTGTTTATTCGCTTTGACATTGATTAATTAACGGTATCCAGCTCGTGCTCATATTAATTTAAATTTATGATTTATGTTAATTTTTTGTAATCCGGGTTAAATAATCTAGGTCAGTTGTAATGTATCTATTTTGTTTTATTTAATTGTAAAAGTTGAGACACGGACTATCCACATTTCTTATAATTTTAAATTCGATTAAAATATTACTCAAATTTCGTAACCCTGAAAAGTCAAATAGTTCCATCTAGAGATATCATTTAAAGAATATAGGCGAAGGTATTTGAGTGAACCTTGCGATGAGACGGAAAGCTCGAAATATTTCTATTCACATTTCATATTGCCTTCAATACGACTTGAATAAATTTTTCTCATAATTAATAGATTGTACGTTACGTAATAATTCGTAGTAATCAAGGTTTAGGGTTTATGTGTCAAGATGTTTATGTACATTTGATCTTACATTTATACTAATTCATTCATTTGAAACTAAGGTATTACCTGAGAATCATTTAGAATCGCATGAGGTTTTGCTTTCATACGAAAAAATAATATTAATATTATGAATAATTGTTATTACTCGGCTATTTGATGTATTTCTCCTGGAAGTTCAATTTAATTGGTCCTTCCAAATATCAGAATATTTAAGTCTAACGTACATAAAAAGATAGGTCCACAGAAAAACAGTAAATAATTTGCACACTTCAAACTCTTCCAGAATTTGAATATTTTCAATTAAACGATAGTTTTGTTCAGTGACCCGATCAGCTCAAAGGTTGAAAGACCTAGCTTGTCCACATAGACCTTAAAAAATAGAAAAAAAGTAATATAAAGTAAAGTGTTTCTGCTACTAGTATAGGTAAAATAATAAAATTAAGTAAAAAAATTTGACCAAAACAATTGGATATTTTACATTGAGATATCTCATTGTTAAATATCAGTTTCCAATACGAAGTTTGATAATTATTTTATTTACAAAACAGATTCTTTCATGTTCAAAGTAAAATGATATATTGTCACCTTATATCAGCGACTAGCAAATAATTAAACTCTTTAGTAAGCCATTCTGTTGATCGAAGTACAAATAAATTCTTCATGGTTCTTCTTTGAACATAAATTGTTTTTCTAGTAAAAATAGCGCAACAAACTTAAGTAACAATTAGAGGAACAACATTTTGATTACATGATAAATGGAGCAAGAATTTAATACTTTTGTAGCATGTGATCTGACTTTCTCCTGTTATTCGAACGTGTCAAACTTCAACTACCAAATACTGAAACGATGAATTCAACGTTGCGCCGTTTACTTATTTTACTTTTCACAGCCATAATGTGTCGTATGCCAGTAACTAATTTAACTGTTTATGTAATAAGCTACTGCAAATTGGGAAACTGTCCATAAGTATTTGTTTTTCTTTTCATAAAACTCCGTGAGAAATAAATCGGCATACACGCATTCGCAATGAATGTCGATCTAGAATAAAATGAACCACACTGCGCGAGTAGGTCTCGAAGGAATGTTTTTGGTATATATATATATATGTATATATATATATATATATATATATATATATATATATATATCAGCCGCTTAACATACTGAGTACTTTCATGATGAAACTTCTCAATATCGCTTCAGTAGATAAATTTAATTTTCTTCATTTTTCTTCGTCCACGTTGAACTCTAATGACAGAAATTTTTTCATACTTGTTTTTTGTGCTAACCTCTGGGACTACATGCAAAATTTCAATTAATGTTATGCTAGAAAGTTCATAGTTTGAGAAAGACTATAGGCAACATATCATCACGTTATGGTGATTACAGGGCCGGAATAGCGAGAAAAAATATAAAAAGAAGTGGGGGATCAGTACTTAAATAACTCTCTACACTGAAAAATGATATAGAGAGAGACTGGTTAACTGTAGAGATTACTTAAATGATATAAAAAGAGACTGAATTATTCAGTAATTGGTCATTCCAAGTAATCACACCGATTCACTTCCAACTTCGATGACCAGTGTCGTTTGGTGAACCAAGTTGTCGACCAGTATTGTTTGGCGTTTAGTGATGGCAGATAAATAGCAGAATAATTAAAGTAATGAAACCATCAGATACAGCTAGTTGATTACATGACACATAATCAATTTGCAATAAATTAATATGAATACTTCTTTTTCAATTATTTACTACGTAAATCAAATTGAGCACACTCATTATTGATACCATAAATAATTATTTAATAATTGTTGAGAGATTAGTATTTAATTTGATCCTTTTTCAATTATTCCTTCAATGTGTACTGACTATGTATTATTTTCTATACTTTGGATACTTCACGTGATACAAAGACCCGGTCAAGACAACCTGCTCATTGTGAAAGGGAGAAATAATACAGGTCGCTACCTCGAGTTCGAAAGTGACAATAAATGGCAATTAAAATATTTGTTTTGAAATTATATGACAGAATCGTATTAGGCAATGCATAAATTATTGGACACAAAGTTTCTGACTACCATTACCAAAAGGAAAGCTTCGCTTTTCATAAAAATATCTCAATATGATTTTGGCTGGTGGTTGTTGGGGACATGTAATGGTAAAAAAAGACAAATTTAAGGGTTAATATTTCGTAAAAGAATTCCAATATTAAAAAATACATAATGACATGCCCATAATATTTGTATATGTCCTATTCAACGATATTCTGTACAATGAGATACGCGAAAAAAATTAACCCTCACTTTACCGTAGGTTACACGTAAAATTTTTTTTTTAAAGTTTCTTCTCTGTAACTTTGTAGGCATGGTAAATAAATACAACCATGCTAAATGTTAGCTTCATGGAACTAATAGTTTTTTACTAAAACAGCTGTGACATATAGGCGGATAGAAAGCCAGACGGGCGTAAATAAAATAAAAGGGTTACTAGTTTGAATCCGGAATTCTCAAAATGGGCATCAAAAATTAAAAAAAATTTAACCGTAATTTCACTTCCAAAGACTCGCTTATTAACTGTTCATTTGATACATGCACAATAATTAAATTTTGTTTTAAACTCTGCTATAAGAGAGCTTGACAGATAACAAAAAATATTATATTTTAGTGTTTATTATTAGAAATCGGCGTCTGAAACCATTAAAATCAGTCTAAAACTGCAGAAACGTTGAGGCTGTGACAAACAGACATGACGAAATTATCACGTTTCCTTGTTTCAATACGGGACCTTGAAAATGCATTTTACGAATATAATTTCTCCTTTCAGTAGAGATTTGCACTGAGAGATTACTTTATTCATTTTTTTTAGTTGCTGACGATTTGTCCCAATTTAAAATTTTAATTGAATTATTTACTGCATTAAACATGAATGTGTTTAAGTTAACCCTTAGTCATTAAAGGTGAACAGGTATACTGTGCAATTTCCAAAATATGTTTTGTTTGTGTTCGAATATAACTGAAGAGAAGAATGCTCGACTTCAATAATTTTCAAGAAGAGATTTATTAATTTGTTAGAAAGGGACGTCGGTGATAAAATAATTACGCAGACATACTAAATATGAGATCCAAAGTATTATAAAATTGTTTGCTAGTTTAGTATAAAAAAAATACTAAAATTAGTAGTAACCACCCGCGGGATGGGAATTTGAAAATGGAGACCTCGTAAGTTAGTCTTATAAAGTAACTATTAACACAAAGTCTTTTAAATAATTTATATTTAACATTACAAGACAACGTCATGCCTTGGTTAGTTTTAGATATTTTAATTGAAATATATGTGTCTGATATTCGAACGGAACAATTTATAACTAATCGACTGTGAGAATTCGAGACTAAAATCACGGTCTTTTCAGTTAGTGTGGTATAGTGGTAAAACACTTAACATACCATCCAAACGTATGGATTCTGCTCTAAGTCACAAAACAAGCAATGCAATTTCGCTCATCACAATAATTTCCATCACGCTTCGGCCTAAAACTCTGTGTCCTCATAATGACTGGCATATCCCAAGACCACTGTTGATAGTTAGAAATTTACTGGTAATTAGTTGCAATATCGGTTGAACAGCGAGTGACATTGCTGTGTTTATGAAAAGTGTAGATTTAAGTAATATGTATATTATTACCAGTCTGCCTAAAAATATAAGTATTTTAAGAAAATTTAATGTATAAGCGAGAAACCCCTTTTGGCGAGGAATGATAGTTCAGAAATCTTTCAGACTTTCTTCGAAGGTAGAAAGTTATGTCGAATAAACTTGAAATTACTGGTTGCTTCAAGCCAAAGAGGAGCATATAGTCGCACCCGTGTAGTAGAAGATGGCTATAGCGTTATTGTCAATAATATAGCGATTTTATATTTTTACACATAACGCTTGAACTTTATTAGGATACTGACCTCACGACCGTTGGTTTCTCAAAAAAGAAGCGTTCATTTTATTCAATAAATACTATTAAATTTTATTTTCAAATAGTCTGTCAATATTACTATGAACCAAATATGATATGTGTAGGGATGCAGGATGTGTAATAGTAAAAAAAAACTCTTAACTAGTTATTAGCAGGGATAAAAACGTGTTTTCGTTCTGTCGTATACGTACATCAACTTTAATGATTCAAATATGATTTAAAGAATTTTTTATCCACACTACTCTCAGGTGGTGGTGAAATTAGTGGTCGCGAAACTGACAGTAATTTTAATTAACTTTTGTACTTCTATGTAATTTTATACTATTGAGACAAGTCCTTATGCAAAGGGCCACGAGGAAATGTTCGCTAGAAAATTTAATAATATTATGTTTAATTATATTATTGTATTGCTTATATTACATTGCGGCAAAAAAAAACGAAAATAAATAAAATGTTGCGCAGTTAGCATAGGTCTCCCTATTTCTATATTACTTCAATAAATCTAGACACAATAAACTCCCTATAAAATAGAAAATGTGTTATCTTTTAAATGGGAAATGTTTTTCATTTCCAATACTAACGTTAAAAACGCGTTAAATACTAATGAATGCGAAAATCCACTTAGCTTTTTTTTGCAGCTTAAATGGGATTAATTAGTGCGTAACGCGCAGTTTAATCTTGTTATGCTGGCACGTTGCGTTCGGTTTGCAAACAAACGTCGCAACATCAGATTATAAAAATATTTGCTCTAATGTCGTTGATAAATGTAAAATGGTGTCACTAGTCTAGTACCGCATTTTATCTAAGCATATACAAATATTTTTTTTTATATGTGGTGATGTGCAACATTAGAACTGTATTAATTTGTTACCAAAGTGCTATTTAATTTGACAAAAATTATTACCAGATATTTAAATTTATCAAAAACAAAACTGTTTTGAGGGACTTTAAATATATCACGATACCCGGAATACAAAAATATTTTAAACGCCAACGCAAAACGCATTTAAACTTCAGTTTATTTATTTGACAATATTTACATTAATTATGCATTTTGCTCATTTTCCATAACCATTGACACTGACCCGCATCACTACTTGGCAGCTTCTACATCGGGATATTTGATAGTTAATAAATATTATTAAGAGATAACAATCTACACAGTATCAGTCATCTAGTTATTGATTCTGATGTCGATAATTGAGAAAATAAATTTTAATATAATAACTCCCCAGAAATCAACAAATCCTATGGTAATTTATATAGGTGAGTCTGCAGCATTAATTTATGTGCGCATGACATTAACTTGCTCTGGTACAAAAACTAAAAAGGAAAGTCTAAAATATATTTACCCATATTAGGATATGGGTAATATTAGAAAGATATTTTCATTCATTTTAATGTCTATTCAGATTTTTAAATAAAAAATTGAGTTATTTCATAAAAATATTTGGTTGAAAATTTAAAAAGTTTACGCATAGAAAATATTTCGAAATTATATCGCTTTTGGTTATTATAAATTTCCAAGATTGATTTTAAATTGTTCCTCAAATATTGTGAAAAATTTAATTTTTTTAATAAATTGTAAACGATTTTAATGAATAGTTATTAACTTTAGAAGATGGTTATGTTACAAATAGTGATCAAGTAGAATGTTATGAAACAAAGTTATCGGAACGTATCTCGTAATAATATTGCATAAGTGTGTGTGTATGTATGTCTGTGTGTGTGTATATATTATCCTGCAGAAGCTAGCAGTCCGCGCAATTTATGAATTAGACTCAAGAATATCACTGAGAGATAATTTTAAAAAATTAATAAACTTGCACTTGAATCATTAATATTTGTAAACTTAATGTACTTAAATAGGAATCGTAGTAAAGGCACTTAAACATGTATTCACGACGAATAAAAATAAACTAGTTATTTAAATTAGTTCCAAAAGTCACAAATACATTATGAGTCTCTGTATACGCTTTTATAATAAGTCCCTAATAAAATCCAAAACCTCCCTTTACTAAAATCTAAAAACATTAAACGAAAACTGTGCACTAATATAAAATTTTTGATTACCTAGATAAAGATAATCCTTGGGAGTACCTGCTCAGCTCTCAAGCTTTCAAGTCTTCCTTGTAGTATTTTATAATAAAGTGCTAATTTTATATAAGAATAATTTGATATAACAAATTTCAAGCGTAAATTTTGTTTACCTATGAAAAAGTAATTTTGATTTTGAACACAATAATGGTCAACAAAAACAATTATAAAATAACAAGCCATAAAATAAAAAAATTATAACTCAGCTGTGGATGTCTTATATACAATAACATAGAATTTTATTTGCATTAAAATTGTTATATAATATCATTACAGTGTCACACATTTAACTAATAATTAATTAATCGATCCCAACAGCTTCTTCGCTGTGCATGCAACCACCAGGCCCACTAACAGCACCTCTAGTAGCGCCAGCGCCAGCACGGCTCGCTTCCCTGCCGCCGGCACCAGCCGTAACCTCACCGCCATCGTCTGCCGCTACCACCCCTCGGCCGTACTGCCCGCCAGCCTGAGAGAACGTGCAGCGAGTTTGTGACTGTCGAACACGCTGTTTACAACGAGAAGAGAAATGAAATATATAATTAAAATATGTCATAAATGTTGTATTTGACTTTTAAAAGTACATAAACGAATCATATGAAAATTATGGAAGTTTTATTTTTAATTGGTATTTCTTTAAAATCATTGATGTAAAAAGGGCCAAGAAACTGGTCACTATCGCAAATGGTAAATAATCAAAGATAAATCGATTTAATAATTTCTTCATTCTTAAGTCAAAAATTATAAGTTTAATATTAGTGGTAAATATATAAGTTAATATATTGACGCCTGTTTGGAACGCCTATTACTTTATACGCACTTTTGCAATTGGGCTTAAAGTGTTTTATATGCTGATAGATGCTTACACCTTAAATGTGCTTTTAAATTCGTCACAGATAATTTATAAAAAATGTTTTTTTACTAAGGTTATATATGGCACACATATCGGAGATACCTTCGTAAAAGTTCCATAAGTAAGATATATACCCTTGACGACTCTTCATTTTAGCTTTGCTAAAATTGCGGTTATGGCACAAAAAATTAGGAACTTAATGATACGATGTTAATTTCTGAAGATGTTCCAACAGATAAACTATTACAATTTTTTTACTGAGACTATCGCCATATGGCAAGGTTATTTTTTAAAATCATAATCAAATTTTACAAGTTTTACTGTAGTGATTTTTCTGAAATGTACATTTTTTTCTTTTGAAAACAAAAAAAATATTCAAACAATAGCAGAAACTATGAATAAATAAAGATATCGCCCATTGCATGCTTTTTAGAAGACTATTTTACTTTCTTAACCAAATTTTATTTAATATAGTGTAATCGTTTCGAACAAAAGTAATTTCTATTATGGGAATAATTTTTTTTTCAATAAAAAATAACATAACTTCACTACTATCGATTTTTGCGGCACTATTTTTTTTAAATAAATTATCACGATGTTCTCTACTTAAATATATTTTTGAACTGCTCTAAACGGTCACCTGCATAACGCCATCGTCCGTCGCTTATTAGAAAAATCCAACATTCTGCATTGTTTTCTTTCTCAATTCATCTAAAATAATAAATATCAATAATTAATAATATTGTATATTTATTTATACATAGTGTTACAAGTATCATAACTTATTCATAGAACAATATACATTTTACCGAAAACATACATCGAAATAACTATGATATAAAATATGCCGCGAGCCCTCGCGGGTGACGGTGACAAAACACTTAGATTTTAATGGCACATTAATTTTATCAAGACTGACCGAGCACGATAGTGTGAACAGTACATTCATGTTTGATCAGAGCTTTATCAGCGCTTGGGTCGAGATCGGGTTTTTTGCAGGACTAAAAAAAATATAAAAGGCGTTGAAATTTGTTCGGTACTCGCGTTAGACAAACACCTCGCGCAAGTAACTGCAGTTCAGCGTTATTTACAATTTATTTTGCGTATAGAAATCGGTGCGAATAGAAATCAGTGCCTGATTGGAATTGTATGGCAGATAATCTGTAATTTCCACACCCGAGACGGTTAAATATTTGGTTTTTCATCTGGCTGAGTATCCCGAGACTTTGTCGAAATGAAGGAGGATTCTATTACAATAACATTGCTCTTAAATCTTTACCATTTTGGAAAAGATAAATAAGCAAAAATTGCTTGAATACCAGTCTGCGGTAATTATTATTTTATTTTTCAGAACAATCGTTGCGTAATAACTCATACGTTAGCAACGAGGTGACTCCCCTTTATCGGCCATTCGTATTTTCTTCACCTTTGTCGACAATATTTAAGAAAAAAGAGCTACTACACTTATAGCTTCTTAGTTTCGGGTTCGTAACTGTATTTTTAGCTTTCAATACTTTGTCAATATTGCACATAGTATTTTAGTAATCTTCGTTGAATATTTATGTCATCTGCTGCAATAATGCGTGCGAAGATTTTGTGAGTTTTGGTTAAATGATGGGACATCCACTTAGCATAAAGTTACCTGATGCCTAAATATTTTATATGTATATAATTCTAATCACAGACTTTAAACATACTTAACCCACATCGATGTCTAATCTTGCCCGAATGTGATGATAGATTACTCTTTTTTGAGTCTTATCATGCATCACATAGCATTGATATTATCTTCAGCTGTCGTTGCCGAGGAACCTACCTCACGCAAATCATCACCGAGATTGGTACTGTTCTGCATAAACTCGTTAAATTAGTTGAAAATTAGGGTGAGGGGAGATGAGGCTTTATTATAAAATACCAATCAAGGTCGATAGTAGCGTATTATTTATTGAGACCACGATGAGCCACACAAAATCGTCGATTAAAATTTTCTCGTACTAAACTAAACTTGACGTTATACAAATTTTCACTTTGTATAACGCGTAAAGATGCTAATAATTTTGCCATGTCATAATTCATATAATTTTCAATTTTTAATAAACAATTCAAGCAAAGTACATCAAATGATTTGCTAGGTGGTAGATTATTAAAATTTAATTACTTTTTAATACTATTATTACAAATGGCAAATTCTTAGAACATTTAGAACTATGCTCGTACTAATGTATATATATACATGTTTAAATGGAAACGTTCCTTTACCGGGTTTAGTAAAAGAGCTTCACATTTTGATGAATAACTTCCAGGACGTGTTAAGTAAACGTATTTATATCAATATATCCATTCATAAGGGAATTACAAGCTCTTGTTGCACTTACTAAAGTTTATTTTTGATCTATTTGCAAACATTTCCATATTTGTGTCATTCCTCTAAATACAACTGCATATTTTGCTTTATTATTTATTACTGGTTTTACAAATTGTTGCTAAATTGATTATAAAAATTAATAGATCAAATATATAGAATATTTCATTATTTTATTAATAATATAAAAGTTTACTTGCTCAAAACATTTCTTGATTACTTTTTATTGTAATATATTAAACCCTATAGGGGATAAGAAATTGTTCGCATTTTGTTTAGCGTGATAGTAAAAATTTGGCTCTTAAAAAGAGATCTAAGCTAAAGAAAGTTCACTGAACTAATATATGTATCACTGTACGGTTAATGAAATAGAAATTTTTTTTCGTATGGCGGCTCAGTGATATTTTGTTTACTTTTCCGCGTTTCGTTTTCCCTCATCACTACCTCTGAAAAAATTCGTTGACATTACTTAAACAGATTTGTTTTCGATAAATACTTATTATATGTTGAATATATTTGGCGTTAATTTTGTAGAAATTCATTGTCACTTAACGTTTATTCAAAACTAAATGAAACTACGTCACGTAATATTATTTATACTTTATTTAAATTCTTAACCACTACCTAGGTTTAGTTGCATAGCGACATCTTTAGGTGGGCAAGAGCCAATTTTTAAACATTGCCTACCTGAAGATGTTGTCATATAAGGAAACCTAAGTCGTGATTGAGAATTAAAATAATGTAGAAGTAATACTATATCATATAGTTATATTTAGTTGTGAGTAAAAATTAAGCCTTATTATATGATTTTATCTTTGTTAAAACTTTATCAGTTACATGCAACATCTACAATAAACATGGTTTTAATCTTAACTCGCTTTGATAACTAGTTATTATATTTTGTTCTTTATAATTTTGATTAGTAGCATATCTATTGACAAATAAAATGAGGTGATTTACCATACCTCAATACTACCAAAGCCAATTGTAAATAATTGGTCCTACGGTAATTACTTATGCAGCAAACTATGCAAAATGTCAAATATTTTAAGAAAAATAATAGTGTCTACTGCTTATTTCATTACCTCAGCAAGGATGTTATTGATGTTTATTTTGTTTTGATTTGTTAATTATAAGAAATTTTACAGAAAAATAACTGGAAAAGTAGCACAACGTCGAAGAGAAACCATATGAGTGGAATCCAATATAGCTCAGGAAATAAAAAGGATGTAATTACATTACACTAATTAGACATAATAATAGCGTGGGAAGTAACAGCGACGTATCAGATTATTATTATAATATTACGTCACGTTACCCAGTCTTCACGCATAGTTGCTTGGCCGATAGCCTGAAATAAAATATTTAGCAAGACATTCCATAATATTATACCGTCTCATATAAGACCTTTTTCAAAAATGTTGTGTTACCTAAGAGAATGTTCTCTTATGTATACGCAAAATTTATATACTTAAATAAACTTACAAAGAGTGCATTTGAGAATTGAAGACAATTTTAAAAGAGGGTATCTATATCAAAACTCGCTAGAAGTAACAAAATACGTAGGTATTTTATATTTGATCTAACTAAACTTCAAGAATTAATATATTGTCTAGAAAATACTGAATTTGTCTTCACATTACTACTCCAGTTTAACGTAAAAAAAATCTTTTTGTATCTGGTATCAAGTAAAATGAAAACTCTTCTCTTAGTGAAAGCCAAGAGAAGAGACCAAGAAATTGCTTTTATGTTAAGAATAGATTTAAGTGAAGTAAAATTGCTAAAAGGTGATGGTTTGGAAGTTCGTTGTTTTTAAAAATTAAAAGCCACCCTTAGAGACTCGGGAACTTTTGCCTGCCAGTAATATTATTGAAGGTACACTGTTTTTTAAGAAAGATTTTATATTGAATATATTTCACCTCTATTAATATGAATAATTATAAATTGGGCTGATTCCATTTACAAATACCTGATATTATTTATTCAAGTCAAATCCTAATATGAATCTGAATAAATTTCTTTTCATTAATTTCCCTCAATTTATTTCTATTCGATGATATACATTCACAAAAATAAAGAAAATCTACACAAAAATTAGCTTTGACACGTTAACAATTTGAAAAATGTTAAGAGAATTGTGTTACAAATTATTTATGTCCGGATTACTGTATTGACGTAATATTGGGGAAATTATATATGTGGTTAAAGTAGCCTAAAATGATTGACTTTAAAAGTGGCTACAGTAGGAGTAGATACTTTAAATTTAATATGTTCAAATTATTCATAATCACGTAAAATTCGTAAATTAATTAATGCGACATTCTACGCTATTTTGAACATTTCCGTTGCTAATGAATATGTTCATTTAGTAAGCCATAACATAAATAAAAAGAAAAGTTGCCGTAAATGTATAAATTTATTGACTTGTAAGACCATATATTTAAGAAAGATTTCAAAATATTCTGAAATTTCGTGAAAGAAATATATGATGTATAGTTCAAATTGGTCAACAGAAAGTCGCCTTTTTTGAAAGTTGCTTTAGATAGGTTAGACTTAGGCCCTTAAAATCCAGCGACTATGCCAATTTCGCTCAAGGTCAGAAAATGAGAAAAGTATGATTGTCATAAAACAAGTAAAAAAAAATTTCCAAGCCACATTCTAAATCAATGAGTTATTGTCTATCTTGTTAACCTTAACAATCTTAGACTGTAAATCGGAGAGCGACAACATTATTACGGTGTTTTGAATATTTATTTATATTACAAATTCGTCCTTTTTTGTCTGATTATACATTATCTTTTATCCTAACAAAGGAAGTGAATTGTTTTATAAAAAGTTAATTTATATTTAATTTTTTTATTATAATTCGGTGCCTTAGAAATAAAGTCTCTGAGAAGGTATTTCTATATTTCAAAAATTATTTCGAGGAAAAAAGCTAATTCCTATGGATAATATGAATACTTTTTTATAAATGTGAGACCGATTGTCTTTCAATGAGCCGTGAATAAAAACTAAAGATTATTTTGAAACGCCAAGGGAAAATATTAAATATATTTTGAGGATATTTTCGGACACCATGTGCGACTGTATCAAACCAAAAAGACTGTATGTACTCAATCGTTAAATACCTCAATGTTACCTTCATTCAATCTTCTTCTTTCTATATTCACGAAACAGAAGTGTTGACCTCTCTAATTTTTAATGGTATTTTGTCATAGATAAATATTTGTATATATCTTCTTAGCCATTTTTACCAATAAGGTGTAGTATATCTTCTTAGCCAATTTACCAATAAGGTCTTCTTGAATTTATGCCATTTGTCGTGGTTTTAGGCACTTTCTACACATTTTACTTCCAACATATTTCACTGTGTACCATTTCCACTCTCTACCCATTTCACTGTTTTCTTGATATCGTCATATCAACCCATCTATGGTCTTCTTTGTGACCGTTCTTCCCGCCATGATTTCCATTTTGTCACTACTCTACACCACGAGATTATTTGCAGACAACATGGCCAGCTACTCCCATTATAATGTTTTGTAACATCGGTAATATTTTTGTGTACTCGTAACCAATAATTCCTTTTACTATTTTCTCTCAATCGTTCTTTTAGTTACTAGAAATTAGTGTATGATATCCTTTTGAGAATACCCTTCACCCTGAATCCTCTACAGCATAGAGTGTGTTATGAAATATTCTTCGCCCTGCAGTCTCACTTCAAATAATCTAACCATATCCCAATTGATTTTACTAAGCTTGTAAAATCGTACCTCATTTCCGTCTTCAATCAAAGTTTACTACAATTTTTTATTCGTGAGCCATTTTTTCTGTAGAGGATCCATTTTAAATGAATGAAGGGTTTAGACATTTAAATCCACCCGTTTATCTAAGGTATCATGGTGAGTGAAAAGTAAACCATTTAAATAGAACTATTGTAGAACCCATAGTTTGGTATGGTAGAACCCGTTGGTCAATATTGTTATACTGTTTCGCTACTATCCACAAGAAACCATCCTCTCCTGATGGCTCCCAGCTCAAACAGCTGTGTGACGCCTCAACCGTACCCTCATTTTCCACCCAATATGGGGTGGAAATCGAGAGTTGAAAGGTGCGATTGAGGCATCACACAGCTGTTTGATACAATATTGTTTACCATAATAGGGCATACTGCGAGATGTTCTTGTTTTACTGTAATATCTTATTTTTCTATAAGCCCTATATATATATATATATATATATATATATATATATATATATATATATATATTTATATGTATATATGTATATATACGTATATATATGTACACTTGCACTCTCATCCGTTGAGAACTATCTAAAGATATCTCCATAGCTAGCTCTCCATATCTCATCGGTTCTTGACCATATTCTTATAAGGCCTCCTGATATGAATAGCATATACTACAATATAAAAAAAAGCTTTCAAAAGCAATTCACAAAGTAAAAAGTTAGGAGTAACATGTATTAAAAATAGAAAAAAACATCATGAGTCAAATATCCTCCTGTTTTTCTTCCTCTTTTTTCTCAAAATTGATTAAAAAATACTAGACTTTTTCCTGAATTTTATTTTGGTATGAAGAATATTCACGATTTTAAATTCCTATTTTGACCCACCTTCCTTTCCTATTTGAATGCGTATTCAGAATATTAAATATATACAATGTAGATTACGTTATATTGTGAATGCCATTATGAATTGGAATATATTTTCAATCGTCAGTTATAATAATTTAATTGTGATAATTAATTATAAAAAGATTTTGAGAGGAAAAACTTATTTTTTTGCCGGTAACAACTGGTGACGTTTTACCTTATTGTCATGAATTTTTCACCATAGCATAATTTAAGGTAGTCAAATAGAGAGAAAATTCAATTTAAGTGAACTGAAATGAAAGGTATCACCGGTATTTATGAATTCAACTTTGAAAACATAACAGCCACATTAAAATATTTTAGGAACATCTGTTTAGGGAAAATTATTATCTACAAAAAGTTTAAAAGTTTATTTTAATAACAATTACATATTGCCTTTATGACACATTTTCTCTTGCAAAATCAAAGTATAGAAATATTTTTAGTAAAACAAATGAAACTATTGTGCCCACATCGAAGTAATATTTCGAAGGGCAGTGAAACTGGCAAAAATGACACAACTAAATTTACAGAAAAGTTGCAGTATATAAATTACTAATTATTATAATCTACTTATAAATGAAAAATCTTATATATCAATGTCACAAAAGTGGGCCGCATAGTTCTATACTTGACTAAAGCATAGAATGAATAACTAAATCGTTGCACGAATGTAATCTTTCTTAACCGGAATCTCATCTGAAGAAATTTACTCAAAGATAATGCCAAAGCACACAATATCTTTATTTTTCCCTCATAGTCCTATACTTATATTATATATATATATATATATATATATATATATATATATATATATATATAAGTTATCGTTAACACTATATTATTGTAAGATTCCATAAAATTACTTGACAACATTAGGCAAGTTTTATTATCAGAAGTGACTTTACTTACACTTTTAAAGACGAAAATGGTGTTTATGAAATAATTTAAGGTTTGAGGTTGAAATTGTAAATGAACCAGTAAAGTAAATATGAAGTGTTTTATTAATATTAAGTGTGTAATTTGTGCAAGTTAACCGGCTGTACTTTTTAATAATTCTATTCTCTTATATCGTAACCAGTCAACTTAGAAAAGTTAATCCTTGCTATACATTACTCTTACGTACCCGTTTAGTGAAATATGCCCAGCCTTACCTTAACATATCCAATTTAAATAAATTCACCAAGTTTACTCCCGTGTTTTGACCAGAATTCTGACATCGTAGAACAATGCACCTCATGAATTTTGCATAAAACATTTAAGCTCCTGATGTGACTATTTATAGACGACGTTTACATGCTTCCGCCATCGGAGACTTGTCATCTAATGGAATCTCGGAGACTTGTTGCTTAGTGTTGCCTAAGTACTTGTCGCAGGTAATAAATGTCAATTATACCTATTTCTAAAGTATCTAGTAACCTTGATGTTATTTATTTATTTTTAATGGTACAGATATAGAGCTTTCATACTTTTACTGACAGCAGTTAAATTCTGAATGAAACTGGTAAAGGCTAATATAATGATTTGTTTTTCAGAAACTATTTCCAATAACACTTTTTTTGCCAAAAATTTAAGACAATATTAGCATAAAAACGAATGAACACATTGTTTGTGCAAAAATTTAAATCATGAACTTATTTTTAAAATTTTTAAGGAAGCACACAATTGAGAACACAAAAAGACAATAAGAAAGAAATAAAACAGTTTCGCAGTCTTAAAATGCTATTAACAATTGTTTCATATTATTAATATTATTGCATACACTAAGTAAATTGAGTTATTAAACTAATGTTGTAAAAGACATTCAATAGACGAATGTGAAGGTTTACGAGAATGTGTATAATATATATGTAAAGTCCCACAAATTCTAATGTCGATAACGAGCTTCTTTGTTATTAGTTGGTGATATTACTTTTGTAATTCAATTATTTTATAGAATTACAATATTTTATAATACGCAGTTAGCATATAAGTGTTTAAATAGAAATATTTACCCATTTTACGATTTTTCGCTTAACCGTTTACTCGTTTCGTCATAGCATTCTCAATATTTCGCCAGAAAAGAAATAAGGTTAATTATAACCTTACGTTTTAAAAATTAAACCGCTCACAGAATAGATCTTAATATACAAACACATGATATATATATATATATATATATATATATATATATATATATATAAATATCGCAACGTACCAACAATGTTATCTGAAAATATTTAGTTCAAAAATTGCGTCAAAAAACTTACACAATCTCTTTATTCTTCCCTCAAAGTCTCGTATTCATTTGTGTCTCTTACCGGATATTTGCCGCATTACCGTTAATTATCTCGTAGTAAGAAGCGAGATAAACTACTCCGGAATAGGTCTAACAGATTAATTTAAACATTTCTTTCCTTATTTTAGAACTACGCTTTTTTGCCATCCAGATGAAACAGATAAGAGAGGCTTATACATTTTATTCAATACGCAAGACGTAACAAGAACTCTCTATAGAAACATGTTATTGTTAGATTCGGTGAAATTGTGTGACTGTATTGGGTGAGTTTTTGTTGATTAAAGTGTCTTTGCTTACATTGTTGAAAAAGAAAAAAAAAATGGTATTTATTAAGTAAATTAAGGTTTAAAGTTCATGTATATATATATATATATATATATATATATATATATATATATATATATATATATATATATATATATATATATATATATATATATATATATATATATATATATATGCATTTGCTGTTTTTATGATAATTTATTTTATTAAGGACATTTTATTTACGTAAATATTAATGAAATAGTGGAAAGTTTTATTAGCATTATTAGAATTATATACGAGATTTGTCATATTAAGAAAGTGCGGTCGGAACTTTGTCAGGGGAGCGATAGTTTGTCAAAAATTGATTTTTGGAAATTCTGTTTTTGCTCACACTTAAAAAGGAATTGGAAATTCTGTTTTACACAATAATTTACATATATTCTCGAAACTTAGGCAAAAATTAACTTATTTCAGGTTTAAAAACTATTACGATTTTCTTTTTTTCTAAGTTATTTTACGAGGGAAAAAGTACAAACAACAGTCAAAACGATCCATACGAGATAAAATCATTTAGCCAAACCTAGGAACATACAAGTGCTAATAGATGGTATGGTAGTTCCGAGTACCCTGAATGTTGTTGGCTATGTATATTAGATGTCTAAGAATAACAAGTAAAATATCATAATATCGCCAACATTAAATTTTTTTTGGGAAAATCGGTCAGCTTTTTCCAATTTATATCTTTGATAGGGGCGGCAAAAATCAAGCCGCAATAAATGAATTATATATAATTATATCCTTAGTCTTATAAATTACTGCAAAATATAGAGGTAATAATTAGATATGTAGTAGTAAATATACTGATATCGCACGGTTAATACAATATAGTCTATGTAAGCATGTGTTTTAGTAGGATGCAAAAGTTTGGAAATTTTGATGTAATTTCTCATAAAAAAATACGCTTGTGTAATATACATTTTGCTAGTACTACGATTGTCAATTATTTCACTTACTGATTCTTTAAGCATTAACTAGCTTAAAAAATCAGTAAGTGAAATAATTGACAATCGTGATACTAGCAAAATGTATATTCTACAAACGTATTTTTTTATGAGGAATTACATCAAGATATCCAAATATTTGCTTAATTAAAAATTTATTGTAACTAAATTTATGAAAAATATTTGCAGCTTTGTAATTTGATATATAGGATGTACTTGGTAATTTTTTTCTTATATTACGATTTGGAGAATATACAAACTTTTATATTTGTTGAAGAAACACTATTCATCGCGTTTTTCTTACGAATAAGATACTTTTATAATGTACAACCCATAAAATTATCGACGAATCTATAAATATATCTGGAAAAATTTTTATTGAAATCAATTTAAAATTTTCTAAGTTTAGCGTCCATGTATAATTAATAGAACTTAATTAATTAACTTATTTATTTAAAAGCTATTTCAAACTACTGTACAAACCTTAACCATGTAACAAAGATCAAATTAAAATATACGACTAAGTTAGGAATGTTGTTAAGTAAGCAAACTATAATAGAAAAGAAATTGAAATAGGACATTAACAAAAATCGCGAACGCCATTCTACAATTACAGTTTTGTGAATGAAAATCAAACAGAAAAAAATATATAATCCATTGCAGAATTCAGAGATGTTAGAATACGAATAACCGAAAAACGTAATATAAAACAAGTTTTTACTTTCGAAATATAAGAGTGATTAATATAAAATAAAACCAATCACGGTGTCAACATTTCGGCGACATATTTATTGAACAAGTTCATTAGTCGCATAATTAAGAATAACTCTAGTTAAATTAGGAGGCAATGGCTAAGGCGAAATTATTAATAATTGCCAAAAAATAGTAATCGTACACACAAAAATCTTGAAAATTTAAGCTCTGTAATACTTTATTTGGCAGAAGTAATTCACTTGAGAAATGATAACTGAGACACCTCATTGTTGCAAAACTCTATCCTCAAGGAAAACAATTTAATGCATCATGTCGATCGATACGAAAATTTGCAGCAAAACTGCATGACATATATTACATGCGTTACATGCGCACGATATTTCATTCCTGCAAGTCTCTCTTACAGCGTTCGTGCGAATGTATAAGTGGGCAAAGCTCAGGAGACTGAAGCGAAATTTATCATCAAACATAAATATGTATGGCAACGACAATGTAAATCTCTAGGGCTTCAGTGTCGCCATTCGTGGCGAATGCTTTCTCCGTAAAGTGAAAATGTTACTTTTACTAATAGCGGCATCATACGTTAAACAAGGAAATTAACAAAGAAAGTATAAGCTATTCTGAATTAATAAAAACGTAAATTAAATTATGCAATTCGTAATCTATTTCGCTCGCTCACACTTCATGAAATTATTATAATTTTATGCGGATCCCACCGAGAGGTATTTTGAACTCTTTCCGTGGTTAGCATTTCATATTAATGCAAATGTTAAGTACATTTATTCGTGAACAACGAGTTAATTTCACGGTATTGTCATGTATAAATAAAGTAATGTAATGTGAAATCAAATTTATTTTTATTAATTAAAGCACTTGGACGGATTTAGCAAGCAGATTTTCGAAAAAACAAAAACCAATACCGATTTGCCAATATAGCAGTTCGAGTATTCACTCGTTTGTAATATCTTGACACAGGAATTATTTCAACTGAAACCAGCGGTTTTGGGTAGATCGGATGAAAACGTGATTTATTTCTCATATGGCATACCCATACAGTCGGATCTTAACTCCTGTGATAACGGTGTGCGTAGAAATATTAAAATAACAAACAAGTATACTCATTATATACCGAAACTGATATAGAATTCTATAATAAACCCGAATAATTGATAAATTAGAGCTAATCATTTTTTGAACCCAATCGTTTATCAAAGGTATGATTTTTTCACTTTGGTTATCGGCGACCTTTTTCCATCCAAGTTTCACATATTTATGTTATATTAAAAATATGAAAAGTACTCATGTATACCTGTCTATATTTTTAAACAAAGACATGCTCTTAATATTTCTGGCTTATATCTCGGTGCAGTTGGGGTTCATCTTTGTGGTGGTATTGTAAAATTAGTTTCCATGTCAGATAGGTATAATAATTACTGAAGAAAATATATGAAAATTGTGATCATTTTATATATAAAATTTACGCTTTTATTTTCATTGGATACAGTGGTGCACATGAATGAATAAAATTTACTTTATATTGCTAAAATTTACCTTATAATTTATCTCATGTTGTTAACTGTTTATATAAAAGGTTTCTGATCTATGAATATACACACACACACATAAACTCTACTTTTTACCTATATATAACAAAATATTGAGTCAAGTCAGGAATTTTTGTGTATGTAATTTTTATTCTCAGTTTACTGCTGCTTTTGTTTTTACATTTTAAATTGCGAATTTTTTTTGTGAAAGGTTTTAAAAAGTTAATAAATAAATAAAGCAAAACTCTTTCAAAAGATTTCCAACTTAAGTGTCACATGTGTTTGAATGTATTTTCAACTATCGCATATGTACTCGTTATGGCCGTTTAAGCTCATTAATTAAATATTATTATCATTCCCATTCAACACATCGATACCACACTATACCAATGTATGATATTAATATTACTGGAAGTTTTTTCAAATAATTTATTATTATAAAAATATCATAAATAACAATAACTTACCTATCTCCACTTTTGTCGCTTTATTAACAAATTTAAAAACGATGTTTATCAAAAATTTTGTCGAAAATGTTTTGTTTATATCAAAGAAAAATTTTTAAAGTAAAACAAGGACAAAATAAAAAAAAATTCTTTGTATTTGTTTTTCATATAGTTTTAATTCCTGTATTGAATAGAAATCCCAGTGATTTTTTTTAAATCAATGATTTTGTATATTGTACAGTCCAAGTTGTAATGTTATACATTTTACCATTGCTTTATTTTTGTAATTGATATCTATTTCAATATGTTTAAAATTGGTAAATAAAATACATACCATCTGAAATGTCTGCAGTGCTACGTCGTTCGTAATAAGTAAACGTTCCAAAATACCCTAAATTTTGAAATAAAAAGCCAAATCTAAAATTTTTTGGTTTTTACCACAACAAAATATGACAGAAAAAAATTAATTTCAACCCAAAAATAAAGAGAGCATAGGAAGGAGGGACATTTATATGTTATAAGCATGGTGCTATTATTAAAACACTCCCACCAAAGTAAAACCTTTCTGAGAGGTATATATTCATCAGATATGTCATAAGAAAGCAATTTTACATAAACTTGAACAGAACAATTAAGTGATAAACAGTTGTATCGTATACTGAAGCTTGAAAGTACAGATGGGATACAAAGTTCAAAAGAAAATAATATTTGAACCCTGTTATTAAGTAAACTATTAGAATTTTGTAAAAAAACAAATATGGAGGAAAGCAAACTATTTACTTTGATTTTCGTAGTAAAATCATAAAGAATTTAAAACATCAATTTATAATTACGGTTACCAGAACCGGAGTGACCAAAACTCAAGTAACAATTATATGTAAAAAAAAATGATGCTGTGTAACTAATAGCTAAAAAAACATATTTAAACATATTACTAGCCCTTTACTTAACACTATTAAATATAACACCTAGTTAAAATGGACATTTTTTGTCTTAGATAAGAAATAACTCAGCCCATCCATTACTCAAACGAGCGGTTAAATATTGAGCCATCCAGATCATTTTCTTTATTGGCGGAGATTGAAAGTTGAATATATTGATGAGGTGGTATCTGTTATAAGAGGCATTGAAGGTCCTTCTTTTCTTCTAAACCGATTTTTCTTCCATTTGGCTATAAAGTCTCAAGCTGAGAATTAAAAGTGTCATGAGAACTTCTCTTGCTGAAATTAACTTTTTTATAAATAACTTCCTGATTATTGCAGTATTTGTGAAACGCCAAAAATGGACACGTCTTATTATAAAGCATCAACGGCTTGGTCTTCGGCTTGGTATTGTTTTGTTGTAACATACATTTTTGCTTTAATTGGAATAGTGACTAGTGAATATAACTGTGAATTTTGTGAGTCAAAATTGGATAATTCATAATATTAGGGAAATAGTTTTCGTCACCTTTCAGAGTCAATTTTTTCCAAAACACTGATAATTAATCTGTTTAATTTTCTTAGCGAAAACGAGATCACCGTTAACGTGATCTCGTATCGAATATAAGTTAACATTATTATACTCTTCACCTTTGGCCCCATTAGTTTTCCTTATATTCTTTTTTCCACGTATTCTTTATGCATTCATTGCCTTGTTTTCTATTTAGTGTATACAGAGGGCTGATCAGCTTCATTAAAGGAGTCTCTAAAGTTTTTTTGTAAAACTAGTGGCATGTTTCTACTATCGTTTTCTGGAATATACTCAGAACGTGAATCGTAATAGGGTTTCGTAGGGCTTTACCTAAATACACTTGAAAAGTCCTTTCAATCTTATGACAAAGTTTTGCACTCAAAAATGGTTATAAGAATAATGATAATTACAAAAAATATACTATTAATTTCTGCTTAATTTTATCAGTAGGTTTTCTTCGCTTATTCTAATTGTTTTTTGTTAAGTATAGGCTAAAAAATGATTGGATTTATTAGTAAAATTTCAAAAAGATGCTGTGTAACTAATAGCTAAAACATCAAGCTAGTAAGATAATTATTAATATTAATGCCTTCTGCATTTTTCTCTCAACGCTCACTCGTTTTGTATCCCCATTACCTCATAATTATATCCCAAAAAAATTGCTATTATGTCTTGAGTAAACTTTTGCGGGAATTATTACTTAATGTTGACAGTATTATTGACATTTCATCTTACAGACCAATGCCGAAGGGACCCAGATCACGTAAGCCATAGACCACTAATTTATGACGCAAAGAGATCCAAGTGATTTGGGCTACTGTTACCTAACAGCTTATGACACAAAATTATGATACCAAACAGTCAGTAGCGTAATATGCAATATTGTATAAAAACAAATTTTGAACCACTCTGATTTGAAAATTTAGTGTTTTTAATAACGAGATTCGCCATAAAACATAAAGTCATAAAGTTATTACTTGAGCTCATCTCATTCTGGTGGCCTCAATTAAACATTTCTACTTAATGCATGCGACTTACCAGTTAGAGACATGCATTAATGTCACATCGCTGTCAAGGGAAATATCCATACGTTGTTCCAATAATTTTTCAGACATTTTTAGTGTTGACTAAATCGTGCTTATCAACGTAGAACATTTAAAAACCATATTTAGTAAAAAAATTCATTTACGTTGAATTATTAAAACAAAGAAGTACCTAGCTTGCCGACTCGTAGTATTTATACAAATCAATATTATGTCTATGCGCGTTAACAGAATGCGGTCCGTGTAATTTAAATCGCGCAATAAAATTTTCCACCTGGATATGCATTGGCGAAATAGACGCGACCAGAATTGAAATATAGATTGATCGGGAATATAGTTATTTACGTAAACAACTTGAATGCTGGCATACCCATGCGAGGAGACGTCGTTGTTGGTCGTATTACACATATTTTTTTTTCAACTACGCGTGTATTCAATATAAACTTACTTTTTTCCTCAATTTCTTTAAAATATGGATATATCGTCAATGCTTGTAATTGAATTACTTTTGTAGGTTTATTATTAGGCTGCATAAATTTGGTTTTTGCATACTTTATTGCCTATTCATATTATAAAAGTGAATGAATTGGGATGTGGATTAAAGGTAAATGTAGCGATCAATTAAAAGTGATATTTAGATTTCATTTCATTGCAATCGATTTATTGTATCGGAAGATAAACAAAATCAGTATTTTAATAAATTAATTACGTTGCATTGACGTAATGAAAAAAAAGAAGTATCTACCTACCCAACGCATAGTAATTATAAGAATTTTTAGGGTACATATATATATATATATATATATATATATATATATATATATATTAATAGGCAGCGTTACATATAATTTAAATTACGTAATGAAATTTTCCACCCACTGGTGAAATAAACGTACCCAGACCTGAAATATTTTGTGAAGTTTAGTGGTAGATGTTTGGTAGGTATACATATATTAAATCTGTGGAATTGGCAAATCTATACATTGAAGGATTAAAAAACCTATTTAGGGGATCATAATATAATCACCCACAATTGTTGATTTTGAATGTTTGTCGTTTTGTCTGTTAACATGTTTATATATTCGCTTATCATGCAGAAAATATTTCTATAAGCATTTTTTTTGGTGCAACCTGATGGATTTGTTGTAATATGTAGTATATATAAGCAATGTATTATATATATTTGTTGTAATATATAGTCTATAGTCGCAATTGATGAAGTAAAAGCTATAGATATTAAAAAAAATTACTTTTATAATTAATTTAATACATGGCGTTACGTGTATTAATCTGGTAATTAATTTATTAATATTTCCTATAAATCTACATACGAACGAAGCCGTGGGCACAGCTAGTTTCTAATAATATGGCTCACTGAGAGCAAATTTGTTTACAATGTATTGTGTCACCACGGAAATTTTATTACAAAACAAGTAAATTTCATTATAAGCCAGAAATTTTATTACATAATATTCAAATTATACTTAAAAACGGAATTTTTGCTCGTTGCCGTTTATTGGGTTGATCCCAAGGTATACGGCCTTTGACGACGTAGTCCACCACGGAGACGCAGGTTCGATTTCTGACAGTTTGAGCGAAGCTGGATCAATGTTCTGATTGATTATAGGAGATTAATTGATCCTAACAATAAACCTGACATACGTATCAACTGCCTACAGTTAAGTCGGAAAATAATTACACAATTAAATTATTTCTAAAAACTGAATTTTTATTACACTACAAGAAAATTTCATTACAACAAGGAAATTTTGTTGTAAAATACAAAATTTATTAAAATATTAACCATATTCACTTCCCAGAACAGATTTGTCGTGTTTGCTACTTTAATTCTCTTGACAAGTGACGCTGTTTCTACTATTGAATTGTGATGGCCATTCATTTCCTCTAGCAGTAGATTTACGTGTTTGGTAGCGAACTTGGAATAGCCAGATTCTATGATAGCTATCATAGTTTCGTTCATTTATTGAAGCTGCAAATAGAGCAGCATGGCCAGAGCTTTTTCGATTTATGGCATGATTTTTTTACTTTGATGATGATTTGCAACCTGTCCTTAAATAACCTCACCATGCAATAAAGGAGTCATACTTGAAATTGGTTTTTACGCCATTTCCTTCTAAAACGTTAATTTGTTTCAGAGTCAGTAAAAATAAGTTTTTACATCAGACCTTTCGAATGCCACAATAATTGGTTTGTTTGATTCGAGAGAACTCTAGAAAAGCCTTTTTTTCTCATTTTGTATAAAATTAGTGTATTCATTCGAGTAAATAAACAATCTTGAATTGGATGCTCTAGGGCTGATGATTTCAATGAAATAATATAAGAAAATGGAAGATTTGATAAATTCGTGGATAGGAATGAATGATTTAAGACAAAATTTTCTATGTCTCATAACATAACTTATACCATGACCATCATGTGATTGCAGACTGTTTATTTATTTACCGAGGTTAATTGAATTTTAGAGAGGCGGTAATGCGTCACAGGATAGCGAAGGGTTAATGTAGCCGGTGTGGTTTCGCATAATGAAATTTTCTATTTACTGTCCTTTGTATAAAACTGTTTATTTGCTAAAATACGGCTTATATAATTTAGTGTGTTGCTTTATCAAACTGGTAAACAATGGAAATATATTTACATAATAGGAACAGTTTGTATTACACATTTATACGTAATATTCTGTAGATAAAAAAGTATCTATAATACTTTACATGCAATCAAGTATCCATTGATTTATTATTATATTTGATAACAGCGTCAATAAATAAAGAAATATTTAGCAAAAGAGATTAAAAATTATTTTCAAAATATGATTACGCTGAACTCGATCTCACAATTGAGTTTTAATTCGCGACACAGTTATTGTTAAATGGTTTGATGATAGTGTTAACGTCGTGGAATTTAATACATAACAAAAGTTTAAGTGTGAATATAATCTTGCATAGTTAAGATATACAAATAGGGTTCAGTACTAAAGTGTAACATATGGTAAAACGTGACTATTGGCATAAGAAATCAGATGATAACGTTTTTAGAAAAATTGTATTAAAAATTTGGATAGTTCAATTAGAACTCATAGACCATAAGTGACAAAAATATTTTAATTAATTATTATGTATGTATATAGATTCTCTTTATTTTATTTTATATTTTTATATTTCATGATCCACTTTTCTCTCGTAGAAAAGCGAATATATGGCGGTATAATTTAAGAAGAATTTTCTTTTTCAGATGTCCTTGGAGTTGAAATTAGCTAATTAATTCGATACATACAGAAATATTTGTGTTCACATTCTGATCCCTAAGGGAGTAATTTTTTTAATTAATAAATTAATTCTATTTGAGTTTAAAATTATTTTATATTTTTTTATCTTCTGTGATATAAGCTATTCGTACAAAATAATTCAGAGTAATCAGTAATAGTCAGTAGTCAAAGTATGAAAACAAAAAATTAAATGAATAAATTTTCTGTTGCATTTATAATGTTAGTAATGATATTTAAAATAAGTTAGGATATGCGAATCACTCTCGTTTGCATTACGGGTTAGAATTGTGCTATTTATCCTACCGTCATTATGTTATGTTTTTTATACATTTCGTTGCATAATCAAAAATTTGAATATATATTTAAATATATATATATATATATATATATATATATATATATATTCGTTATGTATATAAATGAATTAGTCAACTTCATAAGCATATCAATAAATAAATAAATAGTAAAGCATGAAACATGGCCAGTTTACAGAAAACGACAAAAATATTTATTGCATATGTAAATAACATATCGAAATTCCTATTTTCTTTAAAATAGAGCTTGTGATAACAATCGGGTAATCTGCAGCTATTTATAATCATATTAAATATTTGTTTTGCGATTTCTCTTGTTTTGTTATTTTCTGTCTGTATCACTTGGCATGTCACGCGTTACCGAAAAATGTGAGGTTACCGTGATAGTTTGTAATTTTGTTTTATAAGAAATCTCTTGTTGTAAGTAAGACAAAAGTATTTCTTTTCATTTGTATTGAAGTATTAACAATCGACAAATGACAAAGTAGGTTTTGAAATATTTTTTCTGAGAAAAGAGTGTTAATAAGTACTTGACTTAAAGAAAAATCATTATTTAATTGAGGTACAATATCGACAGAAAAGTCATCAAATTAGACATTTGCTGCAAAAGTTACATTTGTTTGTAAACACTATGCCATTTTTCTTCTTTATATTTATAGCTGTGTTTGTAAGATAACGTTATGAATGCGAATTACTTTCAGAAGTCAAAAAACACATCCCGAATAAAATTCATACTAAACTCACGCTTAACTCTGAATCGGTATTCCAAAAGAAAAGAAGAAAAGAAAAAGTAAGGGTACTAATTTTAAGATACCATTAGTTGAGATTGAGTGTATAGCATTCGTTCTGCAAAAGAATTGATAAATCAGCGCCATTATGAAATGTGTTGATTTTTCAGTTCTTTTCTGTTTTGAACAATTTATTTTTTCCTAGTAAAAATTATATCTCTTAAAGTGAATTTTTGAGCGTGTATTAAATATTTACTTCCAACAAGTAAAATATATTAAAAAATATGTACAAATTTGTATGTAATACTTTCTCTTAAAATATTTGTTAACAAAAACTTAAATGTACTTTTCTTCAAACTCAATTGTAATTGCAACGATATTGTAATTTCCGAATGTGTACAACCATTTTTTAATGTTAGCCATTTTGATCTTAGGTCCGAATTCTGAATTAATCTTTTTTTATGTGAGCACTAACTCGGACTTATAATCATTCATAAAGTTTCCCTTCGGAAACAGCATAAATATTTGTTTATTTGAATCAATTATTTACAAATTAATATATTAAAACAGATAATACTTACGGAAAACAATAAATTATGCAAGTAAAATTTATTGCAAAGAAATTTCCTAAAAATATTGCTTATATCATTGACTACATTACGTTTGCATGGAATTAAAGGAATATCGTATATATATATATATATATATATATATATATATATATATATATATATATATATATATATATATATATTAATAGTATGACTTTGAACTATTCAATTAATCACAAAATAATATATTTCTTTCACTCGAGAAATCTTCTTCAAAATGTATCAGTTTCTTCTACATCAAAGAACCGTTCAGTCTAATCTGTTCATCATAATAGGATCGTGCTTGTTTGATTTGATAAATCTCTAATCCAAATAGAATCAAATCAAATATAGTTAGGAAAGGAAAAATCTCAAGCGATGGAATATTTCCGTCTATACGGCTAAATGTTGCTCTCCTTCTATTAATATTATTTTCAATGACGTAAGCAGCTAAATTATTCTACATATTTAACCTTTGTAAGGCACGGTTTAACATCAATCACGCGTAGAGCCTGTCCTCTATTACTGGATGGAATGCATTTATAATGTGGCTGCTGCAATCCTAAAATCTTCCATTAAATGAGCAGTAGAAGTGTTGAAATGAGTATTAAGAAATATTCTAAAGTTCCTTTCAAAATCGTCCACTACTCATGTGCATAATGTAACAACATACCTTTATTAGCTTTTATTGCCGACAACTGTGTCTTTCCTTGCGCTAATGATTCCAGTTTATTTACTAAATAATTTAAAGATGTAAAGAAGTCTATAGCGTCTCGAAAACCTCTGTCTAATATGAAAACATAATTATTTTGAAAATACTGTCTTAAGTTATTATTTTCATCATGAAACAATGATAGATTTCTTAAAATATATGCAATTTTTACCAAACTAGTAATGCAACAATCAAGTAAATCATTTTTTAAATTTTAAGATTTCACAGAAGTATCCATCCATTTTATTAATTTTTAATTTATTTTTGGTTATAAAATTGTTTACGAGCCATTGTACTTCAAACTAAAAATACACAGTAATTTGAGTAAACATAATCCTAAGTAGTGATCAAGCATAAATCATCGAGCAACTCTATAACTCCATTCCTGCAGCAAACAACGGAGCAGAAAAAATACGTAGACACGGCGTTTTTCGCAATACCTGCATCAAACAATTTGAAATCGTGAAGGAGAGGTCAATGTTTCAGAATATTTTAACTTCATGCTCTCATGTAAGAGCCAAGTACATAAAGCCGATACGCTTTGTTTTTGATTTTACAAAAAAAAATTAAAATTGTATGTTTTATATTGGGACAAACTCAGAAATTTATGGTATACCTCAAATGCGTGCGTGTATGTGAGGTATATCATAAATTTTCGAGTGCACGCACACGCGCATTGTGGCATACAAGCACGCACACATAAATATGTACTCACACATACGACAATCACACATGGCCCTTTGTTTTTATTATTACGTATAATATTTACAAAATATTAGAAATATATAAACCATTATATTAATTTTCTTTAGTGCATAATACAAATTTTTAGAATAATTTCGATTAATGATTTATAATAAAATTTATTAATTTTCCTCGCGTTTATAAAGAAAAGCAAACTGAGAAATAATTTGCATTCAAGTGCGAGTAAGAAAAATGTTAAATTTTAAAAAATCAACAAAAATTAAAATACAACAAATTTTGCTGAAAATACTTTGGTTCAAATTAATCACATCAATTCATAATTATATATAGGCCTTCACAAACATGAGTATTTAACCAAACACGAAAACACGATAGTTATTGTGATAACAATAAACTAGTCTTGCGGTTTTATCTGAAAAACTTTTTCTTACCGTTTACATTTTATGTTCGTTCTTAAACTGCCTCATGCGACGTGGCTTCGCAAACTTCCAGTAAACAAACCTATAAAGATAGGAATGAAACGATTTATATTTAAATCAGACTTTCGAAACATCTTCAAAAAATGGGAAAGGATGTTAAAGTATGTTTCATATTTCACTTTAAATTAACCGGAATTTGCATATAATTCTTTAGTAATAACAACAATTTAGTTGTAGCCAAATAAACATGTCTGTATGCTACCGTTTATGATAGTTTATTCTTAAAGAAAAATAAACCGAAGTACCTAAATTAGCATTTATCCTATTTCAATTTGAGAATATATTCAAAATATGACAAATGACACCAGCAATGAATTACTGCCTACTCGCTGTCGGTATGACACACGAGTTGGCCACTAATAGCGTATTTCCTACGTTTCCGTAACTCCACATTAAGTAATCAATTCGCTTTTATAATCTCTCACATAAAGAAAACCTCAGCCACAGGCGGAAGTTCCTTATAAATCACACGTAAGCGCAATTCCGGTAAATGAAGCACTAATGCGCTCAGAATTTGTCCGTCAAAAACACTCGGCATATAAAGGGAAAGTTTTTTTTCCAGAGTTTGGCTCGCATTGACGCACAAAAATATATATAAACTTTTTAGTATTATGGTGCGGCATTTGGAATTACTTTTGCCATCTTAATGCGTGTAGAAGTCAGAGGTTTAGATGAAAAAGTTTACTACAAGTTTGCCAGTAAGATTTAAGCTGCATTGAGAAAACTTTTAAAGAGATATTAGTTTCGACCAATAAGTGAAATAAAATATTTTTGTGTGGATGTAATATCAACACATGGGAAACTAATTTTGTATTTATTGTATTAGATATTAACGTTTTATTTGCAATAGAGAATCTAATATTATTTGAATAGATATAACATAATATTTGAATAAAAAATCTTATATGTTTCATATTACGCAAAATCAACGCACCAGGGAACTATGAATGAATTGTAAATAATTATGCAATTCGAAATAAAGTGAATCCCTATTTCTCCTCGAATATAGTTATCAATTCAAGATTGAAATGCATAACGGTGCGGATATAATGGGCATTTTCTTAACACAGTGCATCTTTTATACATTGATCAATTTATATCGGTCAATTTATATTCCTTTTTATAAAAATAATGCCTTATGGGAAAATTAGTTGAAACATTTAAAGCAGTATCTATATGAACATTAAAATTATTTTCAATGTATTAAAACGTCTACTAGTGGTACACAGGATTGCATTTTCATCATTTCTATTTAATAAAGTGTATCTGGTGGGTTTACATTAAATTAACAAACAATATTGATTAATACCGAATACGCAAAAGCATAATTTTCATATGATAACATAATTTAAAAAGGTGAAAATAATGTGTTACCTTTATAGATACTTAGTAGCATTTTTATGTTTTTCAGTTTGTTGTTATTTTTTTTTCATATCATCAGGAACAGAAAATTTAACTAACAATTTAAATTAGTACACGTGATACAGTCACCTAACTAGGTTGGAAAAAGAAACATAGGAGTTAGAAAAGTTGTTTCAGTTGGTCCGTGTAATACACAGAAAGGTAAACATGCCAATAGGCCCCGTGTTAAAACAATTGCAATCGCTAATATATGAAAACTTTAGGCTTTTCATTTTAAAATATGAATATGTTAAGATGGAATAATTCCCAATCTATCATTACATAAAATTTAATAAATAATTTGTAAATGTATCATGCTCATACCATATGGTTTTCGGGAAATTTTCCTAATTTATTAAATAAATTCATAAAAAATATTAATAATATACTTTACTTATATGGTCATATATAGACTTTTACAAAGATAAAATAGATTAATTTTTAAAAAAAAGAAAATACTCGATTAAATTGAAAGGAATTTCCAAAAGATATTAATATTTTCATTAAGAAAAGAGAAGATTTTCAAAAAGATATTAATATTTTCATATTTCATTAAGTTAATTAATTTATACGAATATTAAGTTTTATCAGTAATTTAACTAAAATATCTATTTCATTTGATATTTCTTCGTTTACGATTGTTCTTATTGTTTGGTCCGTATGTCCATTTATACTAATTTTTAAAAAAAAATTAATGCCGCTTTTGAATTTTGAAGAAATATTTAATGACATATAATTAGGTTTAAAGTTTGAAATTTATGCCATCCACATTTTGATTTAATCCGTCATTCAAAATTATTTATAGAAATTTTATCTGGTGATAACGATTCATGAAATTCATGATACGGGAAAATTGCAGTATATTAACAATTTCTCAATTTCATATGAATATCTTACAGTACCAATAATTTGTTTTCATTTTAAGGTAAAGAAATTGCCACTAAAACTTAATAAAGTTTTGTAATAATTATGCATCGATCAATAATAAGATAGGATAAAAATAATAAATAAGATAGGACTTATTGGTTGTATGTAAATCTCAAAGGATTTTTTTATATTCCCATTAAATTTAAAGAATATATAGTACCATATGACTTCAGCACTACGAGTTCTTTTACACCACAATCAATTCATCTGCTACCATCTTCTACTATCTAAGTTGGAATTGTAATAACTACAGAATATTACTATGGTCATATTAAAAATTTATGAATAAATTTGTAAATTTAAGCCGATACTATATTCTTTTACATCTATTGTCAAACTTTGGTGCGTAAAGAAATGGGGTAAACTAAGTAATTATTATTTAGATGCGCGTGAAAATTCATTCGAAACCCGTAGATTTCCGAATTCAAACTTTCATTTTATTTTGATAAGTAATTAATTTTCTAATCCGCAATTTATTCCTTTATTGATTTCATAGTTCTTTTAATATATTTCTCTACATCATTTACGGAGTCGTTGATAATTATACTGACGTCATAACCTAAATTATGCGGAGGGAGGGGGGGGGGATTTATTATACAGAAGTCTTTCAAGAATTGTATAAAGCCTCAGAAGTACGTAAGTGGATAATATTTTTACCGTAGCTACATATGGAGAAAATAAATGAATTTATGTTTTTGTTTTCTACATCTTTTCATTTTGCCGGTGTGAATGTTGATATATCCTGTCAGTAGATAATCTTTTGGATCTGATGAGACAGAGAAATTAATTCTCTTAGATAATTAAATAATGAGAAAAAGTCAATAATTTAAAATGTTAATTTTAATTGGATTCTCTAATCGATTAAAAAAATAAAACTAAACCGAATGTGAAGCTCAAACATGGATGAATATTATTAAGATTGTCTGATTGATATTCCATTAATCTAGTATTGCATCGGTGCTGTCATAAAAATAGTGTCAAATATATCTCAGTATTAACAATTTTTATCATAATTATGCTATTAGTATCATAAATTCAAATGGCTGATGATAAAATGTTTGTAAAAACTGTCATAAGATTACTTAATAGGTCATGATCATATGACTTTACATTGTAATGTATTTTTTCATAACGATACTAGTCAAATTTTCTCCGTATTAATCGCTACAAGGTTATTTTATTGATTATTTAACACGGAGAAATTAAAAAAATATGCTGAACGCTTAATTGGCTTTGTTCTCCATTAAACATGATTATTGCAATATTTAGATGGAAACATAATTAAGAATTTAAATTATTTTATATGAGAAGTCAATATTTATTAAATCCAACTTGGTGCAGCGGACGAGAAAATGGGGTTATTTAATATTTTGCTGATTAGATATGGCCGTAATTAATATTAGGATAGAATAGAATATCCTTAAAATTTTTGAATCTGTTTATGACGATTTTAAGTTTGTGATCTGAAAAAATATTTCTTATAAAAAACGAATGAGAATTCATTAAAATTTTTTAACATGTAATGTTATCGCCAAATCATTTCAAAAATCTGGCTGTTTATACAACTGATTGCACCTGGTAATATCAACGATTATATAAAACTTACATATATATATATATATGTATATATATATATATATATATATATATATATATATATATATATATATATATATATATATATATTAAAACGGATTTTTTAAATTTCCATTACAATTTTTGTATGTTTATGAGGCATTTAATATATTATGAATGCACCCAGATCTGTGAAAAATGCCTGCGGAATTCTCAGATGGATGTATCTCAGCTAATTGTGGTACAGATTAGTAGATCTATTATTTATATATTACTCTAAATGGTACAATTTGTCATTTCACTAGAATCTAAAAAATCTACACATTTTACTTCCTTATGGTCACCATAACATACCCTTTTATCTTATATTCATTTGCAGATAAAACATAATAAAAAATGGAACGTTTTATGAGAACAAGGAGAATAAAACAAACTGCCTGAGGCTTTCGTGCTCACGTGAAGTCATTGCAATATATATTTCATAAAAAACTGCAAGATTTCAATTTTTGGGGCCTATTAATAAACATTCTACTGTGGTAACATGATTTCGTTATTAAAAACTGCCTTAGTCTATGCTGTGTTTGTGAGAAAAAAATTTAATTCAAAATAAAAAAAAAAGTAAATATATATTTAAATGACGAAATGAATATTTCAAAGCAGAAAGCAAAATAACTTATTTTGTAGCTAAAGTAAAATTTAAGTTTCATATGCGAAATAATATCTGGTCAGATAGATACTAATGTATAATTAGAAAAAAAAGACTTTTCCACCATGGATATATCATATCCTATTCTATATTATAGTTATATCATATTGGATCATAAAATACTGCGAACATTGGTACTTTATCATTGACCTCGACATTTTGTTTTTAAGAGATGATATTTTTTGAAATGTTGTATGCATTTTTTGTTTACCCTAAAGCACTACACCGTTCTTACTCTTTAGTGTACATGTATTTCACCCGTTCCTTTTCAGTTGATAACTAGTTCGCGATTTGGATTATTGAGGTTAATTTTATAATTTATTGTATTAAAGTTCCTTTAGTATAAAATAAATAAATATATTGAAAAAAGTGCGTGAGTGTCACTATTTAAAATGCGGGAAATAACATCGATAACCTAAAAATAATATATTTGAATATACACGAATATAATAAACTAATTGTTTCTGAATTTTTCAAGATATCTTTCATATTGTTACGTTACGCAAATATTATTATTAACATAATGAATTGCAAATTTCCTAGTTACATATTCTGCTTTGGGGTATTCACAAACATATCAGAGATTCTTAAAACACTTAACATCCACTGTGTGTAATATATGTACACACATCCATGCATAAATTGAAATACGAACAATAGTTAATTTAACCGACCGCGTTCCCCGTCAATTTCGTACTTAATCACGTTCTCCAAGGTGGCGGGGTTTCGCGCTACCAGCGACAATCGGCCATGCATAGCCTAATTGCATCACAAGATCCTGCAGTGTCTATCCAGTAACTCACCATTGTGCACAGACTCATTCAACCGCTTTTTGTTTATATCAAATTCATCGCATCGGTCTGTCAGTATGTTTGAGAAAATATCTGGAAATTGTTTTTCAGAGTCCACGACTATTCTGATAATATAATAGTTTGCTTATACTACTACAAAGTTTATATTTTGCAAGTAATATTACTAATCTACAAGAATACTTCGAGCGCCCTTCGAAAATATTCATTTATTTACAAGTTTATGCCTTGACTAGAATATTTTTTTCAAAACTATATAAAATTTTAGCCCTGTGGCTTAAGAATGTGGTGGTTTAAATTAAAAAAAAATGATAAGATATTTTTGAAGGACTTCCACATTTTTTATTTGTCCATAAATCAGAAATAATCTGGAGGAGCAATTTTGGGTGAATAAGGTTGATGTCCAAACAAAACCAAATCGAACTCCTTAAAGTACAAAGTACATTTTAAGTTTTATGGTCTATTATTATAATGCAGAAAAAACTTAGTCCTATGAACTACAAATTTATTAGCTAATCGATGTTATTGCTAACCATAAATCTCTACTTTTACTTTCCAGACCAAACAATTTCAGAGTTGTCCAGAAGCAACTCTTTGAAGAGACCGATCAGTTGATAATTTAAAATTTCATTCTACAAATAAACACTAAATTAATGTTGATAATGAACTACCTTAACAATTAAGCTAAAAAATATAGTTTAGGAATAAATGTATTACAATGTAAACTCTGCTCAATGACTGTCAAATTTACTAACCGCACGCCAAGTGGGATTTTACGTAATACTGTATATACCATTAAATTATGTATTCACATTAAAATGATTTTCATGTAGTATACCAAAGTTTTATATAAAAATGACCGTGTATTAAATATCTTTGTAATTGTGCATCACTTTTTACTTAATTTTCATGAAGTAAAAAAAATATTTCTTCGGAAACAAAGGACTTTGTTGAAACAATACAATATTAATAGGAGGCATTTTTCTCTATTTTTCAAATAATATTTTGTTATTTATTACTAATTTGTGTCAAATAAAGTTGTCAAACAGAAGTTGACTGTTTGAATGTTATGTGTAAAGCACGTTCGCTAAATACGTGAAATATGCTGTATGATGTTATTAGCGCTTGAAGCAATAAAAACTTTCCTATCTATCAAATTTGACGTAAATGTCATAACTTAGTCGTATAAACATATTTTGAATTGAATTTTACAATAATAAATATGAAATTTTCTAATTAATTGTTTGACTCCATGTAAATGTTAGTGTAAATCTTTAAATTTGTGTGAATTTATTGTAATCTATTGTTCGTTTTTTATAATAAAATGCCAATAATATGAGAAGGCTAGACGTGTTGCTATATTTTGTGACGTGAGAACCAACATCATCCCACATTATGCGAGAATATCCACACCGCACTCGTATTTTCACGGCGATTGAAATAACTTATACTTAATCGACGATGTGGTTCTCGTCGACATATTTCTTCACAGGGTCTATTTTTTAAAAACGTCTTTATTCTTTTAAAATCGCCTAGACTTTCAAAGATTCAGTACTTGATCTGATTCAATATATAAAGGTAGTTGAAAAAAGCATGTCCTAAAAGTGGTCATGCTGAAACTATACCTTGGCCAGCATAATGGCTTAATCAAAACCTCACAGTTTTTTTTCCCTTGGGAAAATTAACTATTTAAGAAGAACCCGCTATGAAATATGAGAATTTGAACAAAAACCTTCAGTTCGTAGGTCGAACAACAGATCATTATAACGATGAAAAATCTTACGGCATCGGAGCATGGTACAAGAGCGATATTCTTGGCATTTTTTGAGTAACTCACGTTACTCAAAAAATGCCAAAATGCTATGCAATTTATTAATTTTTTTACTGGAATGAAAATATTTTCAAGATTTTATTATTACTCCTTGAATATCATAGAAATGAAATATTTTTGCATTTTGGTCATGTTGCCCACAAATATCATTCACAATAATTCCAGAAGAGGACAATTATAGAAAACATATAAACTGAGGCAGCTAATAATTTATTATTTTCCAATACCTATACCATACGAAGATTTTACAAAAAAGGCATACACTTCGTACAAAAAGATAAAGGTTATGTAAAATTAATTAAAATTAAAATTCGGGTGTTATTTTTAGAGTTCTGGTCTTTATTTAAAGGTTGAAGGGTATGTCAATAATAATTTGGTATCACCTAGCCCCTAATATGGAGACCTATAACGTGAACGCAATTTATCCCTATCACAGCTTCAATTATTCATTCAACTTTAAGAAAAAATATCGAATTATTTAGTATAGTCTGTTTATGTACCAAATCTCAATGAATGAAGTTAGATATATGAAACCGATGTAATCCGTAATATAATGACATTAGACATATGATAATCTTTTTTGTAATATTAAAAACACAAGTTTTTTTTAAATAATTCGGTGCGTCACATTAAAAATGAACAAAAGTCGTCCATGCATGTGCACTCACCCTGTAATACAAGGCACTTACTTGAAATTTTGTATAGGAAGGAATTTTATTTCATTGGATTTATGGTATTTGGTTTGACTTGGTCGTCACAAAACCACTTAATCAAAATGAAAGCTATTATATTAATTATTACTATAATCTATGTATATTATTTAAATTGAATTGTCTTTATCACCGCCATAGAATTTCCAAAACTTTCCAGTTCCATTATGGACCCGACGTTATAATATCCATGCGTGGACAACAAATACTCATCCGTACAGCAAATAAGTGTGCATAGATCATGCGTAATATTGAAAAATTAGATAGCATATTATAAGTGTTAGGCATATTATATGTATATATTGGGCATACAGATGACCTAATATAAAGAAACTTAACCAAACATATTTCAGTATTCAATAACAAATATTTCTGAAGAAAATTGCTAATATTTTAAATTTTATTCTACTTTGACCAATCGCGGCTTATTGCGTTGTACGAGCAGTAATCAGGGTCATATTTGTCAATTCGCGAGCTTGTCTGCATTGTGCGTACAAGTGTTAATATCTGTCTGTACTTTTCCGTGCATAAGTCACTGGCTGATTGTTTGATACATCCGTTTACGAAGAACCTAAGACGTTTATTAAATGGCGACGTTTTGCAAATAGCCTCACTGATATTCAGGTCATTCCGTTCAAGAAAGTACCAGGCATTTTGGGTTACAAATTTAATTCGGGTTGACCAAATGGCGATCTGTGTTGTACGCATCTTAGAGGGAATAGAAGTTTCTACAATCATTTATTACGTTTGCCCGGCAATTCATCATTCATTTATTAGCAATGAATTACAGAATTTTAAATAGAAATAGGAAATATTTTCAAAAAGACATTTTACTAGTGATTTCGGACGTTATACTATCTTCGTGAATATTTCATCGCTAACACCACAGGTATCTTTAAAACTCTAAATATTATCGGCAACGATTAGTTTGTACTAATTACATATGGGACTTACATCGGCATTAAAAGGTTAAAAATATTGATTGTCAGAAAATATCATTTTCAAAATAAAAAAAAGCATATCTTTGCAAGCCTTTTACCCATATATACTACAAATTTCTTTGTTGGTTTTCCACAATTATTCCACGAATTTTTAAATTAAGTCACGATCATGAAAATAATTTTAGAAGATTCCTTAGGCATACAAATTTTTTTATTGCTAAATATGGTGTTAATGGTTAACTTTGGGTTTTTAAAATTATAGAGCTGTTGCTTCGAAAAGCATTTAATATTTTTTTTCCTGCATATAAAGGTAACAGACCCCTGGTGACAAAAGAAGAAATTAATATCTAAAAGAAGATTACAAAAATCATACGAGCAGTAGAATACTGTTGGTAACGAAATGTTGAAAAGTATTTAAATTAAAGTCCCAATTTTAACATTGCAGTATATATCGTAATACAACATAATGGTTTGTGCGGGATATTGCACTTGCATTTTACAGGTGTTCAATTTGTATTTGCATATATTATTAACCTCTTTCTGTACCCACTTATTTCGTTAATCTTTAATTCGTTTATGAAATATAATCCACATAAGCAAATACTTACCACATAAGCAAATACTAATTTTTTCTCATAGAAAAATTGTTTCGACATCAATTTGTTAAGAATAATCTGATGGAATTAACATTCTTTTCTTTACTTAAAATTTGATAACGCGATAAATAAATCTTGCGTTTCACTTTTCATATCTAAAGTTAAAAAAGTTTTGATTTAAGGCGTTACTCGCATCTACATAATATTATATTTTCCTAGTGACATTATATTTTCCTTAGCAACATTATATTTTCCTAATTATAAATTAGTAAAATTCTATATATTATCGTTTCTATACGCTCATATTGGTTAAACTCAACAACTTTTATGTAAATATGATAAAAATACATATTTAATAGAAACTGCCAGTTATGCTTATATGTTCCCAATACAAATTAAATCGTTCTTAAGTTAAAAAATGTGTAATAAGAAACCAAAAAATGTTCGCCATAGTCAAACAATTTTTATGAAAACGTTTTTAAATTACGATCAAATTGTATACATTCTGTGATTGTACTAGTAACGATTTACGACATTCAAACTTGTTGTATTAAGCTTTTCCAAAAAAGAGTAAAGCCATTTTATATAGAAGCTTTGGTCCCAAAGCAAATACGAACGAATTGGTATAAAACTATTAAAAATAATGCCCGAAGCTAAGAATTTAGCAATATTTTTTATCAATAGATTCACCAGAATTATGTATACACAATTAAGTTCGGTTAGAAATGAACCTTAGAACTTAAGTATCAGTAAAATGCAGTCAATACAGACTGGTTGGCTTTTGTCATGACTGAAATAAATAGTTTAAGTAAATAAATAACAAATAATCACTTCATCTAGTCAAACGAATTACATTCGCAGTTTTTTGGCAAATGGGAATTTATAAATAATTATATTGTAAGAAAAATATATTTATTCTAATGGTACTGCATTTTGTTCTTGATTGTAACACTGCATATTGAAAGAATCCAGACAAATGAACATTTCATACGTAATTAATAAAAAAATGATTCCGTACTTTTTGTATTTATTTTCAAAAATGAACAAAGAAATGATTCATTCATATATGATAGTTTACCGAATAATATGGCTAATTATACGTGAAATGAAGGTATACTTCAACATACCACCATTTACTAACTTTTCGTGTAATTATGTTTATTTGACGTTTACGCTAGTGTCAAATCCTCTTATTGATAATATTTTCGATGAAACTAATAGGGCTTTGTATTGTTGAATGCAATATTCAAGCAATATAAATTTAGATCTTACTTTTTTTAGAATTCAAATTCCGTTATAAACTAAGAACATATAATTTCATGAGGTCTGTAGGTCCATCTTCCGTACACATATCACGGAATAGTGGTTATGGCTTTGGTAAATATTTTGGGATTGTACGTATTTTGCATGTTTGTTTTGATAATTTATTGATTAAAAAAAAATAAAAACTTAAGGTAGATATTTTTGCCTTCCCCATCAAATGGAATAAATTTAAATATTTTTAATTGTCTTTTAACATCATATAATAATTTTAGTTTAATAAATAAGTCCACTTTTTCAATATTTTTTTAAAAATGTGAACAGAATCATAATAATATACCTTAATCATAATTTCTCATATTTAGCGGGGTAAGTTTTAAAATAAAATATTAAATAAATAAATTTAGTTAACTTAAATTTAATTTAAATTTAATAAAACTTAACAAATTATAAATCATTAATGATATTATATTTAATTTAAATTTAACCATTTTTTAATTTTTTTTACGGTATTATCCCGTAAAATATTTATTATTTATTTCAATTTCTGAAATAGTGTATAATGTAATAAATAAATATAAAAGTTTCTTTTATTTCTTTAAAAACTAAATATTTTTATAAAGGACTAAAATGCTGTTTCTAATTATTTATTTTCAATAATCATATTGTTTAACTTTGATTTTATAAATTTTTTTTATTTTAAACTATTTTAACTTTAAATTTTACGATTATTTTTATTACGAAAAATTAATTACAAACTTTCAAATTATTTGATTTAACAAACGTTTCTCGATATTAATTAAGCACTTGAAGATAAATTTGTCTTTGGTACGATTTAACATTTTCAAATATTTCTTACTCCAATTGAAAATGGTTTTAATTTATTTATGATGGTAAATTAACAGTTTTAAAATCAGAATCTTTTAAAACTACATAAAGAAAATAAAGCGCAAATCGAATAAGCAGTCATTTCACGTTGACGTTTTAATATATTGTGTAATTTTAGTGTAGCCGTAAAAAATATCTTGAGATTTTAGTGTCGATTTATTGGTAATCATAGTTGTTTTGCAAATGATAATATTGTTTTAATATTGTACATCCACGTAATGGCTACAATGATTCAATATTTCAAAAATTATATTGAAATGTGCTTTTCCACATAGATTATTTTCAGCCGAACGATGAATTATTAAGTATTTTTAATGTGCACTCGATATTTTTTCGCGTAAAATATACTTAAAGGAAATAGTACTAAAAAGAAAATGTTTAAATGTAGTAAGAAATCGAATATAAACTTTTAGTTTTGGGGATATTCTATAAGGAAATTATTGTTGTATTGTTGTTGTCCGAAGTGGACCCAATTTGGCCAAACACTTTTATATTCTTTCTTACCTATAGTGCTGATATGGTTTATTTTATTTTTTTGCTGTTTATTCTTGTCCGCAGTGGGACCCAATTCGGCCACACACTTTTATATTATTTCTTACCTATAGTGCTGATATGGTTTTTTATCTTTTTGCTGTTTATTCTTGTCCGCAGTGGGACCCATTCGGCCACACACTTTTATATTATTTCTTACCTACAGTGCTGATATGGTTTTTTTATCTTTTTGCTATTTATTCTTGTACGCAGTGGGACCCAATTCGGCCACCCACTTTTATATTATTTCGTACCTATAGTGCTTATATGTTTTTCTTCCTCTTTTTGCCACAAAATTACTTAAAAAATGTTGTGAAAAAATTTAATTTAAATAAAAGAAAATTTCATTTACAGCTAAAACTAAAAATGGGGGATTCTTTGATTTGATTAGAGTGATAATCAGAAGATAAGTCTAAATACGTATCATTCGTCAGTTTTAGATATGCACAAGAATTTGCTTGAAATCAAATATTGCCTATGGAATTGTCTAAAGAAAATGGTATTTAATGGACATTTTTAAATTAAGTGGAAATAATTTAATATTTAATTAGATATGTATTCAAATACAATATGGATGGATTGTTCGACATTAAATCAATTCACATATACTAAATGGGGTTTCTCAATCGCACACCAAACAAAATTCGGTATTTAGTAATTTCAAACATGATACATTTTCGCAGTAATTCGTTAGCCAATATACGTTGCATCATATCGACGCTTTCACATAAATACTCGTATATTTTATTCGTTAGTTCGAGGCAAATAGTAAAATAATTCTTGTGTGTGTCATAAGAGTCATATATATATATATATATATATATATATATATATATATATATATATATATATATATATTTAAAAACACTATGATGCTATTTTAAAAATATTTCACCTGGGTATAAATTCATTTGGCTCCATTAAAATCAATCACTCACATATCTGTCTGTCACGACAGCTTTCTTGGAAACTGCTTAAGGTGTAAACTTGAAACTTAATAGTGGCGCAATAATAAAGTATTTAAATCCATATACATTTCAATATATAATGCTTAAAAATATTAATATCAAAATTTTAGGGGCGAAAAATAGTGTTTAAAAAATAATTTTGTATTTCCTATATGGTATATACTATCGTTTGAAAGCTATAGTTAGAGGAGTTTAAAAAAATTTTTTTTTGTAATTTTTTTTCAGGGACTTACTGAAAAATATGATAAAATAATATGCCTGATATGATTTCCGAAACTATTGCATTTAGGATTATAAAAAATAGAGCTTTTGGAAGCCTACAAAATATAAATTGGTTGCAGAAAGTGTAGCGTGAGCACAGGGTTTTGCTTCCTATCTAATTTGCTTTATGTTGTATTAGATATTGCGTCTACTTTTAGTTTCAAAGGGACTATTATTCACACAGTCGATAATATGCATCAAACTGAATATAACTTGAATGAAAAATTTAACCCTAGATTACTAATATAATTTTTTTACTCATCGCTTGGGAGGCTCCTTTTTGAAAAATATGTATTTTTTAAGTGTCTTTATTGTAAAATATAAGTATGAAAATATGAAAAATGTACATGAAACAAAAATGTACATAAATTTTTCATACTTATGTATGAAAAAATTATCTTTATATAATAGGCCAACCCCTGCTTTTTAAATGAAATAACAACAAATATCTAATCTACACAGCTTAAATGGTGCATTAAACTTGACATATACGTAAATTTCTTTTGGTAAAACAGAGGTAGAATTGTGGTATGAAAAACAATTTTTTTTCTTGTAAACATCTTAAAAACTAAACATTTTTCTAAAAGTATAATCAATATCAGTCTGTTGTGATCATTATAAAAAAACTAATAGTTAGGAATGCCAATTTTTATGGCGCATAAGTTTCAAATTAGTCTTTTTATTTCTTATCACAAGAAAAGCAATTAAGCGATCGACGTTCCAGACGATAAGGTTTGTTGTAATTCACACAGTAATATACACTAATGCTGGGTGTTCTGGATCGTGATCCGGAACACATGTTATAACATTTTGACAGTCATTTTTATACTCATCGAACGGAATGAAAGGAGGATCGGCAACGCTGTTATAGGAATCCTAGTCTTCGACATCCAAATTATCTTCAATTTTCCTAGCAGTCATCTTCCATCAACCGATTTTCTACTTGAATATCATCTGGGTTCCTCTGTAAACGAAATATACATTTTTAGAAACACAATTAACACCAATCATGTCAAAAACTCCAATAATAATAAACAAGTCCATAAAAATATAAATACTTTTAATACTAAGAATCGCTTCCCAGGCGATTCAATACTCTGTAACTCGGCAAACACAAGAGCTCGCGAAACACGGGACCGTTATCCACCGCGTCGCCAGGGGCACTGAGTTGAGGTGAGCGCGCGAGTCGCAACGGTCACGCGATTTGAAATTATAACGAAAAAGCTGTGAGAGTGCGGCCTCCCAGGCGATGATTAGTACTCTGGGGTTAAGGATCCATTTGAAATTGCTTATCTTTTTGAAAATATTAATATTTAGTTAAAGTGTTTAAATAACTACACGTACTCTTAAAGTGTTCAAAATTCGTACCGACATAATTAGGCGCCGCCGCGCTTAAACGCTTGATTCGGAAATAAATATACAAAGAAATTAACTGCTGTGAAAATGCATAAAATATGCAAATATTAGAAAAAATAAATATTAGATACTTACATTAGTGCTCAGATGAGAAAACAATCAAATTATTTGCATTGTTATCTGCATTTGACAAGATTCAAAACATACACATACACACACATACACACACAACAACAACATAAACAAAAAAACAACATAAGAGATGAAGGTATTAAATTCGAAATAAAAGATATTACTTTCACAATAATAAATGTCGCAAAATTCATCGAAACATGAAAACAAACGCATATGTTCACACCTCGTCGGTTTAAAACAAAATTGCGGCTAGTAAAAAATTTCGTTATTTAACAGCGATAATATCAAAAGCGCAAAGCTACCAACGAAATGTATTGTATCTCACTCGACACTATACGTCAGACGATTTTGCAATAATATTATTACAAAATTTTATGAAGTTTTCAACGTCTTCCTATTTTTTTTTAATTATTGTACCAAGTTTATACATTATATAAATATATGTGAAGGACGTCTGATTAAAAAAGTTCAAATTTTTTTACCGTTGAAATTACAACTCGTATAATATTTTTTTTCAGAAACTGTTAATAATTTTCCCTAAGCGCCTTAACATTTGATGCAGAGAATCATCAGTATAAATAATACGTTCTTTGTTACACCATGCTTATAAAGCGCTTAAACTGATTGTACGATTAATGATAAAATGCACACGTATGTTGCTGATTGTTGGTCAATATATTATTTATAAATACCAGCAAAACAACATTTTACTAAACTTTTCACCTTGGAGTGATTCATCCGCTATATTTGAATGTTCAATTTCAAGTTTTAATTAAGAACGAATATTTGACACGAAAAGAGAATGATAATTGGCGTTGCGTCTAAATTAAATTAAGAGGAAATGCAGTCATTTGTGTTACAGACTTGGCCTGCCAAACCATGGGCGTTACGTGCTGACTTTTCTATGAGTTGTTGGAGGAAAAGGAAGACAATGTGATTTAAAAATATTAATGTTTTTTTTGTCATAAGTTTGCTACATAAGCATCAAATTTTAACACTAAAAAAATAAAATTATTTGAGAATGTACACACAACAGATGTATTACTAGACTAATTTAATGAAACCTATGTCTCATTAAATTAGTGAATAAATGTTAACGTCATTTTAATTATCACATTACTTACAATGTAGTTAGGCTTATTTCTTAATGACAGGTTATAGAACGGTCTATCGAAACCTTTTATTAACCCAACATTTCATGTTTGATATTAAAATTTTTGATAATCGTCCCTTTTAGCAAAGCGTGTTATTTTACCAAGGCTGCTTAACAATGTTCTCATAATTAAAGACTAGAGTTAAACCTTGAGATAAATGCATTTAGGTCTCCAATTTACCAATTTCGTTACTACAAATCATCTAATTTAACTTTATTGTAAGTTACAGACAATTTGGTTTAACAAGGCATTATTTCTAAACGCGGTACCCAACTTCATTTTTTCATTTCATTTTTGGCCACTAAATTTATAAAGTAAAGTAAAAATTGATTAAAACTACTATATTTATCTTATTCTTCTATCTCATCTCTAAATTAATAGAGATGAGATAGAAGCCCATTTTGGTAGAGGTTATTAAGGAATAGTACAAGGAGTTACTTTAATTCTGGCAGCCATTTAAATCAGAAATTATTAGATTTTTTAAATTTATATGAATACAAATGAGCTATTAACATATTCAATAATTTATGTTCACAGTGTAAATACAATATAAGAGAGGGTGTGCAAGTAGATGTTGAAGTGAGATCGACCCCGGCGTGTATTTGACATACCAAGCCGCTTCACCTCTTCAAGGTTCTCAGCAGGAACTCTCCAAAATAATTTAAGTATGTTTTCCATTTATAGTATCGGTATTGTTTGAAAAACTGCATAAACGACTGTAATGTTTTTTAGCAAGTAGCTTGATGGTAAATTTAATTACTGTAAAAACATTTTATAGTGCGTTATGAGGAGGCCATATATAAAAAAAAATCTATTTTTTATCTTTTTTTGTACAGGGTGTCCAGTGGCAGATTTCAAAATTTTGAACAAACATAGTTTCTGAACGCAACACATAAGAGGGGCGCGGGCAGCGTCGTTAGAAGCGCAAGCGGTGCGCATGTTTTAGTAGCCATGGAACAGTGGAGTGAAGAGTACCGCGCTTTTGCCGTCGAGGCGTACATTTCGAGTGGATTTTCGCTGTCTGTAGCACGCCGTCGATTTAATAATCGTTACAGTATTCGTTGATTACGTGATGGACCATCGATCAACCTCATTCAGTCATGGGTAGCAAGGTTCAGAGTTACAGGATCAACATTAAATAGGACCAGGCCAGGACCTGCACCATTGGTAGCCACGCATGAAAATGTCGAGCGTGTTATGGTTTCTGTCGTTGAAAATCCCCGTTTATCACTGCGTACACGTTCATCGATAATGGGAATTCCGAAATCAACTTTACAGGTAATAATGCAAAAAATGCTCAAGTTCCATCCATATAAAATTCAAATTGTTCAAGATTTACACGATTCTGACTTTGAATTAGGAAAAACTTACGCGGAGGTGATAGGAGGCAACATATTCTTAAGTGACGAAGCTCACTTTCACATTAGAGGACATGTGAATAAGCAGAACTTTCGTTACTGGGATGTCCACAACCCAAGACAAATGCATCAAGAGCCTTTACATAAGCCTAAAGTAACAGTCTGGTGTGCCATGTCTGCATCTGCAATCATAGGGCTTTATTTCTTTGAAAATCAACGTGGCCAAACTGTAACTGTGAATTCGGAGAGATATGCCCAGATGTTAAATTACTTTTTCAGAATAGAACTACAGAATAGTCCATCCTTCAACAAAAACACATGGTTCCAGCAGGACGGGGCCACAGCTCACACTGCTAATGTGTCCATGAATGCAGTGCGGCAATTATTTCCAGAAAAAAACATATCCCGAAACGGTACCGTACCGTGGCCACCTAGGTCACCCGATTTAAGCCCATGTGACTTTTTCTTATGGGGATACTTAAAATCCGTTGTTTACAAAACAACTCCGAGCACTGTGACACAATTTAAAGAAAATATTTGAGCCGAAGTCAGTAGGATACCCCATTCGCTCTGCAAACGCGTTTTTGAAAACATGCGTGCTAGACTCGAAGAGTGTGTCAGACTCGATGGCCGCCATTTGGAAAACGTGGTTTTTAAATAAGGAAATCTGCATTTGTTGTTATAAAGTTAAAATAAAACTACTTTGTATTAGATGTGTAGTTTTTTTTTTAATTTTTCAAATATTGAAATCTGCCACTGGACAACCTGTATAAAAAATTTACAGATCGTCAAAAATATCAAATTTATAATCCAAAAATCCCATTCAGTCTTCTTGGCAAAGCCGGTAATCGTAAAAAGGAAGAATATCTAAAAATAAAATGTACCTGTTTAATATTAGAGCAGCCGTTAATATGCTGGGGGTAACAAGTGACTTTATTAACTTTTTAACGGGAAGTACATGTTGACTTGTTGTATACAACGCAATTAGTTACTGACAATTAATTTTCTGTCTTTCTGTAGTCGTATTTAGTATTAGGTGACACTATGATTTTCGTCATTGCTCACTTAAAAAAATAGTAATATACGGACTATAATCTTTATGAAACAGATATTTTTTTAGATGATAAAAATATTTTTTGGGTAATATAAAAGTTTAAAATAAATATTTTTGTTCTCTAAACAAGATGTATTAAAATAATAGTATGATTAAAAACACTGATCGTATTACTTTCACAATATTATGATATAAATATTTATTAGGTGAACTTGAATATTCACTATTTTATCATTTATTTGCACACGGATTACTTGATTACCTAACAATTTATAAGCTAGTGATTTTGAATACATATGAGAAAATATAAGGTAATAAAAATAATACAAAGTTACTGTCACCATTGTTGGCTGTGAACATCTGAATGATCCCTCTTAATTTATCAACCAAATATCAAAATATTTGAAAATATAAAGCTTTCTTCAATACGGAATTGAACGATATAAGTATACTAATATTGCCTAATTATTACCATTTTGGTGAATCATCAGTTGTTTGTGGCTAATGGTGTAAAACAATATACATTCGATCTCGAAAACAAATAATGAAAAATTTCAGCAACGATCGACAAGATTTCAAATTGTGTATGAACAAACAAACCTTTCTTTATCGAATTGAGTCACGCTTAAAATGGAACCCTTTAGATACAAATAATTATTGAATAGAAGTATAATTAAAACTTAAAAAATGGATTTTATAAAATATTTTTTCAGTATGAAATGGAAGATAAGTACAGACAGCAAAATAGTGGCAGCAAAATATTTATGCTATTTTTGATTTTGCAGCCAATAAATGAAATGAACAATCCCAATTACAGCCAATATCTACGCAGAACGTATAAATATACTAGAAGTCGTTAATTAACTTTGCAGGCATTTATTACCTTTGCGATTATAAAATAAGTGGCCGCCTCTCAAAAAACTCCAAAATTTTAAGCAAATAAAAGGTTCATTCATGTATTCGCAAAATGAATGATCACATAAAAAGGAACGTTACATGATCTACTGCTGTTAAAATTATTTTATTATGAAACTTAAGCGCAAAATATATATCACATTATTTATTACAGTCGCGTACTTTAACTACAGAACGTACGTATAAAGTATTTGTTAAAAAAATATTTCTTTCACTTTGAAACATCTTTAAATCAGTGATATAATTTTTTCATAAATGTCGATGGGTATAAAATTGGTTACTTCACACCTGATATATTTAATTAAGGTACTGCAATCCCATAATTATAGAAATACTTAAAGGTTTTGCTACATTTACTTGTACAATATTTATTGTATAACCCTAATGTTACTGGCTTCCATTCGTATTTCGATTGTCAAACAACTTTACTTAGATATGTCGTTAAGTCTTCCTTTTAACGAAATATTTGTGGTGGTTTAGATGTTTACTGCTATAATGACTACGGAGAAACGGTAATTACGAAGCGCCGCTTTACGTTAATGAGGTCGTGCATCACGGTTGCAGACCTCGTTAAAGATGTTAGAAAAATTACTTTTCAAGTTTCATTTTGATATAGCTAAAATCGTAACGAAGTAGGAACTAAAGTCTTATACTACGCGACATAATATTACAGTTACGTCTTTATATCTATATTGTTTCCTCGTTACAAATTTTTGCTAAGCAAAATATGATGACGTGCGATTCAAGCAAAACTTATGACGTAGATTGTATTTGGTAAAGAGCCATAATTTCTGCTTTTTTAAAAGAACTATATTAATCGGTTTGATATTGCTTGTGAACCTCAACTTTTTAATAATTTGTTATTAAATCAGAAATGTTAACTTTCATTTTTAGTATTTACATGAAGCTTTATGTTCCCAAAATGAAATATTTTTTAAATTAAATTGTTTTTGGTATGTTCTTTTACAAACCCATTATTTTTGATTAGAAAAAAGTATCTCCATCGATACATGTTACGAAAAAAATTTGATAATAAAGATTGTTTTAACAACTACATATAGAGTTGAAAAAATATTGAGCAAACAAATACAAAGTTCTTTTTTGCCGGGTTTGGTAATTTACCGTATAAATATACATGCATTCGTCCGTGCGTGAGTGCGTGCGTGCGTGCGTGCGAGTGTGCGTGCGAGCATGAGGTACACACACACAGGCACGCACACACACACGTGCATACACACACACACACCCATACACGCATGCTGCGTGCATGCGCACGCAGGAACGCACGCACGCACGCACTTACGCACTAATTACTTTCTATTTTGTCGTCCTGAATAAATAAGTGCCCAATGGGAATCGTATTCTTCACATATTTAATAAGAGATTAAATATTGCAGTAGAAATTGAAGTGCTGACAAGTTATAGCTTGTTATTTATCTTCTTTAAATTTTATCGAAAACTATACAACCAAAGAAAATATAACTTCAATAAATCATTCCGCTCATTTCACAGCATAGTCATTTTTTAAAGAGCACTTAGATCGATTAATACGAAATTGCAATTTTTGTTGATTAAAGTTTTATAAAGTGAAATCGAATTGCTGAATTCTAACAATCGTGGTTTTGTAATACAATAGTTAGTTCTATTAATAGAGTTTGCTGCTCACAATATAAATTGAGAGAGATTTTGTCGGAGGATTAATTTGAAGAGCGCGTAACGAAATACGGGATTTTTCTAAAAGAAAACTTGGTTCACTTCATTTGCGGTTCTTTCATAGAAATAAATTATGAAATTATACTATGAATGTTTTGTTTGGGGAATTATTATGGAAAATACTAATTTCACCCGTAAACATAATTTATTATATACCGCACGTACCTAGTAGTTTATATTTCCAGTGTATTGCAAATTTATAGCTCTTGCCCGCAGCCCCACTCGCGTGGAAATTATGATGTTTTATTTTAGTGACAGAATGTTCTCCTTCGAACCAACGCCGCCACAATCTTCGTCATTCATTGAACTTCCTGTTCTCTCACCCTCCAAGATGTTTCTTATAACTGCTAACATGGCTTCGTAACTTCAATACATAGGTTCAGTAAACAAAAGCCTTTCAGAATAAATAATATGTACGATAGCGAAAACCACAACAAAATCAGTGCAGTTGATTTTCAATTATAAACGAACAGATAGAAAGACTGATGAATGGACGTTGCGATCTATGTAAATGACGATCATAACCTAAATATTTTTCGAAACCTGACAATATTTTCAGCTTTATTATACTTCGACTACTCTGTTACCTTTGTGATAATTTTAATAGTTTTTAAATTAATTTTGTCTTTAAGCATTAATACAAGAAGTGAAGCAAATAAATATTATGAATGTATTCGGATCAAAATAAATATTAATCTATAATTATTATAAACCGCTTCATTTTAATATTTGGCTTCATAAAATAATATCTTGTTTATAAAAAAATTAGAACACGTCATAATTACATATTTCATTTCAAGATAAACTATCTAGATCAAAAATATATAATACTACAAGCCAGTGGTGGGAATTTTGAGATTTTCTCGCAAATATTCTACTTTATATTTCAATTTTAATTTAGTGCTAAATAATCTATCCAAATTATCGTTTCCAGTTCTTGTATCATTTTTAATATATCTTGCGTTAATCGTCTAAATAAATTTAATTTCTTTGTTATATTTACTTTGATATGTCAACTACAAATGTCCCCTTACGCATGGTTCACTTAGCTGGATGATTTGTTTAACGATATTTTTTGCTGTATGGCAATGAATTATCACCCATTAATAAATTATTTCTTTCCAAATATATGGAATGTAAAACAAGTAAACTAAATATAAGAAAAAACATGCATATACAAAATATGCTTAATTATAAATTTACTTGGCACATTTTTCAATTGTTTTGTTTCCATCCGCGGGGGCACTTTTTAATTGTTCAGGATGTTTAATGCAATTCGTAGTCTGCAGTCAATTAAGGTTTTAATTTAAGAATTTTATGTAAGAATGTATAACATTATTGCGTCCATCGTACTTGATTATATAAACTTTGATAGTTTACTCATAAACTACACGTCGTGTTTACGCGTTTTAAAATTAATTAAAGGTATCTAACTCGTTATAATATTTATTCAAAGTTATATATTTATTTTATAATTTGTTTATATAAATATAATTTAATTGTGAAACTTAAACACCAAATATTAATGTTGGTGTATGTAGTTTGGTAGGGTTTACAATCTCACATTCCTCGTTCCCGCATTCCCGCTAGATCCCGCAGACATCTGAGACCGGCGAAATTCTACACAAAGTGCAAGATTCGCGCGGAAATTTACGAACATTACATTTTTTAAGCATCATGTTCAATTCGCGATTTAGTTCTGAAGTCGGTAACTAACTCGGCGAGTGCGCTTTGTATGCGCGTTGTTTATTTCCTTCGTTCTCCGTGCCTGCATCGAATAAAATGATCAACTGAATGAGTGGCTATTGCCTTCAATAATTAAAATAAATCTCGTTTATTCACTTTTAATTCATTTTCTGTCGAGAAGAATGTGTTTATACAATAATATTTGGCAAGTAAACAATAAAAAAATTATTTTAATATTTAAACTTCCCACTTATTTTGTAGTTTTATTTTACTATGTTATTGATGTGGGGTGTATTTTTGGAAGAGAATACGCTTAATCTTTTACTATTTTTCTATTGGATGAATTTTAATATAAGATTATTATCAACATAACATATTTTTTTATGATGTCACATCTTATTCAACAGGTACAAATAGCCTAATATTTCAAAGGAAACACATAAATGTGAGAAAGACATTTGGAATTTTTTTGTAAAAACCGGTGTATAGGCGAGATGTGAAATAATATTTTGAAAATAAACCAGCAATCAACAAGAGGTTTAAAGTATCATTTGAAATCAAAATATTGCATAGATCTATTCACATTTACACCTACCACATCCGTTCGACAACCAGAGCCATCAATTTCAAAAGATAACTCGTTGAAAATGGTTATCCGTCGATGTGATGTCGAATATTTAAATATGCTATTACCACGTAAAAGAGCGAAAATAATTCGCTCTTTTATTATGTAAGTATTCATACCTACATAATAAAAGAGCGCTTCAAAGAGTTTATGATATCTAGATTTGTGGAAAAAATAGTCTATCTTACAACTGCCCGTGTATTTCTAAAAAGATATAATATAATTATTTTTGAAAAATGATTTTAGTTTATCCACATTTTATTATTATAAAATTGATTGTTAAAAACGTCGCTGAAACAGTCAAAGCTGATATGGTTAAAATAATAAAGAATCTCAAAATACCTTTCATTTTTTATATGCATCATTCGATGGATGAATGTAATAAAAATGAAAAATATTTGAACGTAAATGTTTACCATTTAGAAAATCATTTTGACCCGTGGTTGATTCGAATCCACAGCTCTTGCAACGCAGAACATTACACAAAATTTGTCAAAACACTATTAAAGACATTTGGTCTCCATCTACATACAAATATTTATGTAATTACTACTGACGGTACGAGCGTCGTCAAGAAAATTTGCAAAGTGAGGAGTTGCTACCAATAACTTTGTTTCGCACTTGATATCCAAATGGGAATTGTTGATATTTTATTAAAAAATGCACCTAGCAAGGAACCCGTAGTTTGTCATTCCCTATAAGACGAAGAAGTAGCTGCATTTGATTACTTAGGTGATGACAATAATTTATGTAACAAGGAGACAAATATGGAGCAGATTTTGTTTGTTACTTATTTAAAACAGTCTCTGGCTGAATTCATATCTAATTACAAAGACGTCATTAACAAAGTGAGAAAGGTTGTGAAGATTTTTAGCAAATCTCCGATCAATGATACTCGCTTATGTAAATGTATGCAACAAAACCTAAAGAAAGAATTAAATTTTATTATAGACTACAAAACCAGTTGGCTACCCCACCTGGTCAGATTATTGGTGCGTTTTTACATTCTAAAAGTGTGCATGAGAAATGCTTTGATTGAGGTGGGATCGGGGACAAAATTATCTGACGAAGAATGGGCTACGATCAAAGAATTGATTCTTAGTTTGCAGCCGCTTTTCGAAGTTTTGTATAGAAGAGATTCAACCGTTTTAATGGCTGTTATAACTTTGAGATTAATACTAAAAGTTAAACAAGCAAGAATGCAAAGTGAGTACGATCTGGCCACCGCTTTTCGAAAAAGAATTAGGAGCATCGAATTCATTTATCTCGAATGGTTATTTATCCTCATAACCCAAAGGAGTAAAAGAGATGTTTAAAGATTTAAAATGATACGTACTCAGTTCCTAAAAAAAGTTGTGTTTTTTTAGAAATGGAAAAGATTTAGAAGAGAATGTTAACTTTGAACGAAAACATAGATGTAAACTATGGGTCTATTATGCTTGAAAGTTTGGAAGATCAAGAAATGGCCATGGAAGGAAATTTATTTCTTCAAGAAGAACTAGAAATACAAATAAATAAAGAAATGAATAATACTTCCAGTGTAAAGGCAGCTAAGAAGAATGAATCTTAAAAAAAATAATTCGATTATGATAGTAGTAGAATAGACAAATACTTATCCTTTGTTCACAAATATTTGAACATTAGAACTCCTACAAACATAGAAGCTGTAAGGGCTTTTTTGCAGCCAATTACATCTGTAGTCTGATAAAAAGTAGAGAAGCCGACAAAACAATAAATATTATATGTTGTCAAAACAAACCATAACTTTTATATTTTTATTGAGGAAATAAGTATTTCGTGATTTTACGAACATTACCTAAATTTAGTATTTTTTATTATCTTAATTCACATTCCATAATTAAAAAAGGTATTATCGTGATATTTTTGATGATTTTTATAGATTGACCTAAGTTATTGTTTTGTTAATTTGACATTCAAATAAGGACATCCAGAAAGACTAGCCAGTTGAATAAGTTATTGTTGCTGATATTTGATGCTGAACAAGGTTTTCTCATGCACTCTTTTAGTATGTTTAATTGATGTTAGTATTTCTGTATTTTTTGTGTTAAGTAAATGCTTAATAAATGTATCTTAAAGGATCTCTTTGATTTTTTAGTGTCTGTAATAAAAATTATAATTATGATGGTATAGGAGGTATTAGTCATGTCATGTAGTTTGTCATTGACGTGCATATTTCTTTACAGTCTCTAATATGCCAAGTAAATAACTTATTTTGCAAAAAGTTATTACGTAGTTAGTACGTACGTACGAACGTACGACTATTTTCCAAATATGCAAAAATTGTTCCGTTCGTTTTTCTTCATTTTCACATACCAACCGTGATCAAAGTTTATCGGATTTAATAACAAAATACACCACAGTTGTAGCATTGTTATTTACCCGTATACTTTAGGTAAAATCCTTCAGAACCCAGTGGTAAAGTGTGATTTTCCGCAAAATTCTCATGGAAAAGAAAGGATGTGAGATTGAAAATCATAGTTTGGATGAACAACTTTTTCCTTATAATATTATTCGGTTATATAATCATAATTCAAAATCCTAAGATATTGACTAAGATCATGTAGTTTGCATCTAGAAAAATAAAATATTCAAAAGTGTTAAACAGGCTATGCCACAGATTGGGCTATAAATTTGAAAATTATAGACGACTTTTTACTCTCACAAATTTTTAATGGCACAGTCGTAAATATGATACTCTAAATGAATTTTAGATATAAATTTTAAACTCATACTTTTTAGACAATACAGGAACATTTGGGGAAAAATACTAGTTTCCATTAAAATAAATAGAAAAAAACTGACATTCGTAAATTGACATTCGTAAGCTAAATATCATATATATATATATATATATATATATATATATATATATAAATTGACATTCGTGAGCTACGTATATAAATTAACATTCGTAAGCATATATCATATATATTTATATATATCATATATATTTTGGAATATTACATGTTAATTTTTCTTATTTCATTGACCAAAGGTTCTTAAGAAAACTTTACTAAATATCTTTAATTAAGTACAGGTAACAATAAAAGATGGAGTTCTTATAATGCCATAATAAAGAAACGTATTATTTATGTTTGTTACTATAATATGAGTTACAATAAATTTCATTTTAATGATAGCTTTTAACTAATTATGTGTTGTATTTTTTATTCACACCAATCTTGATGATAACGTTTAATTCTGTATTGTAAGTAAAAATCATTTCATGGGAGGGAGGGAAATTATTTAGAAACAATAAAAATATATCTCAAACTGGCTTAATCTTTCTTCACCGTGCCTTATGTGCCACCAATAGGCTACAGCTACTATCTTAGAAACAAAGAGATGTCTATAACTACACGCACTCACGCACACACTATTCCCGCCATTTCCATCCGGGTTGTCTCAGGGATCTTCCTGGGGCCCGTAACGACACACCTCATACAAAAAGGGGGACCTTCGAAGGTTCCCTAATAGTGTTCAGTATCTAAAATCACAGCGCTTCCACCCAACAGGGTTAGAGTGTGTTCCTCCTCAATGTATGATTTAGTACCTTCATTTTTTCTAGAACGTTTTTAGCGAACGCTCTTAATGACTTAAAGATCAGACCATTCTCAACCATGTCTCGGTGACTAAAGATACCACATACTAAGTTACCACGTGGTTCTACTCTACTATTTAGGCGTATGATCTAAAAAAAATCACATGCAGTGGAACAAAACATGACTCATGTCCTGCGTCTCAAATCTGCAGGTACACGCCGGGATATCTCGAAGAGCAAATCTAAACAAGCTGGGGCAGAATGCGCCATGCCCCGTAAGAAGCTGAGAAGTATAGTAGTCGGAGACGAGCCAGTTCTTAATCAGCCGCTCGGAGACGTCGGGAAAGACCAACTTGGTCGCTTCCCCATTGGAATCGGGATAGGACCGTCTAGACTGCCAGTGGGCAACAAGGATCCCTAAAATATGACTCTTTCTATCAACAAGAGATTCTTCTGCCAAATATTCAAAATGCAACGAACCCGCATCGAAACCCTTACCTCGTGCTAAGGTGAAATTTGTCACGCGTTCCGCGACCGCGAGGTCGGCAGATAGGAGACCCGCCAAAGCAAGTAACGCACCAGTTGAGCAGGTTTTATGAGCCTTGGTCAGCGCCAACAGTGGCGCACGCTGCGATCTTAGCACCATCCAACTTGCTGGACCCCGACGCACCACGTAGCCCAAACCGACGGCGCATGGGCCAATTTTACCTAGGTATATTGCCGTATATATCAGTTTGAGGGTCGAGGTGTTTAGCCCCCAGCGTCCACCGGCAAATTAAGGACAAAATTGGATAAGAAGAATGAGAAAATGATACTAGTTGGCTAAGACAATACCAACTATAATATAAATGCAAAGAAAATATAGATATCAAGAAATGTCATCTTTGATGAACATCAATTTTCAATCACAAGAAAGAATATTGCACAAATAAGTATTACTCATATAGATACGAAAAGAAAACAGAATAGAAACAATAGGTCACAGCGGGGCAGTTAATGTAGAGGATACTTTTATTGAAAATTCGTCAACAGAGAATGAAGACAGCTTATTGGGTGTCTGCAATCTTTCGAATAATATGGCATCATATATCGAATATTAGAAAATGTCATTGTACTATGGAAATTAGGATCAAATATTAAAAAAAAAAAAAATATATATATATATATATATATATAAACATGTGTGTGTACATTTATAAATTCAAAATAATGAATTAGTTACAATAAGATTGAAAAACGATTAATTTGTGTATCAATATAACGCTACAATAACTATTGTAAAGATATCTTTAAATTTACTATAAAAATATTGTAGTTTATAAAATGTATTATTATGCCAATTTCAAGTTTCTACGTCGCATTTTTTCTGAGAAAATCGTCTGTAAATACAAAAAAATGTAAATATCTTATTATATCTTTCATATGCATAAAAATATAAAAATTATAACTAGAATAATAGTTTTCCCCTAACATTTACATTGACTAATAAAAGCTATTTTCTCAAAATGTTAGGTTCAATAGTCCTGGTATTAGGAGAGGGTGGCGTCTTTTTTGCATTTTTTAGCATGTGGGCGAATATATGATACCTAAACTGATGAAAAAAAATCCCTCATAACTGATCCTTTGAAACGGTATCTTACACAAAACCTAAATTTAAAAAAAGTTTCGATTAAATTGCCATGGAAATTTTGATATAACTTCGCCATGGAAATTTTTATGTTAATTTTTGAGTGTAAGGTATTAAATTACGTACCGAATAATGTTTTACTACTACGCTAAATTTTACGTTTCTATCTGGAATGGTTTTTGAGAATAACCGCTGTAAAGGACAAACGGGCAGACGTGTGAATAATTTCATAAAGGTTCTCTATTTCCTCCTGAGGAACGGAACCCTAAAAGAAGTAATAAAGATTAATACCAATTGTGCATTTTTTTCTGGCTGCACGCAACCGCTTTCTTGAATATTCAATTTGAGGGGACATCTAAAATAAATAGGAAAAATTAGGTTTAACTAACAAACTCTCAATAATATTAGTTACGTTTGACAATATAATTGAGCAGAGACACACCCACACAAACACATATATGTAAATACATACATTAATTAACATTAATACACATTATGAAATAAAATATTTCAAGTAGATAAATTTATATACATTGATTACGAATGGTCAATCCCACTATATTTACATTAATAGTGTAGCAGATATCGTGAATATATTTGTTCAGAGCGGCCAATACACAAGCAAACACGAATAAATCATAATCGCAAAAAATCATAACGCGCTAAGATGCGCAAGATACGCATCTTAGTGCGTTATGAGTAGCGATTGTCTTTAAAGTAATATTTATATGGACGATTGATACTCTGTTTTCGTGTACTAAATATAAAGCAAGAAATGTCAATTCGTTTCTTGCAACAAATTGAAAGGGTATGCAATGTAAATGTAAAGGCCAACTCAAGTGCCCTTTGCATTTACATTACATACAAGAAATTATTTAATTTACTTTTATTAAATTTCATGTAAACGTTCATAGTTCAACTCTCCTTACAATGAAAATGCAGGAAATATATAATATTAAGTTGACCAAATATTAAAAGTAAACGAAAATAAATAACTCAAGAAGTGCTTATTTCAATCCAAATGTTAAAAATTAAGACTACATTACTTAAAATGGAATAAATATTTCAAATGGTATAAAATATAAAAAAATAATGAGAAATGAAAAACAAATGTATAATTTTTTAATTGCCATGTTTTATGACTCCGAGCAATGAATTTACAGCAAATTTATATTAACGTCAAATTAAAATACATATCCTTGCAAATATTCTCAATACCTTACAAAAATGCTCCAGAATCATACTTTTTTATTAATCACGCATCTCATATAATCATTATTATTCTTTTCGTTTCATTTAGTTTTAATACGCATATTATTCAAATTACTTCAGTATATCGCCCTAAATAGCAAAAACGTTTCGTCAATAATTTTTTTTCGATTATTGATATTCAATGAGAAAATAAATAATAATTTTGACTTATTATTTGGATAAAAGTTAAAAATCACTTTCATTCTACAGTTTTTCAAACCACTTCCAATAGGTGAACTTGACAATGGACAGGTAATTGATCATGATACCTAAATACTAGGATCACTGGACTATAGTCTTGTGGTAAATATATTGAAAGTATGGATTCATGTGGATTATACTATCATCTGCGAAACAAAGGATATAATTTAAGCCACAAAATAAGGGATTTAATTCTATCCAACATTTTACAATAATTTCCACCAACGTTCGATTTGGGCTACGGCTCTGGGTCCTCAGAAATTTTGCAGTATTCAAAGACTACTCTTATAAGTTAGGGATATTTTTACGAGAAGTGCATATTTAAGTCATACCTATTATGGATTGTTTGCATAAGAAAGTACATATATATTATATATATATATATATATATATATATATATATATATATATATATATACAATCGACAAAGTTTAAAATGAAACGTGTCATCCGTCATCGCAGGAGCGTGCAGTCGTCATATAGAATATTCAAGATGTAATAAATGTCCATTAAATAGTAACGCTCTCGCGGGGAGCAACCCTTTGTATGACATCGTTATACTTGAACTAAAATATTTCATAACAAAGGCAACTCCAGTGGATCCGTTACTAAGATATTTCTGTGAAAATCTATGGTTAACATATGTAGAGGAGCGGGGCAAACTTCTTTGCGTAATTAATAGTAACATTATTGCGTGGATAGTACTAACATTGTACAGACAATGGACATTATGAACGACCGCCCAAAAGAGTAAAAGATATTTGAATTTGGTTTAGATAAGAAATTGTTAACAGGTCAAAAAGGCACAAGTTTCAAAATTTTGATTACGATCTCAAGTGCAGTGTGTATAGTCTGTGGAATTCATTTTCTTAGAAAAATTACCCAGAGGGTTGAAGAGAAAGGTAAATATTAGTATTTCTTAGATCTTACATGATAATAAAGTCTTAAAGTTCTTAAATTTCTGCAAGCATCAAACGACGCTATCAATATAATTGAAGCACAATTGTGTAATTTTGTAGAAATTATTTATATAAAAAATATTTACCTCTGGTACGCTCATCATTATTATTTTAACAATGTCAATTATATAAATTTTAAAAAATATACGAAATTTGCTTTTCCAACTGCCGCCTGCCATCTGACTTTTTCAAAATTGATAGTTATTCCAAATTATTTTTTATTTGATTTTAAAGGAAAATCAAAAATGGTACAATGCAGGACATCAAGATACAAACCTAAAACTCACGTTTTATAAAATAAGGGGTTCAGTGCAGATCAGAAACTGCTATGCAGGCACAAACGCAAATTTACAATTAAATTTTTAGCATAATCTGAATTATAGTCTGGTATTACACAAGTCAGAACGCAAATGTTAAGTTAGTGTGATATGCAAGTTGTATGAATAAATTCAATCTGCCTCTCAATTCGATTCAGGATAGAAAGTTTTAAATATCTTTTTTTGAGCTTAAAGATTTCGTTAACTCAAAGATATTTTTCAAAATTGTAATTTAATTAAAGATTCGGTATCGAACCTTGTATTGACTTACATTAAGACATTGCATTTGTTTACTTTAGTTTAGTGTAAATTATTTGAATTATGTCTCACAGAGATCTTTCTAATGCGACAGGTTACATAACAATTAAATCAAAATTAGCAGTTAGTTTACAAAATCAATTAAGTTGATAAAATTCTAGTCTTAGAAAAAAACTGATGTGATGTAAAATTATGTGTTATGCTATCATATTAACATATGTATGGAGGCGAATGTTCCATCTATTCTCGCCACTTGTAATGTGGCAATTATATGATTGCAAAAAATATTCTATCTATAATAATGAAAATCTCTCTTAGTTCAAAAATGTAACAAATTATTTTCAGGTAGGAGTTGATGATAAATATTTGAATTTCTTGAATGTAATTATAAAAAATATTACAAAACGAATAGTTAAATACACGAATACAAATTTAATTTAGTTCTTATTACGTTATTATATTCGTATAACTTAAAACTTATAGCATGACTTAATTTTTTTAACGATTACTTAAAAAAAAATTACTATCTATTGTAACATATAAGTAGCATTTTTTAACAAATTTACATTTTTCTAACTTAACTTTTTGTGCTTTATTTAACTGGAAATCGAACAAATGCGACGGTAAACCGTGCCGTGTTGTCTGTGTAAAAGACGACGTTTTCTTCTCTTGCTATTTAATGTTTAACTAAAAAAAATTTATTTTTTAATTTAAAATTTTTACACACCGGAAAACCTATTAAGGGCAATGTTAATTAGTAAGCAAATTTAATTTTTAATTAGTAAGCAAGTTAATCAACAAGTGATATATTTTTCTTTTTAAATAATATTAATTTTATATAAGATTTAAGTATCCTTGATAGAAATCAGAGGTCTTAATAGTCAAATCTTAATAGAATAAAATCAGATAGTTTGTAGGTCAAGGAGGTTATGAGGTATAAGAGGATCGAAAGTATTTCGAAATTATCCGTATAAAAATACTCACGGTCTCTGTCCGCCGTTTTGTTTTCTTATTTTAACTTATACTCTATTCAATTTCAAAAGAGAATGTTTATAAATAATCAGATTTGACAGTTCAGGTATTGTAACCCTTTTTCTTGCATTTACATTAGTAATATGATGTAGATTTATGTAGTATTTGTGATTATAAAAGATATGTTTTTATTAGACTGCATAAATATGCTGTACATATTCGTAACTTATATTATGTAGGTTATATTTTATGTTTAAAAGAAATTCAGATAAGTGAGATGGAGTGTTTCGAACAATTTATATGTATTACCATTACATAAAAAAAGAACATAAAATAATACCAAACATTTCGATAGAAATTGTAGTTTAATTAAATTTTAAATTATACAGAAAATTATTACAAAGTTATCACAAATACTTAACTTTTAGATAATCATTAAAATATTTTTTTAAAAACCAACTAATGTATAAAAATACAAGAAATATAAAAATACATATACAATTACATCATAATGAATCTGGGCTTCACACCGATATCCAAAGATGATTGTGCCTAATGTTAGTGCCGGAGAGGCCGGCCATTTACCGATATCACTAATAAATGGTATTGCAGAATATATCATATCTATTACAGAACATATTCGCAGGATACATTCATCGTAAATCTGTCTATTTCATCGTATATCAACAGTTACAATGTTCAGCCATGCGCCGCGCGTTATTAAATGACAATTTAATCCAAGTGAAATCTTTTGAAATCGTTTAATTTAAAAGTAGTGTTTTCTTTCGCCACACTTAATTTTTTTTGCGCCCAGATCATTTTGGTTGTGCTTATTTTACAGTGATATGTGGGTAATCTTAGTATTTTACAGTGATATGTATTCTTCAACAGCTTTATAGGTATGGTCCTTAGAATATCCTTCGCTATTTCAATTACACTCATACTTAAAAATATTACACCTTTAACACAACGAAATTAATATTATAAAACACATAATAATATAATAAACTTAAAGTAATACAAAATAATTTTATGAAACGCCAAAAACTTGTAAAGCAATATTGGAAAATGACATTACGTTGATATGTGTGGAAAGCAAGCATTGAATATATGTGTTATATATAAGTTGCCATACGTGGGCATACAGTAAACAAAAAAATATAATTGAAATCCTGAATCTATATACCTTTGGACAAGAAGTGTGTCCTTTGTGAACATATAAATAATGAATGTCGCAAATAATAATACTAGCTGAGCGCTTGGATTATTGAAGAGCTTTAAATAATGCTTGAAAATCCTACATCTACCAACAATGCCTTCAACTTCAAGATCTAATAACTATGCTCACAAAAAGACACCCCAAAAAACACCCCTTCAGAGTAACTGACTAACACGTGCCTAGTTGTAGAACTTACTAGGTTTTTCTGCTTACTAACATTCGGAAACGATCCAAGCAAGTAGCAAAGGTAATCACATCTTGAGATAACTTTAGTGAAAAAAGGAAAAGGAAAGTAAAAATAACAAGATTATGAAGATTATGAATAAAAAATTAAATTAGATGTTCTGAGGAAGAAGAAACGACAGAATTAACCAATTATTCCGGGCCAAAAAATACAACGAGACGGATATAATAAAAAATTAGCTGCAACGTATTTTTTGTATTTTGTTGCTGCATGAAAATTGCACTCCGTTCAAAAATACTTGCAGTCTTGTGGCAAAAAAATAAAGAAACAAGAAACAGAAAAGAAAAACTTACCCGAAAAAAAATAAAAAGGTAACGAAAAAGGCAAAGGGACACGAAAAATGACCCAGAAATTAAATGGCCATCTTATCCTTACGTGATCGGCCGACTTATAGCGGATATTAACATTAAAGCTTTTTCTAATACCTTTTTAAAAAATGTTTCTCTAACATCCAAAATAATCTACGAAAATATATATCAAAATAAGAGTAAAAGCTCAGTTTTTATAAAAACATTATCCTAAAGTACGTATATAATTTGTAGGCTACGCTGGAAAATATTGTAGTATCAACACTTATTTGTAAAGTAAATAACATGTCAAATGTTTATTAATTATCTATACACCAAATATAACATTAGTATATTTGTATATAACGCCATAAAATCTTGAAATGTAGCAGGGTAAGCTGACACATTGTCACTATCTCACTCTAACGCCTTATAAAATTAATGAATAGCATATATGCCCCAGGTTTTTTCGGTGTTGAAATTTTGATTATTTCACGAAATGTGTTAATTAGCAGACGTTTCATCGTCTGCTAATTCCGTCAAAAATGTAGGTTTGTTCATTTTTATCGTGTAAAATTTCACAATTCTTATCAGTAAAATAATAGTGTAATAAATGTATTTGTAATATTTTTTATAGTGACACTTTCTGAAGTTAATGTTTCGCTTATGTACATAGTTTTATAATACCCTAGGTATATTGTTTTAACTGCCAAATTTGATTGCTTGTAAACATTCTCTCTTGAAATTGATGGACTGTAACTTTCTTGACATTCAATAACCAGGCAACTTCTTAAATAATTTCACATCTATCTAACACAGTTATTTGAAGGAAAACGGTATAAAAGTTTGCAAGTAAACTGATTGAGTAAAACAAAGAAGCTTACAATTTTTCTTGTTTATTTTTCCGAAGTTTTAAACTTGATTTATGGACGATGACTTGGAAATTAAAAAAAAAATTCGGCCACTAAATTAATAGAGAAAAATTACTTTTGCCCAACAGAATATAAAGCTCACTTATTTTTGACGGTACGATATATACTTAATAGCAACGACAAATAGATTTTACAGCATCAAAGCAAAAAATATTTTATTACCTACGGAAATTTATAGATATTTGTCGATAAACAGTGCGTGCGTACAAAAAACATATTAAATCTGAGCCGGGTGCGCATTTAAAACAATATCGTTACTTAAGCACTCTAAAAGAGAATTTGAGTTATTAGATAAAGTCGAACAGGAATTTAAAAACAATTAATTTGGACCATGATTGAAGTAAATTCTAATGTCTTACAAAAAGTAAAATTGTCGAAAAGTAATATTTTTATCACTGTCATTTTTCAGTATAGTGTCAAAGATTTCTTGAAGAGCTCTGTGATTATTTTATACTTGTGTTCGCCAATACACAATTATGTAGATTATGTCGTTAAGGTTAGAGTTCACATAAAACAAGTTTAATGATTAAGTATATTTACGTATATTTAAAGTTTTAAGTATTGTAAATGTGCGTCGCACGTACCGTGGTTTTAAATGTGAGATCATGATTAAAAGTTGCAAAAAGTTGGAAAAACTTTCTCAACAGCTAGTGGTCTTGATTGGCCGATTCATCTTGTTCAAGATAGTGCCGCGATTGGCTGATAAATAATTACCTTAGCGCTTATTTCCTAGTTCTTTGCTTCACAAAGTTGCGTGCAGTATGACTATTCATTTCTGAAAACATCGTTCATAAATTATTTTCGACGCAAATGTCATTCATATATCCAGTGTGTAAAATCGATTCAAAATGATCGAAGTTTTCAAGTGTTTAATGTATTTTTTATAGTGTTAGATTTTTTGTACAATATTAATATTCTGATTATTGTAAAAAAATATTTTAAGGTTATGTAGATTACAGACTATTAATCAATATTTTGTTAAAAAAAACATTTTTTTCCTTTCTGTATCTTAAAAAAAGGAAATCTTGTAATGTAAATCAGGTGTTCTTCAGTTGTTTTAGAAAACCTTTGACAAGAAACTTAAAATTTAAGACGGTAATAAATCGTATATCGCATATATCTTATAGAAGAAAAAAATCATTTCATTTAGAATGATGACAAATGAAGTAATAAAAACATATTTTATTTAATTTTTTGTCTTGTCCATTAATTGAAATTAAAAATCACCAAGTTCCAAAATACATGGTCTTTTTATAATATCCTATAAGATAGCTTTTAAAATGTTCACCAAAATGTATCCTACCCTCTCAATCTCCGAAGCTACAATCAAAGTGACGTAATTAGCAAGAATTACCAGTTGTTTGTAAAAATTTTACAGGAAACTGTAGCAATGAGCCAAATTTCATATTTGTATAGTTTAAATAAATACTATTTACCCTTGAATATTTATATGCGCTTAAGGTTTTACATAAACATTCGGAAATATATTGTACTTAACAAGTTGTATTTTATATTGCTACAAACATAGTCTGTTTTCAATTACGTTGGTTCCCCTGCCAGGTTATAGAATTCTAGTTGGTATATATGATGGTGAGATAAACAATTTTCTTTAAGCAGACATATCAACTATTTGCAAAAATGTAAATACTGTTGAATAAGATCTGTCCATAGATTTGACGTACAAAATAGGTCCAAAATACACAATTATGTGCAATGCATAAGTAAACAATTTTAGTTAAAGTAAGTTGCTTACAGAAGCCATCATGAATGGTTCAAATTCCTGAAAGCTTCAGAATTGAACAATAAATAAATGTCAGCATTTAGAAACAAGTGCGCGTTATTGTTTTTTACAAAATGATGTCGATGCCAAAAAACAGAATTACTTAATAAGTACGGGCTTACGCACATATAGGTAATACATTTTGACATGTTTTGTGTACTCGGAGTCTACCAATGTTAATTAAATCTACGCCTACTTACAACTGCAAATATATTCCATGAGCTTAAAACTTCATTAAACCTTTTACCAAACTAGAGCAAGTAACGATTACAAAGTGCGGCATTGGGTTTATGTGTCGACGTGGTACATATTTTGGCAAATATTTCGGTTTCTTGTGATTTCGTTTAAGGAAATTGTGGAGTATATAGTGCCATTTTTTTCGGAGTTTCTAATTTACAGTTTATTTATGTATAATTAAATAAATCTAAACCTTAACATGTACTATATGTTATAAAATTCAGTGTAGGGTTATATTTAATTTTTCTATACTTCTATGAAATGATGCAATATTACATTTTTTAAAATAAATGTTTCTAGAGATAATAGTAGATTTATAATATATTTTAGCATTAAATTCACAATATGATTTATTTGAAATATTTTACTCCAAGGTGAAATATGTTGGTAAATGTTACGAGCGCAATTTTATTTGTGCTATTTGAAAAGAATGGGTCCAATGTTACTGTATTTTCTATATGTAAACTCATATATCTGATTTCAGTGAACCAATTAACATGATACTTTATTTATTGAAAAAGTATATTTACGGTAGAGGGCCATAAAAATTTGGTTAGCATATGGCCATTGAATTTGAAGATAAAACATAGTATTTCGCAATATTGAACAGCACAGATGCAGTGATCCAGTTTGAATAATATAGATATAATGTAACCTAATATGGCATAACTAAATGTCACATAAATTTACTCTTTAGCAAAATCTGGGTGCAATGATGGAGACAGAAGGTGGTGACCGGCATTATTCAGTGATGAGGAGTCAACTAATCGAGTTTGGTCTCTCACGTTTTTAGTTAGTTTATTTAACTTCACGTTCCGTATGTTGTCACTGATTTAAATTTCGGGATCAATTTTTCAATATCAATCAACATTCATAAAACTTTATGTACGTACTTAGCTCCTATAATAACACAATATTATGATTTTCAATCTTTGATCCCTGAATCTCGTCGCTGTAAGTGCAAACTAGCTTTTCTACACCATGAAGCCTGAAAATATATTGTCTTTAAACTAGTATTTTCGTCTCAAGCAGAAACTCAGTTATTAAACTTCGGGTTCCAACTCTTTGTGGCCATCGAATAGATTCTCTATCAGTAAACTTCGGAATTCACCTCTTCAGTCCTGATAATGCAGGGGTACTGCTCGTCTAAACTGTAAGACGTGTTGTTTTTAAATTAGTGTTTTGGGCCGCAAGCAGAGACGTTGTCATTAAACTCAGGGTTCTAAATTCTTAGTCCCGATATTGCTCATTTACTGCGTACCTAAACTATCAAACCTGAGAATCTGCTCTTTTTAAATTACTATTTTAGGTCTCAAGCAGAGACTCGGCATTAAACTCTAGATTCAAACGACTCAATGTTGACGCTGCGAGGGCATTGCCTTTTTAAATGTTTTGTGGATATCAAGGTAATACAATATGTGTACTGCCTGCCTAAATCGTGAGACTTTGGGACACAGCTAGTTTGTTCAATAATATATACACTTTTAATACCTATAGTAATGTTACACATACATCGAATCTTGATAGTCGGATATTTTTCTCAAAAAGATCAATCATCCAAGAAAATCATCCGTTTATTTATATTTCAAAGACCTGAAGATAATAGACCTAAACGTGCAACCACAAAAGTGGTGACGTTAGTGCAATTGGATATTTATAATCTGACGGAAATTACGTCGCTCGCTGAAGCGAGAAACTTTCTTATTTTCATAGATGACTCGCCAAAAAAGATTATTTCTTACGTCCTGAAAAGAAGTTAAAAGCGTTGAAAAAAATCAAAGAATTTAAAAACCAAATTGAAAATCAATTGAATCGTAGCATTACATGACTTCACACATACAGCAAGCTCAAATATAAAAATAAAGAATTCTGAATTCGTAAAAGCTGGTGTCATAGATCCCACGTCCATCCCATATGCACCCTAATAAAATGGAGTAGCGAAATGAACGAACCGAATAATGGTCACAAAGTCAAAATGCTTAATGCTTGACGCCAATTTTTCAAAACAACATTGAATTGAAGTAGTGAATGCGGTCGTCTACCTCATTAATTTTACATTATTAATTACAGTTCTAGCACGAACACTGGAATATAGAACACCAGAAAAGGTGTGGTTAAGGATTTCTTTCTCCTTCCTGACGTCATTCGCCTAAGAGTATTCAGGTGTGAATCAGTAATTCATCTTCCAAAAGGAAAAAGATTCCAGCGCAAGGAAGTTAACCTTTATCAGATTATGTGAAAATACAACAAAATGCCAGTTTATACTACCTAATTCAATATCAATAATGAAGTAGAAGGATACAGTATTTCTGAAACCAATCGTTAAAATAAATCAAGTTCCAATGAATCTCTCGGCGTCAAAGTGCGAGTCGGGTTTAGAGAGTCTATCGAAGAAGCCTCTTTCTAAACGAGTCCTCTTCATGTCGAAACTTATACTCACCAGAACTGAGAATGAATAGTCCTACACTTTTCAACATAACGCTGAGAGTAAAAAGCGAAACGAAAGGTTCCCAAACAATTATAGGAAGTGGTTGCTATATGACCTAAAAGTCTGTTGCTGTATGGAAGTGGTTGGTATATGACCTAGAATAGTTTAATCAAATGGTTGTGTTTTGTTATTGATACAGAAGTACCATTTGTGTGGCCAAATCGGTGAGCTTCCCAAAATAAATTGATGTTAAATATAAATTTGTAATGAAAAATTCAATGAAAATACTATTGATTTAGACTACATATATATATATATATATATATATATATATATATATATATATATATATACTATGTTCCAAATAAAATTTAAAAGTAATTTTATTTGTAACAAATATTTTTTTTAAACTTGGGTAAAATCCGTTGAGTTTTGCCCTTTTGTTTATTAATTAATAATGTGCATAATTTTGTATTCAGGACAGCAAACAGAATTAATTTAGATGTTATATTTGAATTTTCTTTTTTATTTATATAAAAAATAATATTTGAATTTGTTTATTTGAAGAAATTGTTTGGTCGATCATAACTGATAATGTTATTTTTTAATAGCTGTGTACTTACCGTCTGGACATTTTAATGGTTATTTTCATCAAAAATCATTCCATTTCTTTTTGCAGATATTCCTTCGATTTTACTCATGCTTTTAGTTTTATTTTCTGTAATTCCTTATATTCACTCTCTATAATATTTTTTTAATACATTATTAGAAAATAAAAAATCTGAGTTTTAGAAAAAACATACACAAATTACATTAATAAAAAAATTCAATTATTCGAATGTTTGTTTTATTATTTATATAAATATATATTTTAATATTAGTTTTATAAACAGATTCTATATTAGCAAAGCTTCAGTGTTGGTAAATACTTTATTTATTAAAGTGTAACAATTAAATGTTAAAATCCATATTTGAACCAATTAGCTCATTAAATATTATATATTTCAAGAGAGAAAAATAAATATTTCCTTTGAAGTCTACATGAAATGAAGTATTTCCATCAGCAATATGGTAGAACGTTTTGTAAATTAATTTGGAATGGTATGTTTCTTTAAAAATTAATATCTGGTAATGCTTTTGTTCTTTTTTCAGGTCAGAAAATGAAAACTTCCACAGATATTATTTGCAACTTATTTGTTCTTCTTTTACGAAATTAATTACTGAATATCATTTAATAATTAACAAAGACACTTGTAACTTTCACCTACCAACGAGGAAGTCATATTTTTATGCCATTAATATCAGGTGTGACATTACAAAATACAAGTAACTACTGCTGTAAAATATGTTTAATATTCATTAGGGTGGTAAAGTGTAATCTCAGATTGATACTATTTATGAAACACAATTATCGATTCTAATACAGTATTCTTTAAGAGAAAAATAGGACAAATTAATAGTATGCCAAGCAAAAGGTCAATGTATAAAAAGGAAAATTATTTGAAAAACCAAGAATTTAGCAACATATTTTACAAAATAATTTTTTTCAACAGCTGGAACAATTCTAACCAAAATAATTTACCGAACTTGAAATCCATGATCTCTGAAGGATCTAAGCAAAGATGTGGATAAAATGAAAAATAAATTACTTTTTGTTTATAAATGTAATTAATATAATGTTATGCACTTATACATATTTCTATATATTCTGCAGGGAAAATCCTTACAGTTTCGTAGATACAAGATACGAAGCACATATGTAATAAGAAAGAAAGCACATTTAATTAAATGTAACTTTTCCCTTGCGCTGCGCAGAATTAAGTGACATTAATTAGGTTTCATATAAATATATTACATCCATTTCGTAGGATAGTCGAATGGGTTTTCGTACCTACCTTGTTATTTAAAAGGAGTTAAAAGGGAGATTAGATGAGATAAATATGATATAGCCCATTTATATGTGAATGTGATAAAGAATAAACACATTTCAAAAGGGAAATATTTAATTAAAAGATGATATTGGAATGAAATAAAATAATCATAGTCTAGAAAATTAAAAACAATAAAAAAAATTAAAAGTAAAAGAAATATTAACTAATTTTTTCTACTTTATTTGGGAGAGAAAACAAAAATATTTTAATCTCATTATAATAGGAATAAGAAAAATATATATATTTACGCCATACATCAAATTATTGGTTTAACTGAAACGTAAAATTTAGGATAACGCTACGGTTTCCACGGTGATTACAGCTAATAACTTTATAATTACGTTTAAGAAATTATTTCTGATTCAAGTAAGTTATTATTAGTATGTTTCTTTTTAATCTTAATCGTTTTTATACCTAATATTCATATTTGTCTCTAGGTTGCAGAATAAAATTACTTCCGTTAGAAATTATATATTAAAGCAAAAATTTATGACTAAATATAAAACTGTTAATTTCCCGTAATTTTTTTCAAGTGTGTTAATTTTGTTAGAATATTGCAAGTTAATATCTATTAATGTTCCGAAGAGGAGAAATTTTCATAAATTTTTTTCAATTTTCACCATAATTCTAGAAAATCCAGGCACAAAAAACATTTCTGGCTTGGTACAAATTAAAATAAATAGTTGAATTATTTGGGAACTTAAGATAAGTAGGGATTTATAAAAAAAAACATGTCCATGGGGTGGAAATAAAATTTTTTTAGAAAATTGGTCTTGAAAAATTGTAAGAAATATAATTCGTTGCATAATTGAAAGACATTCAGTTAACAAATATAAAACATATAAAAAATTTGCATTTAAATGATATCCGAAATCCAATTCCCTGCTCGCGTTATAATAATATAATAATGGAAAATAATTTGATAAACTACGACAAAAAACCTATTCGTATAAAGGAAACGTATCTAACATTCAAACGGAAAGGTGAAATAGTTGTTAACTGTCAAGCAAAACTAACATGCCCAGAAAGAGAATGCACATTATATGTGATGAGGATATGATAAGCAAACAACGAATAATGGACTCAAATTAAAGGAAGAAATTATATTTGATGTTAAAAAGATGTTCCTTTAATTTCACGGCCACTGTAATTCTTGACTTCTTATGAGTCTACTTAAATATTTTCGTCTACAAGGCAGATATTAGGTCGACAAACAATAAACCCGCTATGTAGTGCGCAAATATATTTTAAATTGAATATGTAATTAATAAAATGAGATTGAAATTATATGACAATCGTATTCTGTCACTCTAATGTGTACAAAGACCAGATAATTTATCCTAAAATTCTTTGAATTTTGTTTGAAAAGTCAAGTAGTTTTCACATTAAGGTTGTTCTTTTTTTTTTATCGTGCACGTAGTTATGTAGCGACGAAAAAGATGATTGTCGGATGGCAAGAGATCTGTATATTACGATATGTATGAAAGTACAGTCCATAGAAATGAATATATTTACAATGAAAACGCAGTATTTCCAATTAAATTTCGACCTTCTCCTGAAGTTTTCATTGACATTCATGCTTCCGCATGGCTGGTGTCGCCTCATGTGGAAGCATAAATGATTGCCAACACCAACATCCCTGGTGTTACCTCATTTAGAAGCATAATGATTGCGTTTGTGTATGTTCTACCTGAAATGAAATGTATTTTTGGAAGCTTCTTTCTAAATAAATGAAACTTTAAACATCTTAAAAATATGTGTTAATACGACGAAAGATAAATCATTTGTACATTCGAACTTTACTTTCTTTATCACTCCCGTGGAATTATAAATTAAGAAAGCAAACTTGTGGAAGAATCTCAAATATTAATATAAATATTTTACCTTAGTTTTATTCAACTTTTCTTAAAGTTTTTAGAGGAGACAAAGAGTATACGTTAGACTTCTCAGGCTATTAGTACGTAACACGGTGAAACAAATATTTACTATTCTGATTCAAATATTTTACTATTTTAACGATTGGGCCAGCAGATGGTTGCGAAGGCAACTAATCAATGAATAAACGGACACACTTTTGCAATTATAGTATTATGTCTTATTAATAATATAAATTTTTAAAATAGATACTGTGGTAAAATATTATATGTAAGAGTATTAGTGATGCAATTGGTCTGCATATTTGAGTTAACGTACTACATTTGTACATTTGCACAACGTAATACATCTGCTTTGTCAAAACAATTAAATGTTACACTTTTTTTGTATTTTACCAAAGGTATATTACAAATAAAAAAAATATTTAAGCTGAATATGCAACTATTCTTGAAATTAAATATTACTTATAACTCGAATATTGAAGCCATACTTTATGCTGAAAAGTCATTGGGGTGTATCTGTATATAATTTGTTTTTAAGTAATTGTTGCAGCAATGATACTTTTATGCACCTTACAGGTTATTTTAAAATATCGTAAATTTAGTTAATGAGGAACATGTATTTGGAACTTAGTATTAAGGGTTACCTAGTTATTTTACGAAACTGTAATTTCAAATATTACTCTGTTCTTTTCGCAATCGTAAATATTTTTGAATCGTAAAATTATTATGAATGCATGTTTACTAGTTTTTCTAATATTATTATAATCTTAAGACAAACTAGTTCAGGACGATCAGGATGATCGTCCTTTGTTGAAAAGTTTATATTAATGAATTCTTATAAACGTATATAAGATATAGACGGATATCTGATGCGATAGTATGAATTGTGAAGTTATTCTACTTACCAGGTCGAAAATAAAATTTAAATAATAACTATTAAATAACCATACGCGAAATAAATGAAATTTACCACACCAAGAATAAAAATGAAAAAGATATAACCATACTGTTTACTATTAAAAAAAAATAATTAATATTAGAGGCTTGATATACATATATATATATATATATATTTATGTATATGTATATACATACATATATATATATATATATATATATATATACATATATATAAATACATTTATTTTTTTGAGGCTTCCACATGACATAATTTTACGGTATATCACTTATACACTAAAGTACTTAACATATTAAAGAAATAGATGACAATATTTCGAGAAAACCTTTGTCGACAAGAAGATATATATGTGTTCACGAAATCTTAGCTGCATGTTTAGTCTTACGTATAAATTCGCAGATACAATAAATCAATGTTGAAAATAAATAACTATAACTTGCCTCTTGTTTTAATATATTGTGATAAATGACCAAGATTATTTTGGAAAACTATGTAAAACCAATAATTAAAGAAAGTCCGATGTGCAATTAAATAATTTGCAATGTCATTCTAATACCATTACCTGAACACATTTCCTTATATACAATCGTCTGTCTTACTAAATCAAAATGAGCAGCATTTGTGTCAATAAAAGAAACGCATGTTTCTTTTTCATCATTGTTAAATTGGTTTATAAATTACTTTTGTTGTTTAAACATATCGTGAACTTGAGATTTCACGTCTTATTATTGAAGTGTACATAATACTCTAAAAGTCAAAGAACTTGGTAAATAGTAACATGGAAGTTAGAAATTTGATTTGTCTCATAAATAAAGTGTAAAATTTTTTTTCTATTTTCACTTCAATTCAGAACATTTTAAACTGCATTGTAACAGCAATGGCTCAAAATATGTAGTCCTCCTGATATGAAGAAACATTTTTTTTATTTAATGGCCATGTTTTTTACTAACGATTTGTAAAATCATGTTTTTATTTTTTCAGAGAAACAATGACAGGATTATTAAAATCTCGGTTATCGTGTAAGTATAAAGCGGATCATAATAAGTTGCAAACTATTTAATTGTCTTATAAATGTTATTAATATAATGAAATTATATGGATTTATTTTTGTAAAATCATACATAGACTCGGCTCAAAGTATACGATAACATCTATAATTGCAATAATAAGAATAATACTAAAAATATGCCAACTAATTTTTATTATTACAATGTGTACTTTAAACCAAAGAAAAATTCAAATACCTCCATTCTGGCGTCACTTGTTTCATTGTGAAAACAATTTTCTGATCATTATTTGATTGAAGTTTATTTTTTTACTCTTATTTGCTTCATAATGTATAAAGACCGAAGGTATAATCGCGAGTATCACAAAAATCGGAAGAAATTATCTGGTCCAGTAACAGGCTCAGTAAAAAACGACAATTTCCAATTCTTTGATAATATTCAAATAGGAAAAAAATAATAATATAAAACCTGCCAACTACTTACTGCCATGTACAAGTGAAATTCGCACTACCAAGGTTTTGTAAAAATATAAACACTTGTAAATATGTAAATGTACTATTTGTAAATATGTAAGTGTTCTATTAAACTACTTACAAGTATTAATTTTTCACAATGTAAATATACTACTTACTATATCTTTCACAGGCGAAAAAACATATTAAAAATATAAGATATAGGATAATCCCTATATTTTTCCTGCAATCTTCCAGTTAGATTTTACTAACCCTGTTATTGCAACACTTTTGATTCAATATATTTTTTATTATATTTTCGAAACGGAACCATAAAAGGACGGAATCTATATTTTAATATATTTTATGAATGTATTTTTAAAAACGAAATTTAAAATTATGAAAAAAATATATTTTTGTATTTTTCATAACAAGTCATATCAAATAACAACTCACATGACATTAAAATTTAAAAAAAAGTTTCATTACTTTATTTACTCTCTCTTTAATTCTTATAACGATATTTATAAAATGTAGGTGGCATCGAGTATGTGGGGCAATAAGGTCCAATGCCAAATTTAAGTTTCTACATCTCATAAATTCTATAAAAATCAGCTGACAGACAGAACAGAGCTGACAGACGGACAGAGAGACACGTGAATGATCATACAAATTTTCCATTTTTTGACTTGCAGAACCCTAAAAATAAGATAACTTTCTGATGCTAAATTTTAAGTTTTCTTTATCTGATTCGCTCTATGAGTTCTTAAAGGCTGGGCTAACAGTGTATACGATCTTACATATTTTATTGAATAAACTATTGCAAACAATGTGTAAAAGAATCTTTGAACATTAAAAGATGAATTGGTAATAACATTGAACTGATCATCATCATATTGGTTTCTAGTAGAATACCTCAAAAATTCATTTAAATATAATTAGGTATAATGTATATCATATTCACCTTTAGAACACCGGTTTGTTATTTTACTTTATTATACTCGTATATGTATCATTAACTGCACTCGTATTTGCAGTTTATATAAAAAGTGATGTAGCTACGGATCCTCCTATGATGAGGAAGCCAAAACGACTTTAACGGTGGACTACACGAAATGCTAATGTTTGAAATTTAAATAATCCTTGTGGTAATTTTTCTCTTATATACATATGTACAAATAAAACAATTGGAAGCAAAACAGATGATCATCTTTTCCATTCCTTGAATATGGCTTTATCGACTCCAGTGCTCAGCTTCTCGCACCATTGGCAGTACTGCCGTCATTCTTACTAATAATAGCACATCCTTCTGAACTGGATGAGTTGAACGCTCCAAGATTTCTTTCTGCCAAACTTTTTCTTATCGTCCGTTCACTAACACTAACAATTATAGAATATATTTGGCGTTAATTTTGTAGAAATTCATTATTCACAATTAAATGAAACTACGTGATGTAGTATTATTTCTACTTTCTTTAAGTTCTTTACCACAACCTAGGTTTCGTTGTATTACAACATCTTCAGGTGGGCTATTAGCAAAGATAGCTATTAGCATGCCGCATGTAAATAGGAAAACCAAAACATGGTTACTAGGTTGTACAATGTAAATGTATACAATAATATGTTTCAGCACTAGTGACAAACTCCTTTACCCCTTAACTTGGAAATTTTCGGAATAATATTTGGTCAAAAAATAGAGATCTAATATTTTATTACCACCACCCGATTTCGTGAAGATATATAGTGATAATTTTATAGTTTAATTATACTCTTTTTATAACAATCATTTCACTTGAAATAACATTGAAAAATACATCATTTTACTTTGACTACCATTATATTCAATGAAAGAAAAATTTGCAAATTTAGAAAAGAAAAAGGAGAATAGTATAACGTAAGGAGATATCTGGAATGAAAGAAAAGGAATGAAACAATAACATTCCAGCATTATTAAAACTAAACCAGGTTAGAAGGCGATATATTACCTAAGATCTATTAATATGAACTTAAATAAGAAATTTTTGTTTCGTCAACTGATCTGTTTCGGTGATTTCAATACGTAAGGCACCGTTAAACGTTGTTGGAATATCAAATATGAAACCAAGTGGCAGGTTCATAGGTTATTTTTTATAAACCATTCCTCTGGCATTTAACTCATAATTCCATTCGATGAAACCAGTTGATCCATACCCCATGGACGTCTCATGCAAGGCATTTTCACATGAAATCACTGCATCTTTGGTATCTCAACAATCGTATTCCTCGCAATTTACCTTTTATTCTGAAGAATCAATAAAACCCTATAATTTGAAGTAGTAGTTGATTGACCCTTAATTAATAAATCCGATATAGTCATATAATCGGCAGTTCGCCTGGCTGAAAGACGATGTCTTGATGTCTTGCTATCGAACTTTTTCAAAACAACAGGTTCACAGTTGCTAGTAAACCTGTCTACAAACCATCATTCCATGACAAACCACCTATCATAAAAAAGGGTAACCATATTTTTTCCAGTGTCGTGTCCTTTCATTACTTTTCTAGGCAATTTACAAAATGAACAACCTACGTAGATTACATTTTTGTTCATAGCAATATGCGTGATTGCTTACTGTCATCTCAGTATTTACCATGACCCACACAGCATGGACGTTGTTTTCATTTCTGATTTTTTAGAGACTTTTATGCTCATATCTGAACCTCTTAAAAAGTTTTAACTTTAGCATGGGATGGGGTTTCTTCGTAAAATACCAACTGAAGGCAATCGTAACTTTGTTTTTGATTCAGACTAAAACAAAGATAAAAAAACCTTCAATTAAAAATGTTTTCCTCTTTAATTAATTTTAGCCTGGTGCAAAAAAATTTAAATTGCCGCCAATGAGCAAAAAAAATACGAATTTATTCAAAGAACATCAGTGAATTATCTGAGTTTTATTTTATTATCTCGATTTTATTTCTAGATATTTCACTACTACCCCCGTAAAAACATATAAAAAGTTCATTTAATATTGTGTATGATTAGTTATAATTAACGACATGCTAAGTCATCCCAGTGTTTTTTATGTTTATTCGTTCCCCTGCGAATTATAGTTAGCCAGGCAATATACTTTTAATTCAGTCTCATTAAGTACATATTGTATCACATATTCATCAAGATTTTTTCTTCAACATTTTGATGACAGATTATTATAAGTTGTGAATTTAATATATTTTAGCTGAAAATTTATCACGGTTAATTGTGTTATTCATTTAGTTGATTATCGTTATCTATATATATATACATATATATATATATATATATATATATATATATATATATATATATATATATGTATATTTCTACTTCTAATATTATTTATTTTTATGATGGAATGATGTGTTTAAATTTAAAAACAATTATTATAATATAAGTTATTTGGACCACGCAATAAAATACGAAAACGGTACTACAAAATCATAACGTGTTGTGCTAGATTTATTTTGACAGTTGGTGTTACTTACAAATGACAGGGAGACAGTAGAATCTATAAAATTATATTGCCGCTGCTTTAATTTTCATTTAGAGTATCTACGTATTCCTACTTATTATTTAAACAAGAATACCTTCCTTAATGTTATATATAGATAATCATTATATTTTTTATATTTCGTTGAAATTTGCATAACTTATGTTTCGTATTTTTACTTTACGTATTAAGGAGATTAAACTTTTTATTTAAGGATAATAATTATAATGTATCATTAAACAATTCAAATGCGTTGAAATAACATGCGGCGACATGACTCTTAATAATGCTTACATTTGTTGCGTTCTGTGTCACTTTTTGTACTGATTTTAGTATTTTTATTACATTTTGTTATTTTAAGTCTGATGTTGCATCTTTTTTAAAAAAAATATTAAAAAGAACATGTATTATTGATTCGTAAAGATGAAATTACAGTAAACATTTTTGATGTAAATGGAATTTTGTAAGCTAGCCTGAGGCACATACGAAAATTGATCACGTAATTTTTATAAATCGCTCTTTCAATTAATATCGTGCACGATACTTAAAATAAAGATTAACTGAGGGGTTTATTTGCTCTCTGAAATATACATATACGCATATTTGAAAGTTACCCGAAAATATATACCCGTAGCATAACACGTACATGGTAACCCGAGAAGATAGACTATTTTATTTGCTTTATCACTGTCCTTTAAGTTTCTACGTCAAAAGGCTATATATATATATATATATATATATATAAATATATGTGTGTGTGTGTGTGTGTGTGTACTGACTAATGCCAACTGGGTTCTGGGGGGAACAGGTCAAACAATGAAGTTGTCAAATCGTACATAAATAAATATTTGTTATACACTGTCCCAAAATTTTCGTAATTAATGTAATTTATTCCATCTTTAAATATTTAGGGTTCGTGAACTCGGTATCACCCTACTATTACACATACATTGTCTTTTTTACCTTTCACTTTATCTGAGATGACTTTTTAAATATTTGAAACACAGAACATTTCATTTTTTTTAATTGGGCTACCAACTAGCGATTAAATTCTTGTCGTTAATATTTTGTCTTTTTAACCTTTAACACTTAGGAAAGATAAAACATATTTTGTTATCATTTTATCATATGATTATATGGAATTAGAATTTTTAGTTAAACGAAGAAATTGAAATTGAATTCCTTTATTAATGTAGTTGATGTTCCTTACAATAAATTTATTATGGGTACTAGATTAACCAGTATACTACTAGTTAATGCAGGTTGGTTCAAACTGATAGTATATTTCTAATTTTTCCAATTGAAAGAAACGATGAGAAAATAATGTCGATTATAAAAACTTATGAAAATTTGTAAACGTTTTTTTAAGGTAACTTTTAAATAAAATATCATAGTAAGAAGCACAAATATTTGAAAGTTATGTACTTGCCTTATATAAACAATATATTAAATACATTGCAATTCAATTTATTATATCTTTGATTATAATGAAAATGTCGGATCCCAGGGTATGTGTGAATATTTATTACAACCTTTATGTAAAATTTTGATGATTTAGTTTGATATCGTATTATATTTGTCAAAGTTCCGTACATAAATGGTTCGAATATAACCTTAATATTAAAAAGAATACAATAGTATTGAAATTTGATTTTATTGTAAAAATAAGGATGTTGTTTTCCTTTTCAATCTGTTTTATTATAAGATCTATCTTGATAATTTCAACGTAAATACAAGGTACCGTTCAACTATAGGTTCTAAGACATAAGTCACGAAAATGTAGATATTTGTAATCACCATTTTTTGTGGTGCTACTTTAAACAAGTAAAAGTTGTACTCACATTGTTCTGTTTATATTGAAACAAATATATATTTATACTGTCAAAGTATATATGAGTTTAAATAACGTAGGTAAAAAACCATCGTTAGTATCAATTTCACTCGTACTTGGCAGATTTTATTATCAGGTAATAAGAGTTTGTTATTCATAGAAATATTTCACTAACTTACTTGAATTAACCATAGACTCATTTTAAATATTATTTTCACTTCGTGGAGGAACAATATAGTAGTAATTTTATTAAAAGTACTTCTTTTTAAAACACCTTTGTTGCAAATTGAATATTTGCGCGCCGCCGGTCTCAAGGTTCTTCGACCATCAAAGAAACGGTTTGTGTAAATTTTATACTACTAGTGTCCGTTAAGAAGCTGCGCCTGTCTCTTTGATCGGACAAGATATAGCGATTACTGTTTATTTCCAGAAATAAAGTTGGGGTTGAAATATATTATTAACGATGCAGCTTGCAGTTTATTTTCCGTATAATTCCTGCAACATACTTCGTACATAACGAACAATTTTAAACATTACATTAAAAATTAGTTACGCATAAATTAAATTATTTTTTTCTGGTATTTTATTATGTACTGAAAATTCTAAAAAATTACAGAATTATATAAAAGCCGCAATCGATCAGAATATAAAATTTAAAACAAAAGACGTAACGAGAAAAAAATTTACTAATTTCTTATATTTCCATAAAATCGTAACATTATTTTCTAAAATGATTTGTGGAATAGCATCTTTTACCTATGAATGGAAGAAATGACATGGAATGTTTTTGAAATGTCAAAATTCAACCGACTAGCAAGTTAGCAATTTATTTTTTTTACGAAATATCCTCTGTATATTCCTCCATGAAATTACCTTAACTTCGCATTCTCGTATCTCCATCAATCTCCTGTATTTCTGTTTCCTCTATGGACGTTCTATTTAGTGGAATCACTGACAGAAGCATTCGACTCATTCTTTCTTGGTAGTTTCTTCCACGGCCCTTATAACGCTAATTACTGCTTCGAGCTCTTCAGCGCCCAGGAATAGTGTTTCTCGCGATTTATTTTTATCATTGGGAATACAAATCGCGTGTAAAATCAGGAACGTATAGAATCAGGGCAGAAGACCCATCATTTCTACATCCGATCGGGTCAATCGTCTGACTGAGCATGCAGATATATTACAGTGATGAAAGAGGATTCTATAACGCGGACGTTGCTTACGAAAATTTTCCAAAATTACAGGCGAACAATTCTGGTATATCAGTCTGTGATAATTGTCCTTTTATTTTTCAGAACGACCGTTAAATAATAACTCGTACGTCCAAAGTACGAGACGAGCGTGTTTTTTTCTAACACTTAATACTTTCTTTACTTTTGTAGGTTCTTTATTTGTAACTCTTTAAAACGAAATACTAACTGCGCATATAATTTATTAGCTTCGGGTTTCTAATAGTATTTTCAACTTTTGATATTCGTAATACTGTCGGAGGTACCGTTGATTTTTTTTTACATTCCACGACAGCAATTGGTGCGACGGTTTTGTGAGCTTTGGTCAAATTATGGAACATTCACTTAACGGGGATTATCCTGACCCCTAAATATTTTCTTTATTTTTATATTTATTTAAAAATTGTAATATACTTGACTCATATCAATGGCTAACTCAGACAGAATCTTATGAATGGTTACCTCATGTGCGTTTTTATTATGTAACACGTAACCTTGATATTATCGTCAGTTGTCGCTGTTGAGGTACATCCGTCCTACAAATTATTGCTTAGGCTACTACGACCACACTTGAACTCGTTAAGTTAGTTGTAAAATGTAACGCGGGATGAGTCTATATTATAAAACACGTTACCGTAGACAGTAACTTATTGTTGACTGAAACTACAATGAGTCATATAAAATAATCGACGAAAATTTTCTTGTGCTAATATCATATTGATGTGATAAAAAAAATTTCAAATTATATATCAAGTGAAGATAAACACGGATCTGACACGTTGTAATATACAATATCTTCAATTTGTAGAATATAATTAAAACCAAATATCTCAATGGATAACCTAATACTTTGATTTTCGTGATTGGAATTTATTTTTTATTGGTGTTTTTACGAATACGAATGGCAAATTTTAAACACTTTTAGTGCCACACTCGCGTCAATTTTGAAATTTAAAAGGAAATGCTCTCAATTTTTAGCGCGTAAATTGTTCGTTAATTTCAATCTATTCATTTATAATGGAAGTATGTGCTCTTAATAAACACACAAGCCTTTCTTTTCATCTATTTTCAAATATTTATATGTTTGTATCTTCTCAAAAACTCATCCCGCGCTACGTTGTCTTGTTTTAAAATTAGTTTATTCCATTAGAAGAGCGAACTAATTTTGATAAAATAAAAACCGAAAATAACGCAAGTCCACCACTGTGTTGTTTAAAAAAATTCTATCTGAATTGAGTTCGTAGCTATTACGTGATATTTGACAAACCCACACACAGAACAAAGTAAAAACAGAAAATTGACAAAAATTCCAAAAAGCATATTTAGTTTTCTATTATTTTTATTACGGGCCATTAGGTAATTTTTTTCTTAAATACCTTTATGGGATGAGGCCAATTATATATATATATATATATATATATATATATATATATATATACATATATATATGTATATATATACAGTTTTATGATCCTTACTAAGTTAAGGCAAAATTGAGTTATCTTTCACGTCGGATCGGATACCGAATTGACTCAATTTTTTATATAAAGGTAGATAAAAAATCGAGTCAATTCGGTATCCGATCCAACGTGAAAGGTAACTCAGACCAGACCAGGAAAGTGTAACTATCATTATATTTTTTCCGTCCAATCTTAATTTTTGTAATAATTCTTCTTCGAAACTGAATACGTACACAAACGAAATAAGGTAGCAACGTCAGAACGGCGCAACAGGTCAACTTAAAAGTTGACGAAACCAAGTAGGTTTATAAAAAATACGCACAACATTTAAAAATTTTATGTGTTTGAGACGCATAGGGGTTGCTTTTTAAAACACCTACATATCCCGTATCACTATAATCTGTCATATTTTACGACTAGTCACGCCCGTCTAGTTTTGTTATTTTGCTCATGAAATGTAAATTATTGAATGAAAATATTAAATTCGCACTTTGCCTAATAAAGCAGATAGACGAATTCGATACATTAAAGCTGAATATTCCGTCAAATCAAACCTCAAGTTATTAAAAATAAACACCTTCTAAACTGAATTAAAAGTTTATAGGATGCCTGTTCGAACAAATACGTAAACAGATAAACAAAGAAAAATTTCAGACATAGACAGAGACAATTTCTTATGTCCGATTCCTTTCGTTAAGTATTTTTTGGGACTAATATTACAAATGTCAAAGTTTATTTTTTGCCCTTCTTTCACGTAATAACGGAGCATGGGATCGACGTGAGTTTTTGCACAGAGATTGCTGGCGGGCCGAGAAATGTCATAGGCTACTTTTTATTCCGGGAAATCTCATTCCTTCGGGAATGTTGTTTCTTGAACGGAAAAAGTACACAGAGAGAATAATAAAGCAGCGGAGCAACAGATAGTCGTGATTTGTTGAAACGCTACGTACGCAATATGTATGAATCTAATATGCAACCCTAATTTAGGAAGAATTTCTTTTTCATTGTCAATATTATAGTCATAAAAATAAAGAGTTAGTATTTTAATTTACTTTAACCATTCTAGATAGCGCTGCATATTTAAATTTGTGTTTGTTCCACGTGAGTGAAGTCATAGTTAAAAGCAATTATGTAAAAATTACATGGATTCTTATTTTAGACGTTTAGTATTCCAACTTTTAATAAATTAGTATTAGATTTTCTGGAATATTATCATGGTTTGAAATTCAATTATATATACTTCGTTTGTATATACTGGAAATTCAAATCAAAACTAAGAAAAAAATTTACAAAATAATTCAAGTACTTCTTAAGAGTTTATTAACTAAAATAATTTTCTGTAAAAGATAGTAAAGAATATGTAACTTACAATATTTCCAATTGTACATTTTTTCTGACCATGCATAAACTTTAAGTGAAATATACAACATAACGGGATATCTAAAATAAATATGAATTAGTTAACAGTTTCTTAATATCAATTTAATTCAATAATTTAAACAACCATATTTTTATATGAGTATAAATATATATATATATATATATTTACTTTACTAAAATTATTAAATATGAAGCTTTAAGTAATAGGCATCGTAAAATAAAATTATATCAATTACGATACATTTTTTGCCTTCACTTGTGAACAATTAATCTAAATAAACTGATATCAACAATGTAGGGGTAATTGCGAATAATTCCAAAATGAAGATGAATATGATGAATGAAAATCAAGAGAGTACCGAACGACCATTTAGAGTTCTTTTTAGTGCAGAATTACTAGTGAAAGAGGAATGTCGCTTCCCCGCCGCCCACAAAATGTGTGAGAAATTGAAAGTATATTTTTTTAATATGTATTTTCCATTTCTCTTTAATTTCGGCGTTAATCAAAATTGTATAAATATCAAATGAAGGAAAAGGAAATGAACGTTTTACTTCTTTCGTATTTCGAACTAAAGTACCATTTTTTAGAATAAGTCCACTAAACGTTACTGAAAACCGATTTTTGTGGAAAAAACGTACGAAATTAAAAAAATATGTAGTCTATAAATATTGATTGAAGTCTAATATCTTTTTATCGTATCAAAATAACGGTGCTACATATTCCTAAAGTTGAAAAGAAATAAAATTTTCCAGGGAGGTTTGTTAACAAAAATGTAAATACATCCTTAACTAGTTGCGCTCAAAATAAATTTGTCTCTTTAAACTACACTGCTTGCACAGATAAATAAAGTATTTCGTTTTATTATTCTCATCTGCGAACTCAAAATTGACCGAGATAAGAAAATGAGAAATTATCCTTTTCTTTAAATTCAGTGTAAATCAGACGTCTGATTCTAATTTGTTTGTTTGTCGGACAAAGGAAAGATGCATACTTAAATTATATCGAATAATATGTATATAGATTATTTTTTTGTATTAATAAATATGGTTAACTTTTAACAAATTGTTTGGTATGTCATTTTTTACATAAATCATTTGACGTGGATAAAACCTGGTAATCCTTATGTATTTCAATCATTTCTCTGCATTTATTGTCATGTTAATCGGCGAATCTTCATCCAAATTGCAGAATATTAATTTAAAGAGTAAGTTATTAGGGTCTCAACATATTTTTTCTGCTTTTTGGTTTTTATTTGCCGCAAGAAGAAGGAAGAATAAAAAACATATGGATTTTAATTTTTTTTCTAAAATGGTTTACGAACGGAAAACCTCTGGCGAGAGACAAGACGATCTACTTTGAGATTCTCTCTTTGAGACAAAATAGTTTAAAACACACTTGGAAAAATAAAAGTGTTAATAGAATTTTATTCAACGATTCCTTCCATAATTTCAGTTAAAGGCTTTAGCAAGCAAAGGCTATTTTTGGATTATTTATAATATGACTATATTAAATGTTTTAAAGACGCGTAGAAGTTCCGGATATCCTGAACATTGGTCGCTGTGTATATAGAAATCTAACAACAATAAATACAATATCGAAATATCAAAACCTAATGAATTTATTAGAGAACTTTAGCGGCTTTCCTTTAGTTCGTATTTTTAAGGAGAAGAGGAGGCAAAAATAAGCGATAAATATGTTAGGCATTATTTATGTCAAGTCTTATAAATTATTACAAAATATGGAAGTAATAATGAGAAGTGTAGTATTAAAAGTATTAATATCGAAAGGTTGATGTAATATAGTTCATGGAAGTATGAAAGTTAGAGCATTTAAATACGTGAAAATCATCCTGTAATTTGTTATTTGTAATAAAAAATACGTCTGCTCATTGAATATTTTACTAGTACCACGATTGCTAACTTTTCCACTTGCTGATTTTTTTAAATATGTTAATAATTAATTAAATAAAATGATTGTTAATACTTTTAGAAAAAATAAGTGTACCTTATGATATAAATTGTTACAACGCCATAAAATATTTTCATATTTTCTCTGCAATTTGGACAATATAGAAACTTTTATGTTTGTTGAATGAATTCTGTTGATCATATTGATTTTAATAAGATATGATAATATTCAACCTGTAAAATTATCGAAGAATCGAAAAATGTATCCCTGAGAATATTAATAAAATCGGTTCAAAGTTTAATGTCCATATGTATGTGTGGAAAGTAATTAATTTAATATCTAATTTACTCGTCAATATTATTAAGCAAGTAAAATAAAATGGAAGAATTAATGGGCTAAGCTGTTGAAGAAAAATCGCGAATGACAATAAAACTCCACAATTACACTTTCAAATATGATTCAGTAGAAAAGAATCACAAAAAGTATAGAATTGAGTATAGCATTAAGACAAGTAAGAATGCAAAAAATCAAAGAATGTAACATATAGACAATTTGTTTTCGAGATATAAATATGATAAACATAAAATAAAACTAAACCCAACGCCATTCATTTATCGAGGTTTTTACTGAGCAAGTTTGTTAATTACGTAATGTGATAATTTTTTTATTAAATGCCTAAAAACAGTAACCGTACAAAAAAAACTTATAAATTTAACCTCTAGGAAGGTTTATGTGATACAAGTTATTCGCGTGGGAAACGAACACTGAGATTCACCGTTGTTACGAAATTATCCTCAGAGAAAATATATTATTAGGCATCATATCGATCGATTCAAACATTTGCAGCAAAATGTTGTTATAGTACCTATGAATGCGTTGCACGTGCACGAAATTTTATGCGAACTATTAATGTAATACAAAATAAGGAACAAAATTTATTATCAAACATAAACATGTATGGCACCGTCGATGTAAATGTCTGGACCGCAGCACCGCCCTCCGTGTGGCGAGTGCTGAGTCCGTAAAATTAATTTTTTACGCTTAATAGGCGCGCTAACATATACACATTAAGCGAGGCTCAAATTAAAAAAAAAGGTAAACGCTACCTTGAGTTAATAAAAATGTATATTCAATTACACGATCCATAATCCGTTTCGTACACCCATACTTTGTTAAATTATAATAATTTTATGGACTTCTCCCCGAGGGGTATTTTGAAATCTGTCCTTGGTAAGCTTTTTATATGTTAATGCAAAAGTAAATATATTAATTACTGAGTAACTTGTGTTTGAATGTTTCATATTTTTTGTCCTTTTTTCACGTTGCAATGAAGTAACAGATTGACGTGATTTTCTACACGTAATTAGTAATTCTGCTTAATATGAAAATCCCAAATAACACTAAAAATTAAAAAATATATTTGTTTTTTCTACTTTCATGTCACAACGTAACAACAGTAGATCTGTTGCTAACTTTCAGCATAGAGATGATTGGCGGGCTGGGAAATAAAATAACCTATTTTCTAATTCGGGAAATCTCATTTCAATTAGAAAAAAAATTCTAACGAATATAAAAAATTCAAAGGTGTGTTTGTTTGTTCTTCTTTCACATCAATGTAATGTTTTGTGCATAGACAGTCGAAGGGCCAGGAAATGGTATAGATTACTTTTTAAACCGAAAAATCTCATCGTAGCTAATATAAAAATTCCAACTTACTTTAAAAATTCTGAAGTAAGCTGCCTTTTTTCACATTACAACGAAAAAAAGACGGATCAATCTGATTTTCTACACAGAGATAGATTGACGGGCCAGGAAATTATATAGACTACTTTCTAACCCGGGAAATTTCATCCCATTGAGATGGAGTTACAATCATCATACTTTTAAATTATTTTTAAATTACGTTTGCAAATGTTATTTTCTTTATTGACGATATTACCAAATAAAACAATATAATAATGAATGTTTCTTTGCACGTAAAGTAATACTGATATTTTTTTATCTACAAATTACCATGTATGAATGTGTAACAAAAACTTTTGTGAGATGTAAATATTTTTCAGTAGTTTACCACTTTAATAATGCAACACACTACGTTCTGTTAGCAATTAAACAGTATTATACAAAGGTCAGAAGATAAAAAATATCATTGTACAGACATACCGGCTACACTAATCCTCAACAATCCTATGACGCGCTGCCGCTTCTCTAAAATCCAATTAACCTCAGTAGATAAAAGAAACAGTCTACAATCATATGACGATCATGGTACAAGTTATTTTATAAAACAAAAAAAAATTATCAATTCATTCATTCTTATCCGTGAATTTATCAAAAATTTCATTTTGCGTGTGGGCGCGGTTTTACCCGCGCGGAATATAAATTGTATTTGACAGGATCAAGGGTAACCGGATAATAAAGGCCAACCCCTACTTATACCTAAAAGGCTCCTTTTAACTTGATGGCTTCCCTCTGGCCAAGTGAAATTGAGCTTGTGGGCATGGGTTTTTTTTCTTGTTTTCAACTCGATTGTTATAACGCTATATGTCAAAGTTTTTATTGATTAACCTCCTCGTTTTTAGTGGCTATACGGAGATAAGGTTTTCTTTCTTTTCTGAGTGAATGAAAGCTATCCATGATAGTTTGGGATAATTTGAACAGAATATATTTTAATAATATTTTGGAGTCTACATAATAAAACAATAAAATATCATAAAATCAATACAAGGTGTAAAACACGAAGCATGTTTTTGAGGTGTAATATTAAGTAATGAGTACAAAAAAGCAAATTGCTTTCCTTGTCTTGTCAAATTGTATCATAATAATTTCTTTTGTAATTTTGAAAAATGTGGTTCTTGAAAATGCAAAATTATACAAATGTTTATATACAAATTTCGATGTATAAATGCATTGACTTAATTAAAAATATAAGTACATTCCGCAATTTTAAACATAACATATAACATTCCCATTGTTCTCAAAATAACTTAAATTTTCAGTTATTTTTCAATGGCTTTAATTTTGTAGAGATTTATTATCACTTAATTTTTATTCATAACTAAATGAAACTACGTTATGCGGTATTTATATCTATTTTAAATAAATTAAACTTTAAATGAAGTAGTTATATACATCATGTATTCACGTATTGTGAATGAAAATTAAGTTATTCTTCAACCAAAAGCAATAACCTAAAAAAATATTATCTGAATCATTCTGTTAATTATAACTGGAAAAATATTATTGCTTAAATTAGTATAATAATTTAGTACTAATAATAATAGGCAATCATACTGTACACATTTTCAGGAGACTGTTTCCTAATTATAGTAATAAAAGAATTATTTTGAAAATATTTGCAGAGAATCTAATTTTATCCATTGAAATAATCAGCTTTACAGCGCCGAATCTAAGTTTGTTGGTTTACTTGTATGAATATGCTAATTTGATACAAAATAAGAAAATAAAATGCTTTTGTACGGTTTACCCGAATCACGTAACCCAATGATTGTTACATTCGAAAAGTCTACTGTAAAAACTTATTTTTACTGCCTCTGACTCAGTCAAAGTAAATATTTCACCAGATGGCAGAATGAGCGAAAGCATCAAAATAGTTTTTGCAAAAAGTCCACAATTTATAAGTTGAATAAGAAAATGGCGTAAAGACCAATTTCTAGAGAGACCTCTTTGTGACATAATTAGGTCATTTAAGAACAGATTTCAAGTAAAAGACCATGCAAGAAATGGAAAAACTTCCGGCTATGATGTTGCATTTATAGTTTCATTGAATGAGTGATACTTTGTATGGTAAATTCCAGCGTTTCCATGTTTGCGACCAAACTCACCAATCTACTGCAAAAGGAAAGGGCTAGCCATCCTAACTCAAAAGTTGAAACAGTGTCACTTATCAAGAGAAAGAGGCAAACGACAAAACTTTTGCTGGTAAGTGATTCTGGTCTATGTTTTAATAAAAAATCAGTATTTAATGCAATTTTCGTGGTGTAATAAAATTTCCGGATTGCGTAATAAAAATTCAGTTTATAGAAAAAACTATTTAGTTAACTCTTTTCCCATTTTATTGTGGGCAATTTAGAGATATGTTGAAATAAGTTCAATAAGCTGGATTGATTTTCAGATTAGATGTAAGAGATTGCTTTCCTGGCACTCTCTTACATCCAATCTGAACATCAATCCAGCTTCGCTCGAATGGTCAGGAATCGAACCCACGTCTGCTCGTTGGGCCATGCCATCAAAGACCGTATACCTTGTAATCAACCCAATACACCACAGCGAGTAAAATTCAGTATTACGTACAATTTGTATATTATATAAAAAAAATTCTGTATTATAATGAAATTTCCTTGTAATTGTACTCTTTAGTTGGTTAATTGCGATACAACATACTATAACAGACTATATTTCACTACAGATCCATCATCAAATTTTTTTTGCTCCTCTTGGGTGATGTGCAAATAAACAATGATGCTAACATACAAAAAGACATATATTGAAAAAAAATATTTTGAAATTTTATTATCCTTGTTATGCCCCTTGAATATTTTTTTCGTAAACGCCTTCAATGTACGGATATACCGATTCTACAGTTTTAATACCTGTATACCTTCCAAACATCTACTCTCCCACATCACAACACTTTTCACTTCTAACCACGCTTATTTTATCAGTAGGTGGAACATTTCATTACGCAATTTTATTACGTCGTATATTAATATACTATGTACTCTACACACATTTATAATTACTTCGCATAGGGTAACTAGATATTTCTTAGTTCTTGAATTAATAATTTGCTTATCTTCTGATAGAAGAAAATAATCGTGATAAAATAAATATTAAAACTACTTTTAATTCATATCTATATTTTTCTACCTAACCCATCCAAATTGATTAAGTAGCCCTAGGGGATGTTTGCACAAACAAAAAGAGAAAAGGGCAAACAGACAATATACGACAGCAATATTTTTGTGGTCTATTAGTTTTGTAGTGAGCAATTCTAGAGTTTTGTAATATGTATAGACAACAAAGTAAGAAATAACCAAATTTGTGCAACCTGCTAATAAACCTACCAAAGTCATTCAAGTATAAATATTGGCATGAGATTTTTATTTTAAACAAACCGTAAATTTATATCGAATACGTGCATTGTCGAAAAGTTTGTTGAGACGATAGACAATGACGTCTGCCCTCAGGTCAAAAATTTCATCACATGTTTTAAATTACACGGGCGCATTCTGTTAACGTGCATATATATGATATACATTCATATAATTACTACAGATTGAAACGCCAGGTACATCGTTATTTTATTAATTCAACTTAAATCTTTTTTTTAAAACATGAAATTGGCATTTCTTCTGATTGATTGCACGGATATGTATGAAATAATGAAATATTACCGCAAGTTAACCCCTATAACTCCATCTGAGTCAATGGTTTTTATGTTATGCTTGCATAAAAATAGAAAAATCGATAAAGTTCCAAAAACTATATTTTTGTGTCCTATTATTTTTTCATGTAACCCTTAATAGTCAATAAAATATACCGACCAATTATATGCTATAGTCATGTTGACTAAATACTCTCAATGTTTCACGTCAATAAGCAGGAATTATTCAATAAAAAGTATCATATATATTCGATATAGATGAATAAGGTTTAGTCAACAATATGTACTGACCGACACGTACTAGCTGAATGAACAATAGTCATGTAATATGTACATCCAAAGTTGATGAGCAAAATATTTACTTGTAGCGTCAGTCTTTCGGTCACCAGAATATTCGCTATCCACAAAGTTGTAGAAAACAATTGCGACACCGGTTCGTTTATTCAGTCGGCCTAGTCAATCAGTCAGCTCAATTATGTAGTCGGTTTATTTATTTAGTCGGTTCTGTAATTCAGCCCATTTAGCTATTGAATGGGCTCAATTATTAAGTCGACCCAGTTATTAAGTCTGTTCATTTATTAAATCGACTTAATTTTTTGATCGACTCAGCCATTAAACCGGTTCAGATAGACATTCAGCTCAAGCAAACAGTCGGCTCGGGTATTAAAATCAGTTAGTAAAGCCTGGCTGGCTTTCTCAACAGGGTACTATCATTGCCTGGCCAAATTAGCGAAAAAATTAGCGGATATAGGGTAGCTGCTTACTGCCATCAAAGAAAGTAATATGATAATCAGCGTGAAATTAGTAATACTAACAAGTGATATTGGTGAACGTAATTGAAAACTGTATCCTAATATATCGAAACCAAAGTGAGATAAATTTTATTGGAAATGATGAATTTCGTAAACGACGTGAATAAAACAGGCATAGAATACTATTACGCAAAAGGAAAATAGTTTTTAAATTTTTAAATTTCATCGAATAACCATACCTATGGGAGTTCCCATTAGAACTAGTGCCCTATTATTTTAACAATGACGTCTCTAACTGGTCAGTGTTGTGCATTATGTAAATATGTTTAATTGAAGCCACCAGAATCAGAGTAACTCAAGTGAAACTTTGTTAATAAAGCTCTATATTTTTAAAACTGGATGGCTCAAAATTAGTTTTTACACAATATCGCAGGTGACACTTTTGGCAAAATTTTGGCGTCATTGTGCCATAACATGATAGACAGTAGATAATAGTGGCAAATCACTTGGTTTTCTTGCCATTATAGTTTTTTAGTCCGTGACTTACGTTATCAGGATCCCTTTGGCGTTGGTATTCGTGGTGAAAGATCAATCGCGATTGTAAACATCAAGTTATTACTCCCGTAAAAAGTTGCTCAAAACAATTTCTAGACGCAACAAAACTTTGCTTGGGACATTAATATAAAGTAATCAGGGAACGAAATGAGTGAGTATGGATAGAAAGGTGCTGAAGGTATTGATATTATTAAATAACTTATAGGTAAGATTTTAAGATATTAGTTACCCATTATCTTTTTCAAAACTTTGTACAAAATGTTTATTGTTTCAAATATTTTAGCCTATACTGAGCTAGAAACGAAAAGAACAAGCAAGGAACAGTCTATTGATAAAATTGAGCAGAAATTACGGGTATATTTTTGTAATTATCATTATTATTGGAACAATTTTTCATGGTAAAATTTATTACAAGGGTTATTATATTTTTTTGATATTCGTGGGTTAAACCCAGCGGAACCCTATGAAGTTAACTCTTCGATATAGTTAACTGTTTCGAGTATATTCTAGGAAGTCGTAGTAGATGTATGTCGCCAGATTTGAAACACATTTTTGAAGGTTCGTTTAATGAAGCATATCGGTCCTCTATGTCAACTGAGAAGAAAACGAGGAAACGTAAACGTAAAGAAAGTATGTGGAAAAAAATGTGTGGGAAACTAAACGGGCCAAAGGTGAAGACTGTAGTAATATTAACTGTGTTCTCATTTCAGCTAATAAAATTAACACATCATACCAATGTTCTGGAAAATGCTATGAAAATATTTACTCTGAAAAGCGAATACACTTATTTTTCTACTATTATGCATTATGAAATTTTTACTCACAAATATCATATTTATATTCACTCGTTACTCTTATGATTAAAGTAGAGTTTCTGTTACACAAATAATACCGAGTGGAGAAAACCAAAAAAATTCAATAGATTATATCATACACCTGTTAATGATAAACAAATTTGTGTATGTAAATCATTTTTAAAGATATCTTCCAAGTAAGAGATGGTCGAGTTATTCGGGTTTTAAGGAATAAATCAGCCACACTTTCCGTTGACAAAATGGCAGACACAATGGAAAATAATTGAAGTTAAGGATTTTAGTAACACTTTTCCTAAGTATGATTCACATTACATAAGGCATAAATGTGATACTAGACCGTACAGGCTTCCTCATTTGGATTTGAAAATAATGTATTTTAAATATAAAAAGAAAGTTCGAGAAACAGTTTTAAAATATCTATGTAAAGAAAAAAAAATATGTAAATTTTAGCCTCTCATATCATGCCCCTTTAACGGTTTCGTGTAAAGGTTTTGATATTTTATTTGATTTGAATCGGGTTTTTTCGCGGTAATTATCTATTTAATGAGTAAACCTAGATATTATAAACTAAGTACTCACTATGTCCCGACGTTTCAGACTGGTTGCACAGCCTGTGGTCACGGGAAGTCTTCCTGTAGATAATTACCGCGAAAAAACCCGATTCAAATCAAATAAAATATGTGTTCGAATCGCGAAAGTTTAAAAAAGTCTAAGGTTTTGATAGTTTTTAAATAAAAATAAACGCTTGTGAAAACAATAAGCGGTCATGAAAACATGAACTTACAATAGCAAAAGAACTTCACTTGAGAAAAGCAGAATCTGCAAAGGAAAATAATGGTATCCACCTTAAATGCCAAGGAGAATAATAATGTTACTACCATAATCTTTGATTTGATAAATACTCTTCCAACTTGTGGACATACTCTTTTGGAATTTATAATGCTGGTAATGATGATGTATTTACGTACGTATGGAATAAATCTGCCACATTAGGAGAACCTCAAGAAATATGTTCATGTCTAATAAAGTAGTCTGACAAATTTGAAGGTCAAAATAATAATATTAAAATTGCTGCTCTATATAAATGCACATTATTTCAAGTCCAGTTTATACAGTGGAATAAATTGACTACAGGTATACAGTTTGTGGGTATTCCCATTCATCACGTGAAAGCGCCTTTGGTTTTATAAAAAAACATAAAAAAATGATTCCTGATATTTATGTTATAGAGCACTGCAATGATGTGATATTAGCAGGAAGAAAAAGGGATCTTTTCTAGCTGTTGACGATACATCGGGGAAATATCTTATCCGCAAACGCACTTCAATGTAACATAAAAAAAACATGAAGTTCAGTGTTAGTCGAAGTATAATTTGAATGACTTGAGATACAACGGATGCTTTATAATAAGATACTTCCATTTTCACAAATGCTCCAATAATCAAGACGTCCTTTTTAAGGAAGTAAATTTCAGCAAGAAACTTTCTCATGACATTTCTAATTCTGAGCTTGAGATGTTATGTCCACATAGAAGAAAAATTGGTTTCGAAGAATGGAAGGACCTTTTATACCTCTTGGAACATGTGCCATACAATCACTCTTTTTATCATCAACTTTCAGTCTCCGCCGTTGAAAGAAATGACCTAGTAGGTGAAATGATTTACTCCTTATATAAATATTAGATAGGCTGAGATATTTTTACGTAAGTCATAAATTTTAACTAGATATATAACATGTTTTTCCATAAATTTTTAAAATTCGTGTAAATTTTATTTATTTTAGTAAATCCATTGTTGGCTTCCACATTCATTTATAAAGACATATTTTAAAGGCTTAATGAAATAAAAATATGCAAATAAAAACGGGAAATAACTAAAATACAATATTATGTTATGTGCCAATAAAATTTTCGCATTTTTTTTCTTTTGTTATGTAAATTAAAAGTTGCTTTTGACAGAAATTACTTTTGTAACGTGTACATAATATTTTCCTAAAAACTATTTTGGCTTATTCTCATATAATTGATATCAGCATTTTGTTTGCTCTGTTTCTGGTAGCCTCAATTATACATTAATATTTTAAACCATATATTATTTAATTCCGAAAATCAACGTAAATTGTTTGTATTCCTCCATATTTGCTTTTTTTTATTAAAATATAATATTTTTATTTAAAATATAATAGTTTACTTAATTATGGGGTTTGAATATTCTGTCGGTTATCTCTAACGTTGTTATTTGACACAACCATGTCAACGTCGCATTCGATCTGTAATCTTTTATAATTGAATACGACTTTTGTACCGTATCTGTCTGTAGTTTTATCTTTATAATTTGATAAAACTATATTCCATATTTACTTTGAAATTTGATCATCTCTATATAACTGTATTCCGTTTGTACTTTCTAGCTTCGTAATTTGATGCAAACGTTAAATAAATTGTAATTGTTCTATTCAAGTTTATGTACAATTGCTTTCTCATAATATATCTGACAAATATTTATCTCTCAGGAAGGTTTTAATTTAATGGGAGTGTTGAAATACTTCATAGTTATAATATATAAATGTCACCCCTTTCTATGCCCTGTTTATTTTCTACGACAGAGGGTATATAATTTGTGACTCAAACACTATATATACTCCCTTTTCCTATTGGATTATACCAGGTGACAATTTTTTAACTGCCTTGTTGTCCGATATCTCCATTATTACATAGGTCAAGAATCATCTACGTGTCTTTCACGAAATATTAAAAGTTCAACAATTTCATACAGAATATTACAAAGAAGTAATTTCGCGCAGAAGCCTTTATTTTACCTTGAACTCATGTAAATAACTAATAAATTGATAAGATTTATTTTTAATAGGTTTTCAATATAACTTTTTTGGGGAAATTGCAGCCCCTTATAAGAAATTAGTTACCGTGATATACCACGATAAAGTGTAAAAATGAAAACACTATGGAGTTGTTTTTTTATAAACTCATTTATCATCACGGAGTATTATGATTGGCCATGAAAAATTTAATTTAAAATTGGAGCGCAAGACTTCATTATTTCTTATGACAAACTGGACTACGAGGTAATAGATGTAATGCACCGATACCCAAATACTAATTTATTGGCCAAAAGTATCTAAATTGAAATAATATTCTCTCTGATATTTTGTTGTGGTATAATAAAACCGAAAGATTTTAGATACAAATTTCTGTTTAGCAATTTTGAGGAATTTTAGAGCGTTTACTTATTACGAATGGCGTGGTATTGTAGAAATAAAATTTTGTTTTCGATGGTACATATTTTATTTATCAATTTTATACATACTGAAATAACTTGTGTGAATTAAAACAATGGCAAAATCTTCATGCCGCAAATTTCATTATGCAATTTGCAAAATCACCGATTTACAAAAAAACCACTGCAATTTATATTCAATAAAAGAATGAATACCAAAGGAAAAGCAAAAAAAGGAAATTATTTTTTTTCATTATATCACTCGTTTTGTTTTAATAATTTATATTTAATATAAAAATTATTTAGGTACAAATTTTTGGTAAAATCGTTTATATTTTTAATTGCTAATAAAGCGACAAAGGTAAAGTTATGTAGATAATTATTGTCATTTACGTTATATTTATAATAATAAATTATTTAAAAAAGCTTGCAGTAATATCAGTAATATACGTTGGCGCAAGTTGATACGGATATTTTGGAAACTTTTGTTAAAGAATTAGAAACAAAAAGTTTATATCGCTTTATTGAATTGTCAACTTTATAATACCTTTCACCTTAAAACTGAAAGACTAATAAACTGAAAAAAAATACACCCACAAAAATACATTATTTTGCTATATATATAAGTAAAGAGTAGCGTGCGTGCAGATGGGCGGCCGTGCGTGTGTGTCTGCGTGAATATATATATATATATATATATATATATATATCTATATATATATGTATATATATATATATATAAATATATATATGTTTATATACATATATTTTTTTTATATTTCTATATATACAGTTGACATACGAGGTAAGATGCGAGTGTATGTGCCATGGAGGAACAGATCAGTGCGACATGTTACATGAGTGATTTATTAATGATCTGTATTTAATTTCATTTAACTTTAAACTTTACCGTAAACTGTTCATTTAAATTTAGCCAGATATGATATTAATTAACAATATAAGTTCATCATTCCGAGGTCTCCCATTTTTTCCACAATCTATCCAAAACCGTTGAATGGAGATCAAATCACTCATCTGAGAAGATATTACAAAATGATGAATACTCGACTACATCGCAAATAAGTTTGTGTTTTTATTTTTTCGAGTATCTGCCTGCTCGGCCCGTTCAAGTGCTTTTAGTAAATAAAAATAAATTCGATGTTAAATTATATTATTTTCTTTATTCGTAACAATAGCGTGATTGCAAATTGATTCTTTATTTATGAGTAAATGTATCTACATATATATATATATATATATATATATATATATATATATATACATTAACGTATAAAAGCCATGGTGGGTGTTCAAAACAACTTTCGTTGTGATCCGCATAGAATTATAATACTTTAACAAAGTATGGGCGAGCGAAACGGATTTCCTATTGTATAATTTAATATATATATATATATATATATATATATATATATATATATATATATATATATATATATATATTTATTTATTAGTTCATAATAGCGTTTACTTAATATGCTAATGCGGTCCTCATTTAATGCATGCGTTTGAAACGTCGCTATTAAAAGTACCATTTTAACTTTACGCAAAAAGCACTAGCCACTCGAAGATTGGTGCCTGAGACCCCCGAGATTTACGTCGACGTTGCTATAAATATTTATCTTAGATGATAAATTTCGCTTCTGCCTCCTGAGCTTTGCTCGTTTATACATTCGCATGAACGCTTTGAGGGAGGCTTGACAGGATAAAATATTATGCGCGTGCAACGTACTGATAAGTAATGTGGCTCCGTTTTGCTGCAATTTTTTTATCGATCGACATGATGCATAATATTACGTTATCCTTGAGGATAGAGCAATGCAACAACGATGGGTCTTAGTTTTTTTCCCACTTGAATTTCTTGAGTACATAAATTGTCATAGTAGTTAAATGGATAAAATTTTGGTGTTTGCGTTTATTATTTTTTGGCAATTATTTATAATTTCGTCTTAGCCATTGTCTCTTAATTCAACTGGAATTATTCCTAATTATGTCATTAATGAACTTGCTCAATAAATATGTCAATCAAATATGGATGTGGGGTTTTTTAAATTTTATATTAATCTTGTGTTTCGAAAGCAAGCATCTATTTTTACGTCACATTCTTCGATTATCCGTTTTCTTACGTCTTTTAATTCCGTAGTGGGTTATATATTTTTATCTTTTTTTTCCTGCTAGGTTTTCATTTGTAGCACTATAGTTGTAGAGTTTTAGTATCGCTTGCGTTTTAGTATCGTTTTTTTCAATATCCCGTCTCATTAGTAGTATCTTTTCTTGCTTAGAAATGTTCTTAGAAATATTAACTTAGTCAAATGTTTTCATTTGGTGTTTATTAGACGTTTAAGTTTGTGTGGTAGTTTAAATTAGACTTTAAATAAAAAAGTAAATAAATATTTTTTATTAAAATACATGGATGTTAAACTCAGAAATTTTCGAATCGATTATAATAAAAATTCTCCCAGATGTATTTATGGGTGCTTCGAAAATTTGATAGGTTATATATTATCAAAGTTCATTACTTGTAAAATAATAGGATGAATAGAGTGTACTCAATAAACAAAGAAGTTGGTATATTGTCCAAATCGCAGAGAATAATTTTAGAATCTATTTACCAATTACATCATAAATACCAATTTACATCATAAACTCTCCATATTTTTCATAAACGTAATAACATTTTTTTTTAAATTATTTATAGATTTACAAAAATAAGCAAGTGAAATAATTTACTAACGTAGTGCTTTCATAATGATTTTGAACAAAAGAAGATTTCTGAATATTTACCTACTACTAACACACATACCCATATGAACTGTATTATATTAACCGTACGGTATAAGTACTTTTACACATCTCCATATTTTGCAATACTTTTTATTACACAAAATACAATAATATATTTATTGCGGCTGGTTTTTAACCGCTCCAATCAAAGGTAAACGTTTTGGGAAAACCGACGGGTATTTCCAATAAATGACGACATTCTGATATTATACCTGTTGTACTTAAACGTCTGATGTACAGCGGAGACAATATTGAGAATATTTGTAACTACCAAGTTACAAATCTCGTTTTTAATTCTATTCAATTATTCACTAAGTATCAATAAAATTTACCATTATATTGTTAATATTTAAATTAATGGTATTTATCATGCACAAAGGATATCTTTTATGCAATAACATTTTATAAAGACAGCAGATATACATATTTATTACTTAGCTGTGTGTTTTCTCGATAATCTAATTTCAAAGCATTCTCATTTAATGTCAATCTTAAACTTTAATTTGCTTCCTGAATATCTTTTTCTTTTCCAACAATGTAAGCACAGGCATTTTGAACAATAAAAACTTAACCAATATCGTCATGCAATTTTACCGAATCTTACAATAATATGACATAATGACATTTCTGTTTCCATACAGCGTCTTTATTATACTTCGCGTATCTGATAAAATGTATAAGAATCTCGTATCTATTTCATCTGGTTCGCAAGTAATGGTAGTTCTGAAATAAGGAAAGTATTGCCTAAATGAATTCGTTTGACCTATTCCGGTATAGTTGGTCCTCGCTTCTTATTATGATCTTGTTAACGGTAATACGGTAAATATCCGATAAGAGTAGAAGAAATTTAAGACTTTGAGGGAAAAATAAAGAGATCCCGTGTGTTTTTTTGTCTTTATGTTTGAGTAAATTTATTTAGGTGAGACTGATGGTATGTTGCGAAGTGGATTCAGGTATTTTTATATTTTATGAAAATGGTTGAATTTTTAAATGATTGAATGGTTGAATCTTTTCTGTGAATGGTTGAATTTTTAAAATGTAAAGTTAAAATAAACCTAATCTCTCCTGGAAAAATTTTAATTATTGTTGGACACATTAACGAAACTGCAAAAAAAAATTGTAAAACGGTCATATAGTTTTATTTAAACACTTGTATATTAACTCCTCAGTATTAAAAAATATCTAATTCAACAATACCATTTATTTAACAAATTATATCCTCAAATAATAGCATAGTTCTCATAATTACCCTTATCTACTTTACTATTTGTAGAAGCTATCATGTGTTTCATGTAAATTATTGTAAACTTTCACATTTGCAACATTAGTTTATTAAACATATTTTCTTGTTGTATGCAATACAAATAGTAAAACGAAAAAAAATTTAATAACGTCTTAAGGTTACAAAACTGTTTCCTTTTTTCTCATTGTAACTGAGTTCATAATGCTAACATTTTTCATTAAACAATTCAAAAATAGATAAAAAATATCGGAAATAATTATTGAAAACAAAATATTGCTTTAAGTTTCATCAACTTCATCCAAAATTTAATTTCTGCCAGTGAAAATATGAAATCTCAGTTTTCGCTCAAATACTATAAACTTACAATTAAAAACCGTCAAGAGTACTAGATATTTTGTAGAGAGGTGTAATTAATATTTATCGCCTGCGACAGGAACATGAGACAAGTATCCAAGCTTCCACCGCAAGTCTTCGAAAGCGGGAGCAGGTAAACGTATCAGATACTTATATGCTTTATGCATGATGCACGAGGTGCACAGCTCTATGGTGCTAGTATACTGATAACAGCACAGGAGTAATCTTAATGGTGACTTTGTGTGAAATTAATTTGAAAGTAAAGTTGAATATATTCCAGGAAATCTGTAAGTAAATGTAATGTTTAGCAAGGATTGTATTTTCTAATTCCGTAGGTAACAATATTAGAGCATAGAAAAAATTTAAAAAGTGCGGCTAATTAAGGTGTACAAATTAAATACTCAAATTGCTTTATATTTTCATTTGCTGCCTGTTCCGGTTTCACACAGACCTCGTCCGGTTAAGAAAGGTCGTGTTTACAGAACGGTTTAATTATTTTTTCTGTGCTTCAGTCGAGTACAGAACTGTATAGCCCATTCTTAGGACATAAAAATATAATCATTTTTATGGTTCAAACGATTTACAATAATTACAATAGCAATTTTTTTAAATTAAGTTCTGTTATTTTGCCAGCTTCATTGTCTGCTGAAATATTACTTTGATGCAAGCATAACAATTTAGTTTGTTTTACTCAACAATATTCCTAGTCTCATTTTACAATACAATACGTATCGTAAAGGTCAAATTATAGTTGCTAGTAAATTACATCGTTAATTTTTTTTCGTATCATTTTGTTTATAAATATGTTCTTAAAATATTTTGATATAGCTGTAATATTTAAAAAAAATAATTATAAACGCATCTGACATTTTTCAATTTATTTTACCTAAATCGTATTTGCTTAATATTTAACAGCCATAAGTTATGCTGCGGAGAAAGCTCCATGACAATATGATAAAAAGAAGACCTTCTGCTAAGTAGGAACATTTTCTCCTCATAACATCATTATATATACAGAATGAATTAACTGACAAGTAAAAATCTGTCACTATTTTAAAATATTTGTTATAATTTATCGTGCATATCATATCATATGCACGATAAAATGTAACCTAAATTGTATATTACATAAATTAATGAATTTATAAAATATTTTTTAATATAAGAAAGGAATAAAATATAAATTAATGAATTTATAAAATATATTTAGAATATAAGAGAGGAATAAAATATAAATTAATTATTTTGTAAAATACATTTAGAATATAAGAGAGGAATAAGATATAAATTAATTATTTTATAAAATATTTTTAGAATATAAGAGAGGAATAAAATATAAATTAATTATTTTATAAAATATATTTAGAATATAAGAGAGGAATAAAATATAAATGGATGAATTTATAAAATATATTTTGAATATAAGAGAGGAATAAAATATAAATTATTTATTTTATGAAATATATTTAGAATATAAGAAAGGAATAAAATATAAATTAATTATTTTGTAAAATATTTTTAGAATATAAGAATATATTAAGAATATAAGAGAGGAATAAAATACAAATTAATTATTTTGTAAAATATTTTTAGAATATAAGAGAATAATAAAATATAAATTGATTATTTTATAAAATGTTTTTAGAATATAAGAGGGTAATAAAATATGAATTAATTATTTTATAAAATATATTTATAATACAACAGAGGAACAAAATATAAATTAATTATTTTATAAAATATGTTTAGAATATAAGAGAATAATAAAATATAAATTAATGAATTTAAAAAATATGTTAAGTATATAAGAGAGGGATAAAATATAAATTAATTATTTTATATAATATATTTAGAATATAGGATAGGAATAAAATATAAATTAATTATTTTATAAAATATATTTAGGATATAAGAGAGGAATAAAATATAAATTAATGAATTTATAAAATATATTTAGAATATAAGAGAGGAATAAAATATAAATGAATTATTTTTTAAAATATATTTAGAATGTAAGAGAGGAATAAAATATAAATTAATTATTTTATAAAACATATTTAGGATATAGGAGTGGAATAAAATATAAATTAATTATTTTATAAAATATATTTAGAATATAAGAGAGGAATAAAATATAAATTAATGAATTTATAAAATATATTTAGAATATAAGAGAGGAATAAAATATAAATTAAATATTTTATAAATTATATTTAGAATATAAGAGAGGAATAAAATATTAATTAATTATTTTATAATTTATATTTAGAATATAAGAGAGGAATAAAATATAAATTAATTATATTATAAAATATATTTAGATTATAAGAGAGGAATAAAATATAAATTAATGAATTTATATAAATATTTAGAATATAAGAGAGGAATAAAATATAAATTAATTATTTTATAAAATATATTTAGAATATAAGAGAGGAATAAAATAAAAATTAATTATTTTAAAAAATATATTTAGAATATAAGAGAGAAATAAAATATAAATTAATGAATTTATAAAATATTTTTAGAATATAAGAGAGGAATAAAATATCAATTAATTATTTTATAAAATATATTTAGAATATAAGAGAGGAATAAAATATAAATTAATGAATTTATAAAATATTATTAAACTACCTAATTCGCACCCATAAGCTGGCGTTTAGATAATCCTAAAGCAGTAGAGAGTATAATGTTTTTTGTATCAATACTTTGAGAGTCCTATCTAAATGACATGCTGATGAAAATTATTTTAAGTAGAAATTTGAAATCGCGCTACGGTGGTTCCTTACAAACTTAGTAATATTTGAAAATATAAGAGTAGGAAATATTGGTCTTAAATTATTTAAAAATATTAATTTTAGTTTACATCATGCAAATATACCATCTAGCACATCTCTTTCAAACGCTTAAAAATATCGCGAATTTCCTTAAAACTGAGATTTGAAAACATTAGTATAGTTTTTGCTAAAGTTTAATTAAACTTCTAATTAAGTTTTTTTAAATTTTAACTCCTTTTCGAAAAGTGGGAAGGGAGAGTAATTTTTTTGCGAATGTTTGAAACATTTCCCAATTTTATTAAATATTGGCAGATCATGTAAAAATAAATCCAGTAAAAAGATTGCAGTATATACTGCTTTATAGGATTCACCACTTTGACAAATTTTTACGTCAAATGATGTCTGGAAAAATGAGAATTTGTCGAACGTTAGCTATATTTTTTGATAAGAAAAATGTTTCTCTACATGTATATTAATGGTTATATTTTAAATACCATACAAGCAAAATGGAATCTGATAACTTATTTTTTCTGAATCAAAAGAACAGAATAATTTTTTTTCGAAACCCCCATTAATTTGGATTTTTTACATACAAATGTTGCAATAAAAGCCTCCGTATATCTTTTAAGCAGTTTATTTTAAATATACAAATATCTTCAAAGCGTAACGAGTTAAAGGAAGGAGTAAATTCAGCAGTTTTTTAATGAAATCAAACTTGCCGAACGCCGCTTCTGCAAGATGACCATTAGTGGGAAGTTACGCACCATTAGTGCGAAGTTACCCATGCTAGTGTAACAAACAATTATGTCATGTTGAATACTTTGTAGTTAATATGCTATACTTATAAATAATTCACTGAAAAAATATGTCTAATAATAAAAACGATAATAGTAATTAACACTTCCTGGAAGAATGTAATTTGTTGCTTTGGTTAAAATACTCAATATAATCTATAGCATTCAAGAAATACATAATAGTATCAGTTCATAAGAAATAATCAAGTCATCAGTATTTTCTTAATTTTGATAATAAGTCAGTTTGCATTGCTGTTAAGTACGCTGCTTTTAAAATCAGCGACGAAGACTGTTTGAAATTTCTATACAATATTAGACAAAGAAATCAGTAATAAAAAGTCTAGAATTAATATGTCTACAGAGTATTGGAAAGAATACAGATAAATTGTATCCTATTCGTATTGTCTCCAGTATTCTTTACACCAAAAAAAATATTAGAAAAATTCTAGTATTTTTTAACAGATTAAAAAAAGAAAGATATTTCCAAATTCACTGGTTATTTATTTTCTTTTTCATATTTTTTCTCGTGTATGTATGTTACTCTTAACTTTTTAATCGGGAGATTGATTTTAAAAATACTTTTTTTTAGATTGTAAGATATTTTTTCTATATTATCCCAAATAAATATAGTTAAGAACCGATGACTAACTACGAAGATATCTCGGGAAAGTTCTTAACGGATGAGAGTACAAGACCCCTTTGAAAATTTCGAGACCGTGTTGCAAGTAATTTATCTCGTCTCTATAGGTATTTTACTAAGGGGTAATGGTCAGAGTCTGATGATGATGTCATCAGATCATGATGAATCAGATAGTAACAACAGAAGTCCTCAATTGCCATTCATCGAGAAGTAAGTTCATAGAGTATCAATTCGTTTGCCCCGTCATGTGGGTCACTTGCTTACTAAGATTATCCAAGTTCTAATGATGGACGGAAATTGATGACAGGGACTTCTCAATGATGAGGCGTAAATTCATAGAGTTGGAAACCGTTCAACTTGTCTTGGAATAAGGAAGAAAGTAGTTGATTAGTTAAGTATGTACCGACATATATAAACGAATGTAGCAATCAAAAATTTAGTGGATAATTAATTATTGTACAAATGTATACAAAGTTATTTAACAACCAGGATATTAAATTTGTAAAATTAATCTAAGAAACAATTAGAATCAGTCTCTAAAAAGATCACCTCGGCAAAGAAAGTTTGAAATGTAATCTTTTTCTAACAATATTATTGCTTATTTTGCCATTTGTTGATATTTGTCTTTGCGACAGTCTTTGATCATGAGGCAAATTAGTATTAGTAGTTAGTTATTTTCTGACAACAATTTTCTTTCAATGAAAAAATATTCACAACATGTTTTTCATTTCGATAAAAACTATTTTAATCAATACACAGTGTCCCCTATCGGGGAAAGACATTTTCCAAATATTTTTCTCATAGCTTAGGAAGTCCTTTTAGTACGCTTAGCGCATTTAATTCAAATCGCAAGCAAAAAGTAGTCTCAGGACTGACACTTCACAAATCAATTTACTTTAATATAAACAGCATGATATTGATACAAAATTTACTTATGTACAGTGACACCATAGAGAATTTTGACAAATAAATATCTACACTTTCAGTAGTTATACAAATTACAGTTGAATGTACCCTTGTATTTTTGTGGTTTAGATATATAGTTGCATTAAACATTAATCAAGATTTTCAAGATAGATGTTATAACGAAATAGGTTAAAATGAAAACTACGTCTTTATTTATAAAGGAAAAAATAAATATTTCTTATTGTTCTCAATATTAAAGTTTTATTCGGACCCTTTCTGTACGGAACCTCGAAAACAATCACGTACTTTAAAACTAAAATCATGAAAAGTTTACATAAAAGTTGAATGGCTTTTTCATTGTGATCAAAGATACCATTTTTAGATGCCATGTCTTCATTTCGTTTATAACTAACTTATAATATGTGTGCAGTATAAGGTCGCCTATAGTAACCTAGACACCTCGTGTAGATTTTCCCGTATTACGTACTGACTATTTCGCGTTAAGCTCTCATCACTTCAATACGCAAAATAAATTGTAAAAAACGCTAACCTACAGTTACGCGCGCGAGGTGGTGGTCCAACGTGAGTACCGCACATATTTCGATTTCTTCAATATTTCTTTTAGTCGGACGAAAAACCGACCTTGGAGCTACCTTCCGATAAAATTCTGACCTAATACAAATATGCCGGTTAAACAATCACTTTCAGTGAATACGTGTATGTGTCATTAAAATATGAGTGTCAAGTAATTGTAAACCCGCGACTAGTTATTTCGATATGAATTTATAATAAAATATATGTTATTTTGTGATTACATTATTATACATCTAAACCATGTATCAATAAATATGCAAGATTAATAATTGTTGACCTTTATTATTTCATATGAGTTCAAAAAGAAAATAATACAGACTGTTGGATTTATTCTAATGGGATGACGTTATGTCAGATAATAACCACTACACCTAGCAGGATTACCTTAAATTGTCCCAACAATGACGCCGTCGGAATATAAGGTTTAATCAATCGATGGTTCCGGACATGAAGCCTATACTAATGCAAAATGTTATTAAGATAAGTTTAATTTAAAGAGATGCTTCGAGAAAGAAGGTAATTTATTTATCTGTTATGCGTTTTAAAACATACTTATTGAAAAGATCTGTAGCAAAAGTAGCAAATTAATTTTATTTTACCTATCTTTGATACTGAATGAGTTATATGAGATTTGTATCACTCGAATTCAAAATTTATAAGGAGAAGACACCAAATATTCTGCTGTTAATCGAAGTAAGAACATGATAATGTAAAAGCTAAAAATTTATTTTAACGATATTTTAAGTTATTCAACTAAATTCAATAACCCTAAAAGAAGCAGAAAAGATATTATAGCTACAGAAAAGCGGAGGAGTGAAAACAGCTAGCCGGCATTACCGGCATTATTGTTAAAATATCTATGTGTCAAAAATATGTGTTCTTAATACTTTCATAACGAGCAGTTTACGAGCAGTTTAAATTATTAAATGTTTGCAAAATTTTTAACTTTATTTTAGGTTTTCCGTCGCTTTTTTCTTTTGCACTGCGTCGTCCCTACATTTTACTTATGTAATATACGGAATATTTAAGTGTGTTTTCTTTTCTAAAAGATGCGGTATCTTATGTGAACGTTTTGTTTTATCTTTCTCGAATAAATAAATTCATACATTATTGTGGTAGTTTTTTAATAAAGCTCGTAAATTATGGAGCGATTTTAAAACGTATGAGAGCACAATTTACATTAGTTCTAAGAGAAATTATTTGAGTCACACATATTCCGAAATTATTTGTGAATTGGACTCTTCACGAAACTGCTATCTTACCACTATTTTATATCAAATAATAGTAATTAGAATTGTAACACTGGGTATTGTGTGGAGTTGGTAGCACTGGCTGCTGATCACCAGTATATGGCCAGTAATAGTAAGTTGAAATATAATACTGGGTGAGCGTGGCTGACTTAATTGTCATGATTATTTATTGGTTTATTGCTATGACTATTTTTATTATTTTACTCGGCAATGTTTTGTTTATCCAGAAGTTCAAAATATATTTTTTTTGTATATTTTTTGTCAATCTTTATATATATGTGTACTTAATAAGTATGTGTCTTGCTTTGTATATATATATATATATATATATATATATGCAAAACATGAGGTATTGAATATGTATAAAAAGCAAGTCCATAACTTTCCAAAATTGTATGCTTGGTACCATTGAATTTTATTTAAGATTCACTTTAAAAAAAGTTAGCAGGTTTCTTAACTTCTTTTCTTATACTTTTTTAATCATGGTTTAATTATGTTGGGAAAATTGAACATTTGATGATTATCAGATAGAACCGGCCTAAATTACCGTACCAATAAATTTGAACCAAGAATCAAAGAGTATACTCAATGCTACAAGTGGACTCATCAAACACATGAGCAATAGCGCAATGTAACTTCCATTTTTCTTTTGCACTTATGCAGCTTTATATACGCTCATAGCGATGAACTAGTCAGTGAGTACAATAAAAGTTGACCTATTTGTCATTAAATGGAATCTTTGACAGAAATGTTTTTATAAACATATATATATGTATATATATATATATATATATATATATATATATATATATATATATATATATATATATATATATATCTTTTGAACTTGAGGGCATAGTGGTAAAACACATAAATTTGCACATATGATACATATAAAACTAATTAATGCATATATTAAACATGAATACAAGGAACTATAAAATATAAGGGCGACACATCACGACAAATTAACTTTCCCTTATAATAAATAAATCACACTCTGGTACGACAGCGATCAGGTGGTTGAGCAGTTGGCTATCGCGGGAAACTGGAGGGTTCTGATATAATTTGGTTCAAGAGGGTAGAATAGCAAGCAGATGATGATTGAGTGAACACAGGCAATTGTCAGGTACGAAAAATGTATGTTTACTCAATAATACAGGACATTTGTCTTTTCAATAGCTGGAATATAAATTAACATGAGTGCAACCTCTCTTCTGAGTTACGAGGAATGGAAACCTAGAATATCCAAAACGAAATGGATAGAAAAGGGAAAGTAACCATACTGTCTCATATGGATATATTGACGGAACGTCTTTTGCATATAAAATATTAAAAAATAAAATAAAAAAATCGAATTTAAAAAATATATCGTTAGCGTGCCTTCATTGAAAAACTGGTGCCTATTTTGAAACCATACTACTCTTTAATTGGATTACAGGTTAAATAATGGAAACGCGTGTTATAATAATTAAAACTATTCAAAATTTAAAACAAATATTTATTAAGGATTACAAATATTGCTTTAATTTATAAGACGTTATTTAAACCATATTAAAATAGCACTATTAATATAAAAATTCAGATATTCAGTTTAAATTTTAGAATACTCTAAATAAAAAACAATAATAAATAATCTTATTTTAGCAAAAATAATAACGAGAAAGTTATTTAACATTATATTATATTTATAAGATAGTTATTTAACATTATATTATATTATATATATTCGAATAAAGGGCTACGCTACGTGGATATTTGGAATTAAATGTAGTAATAAACCTTATTTACTCACTTATTTTGCGCTATCCGGGTCTATAAAGAGCTACTACATTAAAAATGTGTATCAAACAAAAAAGTATTTGTTATTATTATTTTTGGTTATCGCGGTATGATAAATTTATTTAAAGTTACCGCAAGTAAAAATGCGGTGATAAATAAATGTATCTTGCAAAAATCACTAAAAGGAAATTAAAAAAATTAAAAATTAAAAAAGTAGAAGTTCTGTCCAGATAAATCAGGGAGTTTTCTGTGTCGTGGTATATGATCCTTATTACTTCTTATAGGCTATACATAAATATATTTTAAGGTAAACAATTTTGTAAGCAAATATAATTTTGCAAGGTTTTTGCACAGTGGATAGTCCGGCTTCTTCCCCATTGAAAATTACTGTACCAGCCATTAATCTGTAACTATCAACGCATTTGGTCAGTTTATCATAACAATTTTTTATTTCTTTTTTAAACATTGCCTTGCTAATAAATGAAATTGCTCTAGGCTAACGTAGGACAATATAAAAAGTCATTACATAAATTGTAATATAATTTTTTTGCTACCATTTGTTTGGTTTTTTTAAATCTATTCAATAAACCCAAGTTTCTCAGCAAATTCGTATGCAAGAAATACATCTTTTAGCGCATAGCAAAATAAGGATGAATTCATTTCTAAAATATGATTCACCCTTGCATACTCAACCTTTGTTTAAGATTACATTCAGAAACCTTTGTTTGAAAATGAGTTTTAGCTTTGTTATTTGTTTAAAATTCATCGTCGCAAGGTAGCTTTAGGCAAAGTAGAAATTATACAAGCAGCATTTATACTGTTATTTTTAGTTTAATTCGTGGATTTGCTGACAAAATTCATACATTAGTCAGTCTAATAATTATTATAGTTGCATCTTCTTTTTATCCTCCAAGGAAAATCAGATCTTAGCACTTCTGCTATTCAACCTAAAAACAAAATAAAAATAAAACTTCAGTTGCTTTAAAGGTTCTGATTAAAATATTGGATAGCATGGGAGGTCCAATTATTGTAACAAGTGGTATTATTATAAAACGAAAATATTAATTTTTAAGTAAACTTTAAATAATCAAATAGTACTTTTTAAAATAAAATTTGTAGACTGAACTAGCTTAAAACATATTTTTAGTAATTCTGTAGCCAAATTATGAACTCTTATATTTTTGCCATATTCATCTATCTGTCCGTTTTTGTATCACAGCCTTTTTACCCAAAGACCACTATACGCTGGAATTTTTTATGGATATATGCATTTATACCTCTACATTATGGGGAAATATTTTTAAAAATATTTGTTGAACCTTCCGTGTAAAACAGGGGCAATTTTTTTTATTTTCACACGTTGTAGATTATGTAGAGTATAGTATAATAGGTCTTTAAAATTACTGGGTATGTGTTATTAACACTTTTCCGATGCAGGAAAATATTAAGCTTTAAAATGACCATTTTTGTTATAGTTTCTTGTTTCCATCCCCTATCACTTAAAATCCACTGTTAAATACCTACAAAATATTCACATAATATTTACATAGCATATCTAAAGAAATGAAAAGGAAAATTATCATAGCTAAATAGGTTATACTAGTTTACAACCAATAGTTGAATCTCTAAAAACTTCATAGAAACTTAATATAAATTGCTTAAATCAATTAAAAAAATAATTGTATCTTAAAATATATACTTGTCATGTGTGTGAAACACAAAAATATGTTAGGTGATATTTTTATATATTTACACTGCAATGAAAATAATAAAATTTGTAAATAGTTCAATAGAAATTCTAAACAGGCATAAATATTTATATTGGCTTAGATACCAACCGTACACTCGTAATATAGATGTAGTCGCACCTGCAAAATTTATTAATAATTTTTTGAATTTTTCACTGAAGAGATTCTTTGAAAGACGTTCGAATGTGTCGTAATAATTGGTACACCCTTACCTTGATAATATATATCACCAAAGCGTTTTTAGTGTATCCTAGCCCTCCTGAAAACACTTTAATCACGTAGATATTTATGTCAATATCTGAAGATATTAGGATAACTACATTAAGTAAATATTTCAGTGCGGAATAATTTCGGTGTACTTTGTAAATTAAAGTGATACAGGCAGCCAAGTTATTGCATGTAACAAGCTCCATACAAACTTTACAAAGTTATTGCGACGAAGATAATTTTGTCACAAATACTCGGTCAATTCACGCAGTGTAAGCCTCGCTTTACCGTGAAATGTAAATAGCGTTTAGCTGTGAACATATGGATTTTTTTCTGCAGTCAGTGCGCAAGCGGTAGACACTTAATCGTTTTCTTATATTTTTACCAAATATGTCTGTAGCGAAGATTTGAAATACTAGTAATTTCAAATGTGTGGTATGTAGTACATTGCAAAAAAATTAAAATAAATTTGAAAAAATAATCCCAATTTAACCATTCAAATAGTAATTAATTTCTTGTAGTGTCCGTTATAATTAAACGACAGTCAAGTTGTCAATGATCCTTTCACTGTTTTCTTATAAAAAATAGTAACATTCGTTTTTAAACTGTCATTAAAAAACATCGGCATTTAATGAAAATTTGTTTTTTTACATCACGAGGGCTACACTTTTGAGTTCGTTGCTGATACTGAGTAACTTTACCAATATGGTGAGTACAAATTAAAATGGGGAATATTCTTATTCTTATTTTATATGATAAATACAGTTTTTAGATAGAGTGTAGCCATGTTTTTTTATATATTTAAGGCATAATGCAAACTTCTCTGGTATGTTTGAAACATAAAATTTACAGTTGGATGAATTACAAAAAAGAGTTATAAACCAATTTAATAAAAACAAAAAAAATGCAGTGGTTCATTTAATATTCAAGTAGTCGCTGTAGTGTGTTGGATTGATCACAAGGCATACTACATTTGATGGCGCGCACACCCGATCGCGCGCGGTTTCATTCCCGGCCACTCATCGGGTGGGGCTGGACTTGTGTTCTGATTAGCTGTAAGATATTGCTCTCATAGCAATATGTCCGCCATATGTATTAATTGTATATATTAAAGTACGTAAGTAAATAAATAAAATAGAAAAATCTGCTTCTTTTACTAACATTAATAATCTGTCGTTTTGATTTAATGAGGCTGAAGTTTGTATGTAAGTAAATGAGTGTTAATATTTTAGCAGTTATATTAAAAGGACCCTAAAAATTATTTTATTGCAAAGAAAACCTTGTTTCATTTTTGGTTTTCGTGGATTTTCAAAAATAATATTGACCGTTTATTATTGATTTTCATTGTGAAAAAATAATAACAACGTTTTTAACCGTGAAAAAAAATGATAAGGTAAGCTAGGCATGGACGCTCTGGTTAAGAAAAACCCGATACAAGATATAGTTAGTTATTATCGACATCGATCTTTTGTAACTTAGGTTGAAAACCGACCATTTCTTGCACTCAGATATATTTCCACCCTCGCAAGTTTTTTCTTGAAATATCTGGTAACACAAAGTACGATTTTAATATTTGAACCATGAGCATAATTTAATTGCGTGTACAGTTTTATGATCGACGTAAATATTTTCTACGACTAGTAAAGTACAATAAAAACATAACAATAAGAGATGCCAGGAAAATATAAGGTATCTACACACCATAAAGCATCTACTCCCTGCTGTTCAACCACATATAATGTTTATCCATGTTAACAAAGCAAGTGAGTTATTAATTGTTATAGAAGATTTCTCTCTTTCTATCAAGATAGATTTCTCTCTCTTAATGGAGGCACGTCAACTCCAATACAGGTTCTGATTGCGTGACTGATACATTTACATATATAACCGAAATTTTTTTGTTAATAAATATATGTCATGAATAAGAACTAATATAACAATTAGGACTGTATATTCCTTTGTCTATTTGCATTCTTGTGACTGTATATTTGTAAAGGTCCTTTCCTTTCTAAGTGGTACATAGTGTGAACGAAATGATGGAAAGTGTGTGTAATTTCTATTAATGAACTTGACTTTGCCAGATTCCAACAAATCACTCGAAAAAATAATTAATTTGGTAAAATTATTGGTTGTTTATTTTTGTACGTGCTTTTTCTTATCTTAAAGCAGAAAAAATAGGGACTATTTTTTTTGTTTTTTTTGTTTTAATTTTTTAAATTTTTTTTGCTCAAAAGAGTGGAAATTTTTCTGTTTGCAACAAAACAATTTTATATTTCAATCAATTTTAGTTCTAATATTATTTCTATTTTCAGTAATAATCGGTATCAATATACGCATCAATTAAATAATCGCATTATTATTTTATTTTTATTATACAGCAAATTTTTACTTCATATCTTTTTCGCTTTGAAAAATAATTATGGGTTCACATCAATTTTGGGACCTAAAGTTTCTTTTATCTCTTTAAAATTTAGTATTTCAAATATAGTGCCGTCACCTTTTTTCGGACAATTTTTTTATAAATTATGCGATTCACTCTTGAAAATATGAAATACTCAATCGGTACTATTATCATAATATATTACTCTCAGGAATGCCTCTTTTGAAATGTACTTATTCTTTATTATATTCATATAATAATGAACCATAGATCATCGATTTCACCAAATTTTTCTTTTTGTAGCAATTCGGTAATCCTACAGAATACAGAATTATATTTCTGTGACACCTAATTAATCTTAATTGATTTAACACAGATTAAGAGAAAATGCGTTCAATTAAAAGGAAATATAATTAATTATACTTATATATCCTTGCTTTCGGGTAACCACGTAATCGTAGAGGCCTTTCCTTCAGAAAAAAACAATATATATATATATATATATATATATATATATATATATATATATATATATATATATCCGCTTATGCACAGTCATAAGTAGTGGATATAGGTATTTTAGATTTTTGGGTTTCCAGTAGTAAACTTTACCGATTTTTCATTTTGTTTCCACTGTGTTTCGTTTTAGAAACATTTAGTTTGCGAAAAATATTTTTATTATGAAATATCTAATTGTAAAAAAAAATATCTTAATGAATATTATTAAATTCTTGATCTATCAAACAATTTTCTTTCGTATACAGTGACTTTCTGCTCGGCATAGTTACTGTTTTTTTTTCATCATTTTGCTATCTAAATGCGCACTTTCGATCATTCTGTCTCATAATTTATGCAGTTGGATTTTGTTTTACCACCCTATTTCATTTTTATTTTGCCGAAGTAGTTGCTTTTATTTTATGATGTTATTCCTGAATTTAATCGTAAAAGAATGTGGTTTCTTTGATGACAGATGAAAGTCATTAATATAATTGTTATATAAAAATATTAATTAATTACGTGTTTTTACGTGTAATATTTTAGTAACTATTTGATAGTTGGAACCAAAAAAGCAAAGAACAAATGTGTTATGTAAATAAGATATGTACGAGTTGTCATTTGGAAAAATAAAAAAAGTACAAAAGTATACCATGTATTAGGTAGTAGAAATAAGAAAAGATCAGGAAACTTTATATCGTCAATGAAATACTCATCATTCTCACCTAATTTCGAGTAATAAATTATACAATAACCGAAATAATACGTTTCATAATTTTTAAATGGATTATATTCAATTGGTTAAAACGCTCAAAACTGTGTATGAAACTTGAATCGTTATAGTTCATTTAATACATTCTATTCTGCATCTATTTTTGTAGTTGGTTAATCTTTATTATATATTAGTGAATACAATATTTTCATCACTTTAAATTTTATTAATATTACGTCTAGTTACAAAACTATAATTAAAATTTTTACCTATAAAATTGAGATACTATTAAACTTTCGTATATTTATTAATTTTTCGTTACAATCACTGGGTTGTGGTTTTACTAAAGCTGTATATTTTACATTTCTATTATTATAATAATATATTATCATAGATAGGGAATATTAGGAATAAAAAAACAATAAATCTAAAAAATATCTAGTAAAAATATGGATAAGAAATGACTAAATGAAAAAAGTTTAAAAGCTTAACACTATATAAAAAGCTCTCTTTTATGGTTAAATTATACTAAAATGTAATAACCTTCGACTTAGCCGTACATATATTTCTGCATAAATTAATTTTTCCCATGTCTTTCATGTTATTATTATACAATTAAACTAATTTTATATCGGTTTCGAAAGCAGCCATTAAAATGTGTGGTTACACAAATCGAAAAATCGCCATTGTAATAACGTTTTGAGCAATAAATTACTGTATTTACGAGGTGAAACATATTACATATTCTATTCACTAAACTAATATTAGGCTGCAACAGCAGCCAGCATTTGTTTCACAAAAAGACAATACACTTGTTTTTTATTTCTAAAAAAAATTTCAGTTGAAGAAAGGGTTATAATGGAGAAATTACCGCTTTTTTGCATGATTCTAATTTAGTCAAATTTTTACTGTTTTAATGTAAAAATCATAGCTAATAGTTTCAGCCTTTTGTGGAATTACCAGTTTTACTGCATTAAAATTATTTTAAAAGAAACACTCTTTTTTCACAATTATTATAAATATGAGAAAAGGACATTTCTTCAACAAGTGTACGCTACTTAACCTGCAGCTATATTGAATGTATTAAATAGACGTGGAAGCTTCATGTCCTAAACAATATTGTTTTTGCTGGAAATATTTGTCGGCCAACTAAAAAACCGGTCACTTTTTCAGTCTTGTTTGGAATGTTGTGGAAACTTTCCAACATCTTTGATAGGGGCGTTCGATCGTCAAAATTTCAGTAAACAAACAATATATGACGAGAAAAACTTAAGGTGATCTTGATTCGTGCATTTTGTAAAGGTCAAAAAGTAGTGCACAAGGTATAAGAAGCAATATGCTTCATATTCACAACGATGGTCAAAGGTATAATATGACTCGTATGACCCAGGTAAGCATTGGCTCCACAGATTCGGAGAAGAAAATTTTGAGCTCTATTTTTATCCTTCTCTAATGTGCTATTTATTAATTGCAAGTATATATTAAAAATGAAACTAATTGCTGTAGAAAAACATTTTCATACCTGGGAAAAGAAATGAAAATATTATGTTTGGCACTGATGAGTGGAGATTTTGGCTTTCAGTCGCTATGTGATAACTTACCATCTCTACTCATCAGTGTCAAGTTATATAGTAGCCAAACAATATTTTCATTTATTTTCCCAGGTATTAAATTGTTTTTATAATGCAATTACTTTTAGTTAGCGACTATCAGTTAGTGACTGATAGCCACCAACTCCATTACCTACCCACTACACCACTTAATATTTGATATAAAAAACCTTTAATTGCGCATCGATCCATGCATAAATTTGAATTCTATAGTCATTTCACCGAATATAAAATTACATACTTTAATATTTCAAATTAATTTTTATAAACTTCTCTAATAAACTCATTCGCACGTCAATTCATATCTTTTTTATTACCACATACTAAATTTATTTTAATAGTTTTAAAGTTAATGAATTTGGATTATTTGAAACAATTTCATTTGAAAGTACGCGTCGAAACATATTTTCATAGTCTTTTCTAGATTTAATTAAATGGAGTTGAAAATGAAAGTGGTAAATGAAACCAAACATGATTTTAAGAGACAGTCCAACGTTTCCCCTTTACATTAATTGACGTCTTTATCTCAAGAATATACTTGCAAAGTTACAAAATTTTGCAAGTATATTCTTAGGATAAACGTAGATCGTAAATGTTTAAAACTGCGAGAGTTTGACAGAAGGACCGACTGTCATGCAGATATGATGAAATTATTAAGATTTCGGGTTTGATAACGATACAGTTAAAATGTTAATTACATGAAATTATTATCTTTTATAATATTTTTTTCATTTTTTCGAGCAAAACCGTACAAGAAAATAACAAAATCCTAAAATACTTGCTTATGAATTTTAAAATTGTCGTTACGTAATTCCTATATATATATATATATATATATATATATTTTTTTTTTTTTTATTTATTTATTAAGACTTTTAATTCACCAGTTGCATTTCTAGAGCCTAAATTATATTATTGTATTAGTATTCAGTGGATGGATAAGAAACAAAATAATGCGTACAAGTTCAAAAAATAGCCACATTTATTTATAATTTAATTTGCGATGCTGCAAATTAAAATTTTGATATTTATTAATTATTGCTCATCAATATACCGTATTATACCTTATAAAAACCACGATAAATAAAACCTTTCTTAAAATCTTCTAAGATCTAGATGAAGCCACAAAATAGTTATATTGTTCTCATACAGTCATACTGTGGCTGATTATAAATTCTTAATGACCGATATGGAAATGACTGATAAAAGAAAGTTTGTGCTACTTCTGTATGGTATTAATTATTGAGAGTGTCAGAAAAAATAAAAATTTGGAGCAACTATTCTATATAAGTTATTTAGACTTTTACGAGAAGCAAATATTTCAATTGTTTTAGTACTTCCATGTTTTATATATATATATATATATATATATATATATATATATATATATCTGACATTTTATTCAAATGACCGATAAAATATGGTATAAAATTCAATATCTTTAAACCATTGGTATGGAATCGAGCCAGTGTAAATATTACATTTATAAAATTATATTTCAATATGACAATACCGCAAAATTAAAAGTTTTATTCAAATACGTATTAATAATTTATATAACTTAAACTCTTCATTTATTTATTTATTTCGCGCAACTCGTCTGGAAATAAAAAAGGAAGCAAAAAGTAGGAGTACTCACGTCAAAAACATCAACTGTATTAATCACCTGAATAGCGTAAATTACGAATTAGAATGTTGGTTAGTAGAATTTGAAATTATTAACTGAAAAATCATATATTTCGGAATGTAAGTTTTAATACAAATTAAAAATTTTAATTCGTATTTTTCGAACATATTTGCATATACATACGACCAACTTGGAAAACATGTTGAGAACCAGAATCGTCTTTTACTGTACTTGATATCAAACTACAGATTAATTTTGAAAGCACCAATTTAAATTGATATGAAGCATTTATTTTCAAATATGTATATCATGTCAGGTATATCATATTTAAAGCTGAGAACTTAAGATAAGTCGGCAATGAACACATATCATAACGTAACCTTCAATATTCACGTTATTATATATAGTCATTGCCGAAATACACCTCACTCCTAGTTTTAATTCGCAGGTCCGCTTGACAGAAATTTTTTACAGAATATTTGTATGGGTTAACAAAGAATTTAAACAAACTTGGAATTTAGAATAACTGACCCCTAATCAATTTTTATTTATTATATATCGTCCAAAGTTACATGTGAGAAACTTATTCAGAATGTTAGTAGTTATTTATACGCCCTTACCAATGTAAATATTTTATAAGTGTCTGACATTACGGTATTTTCTCCGCCGGTTTTATTTAATAATTAACTATTTAGGTTAATTTTAGGCTTTAATTCCACTAAACATTAAGGCGTAAATTTGTTAAGATTTTTTAAATTTAAAATTAAATTCATACCCTTTTTATCTTCCTGCATTCTATTGACCTACACAAATAGGTATAAATAATTATTACAAATTATTATTCACTTAATTTTGTTTCACACTTCCAAAATACCCTTAATGGCAATTCTCTTTAAGAATATAACATTTTAAAATCTTATTCAATTCAATGCTGATTGATGTTAATTTTTCTGACATAATCTTAATTTTTTTATTATCCCTTAAACTAAAATCCCATCTAATCAGCTCACAGATTTTCAATTGCTAATGCCTTTGAAGGATTTATATATTTTCAAATAGGCTTTTTTATAATTCATAATTTAATATACGTAAATTATAAATTTAAATCTGATGATAGTACTTTAACTGTACTTGTGACAGCATGAGTAACTGCATTCTGCGTTTTTGCAAATCTTAGGAAAAAATACGAAGAGGAAGACAATTTTTTCTACGTTTGCACTTTGTACACATTTATAGTATGAATATGGAATATCACCGAGTTTGTAAAAATTATACCAGTAACATCAAGAAACAATTGGCATATTGTATGAAATACTTATTTATAAGGATGTAAATATTTGTTTGACAAAATATGCTCTACCATCTATGTTCTACCATACGCAGTTTTAACTGGATAGCGGTTTTGATAGAGAAACAATATAATATTGTTGTTATAAAGGTGTAACTTCCTAAAAAATTGTTTCGCGCTTTCTAATTAAGTACTATTAAATAAATTAATTTGTGGGATACATTAAACCAAAAAAAGAACTAAGTAACTAAATGAAGGGAAAGGAGAAGTTTGGATCTCAAGGAAAATACTTATTTGAAAGGAAAATAAAATTCGATAATGATATGAAAAATATGGAGCAATAATGTTAGACTACCGCCAGTATTTAATTAGGGAAATATTACAAAATTAAGTATAAGGAAATTTACTATGAGAACTCTCAAATAGGATTAATTTAATTTCATTTATTGGCACTTTTTTTTAATTTATACCGTGATTGAAATACACGTGGTTTATATTTTTTCAAAATCCGACCTGATAAACACAATACAAATAAGAATTGAAAACGCCATAATTTATTTGATCCGCGAATTTTTTCTAAGCTAATGTTACTTTCTATAAAACTGGGCCGAAATAGATTAATTTTTTAATTAAATTTTTTAAGCGATTTCAAAATTATATGTCCAATTTGAATTTAGTATGGCTTGAGCGATATTAATAAAAGTAAAATGTGACGATTGCGGTCAAATATACAAATCTTTCACATTTATTTATAGCTTTTTTTAGATTATCTCGGTAATATTTCATTTAAAATTATTGTCCTCTAAAATATGTTATTTGAGTGTGTACAAACTTACTAATAAACTTTTAAATGCTGACACCGTTGAACCCCGAAACACCAACCACTGGAAAGGAATTTAGCGAATAAGATACTTTTTTATTTAGATATTTATTCATAGAGATGTTTCTATGTATCCATCTGAGTATGTTTCTGTGTGTTTGTGCATATTTTCAGATATGAAAATATTTTCGGTAAAACTAAAACTTGAGCAACAAATATTTTAGAATTTTCATTTGGTTTCTGAGCATTTTCTACTCAGTTTGATACCCAGAATCACCTGTGTAAATATAAGAAAGTTCTTTATTAATGTATATATGTAAACACGTAAATACGCATTCACATATACAGATTCACGCATTACCGTATCACATTTACCGCGTGTACTGAATTTTGTTAAACATGATATGTATGAGTAATGCAATATTCAAAGTAACTATTTAAGCACAAATCGCCTGAGGAAAATTCAAATGGAATTGGTTATTTTCGTATTTACTAGTAATAAATAATTCTCGAAATAAAATTGAAACATACACTATTTATAAATGGTTAAACTTACGACCTTTAAAGTGTAATTGCACCGCTTGAACAACTTGTAGTTTTAGGTAACTTGGGTGATTATAGCCTATTTAAAGGTAGTAGTAAAATAATATTTTGACGTCTGTATACTTTCAATAATAGCCTACAGAGATCAAATTACTCTACTAATTGGCATCCGTTATTAAATAGTTAAATAACACGTTAATTTTAGAAAGTGTTTTGCAGGTTTTATACAATGTGACCAATTTTGAATACTATATTTAATTTATTTATGCTTAATTACATCTTCCACAGAGAATAATGATAATGATTATGCGATGACACTACAATTATGTTCTGGTAATCCCCGGTAATAATGCTATATAATTATCTGCAAAAGAAGCGCGCTAAGCCACAAATGAAAAAAGGTCGTTTAAAAAGTATCGCTTTCCATGATACTTTCAAAGGACAAATAATCTTTTGTTGAATTGATAAGGTTGGTATCAACTTATGTTGGAATCAACAAATAATATATTAAATATTGAAATAATTGTGAGAGTAAATCATCGACTAAAATTCTAACTATATAACGTTAGTTTCCGATTTTCAGCAACAGGCGTCTTTTAAAGAACCTTCAACATTTTATTTGAATTAAAACTAAACTGCTTTTGTTTAAGGCTTTTATTATAGCAGTTTGCTTTTCGATATCCTCAAACAAATTTTATTACAATTTTAGATACATTGTCTTTAGAGATGTACTGAAAATATGCAAATATAAAAAAAAATATATCCCCTCTCCAATATAATTATTAAGGGGGAAGTAATTATAAGTTCTAAATTTACTTTTGTCATTTTATATATCGTGTGGATAATAATTGGAAAAGGACTTTTGAGATGAACACAACATTTTTTTTTTACAATTACAGATTGCCCATTTGAAAAGATATTCTAAAAAATATGAAAAAATATAGCACTCCACCGCTCACTTCCGAAACTACTGAACTTAAAATCATGCAAGTGTCGGTAAAACCGGACTAAAAGAGTATAGAAATATTATAAAGACTTGTTTGATTTTAAACATTTTTAAAATCTGTACCATATTTTTACACCTATTAAAGGTATAGTGAATAATATGTTGCAACATATTTATGTTGTGAAAAATTAATATCTATATATAGTTTAATAGAAAAACTATGTACCCTCAAATGTTTGTAAGTACCTAAATATGTACGAAAACTTCGTTGTACAACTTCTACTCGTGATTGACAAATTTATCCTTGCCTTCACATCAGTAACACAATACGGATTTAGTTGACATTTTTAATTATAAAATATAATTGTTTTGTTGGTATTGCTTTTTTAGTTTATTTAACGTAATATGTACTAAATAATTCAAAATTAGACATATAATTTAGGAATGTTGAAGCGCACTGCCAGGATTCAAACACAGTGCTTTTTTATTGAGGCCTTGTGTTTAAGCTACCGCGGTACGAGATGATATATACGTCGAAGTCAATAAAATATTCGGAATAATAATATTGAAGTTCTCTTTTTATTATTATTCCGAATATTTTAATCGAATATTTTTCGTCACAATTTTTTTTTATAAATATATATAAATATATATATTAAAAATATTCCAACATTTTAACAAGCGTAAAAGCTTAGCTATTATAAAAAAACTATGTCGTATAAAGTCGGATAGTATAAATAAAATATACATGCAACACTGCAAATTAATACTAAAATGGATATTTGTTTGAAAACAGACATAAAATTGAATATCTTCTATATCGAATTGAAGCTGATTTATTGCAGCTGTTTTACCTCAATCTACCGAATAGCATGTAAAGGTATAGACTACGTATGCATTGGAATTTCTCCAAAATGTCTTATACCTCTGCGTTTTGTGTGATCAACAGCCAAAGCATTGTTAATTTTTTTTTGAAGCACCACTTATAATGCATATTAGTAAAATGACTATGTAATATTGATATCTATGACATTATTTAGGGTTAGAGTTCATCAATTTAATTTTGTTATTATGGAATATCGTTTTATAAAATTACAGGTGAAACACAATGAGCTTTTTGGACAGTCGTTGACTAATTGAATATATATATTACTCAAACCTTACCTTTAAGTGGTTTATTTACAAATTGGGTTGTTTACAAACATCTTTTTATAGAAATGGAATACAAGTTATTCTGTTATAATTTCTTCGTGCAGTGTTTGTAACATAATTTGTTATTTAAACGGAAAACGTGAAGCCTTAACCGTCGAAATAAAAATGCTGTATGGACTCAATCTTAATTAAACTCATATAAATTTGATAAATAAAAATATTTTCATAAGGTTTTGCATTTGAACAAAGATTGCGTCCGTGTCTGTATTGTATTTTCCATTTCTAATGTTTTTAGCAATAACTAACACAACCTAGGCATCGAGAATTCGCATGCTAGTTTTGCTTTGTAATCCTTTATTTCGATAATCAATAATGAATATTAATTGTTTTAAATAATTGTTTTAAATAATTTTCATTATTGATTTTCATATCAATGACTTAAAAAGGACTTATGTATGTGATGAAGAGTTCCATCCTTTCCATGATTGCCGATAAAACTGAAATCTAAATTTAAGATGTTAAGCGTAAGAACATTAATCAATTAAAATTGACGCAATGGAAAACATCACGGCTTTGCGAGACAATAATTAACAGCAAGTCCTTCGATGAAGTCAACGCAATTTAAACTTTACCGAAATAAAAGAAACGTGAGAATAGTGATATAATTAATATATAAATGTATACATATACACATGCACATACACACACACACACACACACACACACACACACACACATATATATATATATATATATATATATATATATATATATATATATATATATATATATAATTATATAATCAGTAAAGTTTAACAAGACTGTCATGGTACTATAGTCTCGTATAATATTGTATTAGAATATTAGAAGGGGTTGAGAAATTTAATTTGTGGAAGTCACAAATTATATTTAAATTGCATATGCGTATTAGGTGTCTGTGCCTGTGTGACATCTGTGTCTTTGTGGTAAAATATGTGCCCGTGCACTGCTTGGTTGTACAACAAAAGATGTCCGTGCGATGCTGTGTATCCACGCGACGCTGTATGCCTTTGTGTCACAGTGAAAATAAAAATATTGTGAATTTTTTTCAAATTTTGTAAATAATAGAATATATCATCACGACCGTTTCTGGGATATTTTTGATTGCTTCCGAGATCACCATCTGCAGAAATAGATCAGTAATACTGAGATCTCACTTTTACGCCAAGTCAGGTGTACCAAAATAAATTAATTTCTATTTTGTGGACACTCATATTAGGTATGTATGCTCAATAGATCGACTTGAGCCCTAATATCAGTTAAACATAGACAGCTAAAAGTATTTAAGTTGAATTATTCGTATTGAAACATAAATGTTGTTGACAGGATTCTATATGTTGAAAAGTGTTAAACAATTTTTTTTCACAAAATTTCAATATAATTTTGTGATGACAAGCTTTTTGACGCTATTCACTATTTATTAATATTAGACGAACTACATATTTATGCAATACAAGATTTTTGGTATTTATTTTAATTTATGTTTTCTACGTTTCTCAATAACTACAATTAATTTTGGTGCGATGGATGAACATAAGTGATATCCTTTGAAATTTTATTTAAGTATAATCCTTAAAATTACCGCGTCCATAAGCGATATTTCTCTTCATATAACCTAATATTAATTTCTAGTAAATACTTCCTTAGACTTTAATATTTTAATGCAAATCAACTCCAAGACAAATTAAATGGAGTAAACTGAAAAAAAATGGAATGCAAAATTTAAAAGTCAACATTAATATTAATGCTTGGATATTACTACAAGATTATTTATTTATTCACTACGCTTTTAATTATTATACAATACGCTCGAAAAATACTATGTAGTAATAGAATAATACTCAATGCGACTCTTTTCTTCACATATGAAAGACCTTTTCTGTTTGCAAATCAAAGTGCTCACTCTAATACAATGTTACAATTACAATATGGTAACCACATTCTTTGAGACGATATATTTATTGATTTATTTGTTTATGTGCCTTAATGTATCTTATTTATATGTATGGCAGACCTATTATTGCTACAAGAAGAATCTCTTACAGACAATCAGAATATCAGCCCTAATCCCTTCAACGAGAGGCCGGGAATGGAACCCTCGTCCCCGCGGTACGCCGCGTCTCCAAAAGCCGTATGCATTATTATCAACCCAACACACCTCGGAAACGACTAGGATCAACTTATACAATTTTGACATAATATTTAAATCAATTAATCAATGAACGCTAAGAAATTTAATGCCGTGTTTTTCATCACATATTCAATAATATTCCAATCCCAAGAGAAGTAATTTTTTAATGTTCTGTACCTCAAAAAGAAAAACCGGAACCCTTATGAAATCGTTCATTTGTTCATATATTCGTTTATTTGACAAATAATTTTTTCTTAGAAATCGTTTGATGCAAAAAAATAAATATGTTAAATCGCATATATCTCAATTAATGCTTTAAAATACTCAAAAAGAATTTTTGAGGGAGTAAAATATACTTGAATTTTTTTTAGCGAAAAGGATTCCAACACTGCTTTTTTTATAATTTTTTGAAAGGTGGTTCTAGAGATATTGTTTTAATGTTCACAAAAATACTCTTGAACGCGGTGTAGTCAAAACGAGAGAAAACGTTACGAGAAGTTTAACTAGAGTTTACCGGAAATACCTAGTTTTTGAAATATTCATGATCATCTTCACTTTTAGTGTGAAAGATGTACTAACAGATAAATAACAAAGGGAGAAATAATATTAATTAATGCAATAATCATCAGGGACCTACGTCCATTAGTATATAATTACTAATGGACGTAGGTCATCGCCAAACGAGGTATCTTGCCTTCTTCATCCAATTGTTTCCTACTGATTCTTTAGGCCATTCGTCCATGTAGGGAAGGTGCGACCCACACAACGCTTCGAGGTTCATGGTTTTCATTCTAGAATTTATCTACCCCATTAGTAACCGCTTTTTCGGTAAATAGGATCCACGCAGTGCCACTTCAGTTTGCTAATGTTAACCGCTATGTCAACATATTTAGTTCTCCGTCAACTTTTCTTATTTCTTATTTTAATCTTCATAAATAATGCAATTATAGCTCTTTCTTAGTTTCCAGTCGCTCAGTGGGCAATACTTTATATTAATGCCCATTGACTTTGAATTTACGGATCCGGTCGACTGTAATTATTTAGGTTTCAGCGCCGTATTGTTGACGTGAAGATTTGACGCAATTTTTCAATCCAATCAAATTCTTCTGCGAGCTTCTATATCAAAGTTGTTTCTACATACTTGAGGCGTTTGTTTCAGGTAGATATTATTTTTAATTTACCGACTTTACCTTAGCGACGTTTATTGGCTTTCGCATGATATGATTGATAAACATCAATCATTTAAACAATTATTTAGAAGTTACTTTGATAAAAGTTATGAATATAAATTTATTGAAATAGCATGTAACGTTAATACTCTTATACTCTTACCTTTCATGGAAAGTCATTGTCAATATATGTCACTAAGTTGTAGAATAAGTAAGCTATGAAAATAATTTTTCATGAAGTTGTGCACTTTGGAATCGTTTCAAAAAGTTGTACCTCCCAAAATTTCCTGCAATATCACAAGATATCCTTCCTCCATTCCATCGAATTTGTAGGTTTATGTACATATATATATATATATATATATATATATATATATATATGAGTATGTGTATATTTATCCGCGTGCGTGTGCTTGTGTGTTGGTGCATGCATGAGTGCATGCGTGCGTATCTATATATATATATATATATATATATATATATATATATATATATGTATATATTTATATTTAAATATATATTGTGTAATGATGTGATTATACTTAAATATATGTGAGCAAGTCGGTATTTATGTAAGTTTTTTCCTTATTTTTCTGCCGTTGTTAATTGTCCGTTCTATGGCATATTACCGTAATACTATTTATTGTTATACTAGTCTTTATTTTGCTTTGAGTATTCTCGTTGCATTTATTTACATACATTACTCTTGCAATATTTGTTACGTTAAAGTTGTATAATTAAATAAATAGTAGAAACTAATATATTTCACTTTTGTAGGGGACAAGTGAATTATTTAAAATATATTGATGATTTTAGGTACCATATTTTTATATATGTGCTAAAAATTAGAAAAACCAGAAATCTGGTGAGAATCTTGCAAAACAAAATTTTGGACAATTTAGAATTTTATTTTTACTTTGTCATTTAAAATTGTGATAATCCAGAATCGTATTACTGTAAATAACTGAAATTTTAAATATATTTGGCGTTAATTTTGTAGAAATTCGTTATTCACAATTAAATGAAGATATTAGCAAAGATCTTTGCTGATATCCCACCTGAAGATGTTGTAATACAAGGAAACCTAGGTCGTGGTAAAGAAAGTAGAAATAATACTACATCACGTACTTTCATTTAATTGTAACTGAAATTTGTAAAATATTGTAAATATGGTTGCAAGATTTCGCATTAACAGTTTCTAGAGCCTGAGAATAATCTCTCGTTACCAAATAGCATAACCATAACAAAGGTTACCATAACATTGACTTTAACGCGGTGTCATATTTATTTCTGTACACGTGCGCAGTCTGTCAGTAACTTATTAGTGTATGAAAAAAATAATTTTTTTGACTTTATCTCTGGAGATATTTATTCGATTATAATTAGAAATAATAGTTACCATCTAAGTACCAATACGAAGGACTGCAGGTTATCTGGTTCCAATCGAATTAGTTTTCCTTTTGTTTTGTAAGTTTATGATCTATCTTGAAATTTACCTTAAAATTTTTACATCAAATTTTTTCGTGGCATAATTCAAGTGTACAGTGGATTTCCCAGCTGAAAACTTTGTCATTTTGGTCAGTATGTCGAGCATGAACAAATAAAAAAAATTTTGTCTCCAATAGGATTCTCTTTTCCAATTTTTATAATCTTGTGAAAGCGTATCTACTTACATGCGTATGTGTGCACCATACATACATACTTACGAGTACTTACACACAGACTCCGGTGTGACTCGTGTTTACCCAGTAACATTTTCCCTTACTTTTATTGATTCCCTCTTGATCGTTATTAAAATACTTTCACAATTTTGACTAAATTACAGATACTATTCACTCTCCTCTACCCTAGCCTGAAAGAGCCGAACCTAAAATTAAGAAAATCTTAGAAATACGGTTTCTAAAATTCACCATATTTTATACGCGTAAGAAGTACGGTAGACAATACGAGTATACTTTTATTGAACAATTAATATTCGTGAATAATAAAACAGAAACCTAAATGGTTTAAATGTCTATATGAATTTAAAAATACAGGAATCCTCGTGTTTCTATCCGTGCCAAACAGATTTAATTGATTTTCCATATATCGAGAGATTTAACGAAAGAATAAGTTTTCCCATATATAAAGAGGTAATAGAGGCAGGATACATCTCGTTTCAATAAATTTTCATTTAATAAATCAAATGATTTCTTTAAGTGTACAAAGTACAGGGGAAAATCGCAGACCCCATTATCTAACCTTTGGTTATAATTCATTGTTTATTTTTTTACGTAGATCATGACGGTTAATCTGTCCCGGATTTACTCAACGTTTTATCCTACAAGTTATATATTGGACGATTAATTTGCATATAAATAAATAAAACGAATGTACCCTTCGGAGACACGAATTCTAAAGAATCTCCTGCAATGATAATGAATATGATTTTATGGATTACCTCTCAGTTACATCTTCATGCAAAACTAAGAATTATTTGGTACAAATGCATATTGAAATTGGAAGGGGCAATAGGTCACTTCATAAATTTTAAACTCGCATTTTTAATTTTCTAAATAAAAATAAAAACAATGAACTTTCGTAACTTCGCGAATCGCAAACTTGCAATTCACGGTTTTGAGTAATCACGGTTTGTGATTTAATTTTTTAACGTAAAAACTTATCGTAGATAATTTCAGTCATTGACAATTAAATAAAGATAGAAAAAAATATAAACAGAAAATCTTTGTTCTTACGGTGAAAATCGACTCTAAATCCAAATTTGTTTCGTATCAAAATGAATCAGTTTCGTGAGGTGAATTACATACGTATATAATTTGATATATTTTTTAATTAGATACATAGGTTAATTATATTTTTTTTTTACCAGAGTTTATACGTGATTTTTAGTCAAACATACTGTCGAAATGAAGTATTTCATATACGCGTCTCATTTTTATTTGAAATTTTACGGAAATATAATTTTTCTGTTCATGGAAACCTTGTTGTTCGACTTTTTTTCATTCGCAGTAATATTAAAAATACCTATTTCATTCTATTTAAATTTAAATTAAAATCAAAACATTCGCAAATGGCTACCGTGTGAATACAATTTTAATTTCAAATTTACATTATTATAACAGCAATTCATTTCGTTCTTTACGCCAATTAGCGCAAAATTATTCAAGTCAAGCTTGTAACACGATACAGACCAAAGCATTAGATTAATTAGTTTTAAAAATATTTGACAAGATCTATTGTTAAGATTCGCTATTTCGATCCATCTCTTGCTTGATATGCAGGTAAATACTCGTAAAAGTATATACATTTGGTTATGATATTCGGGAATTTTATTATGAAAATTTGAAATAATATATATGACCACGAGAGTCAAATGAAATAATTTTGTATGTATTGGACACCTAGACGTTGTTCCCTAAATAGTGAATCATTCGCTTGTTATACTATTTTTTGGTTATTCTAAATTCTTTTTGAAAGAATAGGTTTATTTAACACATGAAATTTCTAAAAGTTTATATAAATGCACCAAATATTTGCAGTAGCCAGGATATGTGTGTCAAGTTGGTCGGCATTTTGGTAAGATACAATTTTCTAGGAAAATTATACACGCGAAGAAAAATTATAAAATACCTATCGTTTAAAGTCTAAATAAACCAATAAAGTGCTGATTTTCAAATACAAATATCCGACAATTACCACGAAATGAATTGCTGTCAATAACCACGTAATCCTAGATCCAAAATTTCTTTTAACGAGCAATCTAAAAAAAAACAAAAAAAGTTTAATAAACTTATCGCATTTTTCGGCAAGTAATAATGCCTATTAGTCGAAAATTAATGTTAAAATCATATTATTTTATTATAAGTTTCTGTTATCTATCAATATATTTATAAGTTTGTTTTGCATTCCACAAGAAATCGTCCATCCCGTATTTTAAATGCGAAAAACTGCATACGTATTTAGAAATTGTGAAAATACTTTGGGCGGATTTCACCATGACTCAGTTTCAAATTATGATTCCATTAAGATTGTGAGAGCTTAGTCCAAGAATGCTAGTGTATGTGAATAGAAGATGGGAATATATCCATCTCACCTCGTAACTCATTTGTAAAGCTCCGCCCGCATTGTCTGCATGTCGATAAACGACGATTCCTTTGACACTGTGGAAATTTTTCCAATTAATAATGTGTGGGTCCATGGAGACTACATACATATACATACATACGATTCTGTGGTACATACTGTTTGCCATATGTAATCTGAACAACATTGCGTATAATAATCAGCCGGAACTGAAAATAAAATATTTTCACGTTTCAATTTTTTTTCTAACTTTGTTTATAATGAGTTTGTAGAAAACAACGTTTAATTTAATTGCTTTCTAACGTTTTCGTGATAGTGGTTTTTGATTTTTTTTTCTTAACAAAAACTAAAATATTCACGTGTTAACGCGTGTATTTATAACATAATTAATATAAATAAGTAAATAAAATAAGACGCAATTACGATAAACGAATAGAAACAATTTGTATCACTATACATATAAAATGGCAACAGAGTGAATTATGTATATGGAAAATATTTAAAAAAAAGAACGATTGATTTAACATAAAGAATGATAATAAAACAAAAGCCAGAAAAACTGCTTTTAGAATTTTTGTCTGTCTGTTTACATGTTAATTTATTCGTCAATCGCGCATAATCTCTGGACGTATTTTAATAAAATTCGGTATGGTAATAGTTTATACCTAAGGACAATATACGAGAGAGAAAAAAATAAATTAATAACTGTTCCTATTTCGAATTTCATACGAGTGATACCGTGGAGCAGAGCTGGAATATAATATTACCTGTAAACTTAGAGTTTCTCACTAATAAGAATATATTTGCAATAACAGAAATAAAGAAGTTTAAATTATGGATTGTTTTCTCCGTGTGTGCGTTGTGTGCACAAATAAACGTTCCTGCACACATCAAGTAAAAAATAATGGCCCATTCCAGATGAAGATTTATTATAAAAAAATATTATTCATTAAAAATATATGTTATTTCAAAAACCTTTATTTTTTATTTCATCGCAATCGCTTGTCTCAACCAGAGCATAAGCAAGTTCAACATTTTCAAAAATTAATTTTTGTTGCATAGCTGTGATAACAATAAGAAAGACGTATTTGCGTACTAGACGCGTAGTAACTAACCAAATAAATGTGTAGGATACCTATGTATACGATACATTTATTTAGGTAAAATAGACAGCATATTGTATTGCACAATGAGGTTTTCATCTGGATATACAATGGCGAATGGGTGTGGTGAGATGTTAAATGTGGAAATATATTTATAACCACAGTATCGGTACATTTTTCTGGGTTTTACGCGTAAGAAATCATGGGCACAGCTAGTTTACAATAAAATGGATTAAATGGTTTTACGTCTTTTATAAACAAAATATTTTCTTTTAATATAATTAACTACGTCGTATTAATATTATTATATATTTTATAAATATATTTGTTTTTATTATCCCCTTATATATTAGAACACAAGCTTATTTCACAGAATATTTCAAATAGTTTCTTTTTGTATTTTTCTGTTTAAGTGGTATGTTTCAATAAAATAATAATAACAACAACCAAGAAATGCCTAGCTACTCGACGCATAGTAATTACATAAATATATAATGTATTTATATAAATCAAAAGACAGCGCAACGTGTATTTTAAATAGACCCATGGAGGCGATAAATTGCTTGGAGATACATTGATAAAATGGACGTGGCTAGAAGTGCAGTGTGGAAATATACTTATAAAAACGACATGGGCAGATATTTTAATATTATGCGCATACGCAGTTATAGGTACAGCGAGGTTATAATAATACCGCTAATATTTTCACGTCATCACATTATAAATTTATAAAATGTATCAATAAATGAAATGCTAAATTACGAACAGGGGCGTTATCGCGGGATACAGGCTACTAGTTGAAAATAATTTAAAAGTGTTTTTTTTATATTGAAGAAATTAAAACTTATCATCGTTCCAATTAGAAGACTTCTGTATAAAATTATTAAACTGGAAACATGGTGGTAAAAACAGGAAATATGAAAAGATTTCAACTTGTTTTATTTCTACATACAGTTCTTTTAATAAAACCTGGCTTTAACAAGTAATAATTTATATTTAGAAACATGGGCGTTTTGTCAACGTAATTTATCAGGGCAAATTTTTTTAAGAAGCATATTTTGACATGGTAAATAAATATCTACGTGCTCGGTTAAAATAGGTTAATATGCCAATTATTCAACTTGATCAAATTATACATTTTTGACAAAATGTACACATATGATATTAATATGATTCGAGACAAGCTTGCCTTTCCAAAAACAAAAACTGCATAAACTACCCAATCACTCAAATGTTTGAAAAAATAATTCATTGCAATGATTACACTAAATGGCATACGAGACACTTTTTAATTTTAATATCCATTATCGAGAAAATGTCATGTTTTAACTATTTGCTTGACAATAATATTGAGATGAATAACAAAAGTTTGCATATTCTGAAAATCCTAAACATTGAAAAACATTCAAGACAACAAAACTTTAACCAAGAAATATATTTTGCAGCACGCTTTAATGGAATGATTTGTTTGGATTATATTATAATTTTGTTGCTTTTACATTTAAAGGTAAAATTTTACTCCAAAAAGAAGAAATTAAATAATAAACTTATGTTTATATTTACCCTTAAATTTAATATTACGCTTATAAAGATGACTACAGATGGAAAACTGAGTTACATATGACATTTATTTGGTAATTTATGTTATATATTCGAATTATTTTCAAAAGAGATTTCTTTAAGTAATGCATTGGTATAGCAACATCGTATTATGTTATTTATTTTTTAGAATACAATTTTTACATTTCAGGTTTTTATTATTTTAAGAATTTACAGAAATTTTCAGATAGAATAAATTTCTCGAATATAATTTTTCTCATCGATTGAAATTAAATAATATTATTGAATCACTATGTATACATCAAATTATATTGTAAAGGACAAGTGATTTACATCCAGCATATTTATACTTCAAGTAAAATAAACGTTAGTAAAAAATAAAATATTACAATATCTGAAGCTAATCGTGCCATAACGTTGTCGGGTAATATTAAATGTGAATAGTTTTTAAAGTCGTTGTATCAAGAGTCATTTTGTAAGACACACTAGCTTACGTGGTCTCCATTTACATATTCACACCTCGCGGGTTGGTCATACTAATTTAATATTTCTTTATAATACCGTGCTGGCAATAAATTTAGCTTTGGCTCTAAGTAATTGTTATATCTCCGACCTATGTTTCTGAGAAAGTAATAAATCTCTTTTTGAAAATTATTTAAATCAAGCAATCTTCACTCTCAAGTTACCTCCAAATACAAAAACACAAATATATTCGAAATGGCACATTAAACTTATTCACTGGTAATTATTATGGTTTGACGTAATTACATTAATTTTAAATGTAGTAAAAAGTTCCATCAAAACTTCAAAGTGGGACAAATCGTCAGCAGACAGCAGTAGCTCGCTCTGAGTAGATATGTTCCATTGAGGCAGCAATCAATGTAGGCAAATTATGGAAAATGTGAATGAAGAAGTCCCTCATTGTAACTATTGACTTTAAGTAGAAACTCATATTGTATATAAAATACATTTTTTGGGTCCCATATCGAAAGAAGGAGACGTGATAACTTCGCCATGTTGGTCTTGCAGCCTCAATGTTTTCGCAGATTTTTTTATGGAGAGATCAGATTTCTTTTACGTTTCGACGATTTCTAGTAATATGTAACAAAATATATTCTTTTTTGATGTCTATCAAACACCCTTATAGTGGAGTAGAAGAAACTTTTTTCACACATCTATCGACTGGGCAAGTCTTTCAAAAAAAAATTTCAGTTCCATTTTCTAATTTTTATGTCACGTTATTACAAAGAAACCCTTGCTCAGTTAAACTAGAAAACCTTATAATTTTTCGACGCTGATTTGTCCATCTATCGATCTATATACCATACCTGTTTTAATCTAATCGCAAACTAATAGGTTATAAAAGATGAAATATGGCATCGCTATATTTATTTACAATACCTGCCAAGTTATGAAATAGAACGTTTAAAAACATTTTATGGAAGTACCCTAACATGTCAATTAAGGGTGAATTTTTTATCGTTTAATAGGCCTTAAAAAAATGTGGGATTAAAAGTAAAAAATATGCTTTAAAAATATTTTCGTTACAGGCATTTATGAAATTTTACACTTTAACTTTGTCGTTTTTGTTAGTCTTAATTGTCTTCACCCCACATCAGATAAATTGCTATTTTTAAATAATTGAAAAATAACGCAAATAGTATTATATATATATATATATATATATATATATATATATGTGTGTGTGTGTGTATATATATATATATATATATATATTTATAGCGACTAACTAGGCTCTACTAATTTTCCAGTAGTAGTTGACGAATTTACGATATTTAGTTGGGACGGTAAAAAGTTCATAGGAGGATTTCCTGCCCAAGCAAGTGACTTCAATCGACTGCAAAAATAAATTTACATTTAAAGAAATATATTTTTCCTAACCGAAAAGATATACTAGACAGTATATTCATGTGGTTACATGGTGAAAAATAATATTATTTAAGTATACGCTATAAAATACAATAGGCAATATATTTACGTTGATAACAATTTATATTTTAAATTTTATAATAAATACAGTACTTAAATGTTTAAAAATATCTAAAAGTGTAAGGTTTCTGTCTTTGTAGTGAGAGTTCTAGTCGTAGTAGATAGGTTTTTATAATAAATATTAGGCTTGAATATAATTAACACAAAATGAATACCTACTTATTTGCAATAAATTACGATTATATTTAATTATGAAGTTAGTGCCAACACCGCCGACCTACTTAAATACATGTATTTTTTTGTTTAATTAATACGTCCCCTATGAAGCTATTTAGTACTGTAAGTACATTACAAGTTAAAGTTTTAAATTTACATTATAAATTTGTTTAGATTGGTCGAAAGTACTGGCACCGACTTCAAAAATAAGTAACTTAGTTATTTATTGCAAATAAGTAGGTACTTATTTTGAGTTAATTATTTTTTAATTTTTAGTATATACATTTTTTCAAGTCGGTTTTTATAAAAGATATTTTATTTGGAATTTTTAGTGATTAATATATTAATATTAATCATCACAATTATTTTATTTCTTAGAATATTGCATAATTATTAAAATTCACGGGAAGAAGTTATTATATGAATAATTTCTTCTTTGTCTAAATCCGGGTATTAACGACACAAAGAAGTGAAGCGATAGCAATAGCCGCCAATGGTTAGCTCTTAGCCGTTGAGGATATTGCAAATTTAAAACTGCCACATAAGGAATTCCATTCTCCATATCCAAAATCCAATATCAGATAGTACAAAATAATAACTAAAGTAACAACCAGTAGCATATATGTTTAATCACAAACGATTTGCCACCATCCGTTAAGGAGTTGCATTATTCATTTTCAGAACTCATCATCACACACTAACCTGGTCAATGATGTAGTTATTTTTCAAAGTAAAGCTACCTGTAGTAATTTATTTAAATAAATTTGATTTACTACCATCCAACAAGGATTTCCAATGTTGATCGTCAGAACGCATCATCAGACTCTGGCATGATCCGCAGCGTTGTTATTTTTCAAATGATAACTACCAGTAGCAAATACCTTGACACACTTTTAATTTACTAATATCGGCCAAGGAGTCCCATTGATCAAATCCAAAACTTGTCATCAGACCATGACCTGGTAAGTGGTGTAGTTATTTTGTAAAATCACAACTATCCGTAGCAAATATTTTGAATCAAAGTTGATTTACTGCCATTTGTGAAGGAGTTCCATTATTAATTTCGGGACATCGTCATCAGATCATCATCATATTTATATAGGATCACACGTATAGCATCTTCTTTCAAATAAAAGAAGAATTATCGAAATCAATCCACTCAGTAAAAAATTATCGCTGAACATACATAAAAAAGAGATTCCGACGAATTGAGATCCTCCTCCTTTTTTTAAGTCAGTTAATAATGTAAAATGTGTCTCTATTCTTTCTAATCTTTCAATCAAGGGTTTGAAAAATGAGAAAAAATTCTATATCTGCATGTTTTCAGATTTAATTAGTACGTTCAAATAAAACTATTTCAGTTAACCACTGTCAAGGTATGTAGTAAAATATGGAATATACTTTATTCGTTTTCACATCCGTATCTGGCGCGTTTTTTTTCATTTGCTTCTTTATAAATAAACTAAGGTTCCTTAAGAGTATTTTTGTGTTTGCACAAAATTCGACAAATTGCCTTTTTGCTTAAATATTTATGATCGCTGCCCTTACATTAGTGAAACAATTATATGTTTCCAATCTGATCTAAGGTTAATAAAAAACACACAATACATTGACGTTGTCGATTTGAGTGTAAACAAAAATTAAATAAAATCTTTTTCTTAATGGAATGTGCGAGAAATCGACTTAGTTATAAATTAACAAGTTTCATATGTAATATCTGAATGAAAAGTTAGAGAATAATTGACATTTTAAATATATTCAAATTAAAACTATTAGTTTTGAACCATACGATTGGATTAAGAGTGGAAATACTTATAACAACTTATATCATTGAAAATACACTGATTTAAATTACACAGATATATTTTCATGGACAGTGAAGGTGGAAAACCTTCACTGGAAACGGAAAATCTTCTGAAACCGATAGTGAAAGACTCCACATTAAATATTATAATACCTATGTATTGCCTAATAAAATTTTGTTATAGAATTGCAAAAAAAATATTCTGCTTACAATCAATCATCACCTACAAACTCAGAACGTAGGCAGCGATGTATAAATATTTCTCTAATTTACAGTGAGCTCATATTATGCAAACTGTTTTGACTGGGTCTTTATATCATGTGAAGTGTTTAAAGTATTGAAAATAATACAAAGTGAGTACACATGAAGGAAGAATCAATATGGTTCAAATGAAATACTTGTCTCTTCACAATTAGCATATATTTATATGATAACATATTAATAATAATTGTGTCCAATTTGATTTATACAGTGAATAAGCAATGAATAAGCATTCACGTTAATTTATTGAAAATTAATTTTATAATTATAATCTACTAGCTGTGCCTCACGATTTAACCTACGAAGCACTACTTCAATTATTCTGCTTTCTCCCCATAACCACTAAACGACTCCGCTTGGTTTGCCAAATGATACAGGTGGTCGCTGTGGGTGTGGTCGCAGTTTAATACTCGAGATGACCAATCAATAAATAATATAAGTCACTTTTTACACATTTAAGCAGTATCTACATTTCATCAGTCTTTTTCTAAATCACTTAAGCAGTACGAAGCATCATTTGAGCCGTGTTCGCTGACTTTTATTAAATTTTTATTACTATTCGACCCCTGTAAATCGTAGTGTTTTGATGTGTAGCCTATAGTTTTTTTCGAAGTATGAGCTTTATAGCACACAATTAGTAGAAATTAGGCATATATTTTCAAAGATTAGCGCAAAAAACAAGTATGAAAAAGATCCGCTTTGTATACAAGTGTAGATAATATTATCAATAAAGTCATTCACAATCGATGGCTTTCTATCGCAGCTCTGTCATTGGAGTTCAACGTAAATGGAAGAAAAGTATCATAAGTAACACTACAACTCTTTATTTACAAATATCGACACAATGGTTTATCGACTCTAGATTACAATAGCTAGTTAAATTATTCAACAAAAACGCCACTAAGAAGTTTCATCGTGGAAGTACTTAGTATATTATGCAGCTGAGATATATATGTACCTAGTATGTGCCTTTGAGACCTATTCGCGCGAGTAGTTCATTTTATTCTAAATCGACATCCATTGCGAATGCGCGTATGCTGATTTATTTCTCAAAGAGTTTTTAAAAAAAAAATTAGAGACATCTTTCCAGTTTCATTAGGCAACTGACAACATATATAGTTAAACTAGTTACGGGGAAAAAATACTTCCCTACTAAATATAATGCAGCTTTCCAGTATATTGTAGTAAATAATACAGAAATATCAGTTCACAGAAAATTGCTTCTCTATTAACTCCGCCATTTTCAAAAATTTTTAGTTACATTTCTTCTCGTTCACATTTCTTTTTTTCCTTTAAAGCAATTTGGTTTAAATATATAAACGTTGCATTAATCACGTTTGGCACATACCGTTTATATTTGCTTCGACAGTCACTTAGTTATAACTTGCTTCCTTGAATTCGTGTGTACGATCTTTGCTTTTACGCAGCACATGTCATATAAAAAAATACAATGTTGTGTTCCGTTGAAACGTTATTCTATTTAAAAATTGTAAAAAGTCGCAGCCAGCAAGAAAAAATTATTAAACTGCAGGGGAAAAAATGTAAATGAATAAAAGGCGCAGCGTTGGCTTCATCGTTTCAGTAGTGAACAGTTGGTAGTTGAAGTACGACACATGAGAACAATAGCACATAGCTAGATGTCATATTACAAACGTATTCAAGTCTTGCTTCATTTAGCATTTAAATTGGATCATGCTCCGATAATTTTTACTGTTTTTTTATGAAAGAAAATTAACGTCTAAAAATCGTGAGGAATTTATTTTGATTTTCGATACACATAATGGCTTAATAAGGGGTTAAATAGCTTGCTAGTCGCTGGAAAAAGTGGCAAAATATAATATATTTTGAACGTGAAAGAATTTGTTATGTAAAGAAAAAAAAATAAATAAAAATTGTTATAAGAAACAGATATTGAATATGAGATATCTCTGCGTAAACGATTCAATAATTTTAAATCGGGTGCTATTTAATAAATTAAATTTTATATTTCCGTAAATTTCTTGATCTTTCATGCTGTGATGTACATATATATATATATATAACGCACATACATATTTTTCATAAAATAGTGGCTGTAGGTTTGTGGTGACATGATGGACTTATATTATTTCGTAAGTAAAATATGTAAGTTTGTAGTATAGCCGAGTGGAGTCGGTTACACTATGACCTACTCCATTCGGCTACACTACAGACTATGGAATCATAAAGCATGGGCTCAAAGTAACAAAAACGTCTTACTAAAACTTGGTAAAGGGCGATCATAGCAGCGTTTGTTTTCAGTTGACATCTTGATTCTTGTGAATATGTTTATCCTATAAATTGTCAAAAAATGCCGGATTGCGCAATGAAAATATATTTAAATTAGAGTTGAAAAATTTTAATGAGCATGGAAATAATTTTAGAACTCTTCCGAATAAAAATCATTAAAAATATTGGTACTTAATACAATATTATCTTGTCGCTCTCCAATAAGAATGGGTATAAAGTACTTCAAGATGATTTAATAATATTTTGTGCAACGTTTGAAGTGAACAGCAGTAGAGCCGCTGTTGGAATCTCGTGTTTTCTTGTGTGCTCAAATATAATTTAAATTTAATCCTGACTAAGATGGTACTTTTCTATATATATCGCGCTCACCCATTTTGTAAAAGGTCAATAAATAAATATTTTAAATTAAACTAATATAACACACAGGGACTAGGTAAACTATTATCGATAACATATCGTAAATATGTATATGTTGACGGAGAGTATTTTACCGTTGGAAATTTTTTTGGTATAAATTTTATGTTTTTAGTTTTTACCCCTTCATCAACGATTATAAATATAATAGTCATTGCATAACCATCTTGCCAGCACCGATATCTCTAAATTCGTTATGGAAATGGAAAAGGGAAAGTTAAAAATAAAATAACATTTATTACCATCTTTAATTTTACCGACCACTTTTTGAAAGAATCTGTCATACTTGTACACAAATAGTAAATAATAGATATATTTTTATAGATATTATTCTAAAGATAATTTTTAAATATTTTATTACACAATATTACTATTTCACCTTTACTAGTAGCAGGGGTAAAATTTATTGATTTTTACATCACGAAAAATACAATTTTGACGACCTCGTGTAATATGAAGTCGCATCGTCTTATAAATATATCTAAAAAAAATTTAAAATTCCTTTTTTAATTTTGTTAAAAAAGTGATCTGAGACATGGAAGCCATGTCTCAGATCACTTAGATTCACGTTCGCACGTGACTACCATGCAACTGACGACGTAGTTTTGTTTAATCGTAATAGATGCCGCACATGCACTTATCTCATCATTTCCATTTGGATTAAATTCGCTTTTTGCCGTATCTTGATATCTGGATCGATGGATAAGATTTGATACATAACGAAGAAGGATCAAACCGGGTTGAAACTACATTTCATAATTATCTAGATTAGCAGCATTAAAAAGAATATAATACAAAATAAGTTACCATGTCTACCTTTAGGTAGTAAACTTACCGTCCGTTTACAATGCAAGCGCGGTGCGAGACAGCAAGAAGCGGTGCGGCCATGACTGCGGATCGCGTGGCTATATTCATATTGAAAGCGCGGACAGAAAATATTTACAGTAGATACGATTTGATTATATTAGAGAGAAATCCATTTAATTTTTGGAATAATTACGTCGTGCTCGAAGGAATGTTTTTTGGCACGCTAAGTTTAAAAGTTTATGTCTATTCGGAGAGAGGATTATATCGTACACATTCACAAAAGAAACATTAAAGTAAACATCGAGCATATATATTTACTTGGACATCTTAATTACCAAAAAAACAATATGTTCGCCTATTTTAAATAGCCTCACTGTACTAACGTAATCATTTACAAAATGTCTCAAGTATTGATTGTCCTCATTTATATGTACATTATTTAATAACTGAACAATATATTTTCCTAACGGAATCGGTCTCACTGTATATGTATCTATAATGTTTATTAAAGTAATTAATCATTAGATTACCGATGTGTTAATAATCTTTATTTAATTATGCATTAACTGACAGCAAAGTACATTTTCCTATTACACGCACTCTCATTTTAGAATAATTCTTAAAGAAAATAAAAACCAATATATCTAATAAGCTTCTGCACATTCTACAACCATTAACTACTCCAATTACGACTATAATAATTTAGATCGAGTGTTTCATGGTAATTCGCCATATTTTATCTATAATAATCACTTTGACGATTTCTGTTCATTCCAAGATTTTATGATTCTAATTTCATTCCTCTGTTATTATTTTCAGCTTTCACCGTTCAATCTAATATTACCTGACTAATTTAATTTTTGATGCTGAACTTTTGCTCTTCGCTCCCTATTTTCATTAAAGGGATCAATTAAAAAAAATGATAATGTTTACATTTTGATCTTTAATTTTTTATTTTAAATTGTTCCAAATAATAGATGTAACCTTTTTTTTATTTTCTATCAAATTTTCATGTATTTTTCTACTGCTCCCATAGATCGTCCAGTTTACAAAAGATCTTTAAGGGAAGCACTATCTGAAATATTTTCAATACTTTTATTCCCATAGTAATTATTTTTATTAACGTATCTGGGACCGTTTAATCCAAACATAATTTCATTATTTGATAATATAGGCCATGTGCCTTAAAAATGTTAATGTGTTCATTTATGTTAATGTGCCCATCGTCACCAAATCTAACCCACGGAGTTCTTTTAACTTCCTTTTATAAGTGGTCTTTTAATTTCTTCAATTACTCTTCGATAGAGAATGCTGAAATAATACATTTTTTATTTAATACATATACCTTTCAAATATAATGGTGTTTATAATATTAGGACAGAGCTTTTGTCGTTGGAAAGTACTAAAATGAAGGTTATTTGTGAAATATATATAGCCAATATGTGTTATGACAAAGCCTCCAACAATATAGCTAGAAAAGAATATTCAACACTTTCGTTTCCATGAAAATTCTTTAATTGTATGACATATACAGTTTTAAGGGCTAGCCATAAAAACTTGATTTGTTCATATTCACAAAGGAGTCTAAATACAGGAAGAGGATATTTCAACAAAAGAATTTCGTCTGCGAGTGCTAGTAGAATTCGCTTATAATATTCTATAAGCGAATTCTAACAGAGAATTAGATGGGGATCAGAAAAAGAAATAGGCTGATTGCCAACCCGGGACATTCCCAAATAACATTGAAAATTCGAAAGTATGTTAGTTTGTCCTTCCTTCACGCCGCATTGGAGCAACAGAGCAACATGATTTGTTGCTCCTTGTTGACCAGGAAGTAAAATAGGATACCTGTAGACCTTACCTAAACTTTTAACGCAGTAAATGTCATTCTAACTAATATGATAATCCCAACAAATATTAAAAATTCCAAAAACTGTTTTTTCTTTTTTACGTCATAATCGAGCCCGAAATCAACGTATTTTTTTATAAACATCTAGTTGGCGGACTAGGAAATTATATAGGCTTTTTTTAATTCCAACAAATCTCATTCTAACTAAATCCGCTGAATAACCAATTTAAATGGACATCTGAAACAAATAGTAATATAATTTTGCAATTAAGTCCACCATAATATAAATTGATGGACTTAATTATTTACTAATTTTAACTGTTCAAACAATGGTATGTCTGTATTTATACGTATACACACACACGCACGCATCCACGTACATATATGTATATATACGTTATTTTTACTAATACTATACTTAAACTATTAAGCAAAAAACTAAACATAATAGACACCACGAAATTAAATGTTTCAGTTATGTAAAAATATAAATACACCAAAATAATCTACCTGAATGATAATGCATTTATCCATTTCTTCATACTTTTACTTTCACGTCGCAACAGAGCTTTATATTTCCGGTTTTGTCTATTTCTTCATATTAAAATAAATTTTTCTACATATTCATAGAGTTTATATAAAACTTACCAAAAATAGGGGTTTTTCATCAAATATATAAATATCCTTTCAATTAAATGCCTTCAAGTTATTGGCGTGGTTAGTTTCGCTAATATGCCGAGCGCCTGGCATGGCGGTAGTTTATCGGAAAGAGAAAGGGGCAGAGCTCGAAAATCCGATTTTTCAAGGTCGTCGAGAAATCTCCTCGCCTTAAGCTAACCGCGTCAGAGACTTTAGAATCAAGGTATTTTGACACTCTCTAATTGCACACTAATTAATATCATTAGAATTAAATTAGTTATAATTCGTATGATATAAAAATAAATTGGAAAATATTTTCTATTATTATGCTATAAGGTCCTCGTGGTTTATTGCTGTCTGTATTTGCTAAGAGATATTCATTAAACATTTCTTAAGAACCCCTTTGGAAAAGATTTAAAAAATGGCTATCTATGAATAGAAGTTATTTATGATAACCAAAAATTTTTTTATTTTTACAATGAAAAACACAATTTTATAATTACGAACTTTATCATTGGCAATATAAATTAGTTTAGATTTTAGTAAACATTAAAATTAGTTCGATGTTTATAAAAATGTTTCAGTTTATTTATTTTATAAATTACGTGGCCCACGATCATTCTCGAACAGTAGCCCGGCATACAAATTACACTAAGTATTTTGAATAATACCTATGTTCATACATTTCCATCAAAAGGTGCGGCTTAAGCGCGAAAGAGATCGCCGGAAGTTGACATATCAAATGTGCTCGGGGGCACGGAGCATATTACAGTTAATAATTTTGGTAATGTTCTTTCTGTCGTGTTTCGTGTGTTCTATGTGTCGTAAGGGTGAAAGTGACAAGAGAGAGAATCTCGACCTGCGCTATTTATGTTTCTTTGTGCATGTAAAATTAATATATGCAGCATTATTTGTAAGTGTATAGGTTCATATATTTCATTGGGTAAGATTCGAGCTTACGTTCTTTAATGATTTGATGATTTGCTTTTTTTCTATTACTCAAGATGTAGAGATTTTATTTTAGAAGCGTTATGCAAAGAATACCCGTTTTCCGGACTTAAAGTTTGTCTTGGCTCTGAACAAAACTATCCCTTAAGCATCCATATCAAAATTTTTAGAGATTTTCAATCTTCTGTTTTTCTCACAGTCTATCTTTCCATGTATTAATTTTAAATATATTTGAATATATAGCTAGATGAATTTCATTGAACTTCCAGGGGAAATACGTCAAAAAGGTAAATATTAACGAAAATTATTACTTTCTGTATGTTGGCGCATAAAAGCAAAACTTTATGACGTTTTAATCATATTTAATTACTTTTCGGTACCTTGTCGTTTTATTAGTTCAACAGAATATAAACTTATAAGGAATATTGTGTACTATAGCGAATGCACCCTAATGTTAATAGACCATGTCTTAAGTTTCAAAAGTAAATAAAATAAAATAGATACATTACAACTGGCCTAGATGTTTTAACCCGAATTGCAAAAAAATAATATAAATAATTATAAGTAATACAAAGCATTATATTATTGTGAGTATGAACTGGATACCGTTAATTAAGCAATGTCAAAGCGAGTAAACACGACATATATTGGTAGTTTATATAAGTTTGATATTACGCATTGTTTACATTTCGACAGAAATAATAAATTATAAATTAAAAATCCCTGTATAATAAACTTCATTGTCGAATTGCATTAAAAATTTCAACAATTAAGATTACGAAATGCTCTCGTATATAAATTCATACAAAATAAATGAAAAATGTGCCTTGTAATTGAATTTCTAAACATATAATAGCCTAAATGCGTTTTTCAGATATACCTTGCTTGCTTTATATTTCGTGAAACTGATTTTAAAAATAATTTGTTAATTATTTGTTGCTAAAGAGCCACAAATAGTATTAAACAAATCATCCGTTCGCATGGAACTACACTCAAGGATGCGTTTGTACTTGACATAGGATAGTAAACATGGCGACCAAAAATGTCAGTTTATTTGTAAATTAACAAAAGGGAGAGGGAAAATGATACAGAAGCACGAATCATATGATTAAAAAATAGATTTTGCATCGCTTCCAAATTAAAAAAGGAAGCAGCATATTTCGGAGCAAATCTGAAAATGTCCACTAATATATATATATATATATATATATATATATATATATATATATATATATATATATATATATATATACGTTATTTATTCCGTTAGGTTTTTGGGTATAAAACGGTATTGTAGATCTTGAGGTCACGGAGTTTTATTAACAGTTACAAGGCGTATCCTATAAAGAAAACAGCCGCGGCGCTGAGGCGCGGAAGGGAAACATTCTATTAATAAATGCTAGCAAACTTTCCCCGCGAACGGGGATACGAGCAAAAACTAGAGATTGATAAAATACTACAGACATAAATTAATCATGTATCGTTAGTAACAACCGTTTATGACTATAGGTAAAATTATTTTTTAGAATAAATATTTCATTAGACGAAATTTTTTATTTCCTAATATATTCTTACGAAAGCAACAAAACACTACTTAAAATACAAGAATTTTTTCTAGGAAAATCTTGTATTTCTTTTCGTGCTCTTCTAATTAAATTTTAGACAAAAATTTCTTTCAGTTTTCATTATGAATGGTCGAGAAATTTATTAACCCCTGGAGCGCACGGCACAAAAGGCGGCGCGCTTTCACGGTCGCACCAATCGTTTCGCATTTCTAGTAAAATAATACATAACTCTGAAATGTATGATTCGATTGTAATAAAATTGTTAAATTATATTAACAAAAAGTATAGTTATAGAATAGGGGAAGAATTTGTACCATACTTAGAAATAAAATAAAATAAATATATTTAAAGCAATAATAATTATAAAGTGCTATTTCGGTTATTATCATGAACACATACAAGGAGTATTTATACGTAAATGTAAATAAAAAGTCACTCATTTTAATAAAAAATTATGTTATATTTAAGTTTTTTTTGTGGCCATCTTAGTGTACGTAAAATAAGACAATGGGATCAACAAAAATTTAAAGTTGAAATCAATGGAAGAGTTCAGTCTAGCCAAATGCAAAGCTAAAACGTAATACGCTTACACTCATAACATTTTAGGACTCTTAGGTAATTAGATATGGCCAAAAATGATGTTACAATTTACGACAAAATACTTTAAAAAATAAAAAAATGGCTTCGAAAACGAACAAATTTACATTCTGAAATTACGCGGTTTGCTCATCCACGAACAGACATACACTAAAAAATTATATATCAATATAAAATAGCATAAATCGAACTTTCCAAAAGTAAACAAATAAATTAGAAAAAATAGGCACAATTACAAATATAAAATGGGAAAAATCTCATGGGCGGCAAAATATTGTTTAGGTCATAAAATTTTTTTTTCAAATGATAAATGAATTGCTTTCCTGTCTTCTTCGTGAATTTCTTTTATTTATACATGCTTCATTTAATTACATGACTAATTCCATCCGTAAATAAAAATAAAGTTTTCGCGCCCTCATCACATACTTTGTCAATTTTAGAAAAGAAACCTTGTGTTTTACAAAAATACACCAATAATTATAAAATAGATATCACAACAATCATAAACATACTAATAATAAATGTACACTTATATTCGTTCCATAGTTGGAAACAAAATATTTAAAAAAATCAATCATACAGAATTTAAAAAAATATCATCGTAGCAAATTGTATTACCATTTGCATCTGCATCATCATTTTGCTCTGTCCCATATGATATATAATAGTCTAAATGTTCATATCATTTCAACCTATTTACGTTAAAGTGATGCTAGTAGCTGCCGATTTTACTTTGAGTCAGGATCGTCCTTGAAGATTACTTATTATGTATGTAATACATTAACATGATTGCTGAACAACAATTCAATTTCCTTTTTGGCATTTTAATTAAGCAAAATACCGCAATTTCACAAAAAAGCAGTCCACATACTAATTTAAACAATACAAATTTAAATGTGCTGCGATAAATTTAATAAGCAAAATTATTTATTAAACTAAACACTAATTAGTACAATGATTTCTTAAATTTATATATTCGTTGGTTGTACATTTCCGTATAAAATATAAGGACAGGAGAGAACATGCTGTAATTTAGGAACCATGACTCGTAGTAGTTTGGATTTTACTTCAATTTATATATTACTGCTCTACCCTACGGTTCATTTGCATGAAAACCGGAGTAAGAAAAAAAAATTTTTTTTCTCATATGTTGCTCTTAGTTATAAACTATTACTATATCAAATTTTATCAAAACACATCCAGCAGATTTTGCGTGATTGATGCACAAAATAACATACAGAGAGACATAAATTAAAAAAACATATTTTCCGGTTTCTATTATAATTCTATACGCCAAATTAATCACACTTTTTAAATATATTTTTATGTGTAGAATTTTCTCCATTGTTCAATATTAAAATTGTATCTAGATGACTAAATATGAAGTAGATAGTTTGTAGTCCGTGTAGTGTGACAATATTGTAAACGAAAATATTCGTACATTTGTATACACATACGCATATTTGATTATTTTTATAGTTAATTTAAAAGAACCGACAAATTAATGGGTTTGGAAGTTATTTCCTTCATCTTCTTTAAAACCTTTTTAATTGTCTTCGATTACATATAAAGTCTGTTTAGAAACTGGTTTATAATCAATTTATTTTCGTCAGACGTATTTTTTTAAAATTAAAATACTGTGATGTGTAAAGGCATTCAACAAAAATTTAAATGAAAGTCATTGCCGATTTGGTGAAAATAAAGCATCTAGTAAATAGTTGAATATTTTGCATTAATAAGAAAAACATTTAAAGTAGTAATTACTATTTTTTTATTTCATTAAAAACTTGAGGTTCACAAGCAAGGTCAAACCGATCTATGTACTTCACTCACAAAAGCTGGAATTGTGACACAAAAGCAGAATTTGAATAAGAGCACCATAATTTTCATGAACCGACTATGGCCGGGGCTACATAATAAATTTTACTTGAATCATATTTTTCCTATTATAATCATGTTTTTCCTATTTTACTTTAAAATTTGTAACCAAGAAACTCTGTATATATATAAACACAAAAATATTGTATCATATTGTTTTTATAAAGACTTTGTTTCTAACTTAGTTACAATTTTAGGTATATCCAAGTTATAGCTGAACAAGAATCGTTAAAATATCGTTTATGAGGTCGGCTATCGTGAAATTTTATTAACGTAAGGCAGTCCTTCACAACTGCTGCCTCTCCATGGTTATTGTGACAGATAAAAATATCTAATCCACTGTAGATATTTCTGTTAAAAGAGTCTCTAAATTACAAATTTTAATAACATATTTAATTTTAATAACGTGACTAATTATAAGTCACGTTATTATAAGTAGTAATTTATAAGTTGTGATAGTAAGTGCAGCAAAACATGAAAATTGTTTGGTTAATTATAGAATAACTGTACGTAACATAATTAAATATGTCAGGTAAGAAAAGATGAACATTCGTCCTTCCCGTATATCCGTATGCCGTATGCACGTTATAAATGAAATATTATAAAAAATATATTACTCGTCAGTATATATCTGTCAGTATGATTTTGAGATCAGAATTTCACAATTGCTACATATTATATGAAATTTTTCCGCGTGCGTTTACAAAATACACATTAAGATATTAGCGTGCTTTTTGCCGTTCAAGTATGAGATTGTAACAAAATATAATTTTTACATATCGTGTGAATTTAAAAAAAAGACCTAATATCAGCAGATTATATATTTGTATTCCTATGCATATACATTTCGCATGTACATATGTAAATAAAGGCAAGCTTCGGCTTATCTAACATATTTGTATATTTAGATGCCGACAGTTATGCTACGGCCAAAAACAAGAATGTCATTACAGAAAACGTAGGTGTACAATTTATTATTCGAATCATCATTTGCATTTATGATAGTGCTGTTGGCGGCAGAGACAAAGTCGACTTAAATTAATATTTTTTAATTATTTTAAAATTATTTATTGTCCATAACCGCCAACAAATGCCGAACCTGAGTGAATTTTTTCTTCCGCCAGTTATTTTTGCAACTTACTGAAAAGTGCCTTAGCTTGTAAATTATTGAAAGTTTTTTCATTTATTAAAAAAATGAAAAAAGTGAAAAACTATTTTCGGGAGCTAATAGTTTTTCGATTATGATTTATTCTTGTTGATTTCACAAATATTATTTGTTTCTTTAATAAAAATAGAAATATGCATCTGTATTACAATCTGATTTTTACTGATTTGCTTCTTAAAACCACAAATATATTTTATGAATAATACTAAGTCACTTATGTAATTATGGAATTTTAACGCAGAATTTCATCAGTAATTTTGTCAGACCTATATGTAGGTAATGAATTCCGTAGAGAAATTCAATAGTTTTAGGGTTTTTATATATGGTAATATAATGCAATCTCGATTATTTATTTTATTTATTTGAAGTAAAATTAAAATTAGTTTAATTATTTGACTTCTAGCAAATTTACTTCCAGCTTCATATTTGAGAAAATAGGCTAAAAAAATTATTTCTCATACTTTTTATATACTTTGATATAAACACTACTTAACAATTTTTATTTAACACGTAATTCGTTTATATCCAAAAATACTTATTTATTTCTGCTTATACGATACGAAACTCTACTCTATATTTTTTTTTATTTCTTTCTATTTCTAAAGTGGAGGCATGTACGTTTTTTTTATTTAGAGTCACAAACCGTTAACAATTAGCTTTGAAGTCAATAAAAGACAAATTTTGATTAATAAAATCTTCAAATTCAGCGCGGAGTGTTGCTTTAAATTATTATATGTTTTAATGCTTACTTGATAATTTAAGTAGAACAATTCAGTTGTTTACACTCAACAACCGCCACATAGCAGATTTTTTCTCTAATTTCGTCTGGTTTTATTACCTCTACATTTTTTTATTATTTATTAAAATTCTACTAGGTTATCCATGTTTAGATAATTGAGAGATCAACGTACAAACAAATAAAAATAGGGAATATTTAAATTCACTAAATACATTTTGATAATATAATATTGTAAACATAGATGAAACATTGGAACTTATTTTTTTAATTAGTGAACGAGACGTATATAACGTCTCGTTTATAAAATAAAAAAAAAAATATTTCAACCTCATAAAAATCAATTGTAATAAAAGTCTCGATTCTTTATAAAGTTTTTGGCTCGCTGACTATATATTTCTTACGTCAGTGCTATAGAACATCAATGTATTACCTGATACGAAATATTAGTACAGAAATGCAAAAAATTAATTATCTGTGACTATTTGAAAAAAAAATCTTAGATCAGAAATTATTGTTATATTTACACTATGACATATTGATGTAAAAAATGGAAATTTAAATTCAATTATATCTTTATTTTTAGCAAAGTCATAATGACAAATAATGACGTAGTATGATTTTTCCTCGCCTCTAGATTTTTTCCCCGATTTTGTGTTTTTTTTATGTACGAATTATTTTTTGTTGCTTTTTTATTTGCTTAAATAGAATAAAATTTTAGGAGTAATTAATTTTTATTTCTGATTATTATTCGAATATTTATTATAATGAAATAATCATATTTATTCTTCGTTTGAAAGTAATGCCATATTAATAATAATAACATGTAAAAATAACAGCGTGCTCCAAATTTTTTATTCATCTCAAAGTAATGTTAAATTCAATGATTTGTGCTAATAAAAATGCTAAATTTGAGATATAAAATAAATGTATGTTAACGTTTAAACATAGTCCTTAAAAATTAAGAAGACTTCGTAAAACCAATGTGCTTTACCAAAAAAGGAGAATTAATGAAAAATTTAATAGATAAGTTTCGACAAACAATTTCATAATCCCTAATTTAGTAAGACTGGTTACATTTAAACAATACAACCTGTAAAATGACGTTCTCTTATCGTTATTTTAATGAAAACTATTAAATCTGTTATGAACAAGTTCCAAAGTACTTTTTGAGTTAAAAATAGATCTTTAAGGGGAAAACTTAAGGTAATAAATGTATTCAAAAGTTTTAAATTAAATTTCGTCACTTGTTTCTAACAACTCATGGAAAACTCAACGAGTAACGCCCACGGGGTTTTGTTCTACCATCTGTGACAATTCCGAGTAACGTCTAAGTTTTATTATACAAATGAATGCATTTCCCTTAATTTGCTTTAGGCCTTCTGCTGATTATCATTATCTCTAATATATTCATGTCAAATATACTTTCCTAATTTAAATTTGAAGTTGAGCATTCCCATATAACATTTTCATTTTCATGAAATATATAAATAAAGCTTTCGTCCACTAATAAGCGTAACATATGTTACGTTTGAAAGTAATTTGATTTCTAGAGCACTAGAGATATTTCGAACTAATGCATAATGTGTACCTATATATTTACATTAAATAATTCCTTTTCTAAAAGGATTATCCGACTCACTTTATTGGATAGCGTCAAGCCAAGATATTCAGATAGTATGTCCAATATTTATAGTGGAGTGAAAAGCGTCTATGTATAATACAAAGTATATCAATTTTACTTGATTGTCGATCTTTCCATTACTGTGACACTCAACATTTGATAAGTCTTTGTTTATCAAAGAAAATAATATCAAACATTAAGTTAAAAATTTAGCTTTATATTATGATGTAGCAAAATTTTATTTAAAAGTTATTGATATTGTAAGAGAGAGAAATTTGTTTTTGAGGTATAAAAGTGAATTTATTTGTCCAATTTTGACTAGACATTACGCAAAACACTAAATTTTTTTTAAAGTTTTTACCATATTATTTTGCAAGTTCATTTATCATCATTTGATTTATAGCTAATTTTATTGTAGATTTGCCGAGTCTATCCTACTTATGGAAAAATACATTCAGATTGGAAAATTGGCTGCCCGAACTCTTGCACAAATTTAAGGTAAATGCTCCCCAGGGTTGGACATTGAGTGGATTCCACCACGATAAACCGAAATTATTCCCAGGAGAGAATCGGAAGCGGCAGGTGTAAGCAATAGCGATGGCAACCATTCCTATAGCACACTATACTGCTGGCTGCTATAATATATTACTACACGATGTCAGCACATAAACTCCGGATAATATTCTTCCATTAATTTTCATAGGCAATGTTAGTTTTCAGAGATTACCTTTCTATATTTTCTATTTTAAATTCTTTATGTAAACAAATTAAGAAAAAGATTTGATAGGTTTAAATTCAAAATAGTAAATTCTACAGCATAACAATTAAACCACGTTTTTACGTCTATTGTATCATACATTTAAACTTAAATTATATTACAAGTAAAGTAATTATTCCGTTCAATTTTTTCTCATAACCTCGTGTTACTTCGACCACATTGGAACAAAACCTTGTCTCGAGAAAATTTTGTTTATAAAGAAATTAAAATTGTCGAAACGAAAGGAAATGTAAAACTCTAATAAATGAAATAGGTTAAATAAGAATATATGACGCCTTCTTCGCGTATTGGCACGCCGTTAAATATCGATTCATGGGTCTAGCGGTCTTTCGGCTATAATGTATATAATTAAATTCCTACTTTCTGTAATATATTGGTTGTGGTAATAATCACTTGGTAATGAACATTTTATGTCCAGAATATTGCAAATTATGCTAATGATAATCCACTATATTTTATCCATTTCATTAGGAAATATAGAGCAAAATATGTACTTGTAGTTTTATTAAAAACCTAATATGGTTACAAACTTTTTAGGTTGTAATATGTTAAAATGTCTACACAACATATTTTACTTTAAATATTTTGGGTGTTTTTAAGTTCCACGAAATATGACATTTTTTCGCTTGTATATATGTACATGTATATATATATATATATATATATATATATATATATGTATATACATATATTTATTTATATATATATATATATATATATATATATACATATATATATATATATATATGATTATTAGAATAATTTAATCTTATTGCTAAATAGTGCATATATGAGAAAAGTCTATAAGAGAAGTCATATTGTTTAAACATCAACGTAATAAATTCGTAAGTTAAATGTTAGTAACAAAAAACATATGGCACTAATGAGAATTTATCACAATGATTTATGAATAATTATTCTTTCTAATGCTTGTAATTTCGAAAAACTTTTGACTCTTCGAAGCTGCTATTTAGTTTCTTTCATTTAATGTAGAATGTAGCGGTCATTGCTTGATCTGCTTAGATATAATTTGGTATTGTATCGAGTAACAGATTGCCAATGTAGCATTAAACTATATTCCTGTATAATTTTTTTTTTAAATTTCGAGATTATTCAATTCAGTAGAACAGGAAACGAAGTTTTATCGAATAACGAATCCTCTTCAATTCCTCAGGTACTGTTACTGATTGGTACTACTCGACATATAATTATACAATATAGTAAGAATCGGTATTGTTACTGACTGGTACTGCTCGATATATAACTGTAGAATATAGTAAGACTCGGATACATTCTATAGTGCAAAATACACCGTATTTGCATTGATCGCGTACAAATATATACAAAACGGTTGACAATGTTTCATTAATTATTTTAAGTTACAAGGAATATCATTTGCGAAATTGTAAGAAAATTTGCATACTAATCTTAAATTTTTAAAGTCAATTTTTTAAAATTTTAGTTTAATAATACCAAATTATTTTAATATCAAATTAGAAGTCATTTTTATATTAAACTATCCTTTTTATTTTATATCAATTCACCTACTATTTCTTCTTCAAGACTACTTAAATTTTCAAATTAAAGTAGTCGTACACACCTGTGGTGTTTTCTTTTATAACCGATATTTTGAAAGCTTATCAAGGCAGAACAAACAAAACTAATGCCATCCCTCATATAGTAATATAGGGTATGTAATCTTCTTTTCACATTTTTCAAATTTAAGAAATATAATCATCATAAATATTTACATTTTTAATTGTGATAGGTGATAGACAATACAACAGGTAATAGAAGTCACGATGGAACAGCATACTAGGCGTTTGACATTAGGGTAATTGCAACTTAAAGGCGTTTACTATTGTAATTAACACTTTTGGCAATATACTCAAGTTAAATAAAAAAAATGACTGTTATTTGTGTGTCTTGATTTGTCCTCTACTTTAATAATATTGTGAGCTGGGTTTACATATTAGAAGACCGTTTTAATTATCCAATATCTTAGTCAACTACGAAAAAAATTCATGAAACTTGATACATAATGGTGAAAACTATTTTAATTTTTAATCGGGAAATTGAGGAAAATTGAGTAAATCCTATTAGTTCATTCGTTGAAGTGTAATTTTTTCTCTTTTTAATTATGATCAAAAATTACTTGGCTTAAATTATTAGTTATATGTATTTGATATTCCAAATATTGAATCACGCATCATACAGTTCACTGTCGAAACTGACTTTTTTAACATATTAACGTAGGTAATATTTTACTTTCAACAGTGTGACGTAAAATATTTGCACATGCATTTTACTGACCGTATAATTTATAGATAGATTAGATAGATTAGATTTTCAACGAAGGAAGAAGTCTTTCGTTGAAGGGGAACTGATACCCTTATATGTAAGCTTAAAAGCATTAAATGATTTCAAAATCAACAGCTCTACCATATCCATGTGTACATTTTTAGTAACAAAAGTTTGCTATACGTTTCGTATGTACAAAGAGGATCTTATTAATTTCTTTTGAGAAATCCTATAATGATTCAAAGAGATTAATAACAAAGTTTGTAGCATTTATAGTGATATATTTACAAATTCATGTAATTTTTTGCATTATATATACAATAAGTACTGATTTTTGCCGATATCGAATAGTTTTTAGCAGTCTCAGCGGTGTTTGCGATGAAATATTTTCAAGTTATTACGTCCAAATTTATAAGGAAAAATGTCTTTTTAGAGACTTTTCTTATTTCTGTATATAATTCTGTTACAAACTGTTTAAAGGATATTCGATTTGTAGTTTATCAAAAAAACAACTAGCACCTGAATAACATAACGTGTGCGTATGTTCTACATTATTGTAACTCCTAACAAATTATAAAACAATTTTTATTGAATTTTTAACCAGTTCAAGGTCTAATAAAAATATGAAAACTTTTATTATATGCCTACATTAATGGTTTGTGTCTCATTATAGACTCACAAGATATTCGTGTTGATTTTTATTAGTGACTGCCGGTTGGTACAATAAAAAATGTTTTCTCACATAAACTCCAATTTCTTTCCAACGACATTTTATTAAGTTTGTCCTCTGATATAGTACAAAATAGAACATGTATGGATAAACATAACACATCGGAAAGGCTGTTCTACTTAGTTTAAAAGTATAATTTTTTTTGAGAACTTAGAACAAAATATTATTCTATTGGATTTATATTATATTCTTAGAATTAGTCTTTAAAAATTGTATTATAACACTAAAAGCCATTGTTTTAATTGCCTGAGAAATAAGTTCAATAACTTCTACAAAACGAGCGTGATCATAGAAACATTTGATGGAACGCCTAATAGCTCGGACGAATTCGTTTCTGGTTCTAAAATTAAATTGGAAAATGAATGCAGGAATGCATGATTTTTCACTCCTCGTGATGATTTTGTAAGATTCTTATAATTTTATATATATTAAGAAAAATTATAGATATTAAGAAAACATTTTTTTAAACATTTTACTGGTTTGGTTAATAAACAAATTCCATGCCAATCGAAAGTATGAAGCCCATAGAATATGCAAACGTCAGGTTGACTACTTTTTCCCGTCACAACTCTTGGGGTTGACAGGTAAATCGATACTAGTAACTTGCACCGGTCTGGTTAATGAATTAAAGTTAAATTAAAATAAAGGTTATTTCTTTACGAAGACGGTGGTACAGGACTGTCTGCGAAAAATCAGCCCTGAATTCCGGTTGTCGAGTTTTAAAAAGTGAAATATTACTGCGAGTGAATACGTGCGACAAAGGTCCCAGAGAACCATCCCATGCGGTAGAAGAGGATACAGCATTGCAGCTGTGTGTAGTTCGTCCATTGAAAGAAAGCTATTTGTCCGTGAAAATGAAAATGATAGCGATAGACTCGTAAATGCTGTGCATCATTTTGGAGTAGCTTAATGTTAAAATAGAAAACATAGTACTAAAATAGAAGAACGCTTTTTTATTACTTTTTTTAAATAAATTAATTATATATATGTGTATATATTTTATTACATTAAAGTATATACATCTTTCGTAAATAAAAAGGTAATAGTGATACATATATAATACTAATCTTGCAAATTTTATTTCTATTATCAGCAGACATAATAAAAAAAATCTTCGTTTTATTGTAATAAAATATAAATAAAAAACTTTTTGAATTTTTCAAATTATTTAGGATCCGAGTCATCGGACTTATAATTGTGATCTCCAACTTCTAAACGTTTTTCGCCATCGCTTTTTGTTTCAGTTGCTTCGACAATGTCTTCTATCCTTAAAGGTGTATGATCCCCAATGAACCCTACTTGTTTTAAATATTCATCAAGAACCAACCGTAGTTCTCAGGCTGAAGTTTCATGCATACCGGATCCGTTGCATTAAGACACACGGAATTTACAAAAATAGTTCGTAAAATTTTTTGAACATTACCAATGACAAGAACAAGAAATTATTATTGAAAATGGAACGAGACGTATTTGGGCGACTTTTGGCAATTAGTCTAAACAAAAACTTAAATCTCGAATATTGCCTGACTTTTCCACTAGCATCAATACTACCTGCTCTTTCTTCATGTACTGGCGAGATGTTAAAAACTTCTAAATCAACGTTAGCAAAGATTTTGAAATCCGAAACTGAAATGGTTGGGCCAACATATATCATAAACCATTATGCCTACATTTTGGGCGTAGTTACAAAATTTATTGTGAATTGATAACGGTGTTCGAGGAAAAATAAACATTTATTTTTTTTGGAACTACGTTACACATATACAGCATACAAATCAGTGAAAATTAAAACATATAAGGAACATAATACATTAGAGTTTGTGGGAAATAATATATGGAAAACTAATAAATACATAATTAATTTTCCATATATTGATTAAAACTAATATATTTTTACGAGTTTTATCGGCATAGCAAATTTTTTTCAGTTACGTATTAAATATTAATGAACACTGATTATGAATTTAAAACACACCCAATGATAGATATTTCAATTTAATAAAAATGGTATAGTTTATAGGAGTAAAAACACCATAGACACTAAGAAAATGTGGAAAATCATTTTAATATTGATAGAGATAGAAATTTTAATATTAGAGATTTGCTTCGAATATTTCAATTCATTAATAATAAGACATAATTTCATATAAGATATTACTTTCATGAGAAGAAATATTATCAGTAGCTCTAAATGGATAATGGATATAAACCTTATCGTCGATTTGTTTCATTTAGAGCCAAAACTTTGACGCCTACACGCGATAAGAAAGTAAAAGTAATTCTGTATGCCCTACCGTTAACACTAAAAGTTTAAATACATTTTTTTCGTCGATACGAGCTAAACTCTTGAAAAAAAAACAATTTTCCCTCTTTGTACAGAGTGTTTCTGACGGACAAATTCAATCAAACTTTCTGAGCTCACTTAGTACTTCATCTGCTGGGATTAAGCTTTCCTGTAGTCAAAAGGAAGTGGTTGAGCTTTTCCTTGTGTGAGTGATTGTGAAAGTGAGATAATTACTTAATGTGGAGTCTTGTTACGGAAATGGAGAATATCCGCGACTGATGGCGCGTACTAGTGTATAGTACAGAGAGGAAAACTAGTGTATAGTACAGAGAGTAAAAATCCGTTGCGGGTCTCATTTATCTTGAATAAATTAGAAACTCAAAATGTTCCCAGATTTAAATATCAGTAAATGCTTATTGTTTTCATTCGAAAATAGTACAATATTTACAAATATAAATAGTAGTATGGTTATAATTACTTTGCTATATCTGAATTGGCATTATTACTAAAGAATTATATGCAAATTCCAGCCATTTTAAGGTTGAATGTAAGAATATACTTTGATATACTTTTCTGTTATTTTGGATATTTTTTTAAGCTCTGATTCAAATGCAAATCGTTTCATTCGTAACTTTATATGTTCTTTTACTCCAAGTCTGGCAAGTAGTAAATATTTTGGCATGCATTAATCGAAGAAAGAATATATATATATATATATATATATATATATATATATATATATATATATATATATATAGCTTAACGATAAGGTAAACTATTTAATTAAAATGAGAAAATTAGGAACTTATTTCTGTTACAATGACTGTCACATTTTCGCATATTTGATTAAGGATTTTTATATGTGATTGTGAACCTAACGATATGGAACTATGGATTATATGTAATTATAAATAAATGTGATTAAATTGGATCGTATGTTAACAGTGGTGACTATTATTTTTAATTTTTCTTTATTATCTGAAATTTAACATTTATCTTACTCGTACTTGAATGCAAATTTTCATCAGTTGATTTCATATAAATACAAGAGAAATGGAATTAATTTCAAGATAAAATATTAACTAAAATTATTTTACAAGTTTGTAAATTAGGCAATAATGACAAGGAATACAATGATTTACATATTTTGAAAATATTGAGTTTGTCCATATTACCCGCATGGATAATATAATAAAAATAAATAGTTCTTGTGTGATTGTACGTGCGTGTCAATGTATTTGGGCGCGCGCGGTTGTGTGTGTGTGTGTGTGTATATGTGTGCCCGCGTATGCGAACACGTACGTGTGCGTGTGTATATATTTACGAATTGTACTATATATTTTCTAATTTGTGGGAGTATATAATACATTATTTAATTTTTTTATAAAATCAGAAACAAAATGTATTGATTTAGTCAAGCTTTATATTGCGGACTGTTACATGAGAGCATAAAGTTAAGTTTTGTTTCAGCTGCCTATAGTGTGGAAGGATATCCTGCAACGTCTGCCGGTATTTGAGCACTCAATTTTATTACCGTGGATATTGCTCCCAGTCTTCATATTTTTCCTGCTCGCTTCAGGAAACTTGTTATGAATTTGATCGATATTGTACGATTGACCACTACTTAGAGTAACGTTTATTAAAATTGCCGTGCGTTTTCTACTTGATTTATTACGCTTTATACAAATCATAAGTATATAAAAAGTAAATAATAAGGGAACTTGCTTATCTTGTTAATTATATGGTGAAAATGTCCTAATGTTTTAAGAAACATATTATTTCTAAGTTTTGAAATAGATTTCACAAGTGTTGGAAATGTATTATTTTTGTAATATTGTTATGGCTATTTCAAAGTCAAGTTAAATATGTGATTTTAGATGGGTTTCCTGTGATGATAATTTAAGTAATGAGTTAAACAATATTTCTGTTGTTTTTTAAGAAAATTTCAAAATTTCTTTGCAATAATTTTTACTCTAATTATTTTTTCATTTAATATTTGTTTCTTTTAAAAAAGTAGAGTCTTAAAGTTTTTGTAAATATTCGATTCAAATGGACAAAATTTCTAACTCTTTTTGAAGAGTGACAGGGCGAGGAATGAAGTAATGTGATGCGAAATTAAAATGACAATTGCCCATAATCACAATTTTTACATTGCCAGAAATTACATCAACAATGAATTTTAAGAATATTACATTTTAGTTTCTGTTAACAAAATGTCAGTAGCAAAAGGTTTACGAAGACATCATGTATTTTTTTTTAAATCTTTAACATTGTGGAAGTAAATATGTAATAAACATTTGAAAATTCACTTCAAAGAACAAAATTTTTTAGGTTATCATTAATTGTTCAAAATTAATCATCCATGTGGTTTCTTAAAATTAGAACCACTATTTTTATGCCTCTCCTCTTATGGAATGTCGAATAAGAGTTTTATTCGACTAGTCTTGTGCGATTTCTGTAAGCAGTTCGCATTTCATAATGTAATCATATATAAACAAGTTGAAAATGCAACAAAAAAATGGCATTTTTTGGTAACTTTTCCACTGATGTATCTAATTGAAATTATTTTTTTTTCTTTCAAAATGAAGTACGTATTACATTACATCAATGATTTATCAACGATTTGTATTTCTGTTTAACGTAACATTTAATTTTACGGTGCATTATTATTTAAAAATAATCAGATATTAAAAATAATATATAGGAATAATGCTCCCAAGTCTCGTATTTCCCCCTATTTGATAAAAACCGTTAAAAATAGATTGAATAATTCCTCTGCCAAAGTATTACAAATTATACGTGATTGTTCAAAGAGGTATACTTGTAAATGAATGTTCGTTTTTTATAGAACATCTGTTTGTTCGAGCCGTTCAAGAATTTTAGTTAATACCTGTCAAATTACATTATTTTGTTTGTGCATAACAATACAATGACTGTAAATTAACTCTTTACTCAGGAACAAGTTTATATATTTGCATTAACATGCAAAAAGCTAAGCAAGAATTGGACTCAAAATACCGCTACGTGAGATACATATAAAGTAATAATAATTAAACAAAACATGACCGAGCGAAACAGATTATGGATTGTATAATTGAATATACATTTTTATTATCTCGAGATAGCCTTTACTCGTTTACTAATTTGAGTGTTGTTTAATATATGCGTGTCAATTCTGTTGTTAAAAGTAACATTTTAGATTTACAGTGTGAACACTCGCCACACGGAGAGCGGGGCTGAGAACCCAGAGATTTACATCAACGTTGCCATACATATTAATGTTTAATGATAAATTCCACTTCAGTCGCTCCTTTGGTTAGAGTTTCGCCTGCTTATACATTCGCACGTGCGCTGTGAGGGAGGCTTGATGGGATAAAATATCGCGCGAGTGCAACGTTCTGATAGGCAATGTGAGGCGTTTTGCTGCAAATTTTTGTGTCGAACAACGTGATGCATAATAGTATGTTTTACATGAGAGTATAATGTTGCAACAACGATGGGCCTCAGTTTTCATTTCCCACGTAGATTCCTTGAATTAAATTTACTGTCTTAGATTTTAAATTTATGAGATTTCTCTAAGTCTATTATTAGGCACTTATTAACTATTTCGTTTGAGCCATTGCCTTTAAAAAAAAACTAGAGTTACTATTACTCGTAACTTAATCAATAAACATGTCAATAATAGGTTGGCATCGAGTTTTATTTTATATTAATGACTCTTATGTATTGAAAGCACATGCTTATTTTACGATGGATTCTTATATCTCTTAATTCAAGTAGCAGAAAAAGCATAAAAATATATCATATCATAAGCTACATTTATTTTTCATAAGCATAATATCAATGAATTTTTTAATTATTTATTAAGAGATTTCTAAAAAAACAGTGAATATACCCGTGAGTATCCAGGAATAGTTGACAATCGTAGTACTAGAAAAAGGTTTAGTGCACAGACATATTTTTAAACAAGTAATTACATCAATATTTACCTTATATTAACGCACATACTTACGTGAACTACACTATATTAACCGTCCGATATTAATAATTGAATACTGATCTTCTAATTATAATTTGCATGTTTCGTAATAGTTTATAAGACTGAATATAGAGCAATATCTAATGTAATTATCGCAGTTTATTTTCCGAAATTATTACCATGAATACGAGTTATGTGAAAACCGACGAGTTTTTCCAGTTAATATGTAAAGTTTCAATATTCTTATATTATGTTTACGGTCTTTAGACGTTGAATATACATAGCAAGTAATATTCGGGATAATCGGAACTATCATGTGCCTTATAAAAGGTTTAATATATTTGTGCAATGAATAATCCAAAAACTGCCCTAACCTGCTAAATGACTTTAACTTAAATTACTAAACGAAATAGTCGAATAAGTTTTCTATTAACTATTCATATTTCCAAGTTTAGCAAAAAATGTTCATCAAATAGATCGTTCCGCCTGTTGATAGTGTAAAATGCCTCCCTCACACAAGTGGAGAGTAATTTAATACTATTTCGTGGAGTCTCCTGATAAAATTGTATTTATATCCTCTCCACATATTTTGCGGAAAGTGCAAAGTTTACTAAATATTTATAATCAATTTCACCAAACGGGTCGATGGCAAGACACATCACGTCAGACGTCTCTGAAGCTACAAACAATTGTATATACCTGTTTATAAACATATGTAATATGTAAAAATATTTACGTAAATGTATGTTAATGTTTTTAACTAATAACCCATATTAACAGAATTTCCACAAATTAATGTTATCAAAATTGTCTACTACCTGGTCCTCCCCTGGAAATATATAGGTGCGTCCTTAATATTACATGTCTCGTTAACAATTCGATTAAGATGCTAATGTCAATAAAATATACTACTAGTTTGTTGATAATTTATTCAATAAATGTCCTTAACAGAATAAAGTATCATAAAAATGTACGTATGCTACATACATATTTACTACTTCGGTGTGTTTCCTCGATAATCCAATTCCGAAGGACACTCATTTCATTTACTTTAAACTTCAATTTATTCCTTAAAATACAAATTCACCCAATATCTTCACGTAATTTTAATAACTCTTACAATTATATTACCTAAGGATATTTATGTTCCCATACAGATTTCTCGTTATTGCGTGTCTGTTTCATTTGTTTCGCAAGTAAATATATTTCTGAAATTAGAAATGAAATGCCATATAATGAAATTAATTAATCTGTTTTACCTATTCTTGGGAAGTTTTTCCCTGTTTCGTATTACGACAGAGGGTAACGAGGAAAACATCAATGAATGGACGAAGAAGTTTAAGGCTTGAAAGGAAGCGTGTTTTATTTCGGCGGTATGTTTGTGCAAATTTTTCAGATAGTTTCTACATAGCGAAATATGTTTCACATATTATATTTCATACTTTTTTCTTTCAGTAAATAGTAAGTTTTATAAGAAATAATGTTAAAAATTTCCTATTATTTAACTTTCAAAGTATTCGCAATCGTTTGATACTTTATAGTAAAAAATTGTAAAATGGTTAGATAATCATGTTTAAGACTTATATCTTAATTGTACAGTAATGAAAAATATCGTAACTGTAAAAGTGACTCAGAAAGTAATATCCCAAAACGATAACATATTTTCTCATCAAAAAAATTTTAATCTGAGTGGTGGGGAGGAAAGGGAAAATATACAATGGTTTGATTCTCAAAATCAAATGCGATATCCCACAGGACTGATAACATCCATATAATTACCCGTTATCGATATTAGAATTTGCAGGACCTCACGTGTATTTTACGCAAATACTTGTATGCCATCCCACTTGAATATTCTATGTCATGTAAAACATTATTTTAATAATGATGTATACAGTGAAAATTTTAACACTTAACAATTACTTGTAACGTTCTAAGATTCCGAAACTCTTTAATTTTTTTCTGATCTTAGTATGCTTTGCTCTTAATTGTTAAAATTTTCATTATATATTTTGATTTTAGCCATTGGAGCGATATGTCCATTTATTTTCATAATGATCCCTTTTTGTATTTGTAGCAAAAACATATTTTATTTCATTGAAAATTGTTACAAAAAACAAACACTTAGCTTAACACGTATCAATTTAATTCAATATTAAATTCTTGTCAGGGAAAATATAAAATCTCACTTTCTTACTTCATTACTAGGCTCTTAATAATAAATAAATAACAATAAGATTTGTAATTAATATTTATCAACTGCGACAGGTACTTAGGCACAACTCGAGCTTCCATTATAAGTTTTCGTGGGCGGGAGTAGGCACACGTCGTCTATAAATAGTAGTATATAAATAGTAGTAATATATCCTGTGGGATAACAGGAGCGTAAAAGCTTTATGCATTATGCATGAGGTACACTGCAGTGCGTCGCAAGCTTTATGATACTTTAATAATGATAAGAGCACGGGTGTAAACTTAATGGAGACTTTGTGTCAAATGGATATGTTAAGGTAAGGTTGATCATATTCCATGAAGTCTGGATATAAGAGCGTTATCTGGCTATAATTACCTAGTCTATATTGATAGATGTGAGAGAAAAGAAAAAAATAAAAGAGTGCAGCTACTTAATTAAATACTAAATGTGCTCTACTTTTTCATTTCACGCCTGTTCCGGCTTTCCGTAGGCTTATTCTGGCTAAAAAATATCATGTTTATGCAAAGGTTTAGTTATTCAGCTGAGTACAGAACTGTGCGGCCCAATCTTGTGACATACGGATATAAGCATTTTAAGTTTGAAACAATTTATAATCATTTTCACACTCACTTCTTTATTATTCACGTCCTGCTATTTTCATCAGTTTCCTTATCCGCCAAAATATTTCGTTGATATAGGAATATTTTTTTTTGGTCAAAAATACTTTTATAGTCTGACTTTGCAACAGAAACAGAAATTGTGTTACTAAAGGCAATAAATAATTGTTAATTATTAATGTGTTGAATTATTGGAACCGCGTGGATGATTTTTGAGATTTTCATTGATGAGGAAACTAGACAAATGGCAAGTACAACTCCAAATGTCATCGAGCAAAATAAGTGAAGTTACTTGAAGTACGGAGACTGAGCCACACTTTATATACCCTCCATTATAGACGACACAGTTTACAAAAGAAGAGAGGACATTATTATGAACTAAATATAGTTATAATACATCCTTGTTGATTTTTGTAGATTATAATTTTATCTATATTATTGCACATTGATAACGATAGTTTTATTAAACAAAAAATGTAGTTCTTGTTAAATAAAATTGTCACCTTTTTATAATTGAAAATCACATTTATATTTTACTAAGAAGTCATGTTGGAAAAGTTATGCTATTTTTAAGTAAACAATTTAACATATATTGTAATTTCACAGAAACGACAAGCTAAAAATAACTTTTTTGTTTTTCCAAACTTTTTAAATTTCCCCTAATATGTAATTTTTTGAGACAAAATAAATATTATTTACATTTTTTACAATGTTTTTGTCTCTTCAAATATCTTTGTAGATAGTTATATCTAAAAACATTGAAAAAGAGTCAAAAACTATTATTAATTTAAATATATTTGTAACATAACAAACTATCTCATGCACAAGTGTACTAATAAAGTATACAAATAAATCTAAAAACTTTAGTATGTACATAAAACTATAGTTAAAATAAACTAAAAAAAACTCGCTTTTGTAACAATGTGAACTAAAAAATTAAAAAATAATCTTTTAATGTAAAGGTTTGGTTGGAAAGCTTAAATATGTCTTACGACTCCATATGTTAATTGTTTTTGTGTATATTAAATATGTAAAACGGAAGTCCTTTTGAAGGACTATGTTTTTCTCTTCAAATATCTTTTTTTATCGCAAATTTCTTATCAACTATGGAATTTGCAAATAAACTAAATTACGAAAAGGATATCATGTTGTTATGGCACTCGTGTTTTAAGGAGACTTGTATTGGTATAGTTTACAAATATTTTTAATTGGTAAAAATTCATTTGCTAAGTGTTACTAGATATGTTATTTGCATACTGTAATTAAATAAATTGTTTTATATGTTCAAAAATGTCTTTTACTTCTTCTCGGTTGGCTTTAAAGTTTAATAGTACAAAACGTGGTGCAGAATATAACCCGATGACAAAAACTTGTTTCGATTCAAGAAACACTTTTAACTTATTATTACTTATTTTACCGTTCTAAAATATCTAAAAACAAGCTTCAAATGCTATAATTTTTCTGCGAATATTGTTATCGAATATATTTTCATAGTAATACAAATATCAGTATAATTACGAGAAAATATTTACTACAGTTAATCAATAAGTCAATCAAAAATATTAAGTTAGTGCGACAAGGTTACATTAATTACTCGACTCATTTGCATAACAGCATTTGATCAAATTTTGTTCTGGTTTACGTGAAATAATTTTTAGCGATAATTAATGCAATATGTCGTCGCCGTGGTGAGTTGGGTTGATCACAAGGCATATGGCCTCGGACGATGTGACGCACCGCGGGGACCAGGGTTTCGGGATTTACTCTTTTTCATTCCACAGAAACCCATTTTCATAAAATTTTTGTTATTGTTTCGGATCACAGAATATTCCAGGATATTTATTCGAATAATTTGTAAATTTGTTAAATATAAATATTTACAAGATTGTAAATAATAATTACAAATATTTACAAGATTTTTGAAATTTATGTTAAATTTTTCATAAAATATTCTTAAATACGTAGTCTCATTAGCATAAGGTTAGGAATCTTTGATTCACATACTTTTTTATTATCTATATGTAACTCACAGAGGGTTTTGCTACCATTCATATATTCTCGTGCAGTATTTTTCCTAGTGTAACGGCTCTCCATCCTTGGTATAGAATTAATGTGATATTTTACTCCTTGTGTTATAGAAGCTTCAACTCTACTATGATTACCGTACTTACATTTCGGATTTAGCTGCAAAAATCCATCTACCATTTTTTTAATATTTGTACGAATTGCACAGCCATTATTGCCAAATGTAGTTTTAAAAATCTGTTTACATACATGAATAATTTCTCCACTGTCTATGAAATAAAAAGCGTGAATGTCTCTACATATCATCTCTTGTGCAGTACATCTGACTTTAGGGACGATAGCAAAAAGTGCTATCGTGAATTCCGTCGCAAGGTGGTCTTAATGAGTATGAAATTTGTTTTCCCCTGCCAACTAATCTTTTCGCGTATATTTTAATCTCAATTTTTCGTTGCACCGATGCAATATTGGTCTAGAAGGTATTTGGCTTCCTTGCTTTAATTTTTGAAATTTACTAAGGACCTAAATTTAAAGTTTTTGATTTTATTACTCAACCTTTTTTCTTTTCCACATAATTGCTTTTTCCTTGTTGTCTTTCGCAATTGATTAAAGATGTATTTTTAATTTCATTAATTTATTGGATGTTGGACTCTCACAGCTTTCTTCCATTTTCGATAGAAATTTATAGGACAAGATATTTGAAGGAAAAATTAAATATTTTGAACATAAAACTCAAGAGAGGAAAACTGGAATTAGAAGACATTGGCACTTGATCTAGAAGAAAACGAGTTTGAACTTGAATCGTAATTGAAATTAGTATGAAGTTTTGAATATAGTATCGGTTCAGTGAAACATCCCTGTGAAGCTTAGAAAATAATTCAAAGAACGATTGTTTCTTTGCACCTATTAATCTATTGTACTTGCAGATTCGAAAGATATATTACTAGTTATTTGTTCAAAATTACTTAACACGGACAGGAAAAGCTACTACTAATAACATTACGATTTGTTACAAAATCAAGATATTTGCCACTATCATCACTATTTTCGATGAATTCACCTTCATTTACAGATGTTATTGCAAATTATTTGAAATAGTTTTAGTCTCTATTGTTGATACATTATTGCCTTAAAGTAAAATGTTTAGGTATTACAACTCTTTTAATTTTTGTTGATAAATTTGGTTTGAATGATTCACTGCCCTCCACATGCAATAAGCCGCTACCAATGTGCACTGTAAATGACAACTTAACATTTATAAAGGGTAATAAATTATGAACTTATATGCAGAGTCTTTATTTATTAAATATTGGTGTACTAGTATTGCATCATCTAAATTAAAATCTCTCTGCTGCCTTGGTGTTTAGATGCAGGCACTGAAAATTTAAACGAACCTTAATATATTTAAGTATTGTTTCGCATTTCCTTAAATAAAAACTATGTTACATGTTATCATCAGTATCAGAAAGTGTGTTGATATTAGCAATATTGTATTTAAAAATTTCAGAATCTTCAATGGAAATTGTTTTCCTGTTATGTTATTAAATAATATTAATATCTGGGCACACTCATTACTCTCACACTCTTGTTCGTACCGTTATTAATATGTCATAACACTCTTGTTCATAAAATGTTACAGTATTAAAATACTAAAACAATAATAGTGTCATTTCATAGATTCTAATAGATTCATCCCAATTTTTTATAATAATAAGAATTACAAAACAATATTTTAATATCATATGATGTTCCCTTTTTTGACGAATTGAAGCACACTTGAAAGTACATACCGTATCAGTGTCGCTACATAGGTAATGATAACACCAAGTAATAAACACACCAAATGTACGTCAGCTTTACTTTGATATAACACAACAAACACGGTATAGACTAAATAACTGGCTCCGTAATTAAAGGGTATTTCACGCCATTTCCCGACAGGGAAGTAATAATGACGATTTTTTAGCAGATAAAGCTCGCGTTTATTGATTTTTACCATAATTATCCCAGTTTTATGTTTTCATATGCTGTATCACTTTTGCTGCCGATGAGCGATATCTTCTTACATTATTTTAATGTAACTCTTAAGTTTTCAAAGTTTAACTCATAACTGCACCTTCCGATTCAGTTATCTTAAATTGTATTTACTTTCTATTTGACGTCCATATATGCTATGGTGAAAGTTTGATGTTAATTGTTTTTCTTCTTTCAAATCTTTCATATCCTGAATAGAAATTTATTACGATATATGGAGTTATTTAACTGACGAGTGAAAATATGTCTCTATTTAAATTCAAAACATATGTACGGTACAGTGTCATCTATATAGTGATATTTATATATTCATCTATATAGTGATTATCTATATAGTGATTTAATATTTTGAATGCGTATTAATTAATGCGGATCATACCTGGAATGTTTGCTTGTGGAGATATTTGATAATTTTATCTATACGTTAGTAAAAAATAATTTGAGATAAAAAGGAAGGGGTCCGAAACTCAAACTAATGATTTTGTAAATAAATAATCTGCCAGTTTAAATTTAAAAATAAACATTTAGCTCTCTAGACAATTATCTGATGAAGAATTATAAGATAATGATTGCTCTCTAATATAAGTACTTTTAAACAAATGCAATTTTTTATTGATAGGTACATTTATAATTGTATTATTATTCATGTGGAAAATTCAAATGTAATAAAACATGAAATGCAACACAATTAAACCTATTGAGACTGCATTTATTAAAATCTCAAGTAAATATGATGTTTTTATCTTGCTTTACCGTTTTCGAGCTTCTATACCTGAAAAGAAAAAAAAACCGAAACCTTGTAAGATCACATGGGCGTTTATTGGTAAATTACTCCCGAATTTCTTAGAAAATGTTTCATCGATCAAACAAATAGCATCGTATATGTACTAAAAATTATTTATATAAACATTTTAGTTTTTTTATTTCAAATATTGTGTGGGATACCAATTGAAAAAGGAAGATTTAAGATTTTCGAAACTATTTTTTTAGAATTGTGTATAATATAATTAATTCTACAGATGTTATTGAAATTATCCACAAAAAATGTAACCGTCCTCCATTCTTTTAAAACAACTACAATTAAACTCACGAAAAAAAGGTTTCACCAGAAAACTACTGAAATAGTTCTGTACTTCATTTTTATTATTAATGTGCTAGGCAATACTTTCGCATAATGAAATATAATATCAATATTTATTAATACTTTAATGGAAGTACTACGTCTTTCCAAATGTATATAATATATAGAAAATAATTCTATCTACGGGTATATAATATTTCATCACAATTATATTGCAGAAACATAGACAGAAGACAATAAATAAATCAAACGCTCAACGCAACTCGAAATAAACTCCGCTTACCACATCTGTGCTTCACAACCGAAAACTTCAAAATAACTTCAGCACTTTTCCAAAAATGGTATATTTTTTAATATTCAATCCATGTTTTGATTATGTTTTATATATTTTTTAAACGATGATTCATTTGAATTTTCTTGTAATAGGCGTTTAAGACTCAATTTAGTTTTTAACTTAGGAAAAACAACACTAGATTTTGACCATATTTTATGAATGAACCAAACTAAATGACATGATTTTTACACCTAACTTATTTCGAATTTTTTCCTACCCGACATTTAATATTAATTTCTTAATATGAAAGCATGGAAAATTCATAAAAATTATTTAATTTCGTAATCTTTATAGATATGAGGATATTTTATTAGATATTTTAAATTTTAGTGCATCACAATGGACAAACAACAACGGAAATAGAGATTTAAATTGTAATGCCTAACGATATTTAACATTTATTGCAATAATTTATTATAATTTTAAACTACTAATTATTAAAGTATTGTAAGAAATTGTTGCTACTGTGACAGGTTAATACAATGTTAACTAGAAAAAATTAGTAAATAAATTAAATCGAATTGATATTACTTCTAACTTTACAATGTTATCAGTGAACAGTAATGCGTAATGTGATCTGGCTACATATAAGATAAAAAAATTGGACCAGTATTTTTTCTTATATTACGTTTTTATTTATTATTTATTTTTATATTTCTGTTTGCAAAACAGTACGAATTTAGTTTCTGATCAACTTTTGTGTGATGATAGTGTGCACGAAGGTTACTATTATGAAAATATAAGCACGCGCTAATAAGCCAATAATGACATATAAACTCGCAAAGTCTATATCATGTATTTAAAATGTTATAGGTATGGCAGAGTAGTCGGAAGGCCGAATTGTAGCTGGCAAGTTTTAACTGGCTCATTCATATTTACATCTCACTGCTATTATTACTTTTTATTTATACTAATAAAAGAAATTATTTATTTAATTAGTTAAAACAGACAAAAACACCTTTTTATAATTTTTAACACTTATTTACACAATAATGTTTACTTTTAACACAGCTTACCTAATTATTCGTACCGTAAAAATAAACAAAATATATTTACTTACTCAGCGTATTTTTAATTTTTAGTACATGTTTAGAATTTTCAGTATTGTGTTAGCTGAATTCTTGTGCTGTAAAAGTTGTAAAGCTTAAATTTATCCCCTTAATTTATTACTATCACTACCCAAGAGCTAATCACAAACTAAATGTCAAAGATCATGCCATCTATTTATAATGAAATATAAAAACAATTAGAGTAATTTTATCCAGGAGTTTTGTATTTGTTACAAAATTGTATTGTGTGACATAGGTAATTTTTTAATTGGATTCATATTTCGCATTTATGCAAATAGTTACTTTATAAAAATGAAATATGAATATCCTTCCCGAATAGCAATATTACAATAAGAATTCAGCATTGATATACCTGTGAAAAATTATCTGATATGACGTTGCTTGTCAAAGTAAAACCAACATTAATTTAATAATAACTAAATCTGATATCGGTTTTAGAAAGCAGTTATTAATACGAACGGTTATACGAGCCCTACATATCCAATAAGAGTTTAATGTGCTCGCTTGTTAATTATTCAAAGGTAAATGCTTGTCTCCATGTTGAGAGATAACTTGTTAATTATTCAACGGTAAATGCATTTCGTTCGTTAGGTAAATTTTAAGCGATTGCTCGTAAGAGCAATTTGTGGTTGAATAACTTCGTTAGAATACATTCATTAGAATAATCGATTTGCCGTAATTATGGTAACATTGGATGGATAGCGATAGATTATATTCAGTAAACGGACAAATGAGTTATTGTAAAAAGTGAAAAAATAAAAAGTTATTTGTTTCGCGCCAATAATCAGTAATGTACCGTAATAAAACTTGTGATCTATATAGCAATCTGGCGCAGGCTATGAATAAAAATATGTTGGTACAATCTTTTAAGCCTTATGGTTGATTAGTCAAATATCATATTTAATATTTCGTAGTCATTATATTGTCATTATTGTTATGTGTCATCGTCATGATGTATTGTATTGATCACAAAGCTTGGGAATTTAATGATGTGACCTACTGCAGGATCCATGTTACGATTTCCGGCCGCTCATCGCGAGGACAGAGTGAAGTTTTATAATTACGAAACTGAACAGTGACGAGCAGTAGCGTCACTTGTGCGAGAATTACATGCTACGATCCTCAAAAATCCTCTACCCGTTGTAGCTATTATGTTTGTTTCTTCCGGTACACGCAACGGAGAGGCTTATGTCCAGCAATGGTCTGAGACAGACTGTTGATAATCAATTTGCTGACACTACTAACTCTACTTACTAGTCTTTTAATGCTCTTAAATTCATTTTACGTTTACAATAGTTTATTCAAGCAAAATGTGTAAAGATCGTACAACCTTCTGAGCGCAACTTACCTGAGCGTATGGAGCGGATCATGTCAATAGTAAAGTATTATGTCAGGAAAAGTTATAATATTTTTAGGCTTCCATTCTTCAAAACAAAAAACGGAACCCCAATATGATCAGTTATATGTCTGTCTGTCCGTCAGATTATTTTCTCGGAAACTATGCTAGATAGAAACTTGAAATTTGGCTTGCTAACACAGCTTGTGGCCACATATATTTTGTTAAATTCTTAAAAATTTTCTTAAAAGTGACGAAGAGGGTATAAATAATGTAAAGAAATATTTTTTTTACTTTATTTATTACGTGTTTTGTGATTTAAGACGGCTTGTTATGAGGAACACAAAAATGTATTTTTTCAAAATTTATGATTGGATATTGTTGAAATAAAATAATTTAATAAATTAGCATTTTATTTATTTCATTGAGGTCCACCACTGAGTAAATGGTAACCATATAAAAGCGCGAGAGAACAATAAACAATCCTTAAGCTCGTCTTACAAATTCAATCAACTTAAGAAGGCGGCGATTTTAAATATTTCATTTAACATTTTCGTAAAATAGAAGTATTTTCAGTTTTGAAAAATTAACAAATCGAAACAAGTAACAAGTATTCTTAACTAATACATAACGTTTTTGCATATAAAATATATAAGACGAAGTATTTTAACATAAACTATTATAAGTATTCCAAAACTACGGAACCATTTACATAAAGCATCCCAGTGTACCAAAGGAACTAAACTTTTAACATAACTATAATATGTCATTCACATTTCTAATAGTAAAAATTTAGAAAATAGAAATTACAAATAAAACTCTGTTTGTACTAATTTACAACATACAAATTCCTATTTTACATTTCAAGTATTGAAATTTACTTTTACACGAAGCTTTTTGAATATATCAATACTCTGCTCACTCGTACATATGTGTATCCAATCCATTTCTATTTTTTCATATTTCTCTTTGACAAATTTATATTTGTTGTCAATGTGATCGCAATGTTTTTGATAGCTTACATTTTTTACTATTTGAATTGCACTTGGATTATTCATGTTAATGGATAATGAGTCTTGGTTATATTCAACTATGTTTAAAATAATCCTTTTTAACCAATAGACTTCGTTGGTAGTACTACTTGTAGCCATGATTTCTACTTCAGTAGTTTATAATGCTACAATTTATTATCATTGATGGTCCCAAGTTATTGCTGCACAATTATTTGTAAACACGTATCTTGTCATTAACCGCCTAGAGTCATAGCAAAGTGTGTATCACTTTAACAATCTCTTATAGTTTTCTTTGTAGGTGAGACAGACCATAGTTTTTAGTTTCTTTTAAATATTTTGGTATCCTTTTTACGACATCAGTGGCTATTATCATAACAATCAAAATAGCGACTCACTAAGCTTACAGCATATATGATATCAGGCTTACTTGCTGTAGCTAAATGCATTAAGGACCTTACTGCTTTTCGGTATGATATTTTCTTGTCAAAATCAGAGTTATTCTTTCCTAATTTAGTTTTCTAATCCACAGATATGATGTCACCTTTGGCAATATTCAAGTTAAACTTGATAAGTAGCTTTTTTACTTATTTCGTTTGAAGTAAGAACTTGTAGTCATGTAGTCGTCACCTCTTTCTATTTGAAGATCAACAAAATTTTTGGATTCATTTATTTTAATGAAATTGTTTTTATTTATGTATTATTTTATTTAATATCATTCACTAAAATTATCAATCAAACATCATATCCACTAGAAATTTTCAATTCATCGTCTATATACAAGTTCAGATATACTTTAGTTCTATTCTAGTGACCAACATACACACGCGTAACGGAGTTAGATTCTATGAAACTAAATTTCCTTAATACTGATTCAAATTTTTATTCCAGCATGTGGTTGCTTATTTTAAACTAAAAAAGTCCTATTAAGTTTACATACATAGTCATCAGAAAGAGCCAAACCTTCTGGTGGAGTTATGTAAAGGCTCTCTGTTATATTTTCGTAAAGAAAAGCGGTCTTCTCATCAAACTGTACAATTTTTATATTATTTTGACAGATTTGAAAGCAATACTCTGAGTGATTCATACCTGACAGTTGGTGAAATTGTCTCCGTGTCAACTTGATAGTACTTTGAACATCCCATAGCATAGAGTCTCGCTTCGTAGAGAGACTCACAGCAAAATGTTTTCACTTCCTCTGGTTCTCATCAATGTTATGAGAACCAGAGGAAGTGAAAACATTTCAATTTTTCATCATCATGTTTAATTTTTCTCGTGTATTTTCAAATCCACTTTTCAGACTTTTCCATTTAGCTCTATCTGATGATAATAAGGCTTCTTGGAAAGTCTTTAGTGTGTCATTAAGTTGTAAGTCTCCACCGTGTCAAAGATAAGTATTAGATTAATTTCTTATATTTTTATTTTTAAACCTAATAGTAATATTACTATATTGAACATCATATATGCCTTTTTGAGATAAAAATTTTATATTAAAAGAATCTTTTTCATTTGAATTTAAAAACTTTTTGCATATATCTTTATATTATCATTGGAATAGAAGATCTCATAATTAGATATAGTTACCGAAGGGATTTTCTGACTATTCTCAGACTTTGAGTTCTCAAAGTCCATACTTTTATCTACTACACTTTCAGTTTGTAATAATTTACACATTCAGTTAGTGGAGCTAGAGTATACTTCATCTTTACATATTGTAAGATACAAAATTTGGTGTCTACCCGAGCCATAACTCTTCAGAGGTAATATATGTTAGAGATATCGTAGGACGTCGAGTGGCTAGATGCTGCTGTTGCAACTGATTCTGCCCAATAATATTTCTGCATATTAACATTTATTAACATACAGGATCTCTTCAATTCCTTGCATGAATCTTTTCTTTTTTTGTGGTTTTTCTTTCCTATTTTGCATTTCTTAGTAAAGTGACCATATTTATTACATCTAAAACAACGTGGACCTTTATTCACTTTTTGCATATCTTTATACTGCTGTCTCACCCACCGTCTGTGTAAACATTATTATTTTCATACAACGCCACTGATACGGAGCCTTTTATCTCTGTAAAAGTTTAGTCTTAACAGCATATACTATTATTAGCATATCGAAACTTTCTAGAGCCATTACCGTGGGCTTGTAACTTCCGGTAATCTAGTTAGGAGTAGTGTCAACTCGTGGTTTACGTCAATAGAAATATTTTTTAGTTTATGTGCGTACTGATTATTTTGTTCACGTACTCTTCTATGTTTTGGCAGATTTCTAATGTGGTTACAATTAGATCTTTTAACAATCCAACACGACGTGTTAACTAACTTTAAAAATTTGTCTTTTGAATATGGATGTAATTGACTGAAACAACTAATAACATTAATTTGGATTTTGTATTTAGGTCGAGTTTTGGATCAACGTCATTATTGTTTTCGATGCAACACCATGATTGGAGACATACGAACTAGCTAATACGACTCTTTAGCGCAAAAATATTTAATTATACTTAGTACAATTAAATATAGGGTATGAATGTATAAATTATCGTCAATATATAAATCCACTTTAACCTGGTTTTAAAGCTGGCCACAATACCTCAACTGCCCTTGTTAAGGTTACTGATGATATACGCTTGGCTATGGATAATACACAAGTCACTGTCCTTGTGCTTCTTGATTTCAGCAGTTCGTTCAACTCTGTTGACTTTGATATACTTCTTCCCCGCTTGAAATATCTTAATATATCCCAATATTCACTTGAGTGGTTTAGTTTATATCTTCATGGACACAGGCAATGTGTTAAGTTGTCAGATACATATTCTGAGTGGACTGATCTTACCTGAATAAAATTCCTTAATTGATCTTTTACCCACTTTATTTAGTTTTAAAATAAGTTATTTGTGTGAAAACTTAATCATAAACTTTCGTTTGATAAAAATTTAAGATGGTGTTGTAAAAATAGGAGACGAATGTTGTAATTTGTGGTATGAATCGACAGAAAATTTATTCAACATGTTTCTTAAACATTCAGAAATCCAAGATAGTAGAAAAATTTATGTGTTGTAGAATTTGAAACATAAAAATGAAGGAATATTTTATCAACTACAAATGTACCTGCAGATTCAGCTTAGACTGTTTTATATTTTTAAACTGCAAGATAAAGCAAAGAAAAATTTATTAAAATGATAAATTGTATATACCTTAGTATTATTAAGAAAATAAAATTTATACTTTCATAAAATGAATAAAGAAAAATATCGGATCACAAGTATAATTTAAAATAGTAATAGTAAAATGAAGTACTTTTCAATTTTATTCCATGTATAATTTATTACTGGCAGTAAAGTAACAAAATGTAATATAATTAATAGTACAATGTGGTGTATTTATTGATGTCGTTTACAACTGACACCTAATACCCATATAAAACTAATCAAAATATGTCCCCGAACAGCGCCATGATATAGCTATGATGTAAATGATAGAGTCCACGTAAACACGTATATAAAAAAGACAGTGGTGTTGAAATCGAGACAAGTTACTTAATATTTCAGGTAATTTTTGCGCTAAAGACATGTTTACAAATGTAGTCATTAAATGTACTTTATAAACTCTTTACTTCATTGTTTAAAATTTATATATCTGTAACTAAAAATTTATTTATTATTTTTACAAGTTGATTAAACATATTTTTCTCCTCCTTTAAAACATTTAAAATCTTTTTCAAATTGATTCAGCAGGTTTTCAATAAAGAGTACTGTGAAGAGTAGTTGAAAAGTATGAAATATAACTTAATTATCCTGGACCGTCTGTTTTGATTTTTATTTTGACTTAATAATTCAAAAAGTTGTCTTTTGAACATATTTGATGATTTTGATTGCTATTCTTTTAGGGATAATAATGTACGTGACACACGAATTATTTTTTACTATTTATTTATTTATTTACACATATATATTCATCGATATATTAGAGGTAACCTTTTATTTAAGTTTTGAAATTAAACATAAATACAAAATACACAAGAACTATAAAAGATAACGACACCGTATTTCAACAAATTTACTTTCACACATCATAAGAAAATAGCAGTCTGGTGTGACCGCTGTCAAGTGGGTGAGTAGTTGAGTAACGTGGAAAACTGGAGAATTGCAATATTAATATGGTTCTAGGGGATGATATAGCAAACAGAAGAAGACTGCGTAAGCGCAGGAAATTATTAGGTACGAAGAATGAGGGTTTATACAAAAACACAGGGCTTAGAATTTTCCTTTTTAATAGTTGGAAGATATATTTTATAAACGTAACAACTCTTTTGAGTTACAAGTAATAGGAATCTAGCATACCCAAGAGAAAATAAAAAGGGGAAGTTACCACACTCTCTCACATACCGATATCGGAGGGACGTCTTTTTGACACGTTCAATCATCAAGTTGTATTTGGTTTCGTACGGGCTTCAAATAATAGAGCCATAGTCTAAATGGCTTTGTACTAATGAAGTGAACAGCAAACAAATTTATGACGTAAATTAAAAATCCTTTTAATTATCCAACGCTAATCCCAGTTTCCGAAACCATTTTTTTGCTACGTCCACTACACGACCACGAAATCTCAGTTGCAAATAAATTTGATTCCCAAATCAACGACCTCATCTAGACGATGCAGTGGTATTCCACTGACCGTACATTAAATAGGAGAGTGTTGCTCGGTTGTAAGTCACTATATAAAATTTGTTTGCGTGAAGCCGATGTTATTTTGCAATTGTTCATAATCTGCTGTATTCCTGACCACTGTGAACAATTTCATACTGTCCGCGAATAACAAAGAACGTTCAGTTTTCACCGCGCAACCAATATTGTTTGCCAGAATAATGAAAAGTATAGGCTCGAGATTTAAATCCTGGTTCACTATCGATCGCGTAAGTGAATCTCCGATATAAAATTATCTAGTCGTACGTACTGCTTATTTTTTAGTATTAATATAATACTTTTTGATTAGAAAGAGCATAAGTTTAAATTGAATATGTTTTTTGATAACATAATTTCGACAATTCAAGTAATGATTAAAATAACTATGCAAGTCTATTCATTTGTTACTATTATGGTAGAAATACGGTAGATGTACGTAAATTCACATCTTATCGATTTCTCTCTGAGAGTGGTAGTTGCTCAAATTAATCGATTTTGTGAACTATCTGCCAATTTCACTTTGACAGTTAGATACCCTATCACACAATGAAGAGGAATTTGTAATGCGTAGTTTGAATGATTTGTACTAAGCATTTAAATATATAAGTGAAATGTCTTGACGTAAATCAGGAAAAAGTTGTAAGGTCTAACATTGAATATTAAATTGTATCATATATCACTGCTATATGCTCTCACCTAGACTTGAAAGACAGTTTGAGTTTATTTAGATAATTTGTATATCACAGTGACTTATCATCGATATTATTTCGAAAATTAGAGCAGATTAAAATTAAGTTAATAAAAAATATTTCAAAATTATATATTTTGCTTTGCTTATTTATCTACAGAATACTCTCAGTAATACGGTAACGGATTAATTTATCTCTTTCTCACTACTTTACAAAAAGTACATTTCTAGTCTGTCAATTATTCCGATGTTATTATTTTTGGCGTCGCTTCTACGCAGAGTAAAAAACGATTTGGCATATTTACTAAATAAACCCCACGGCAGGTGGCAGTTAGAAAAGTGAATTTCATGAAATTTTTTATTATCTTTATTATTTACGTGTTATTAAGGAAAAAAATATAGATGAAAAATAATGCACGAGGGGCAAATATTTTTTATATGAGTAATTTGTATGTAATGATACAACGCTATCTATTTAAGTATAGTACGAACTTAAGTAGTTTTTGTGTGAAAATGTCAGTTTTATTTTAGTAAATAAATAATTCAGTATCAAGCTCTAGCAAAAGTTTCCAGTATTTTTTTGATATGGTGTAAATTTCTTGTCAGATATTTTCTACATATTTCGTTTAAATAGCCTACCTATCTTCTTAATGTGCCAAAAAATGTATTCATTAATTCATTAGCCAGATTTTTGTTAATAAATTCAATAAAGTACTAAATCAAAGGTATAATCTCTTATATAAATATTTATCGAAATGAAGTGACTTTTATGGAGATATTATATTATCGTGGGCACGTAAATTGAAATATGAGTTACGGATGATTTAATTTTTTTTAATTTGTGACGGAAAAGAACTTTAAACGAAAAGTTATATTAATAAGAAAATTTCTACGTTTCTTTTACGAGTATCATTCGGGTATTTTTCTTGTGGGAAAACCTTAATTAAGGTTTCGAGATCTCTGCAATATGTATATTTCAAAGAAATTCGCCTAAAATACAAAATGAAGCTTTGCATGCTACAGGATTTTATAAAATGGCGTCATTTTTCGTAAGAGTTTGCAAAAATCAGTTAATTGTTAATAACAAGTTAATAACAAGTTTAATAACAAGTTAAACCGTTAAGTTTTTTTCCACATTGACGATCATTAGTTGTTAAATAAGATTAGTTTCGTTGGAGAAAAAACAAATGTGGGAAACATTGACATCATCGTTCATGTTTGCACTACTCTCATACGAAAAAACTGAATTTTAAAATCTGTTAAATATACATTTAATAAAATATTTATGTACTTTTTAAATGTACAAGAAGTTCATGGAATTGTAATTATTTTACGATAATTAGATTTGACTGGGTTGCTTAGATATTTGAGAAGAACCTGTAATAATCTTTACCATATTAACAATAATAGATTTGTTCATAGCTTCATTCGCTTCTTAGCTTGTTTATCTTCAATTTAATGAGACTAATGTATCGCTATTCTGTAAAAACATTAAACGTTTTCTCAAGTCCAGTCTTAATTTTTTTATTTATGTCTTACTAGATACGTAAATAATAGATTTAATAGAGTCTTTAATTAGTAATCATTTAGTTTTGCTTTTGACCGGTTCGTTTCCCAACGATAAAATTCAATTTTCTGTTAGCGTCATTGTGAAATCTGGTGAAGTCTTTCTAGCAGCGTTTGGATGATGGTAATATGTTTTCCTCAATTGAAATATTATCCAGTCGGAATGATAATTTCACATCTATATTAAAAACTTAATATTTGTATAACTTGCCCATCAGTGATGTACCAAATATATTTCTTGCGATCTATTGTGTAAACGTACCGTCAGTTAAGTTGGTGTATCATTATTAGCCTGCGATAACGTAATACCTAGAATTCATTTTATAATATTTCTTCCCAAGAATGTAATACTCATTTATCGTCAAGGGTTTGAGTTATAAGAATCAGAGAATTCATAATTGGTTTTAAAAGGAGATGTTTCCATTGACAATTTATATCATTGTGTTAAATTATATATTTACTTTCCCAGTTATGTTACTTGTTATTGCTAATATAATTTCTTCATACTTTCTTATATACCTTTCTGTTCAAATATCTAGGTTACTTTTCAATGCAGGCATGTATCAAACATTATTTCAAAAAAATTACCAGAAGTAAGTTAATAATAGAATCACTATAATAGTCTTCATCATGTCGTTTTGTGATTGAAATATTTCGATGTTATAAAAATAGTTGCTCCCCGTGAGTATACTGCTCTTTAATGTACCTTTATTATATCTTGAATATTGAGCGCAACGAAATCACGCTCCCGCGATGACAGATGACATGTTACACTGCAAAATTTGTCGATTGTAAACTCGGGTGAAAGCACTCACTCAGTTATTCTCTTTGTTGTCGTGTTTTCATTTACGGAAGTTACAAAAGGAATATAATGTATTATAATTTGTTGTGCCTTAATTCTTTTAATTGTCACCATTATATGTTCACCTTGTTATGTACATTTTATAGCGGAAAGTATGTTATAGAAATTATGAACATAAATATTTATTTAAATTTTTGCGTTTGAACACCACTATTAGGTACTGAAATCGTGTATGACAAAGCTGAATCTCTAGTATATTGACAATTAAATGAAACTATGTGATGTAATATTATTTCTACTTTCTTTAATTTCTTTACCACGACCTTGGTTTCGTTGTGTTACAACATCTTCATGTGGGCTATTAGCAAAGATTAACTCTTACGAACATCCAACAGCATTTATTTGTTTCAAAAACAATGGCGGAAGCCGGATTTGTGTGGGTTTTCCCACTGCTTATGTTAATGAGTTTATTGTAGGGGAGCGGCGTAGGTTTTATTATGTTTCCGAGAGTTATAAAGTATACAAGTATTTTAGTGAGGGTAATAAATTCAATTGATGTTATTCTATGAGATTATACAATGCAAATATTTCGGTGTGTAATAAAATTAAAGGGAAGTTATTCTCAGTAATATATTTAAAGTAATATATTTTTATTCAACATATCTCCCATTTTCTTTATTCATTTATTTATTTATTTTAATTTCTTTTTTTCCCCTCTTTTTAGTATCTTATTATATATATTTGTACTTAGATGTGTAGTTGGACTGAAACCATTTGAAGAGTACTGTAGTACGAATGTGGTCTAACTATATTATGTCTGGAAGATATTACTACAGATAGTACTACAGTACTCTTTAAATTATTCAGCCCAAAAAGAAATTAAAATAAATACATAAATGAATAAAGAAAATGGGAGATATGTTGAATTAATGGTATAACCCTGTTCTAATTTCCAGATACCTTTGCTATTATATAAATATATTACTGAGAATAACTTCTATTTAATTTTATTACTCACCAGAACATTTGCATTGTATAATCTTTTAGAATAACATCAATTGAATTTATTACCCGCACTAAAATACTTGTATATTGTATAATTCTCGGAAACATAATGATCAATTATGAGCGATTTTACAATTAACATAAATACAAAACAATTTACTTGAGCCAGGACACTTAAGCCTGTGTAATAAATTTTATACCAAATTCAAGTTAACGTTTGGTAACCAATGGCTTCTTCGGAAAAATTCTTGCGCTATTTGTAATTATACTTTTTAGTTCAATTAGAAATTAATTGAAAGCTTTGGCTTTGATAATATATTGACATTCGACGTTATTATAAGTAACACGACAAAGTTAGAAGAAATAGAAGCTATATTTAACTTTATTAAGTCTGTCGGACGGAGGAAAATATCTCCAATCAAATGTTTTATCATATTGAAAACCCACCTATTATCTTTGATGCAATAAGCAACGAACTTAATTGTAATTTGACATGTGTGTGATCGATTTCTGAAATAAGTTGTTAAATTTTATAATAATAAGAGTTTCCATTCGTCTTGCTTATACTCTTGTTTTAGTATGAATGGACTGTTGTACAAATTATTCAATACCGTATTTTTCTTTTATCACAGCCTCTTGCTTAGATGTTTTCAATATTTTACAACCTATGTAAGCGTATATCACTGATGTAAAGACGTATTGCTAATATTACTATTCATATGTTTAAAAATTGTTAAAATAGGAAGAAAAACCTAATTAAATATCATATACTATATTGTTCATCGAACAGTCTATGTGGTACCAGAAAATGGTTTCCACTTACTTCTTGCCCGTTCATATTCATATACAGGTTGTCCAGTGGCAGATTTCAAAGTTTGATCAAACATAGTTTCTGAACGCAACACATAAGAGGGGCGCGGGGGGCGTCGTTAGAAGCGCAAACGGTGCGGATGTTTTAGTAGCCATGGAACAGTGGAGTAGAGAGCACCCCGCTTTTGCCGTACAGACGTACATTTCGAGTGGATTTTCGCTGTCTGTAGCACGCCGTCTATTTAATAATCGTTACAGTATTCGTCGATTACGTGATGGAGCTCTGAACCTTGCTACTCATTCAGTCATGAGTAGCAAGGTTCAGAGCTACAGGATCAACATTAAATAGGCAACGACCTACACCATTGGTAGCCATGGATGAAAATGTATAGCGTGTTATGGTTTCTGTCGTTGAAAATCCCCGTTTATCACTGAGTACACGTTCATCGATATTGGGAATTCCGAAATCAACTTTACAGGTAATAATACAAAAAAAGCTCAAGTTCCATCCATATAAAATTCAAATTGTTCTAGATTTACACGATTCTGACTTTAAATTAAGAAAAACTTACGCGGAGGTGATGTTGTTGAGATTTCGTACTGCTACCCGGATGGGCAACATATTCTTTAGTGACGAAGCTAACTTTCACATTGGAGGATATGTGAATAAGCAGAACTTTCGTTACTGGGATGTCCACAACCCAAGAAAAACGCATCAAGAGCCTTTACTTTATATTACGCCTAAAGTAACAGTCTGGTTTGCCATGTCTGCATCTGCAATAATAGAGCCTTATTTCTTTGAAAATCAACGTGGCCAAAGTGTAACTGTGAATTCGGAGGGATATGCCCAGATGTTAAATGACTTTTTCAAAGTAGAACTACAGAATAGTCCATCCTTCAACCAAAACACATGGTTCCAGGAGGACGGGGCTACAGCTCATATGTCCATGAATGTAGTGCGGCAGTTATTTAAAGAAAAAAACATATCCCGAAACGGTACCGTACCGTGGCCACCTAGGTCACCCTATTCAAGCCCATGTAACTTTTTCTTATGGGGATACTTAAAATCCGTTGTTTACAAAACAAATCCGAGCACTGTGATACAACAGTCGCTCTGCAAATGCGTTTTTGAAAACATGCGTGCTAGACTGGAAGAGTGTGTCAGACTCGATGGCCGCCATTTGGAAAACGTGGTTTTTAAAAAATGGAATCCGCATTTGTTGTTATAAAGTCAAAATAAGCCTACTTTGTATTAGAGGTGTAGTTTTTTTTTACAACTTTTCAAACATTGAAATCTGCCATTGGACACCCTGTATATCTAGTTTTCTTCGGCATCATTTAAGAGATCCTTAAAAGTGAATAAGAATATTGTCGTGTCTTATAACGTTAATAACTAAGAGAGTTTTGTTAAGAGGTTTAAGAGTTTAACCAACTTCTGCCAATCAAATTGTAAATATAATAAAGGCAAAAGCTAAAATTAAAATACGGTTTATATTCTAAAGATCCGACGGGCTCAATTGTAGGGTTAGTTCCGTTTGCGTAAGAGCAACCATCCACTCTCAAAAATACAATACTATCTTATCAACCCGACATCTACAACACCATGCAGTGCGACGTATTTTACCAGTGAATGATAACGCCAAACCGCGTTGCTCCTACAATGTACTTATTTATTTACTGAACGTGAGTTGTTCAAGAATATCATGGACATAGCTCAGTTTTGCGAAATATTTAGTTTCTCTTATTTTTGACGGAATCTTTAGTAAACATTTCAATATTTAATAAAATTTAATACATTTTAATATGTAAAGGATAATATGTCGTTTGCAAATATCTCAAGACTACGCGGTTTTTGATTTATTCAATTTAATGTTGCAATTTAAGTTACATAGTAGACATACATTTTAGACGGGTGTTCTTCTAAAACAGGGCTATTGTGTTAATATGTACTCTTTCTTTATACTCGTATGTTTTTGTCACCGCAGTCTATTTTGTGTTGAGCCCATGTTCATACATTTGAGGCCTTCTTCAATATTACTCTCCCAGAAGGCAGGAATCGGTCTCGGCCTCTCTTCTTTTCTTATATTTTCATCATTTCTTTGGTTACAGGGTCCTTATTCCGCCTTATAAAGAGTCCTTGCCGGCGTAAGTGATTTTATCTTTACCTATTCTCAATTTTTGAGATTGCAAATGTTGCTCTTAAATACTTATATCTAATTCTATCCAATCTCGTAACTCCCCAAGCTCAACGCAGCATTTCTATTTCAGTGACGTACATCACTTGTTCGTCCACCTTTATTATCGTCCAGAATTGCGACCTGTACATCAGTGCTCACCGTACTGCTTGCTTCTAACTCGAGTTTGATGGTCATTCTTGCGTGATATAATAACCCGGATAGTGATCTCCATTTGATGTTTTTTTCAGAGCTCCAACAAAACAAAGGTAGTTAAACTGCTCTACTTTCCTCAGAGAAGTTTCTTCGATCATCACTGATGTTTTACATTTGGCGAAATTTACAGACATGTTACACAGTATGAATTCAACCTTGTCTCCATTTATCCTAAAACTCCGCCTCTCCAGAGTGCAATGTCATTGCTCTAATATTCCAATTCTGTTGAAGTTTCTGCAATGAAAATCATCATAAAGCAATGTCCACAGCGCAGGTTTTTGCAGATATTCAGTGATATAGGTTATAACTATTATTGTGGATCCTAGGCGAAATCCGATCTTAACTTCGAATTTGTCTGTATTAATAACAAAATTAATTAATAGATATTAATACCAAAAATATAGGCACATATTTAACTCACGTTAAAAGGCTTGCACGTAACAAATTACACCTAATCGGAAGGGCACGCATCTTGGAAATCAACATAAAATAATTTGAAATAATGTTAAAAATATTTACAAAAAATAGGTAATCTATATATTTTAAACTATAAAGACTCAAAATTGTGAAAGAAAAATGCGTTACCAGAGGTTTGTGAATAATATCTTTATTTTTAAGAAATTCACGGCATACAAAATAAATTGCAAACTAAAAAATATCGTACATGTTTACATGGTAAGAAATAATATAAATATTTGTTATATAAATATTAGTTTTGAAGAACCCGAGTTTTGAACTACCCTATTTAATTAGCCCTTAATTATAACATGTTCTATTTTTAAGGGTTATTCGTTACTAATTTTTAAGATATAATTATTAATAGCAAGTAAGTTGCCATTAGATTGGGACAATATTTTCTTACAATAAATTAGAGAAAATATATATTAAAAATTTGTAAATTATCATGAAATTTAACTAATCATTAAGATAATTCGTTGAAAGCTTTTATTATTGAATAAATATTCATTAATATTTTCGTATTTTAAAGCATCCCATGATTTGAGTGAACATTAGTTTTTTTATTCTCATAATATTTTAGCGTAGTTTTTATAAAATGATCTATTGAATAAACTGGAAACTGTAAACTTTTCCTTCTCACCTCAAGAAGTGGAACATGTATGGCGCAAATGACACGGTTTGCGGACTTGGAATGTGAATTTAATGAGTAAAAATATATTTACGTTTCGTTGCGTTTCACCTACATCACACATATGTATTCATATTTGTTTGGAATAATGCTAATTTAATTTATTACATTGGACGTTCATTAATAAAATGCCTTTTCTTTTTCATAGACACCTATTCAAAACATGGGTAAAAATAATCATATTATGTATCACATACAGGGATCCTTAATTGAATCCTTTCTGCAAATCTAAACATTTATGAACTTTCTTGCATATCAAACATGTTAGGAAATAAATCTTACTGTTTTATGAATTAATATTTAAGAGGTATTTATTTTAGAGACAAATCTTTTTTAATTATTGTAAATTTTTTTTATCACGTTTCTATATTTGCAGAGCGGTCTGAAAATTTTTCTCACTGGGACCATAATGCACGCAGCGGTTACACCATTTCTCGTTCTTGTATTGGCATTATAAGTGGCACCTAAAGAAGCGCGTTACTTGCACGTGCACTTGCAGTCAACAATTCTACACGAGGTTCAGCCAAAAAACACATTGCCTCTGCTAAGCAATTGTCCCATTATTATCTGAGATAATGCTAGAACAATGTTCTTATTTCCACTTCTGGATAAGCACACGTTGGTTTTCATCTCGGATAAGTTATCGGCAGTAAAATTGCTCGAGTTGTTCTCTTTAAATACAACGAGGAATTCTTTCTAGGTTATTTCCTTTGGTACGTCGTAAACGATAACCATCGAAAGCTGGTTTTGTTTTTCTTCCGTCATTATTCCTTGTAAGGAGGAAGCGGCGTTTAATAACTTTTGATCTCTTTCACTTTCTCCTGTTTCTATGACGACTTCACCATTACGGATTGTAGCCATACTCTTTATTCTAATGCCGAAAACCTGAAGTTTAATTTCCCTACGAAATTTTCCTAAGATTTGAGCATTAGTCATATCCGAATCGTAAACAAATACTGGTTTCAATCTCAGCAGGGTGTCCTCGTTGATCACATGCTCCTTAGCCAACGAGATTGCTGTCGAACGTCCAAGTGTAGGAACAGAGGTTTGGCTGTTTTCTGTGAGGCTAGTTTCTCGTATTATTTGCGTACAGCATTCTTTTTTACCTGGGATGTATTTAGTACCTCCCGTAGGTGGATTATCTCTTCAACCATAGATGGTACTTCGGCTATTATAACGGTCGTAATCTGGGCCAATTTTTCGTTCAGCCCGGCTGAGATAGTTTTAAAAGAGGTAATCAGCCCTTGCAGATCCTCAACGTAGTTTTTGATGCTTTTAATATAACGCGTACCTTTGTAATGGTTGTGCTTTTTTTAAGTTAGGTTAGAGCAGAGGAATTCGTCAGAATGCTCGTCCTCTGTACTATATTCCTCAATATGGGTCATGTCCCTCCGGGAAAAGGACCTCATTCCACCTTCCTAGAGTGGCTGAGAGGTTGCTCAATAATTCGCGTAATATATTCATTATCAGCTACTATTTTCCTTGGTGGTAATAACTGACTCAGCGACCGAAGCCTTTTTCACCCTTCTTGGGCGGTTCTTTTCTTCAGTCATCTTTTGCTCTCTTTGAAATAATACGCAGGTAAAGCAGGAAGCTTATAAATATTTGTAAGATAGTTGAATAAATAAAGGTAAGAGTAGACAAATGAAATAACGTCACAAACTATTCAGAGATGGTCGCGCACTCGGTTAGAAAAAAAAACAAAACTAAAAACTTACACTAGTCCCTAAAATTATTAAATAAATTAAACAAAACTAACTACCCAAATTGCTAACGCGCTAGCTACTAAAACCTTAATCAAGCTCTAATTAAACAAAGTACTAAGTAATTCTATACCGTAGCAGCAATATCTAACTTAAATATAAGTTAAATTTGACCTAAGCGTTAATAAATGTACCTCTATTTATTTAACCAATTTAAACCTAGTCTAAAATAATATTGAAAGACTATTTTGGACAATATTCAAACACGTCATGTACGTGGCACCGCGTTAGCCAATAGACGGTAGGTCGCCGCTAATAGCAGGCACTGCGTAGTGACCACGTAGTTATTGAAATAGTAAGGAATAAAATATAAAATAAATGTAAAATTATTTCAATAAAACTCTTAGTGCTATTTACTTTAACTGATAAATGTTTTTCTCAGACCTATCATATATTTATAGAAACAGTTATTTCAAGCACTTAAAAGAAGTAAGCGGTACAGTTATTATTTTTACAGTTATTATTTTTTTCTCTAACTCTAGAGTTATGTCCAAACTTAATTCATATCCTCTTACTCAATTACCATTTTAATGTTAACAGAGCGGCTCTATGAAAAAAACAGCTATTTTTTGGAGAAAAAGCACTTAGCATACGCTCTCATAGACAGTCACCCCAGTTTATTTGTTAATTTATTATGTTTATAAACGTCACATTATAATTTTTTTACAACACAAAGCAAAATACACATATATTTAATAATTTTGAAGACAAATTACTAAAATATTAGAAAAATTACTATTTTAAAAGTATTTCTGAAGCAAGGATGTCTGCAACGACGGCCGAGGACGTTCTGAACCTCTGTTTAGATCACAAGTAAAATTATGGATGAATCAAGAATACTCGTCAGTTTTTCAATCATTGGTGTGAAGAGATAATGACTGAAATTATTAAAAAATATTACACTGGAACATCATATCATATGTCATCTGTATCGATTTTATTATTTATTTTGATCGGTCGTTATTAATTTTAGCAATATAATAAAATTAAATCATTTTAACAACGCAATGATGTTCTTCATAATGATATTATTGCGACCCTATTTGATATTAATTTTATATGTTTATTAATTTTATTTATTTATCAACTTTAATGTATCTAAATGATTATATGAGATATATAACACATATTAGCGGACTTATTGCTACGAGAGTAATCTCTGACAGCCAATCATAACACCAATACGGCCACGTTCGACGAACGGCCGGGAATCGAACCGGGTTTCCCGCGGTACGCCGCATCGTCAAAGACCGTATGTCTTGTGATCAACTCAACACACCATGGCGACGACAATACATAACAACACATAAAAAGAAATAAAGAACATTTACAATATGCTCATAACAACACATAAAAAGAAATTAAAATCAATTTCCTCGGTATGTGCAATAGCAGCTTTGAAATTTTTAGTTAAACTTGCAACAGAATATATATCAAAGTATAAAAGCAGTGTTTATTTAAAAATCTTTTTTTTTGACTAGCAACGAACGAGATAAACTTAATAAAATTCTTATTATTATTCCCGGGACCTTCTTTATATGGGAATATACGTGCAGTATTTTAAGTATAAACAGTCATTCAAGACATAATTCAAAATATTGAGAAATCATACAAACCAACATCACCTATTTATTCAGTAATGCAGAAAATATAATATTGTCACTCAAGCATAGTACTAATTATAAATTTAAATAAATGTTTAAAGGTACTAATTATAGTTACCTGGTCTTTAGTTGAATACTAAAATATGGACGAAAGTACCGAATCTTCGTTGCAACTATAATATTTTCACGTGATATTTGAAATTTGATGACAGAAGTAATTACTCGTCGTTTGCAGAAACTATTTTTAAATTACCAAGAGAAAATTTTACCAAGTAAGAGAATTCAAAATTCATTCCTTTAAGTACGTAACTGTTGGCTGAATTTAATAATTTGCATTTACGGTGTATGATATCTTGTGTATGCTGAACTAGAATATTATTAGGGTTTACTAAGTTTTTGCTATACGGTTAGCGCAAAGTGATCACAGAAAGAATCATGCATCTTACGTGTATCAATACCAACCACAAAAAATATTATGTTGATAATTAAACTCAATTAAAAAATAAAACAGGTTTAGAAATATATTGACCATTATATATAATATTTTCTTTACGAATTTATACTTTCTTAGGACTGTCATTCATTGCAAAACGAATATACAGAAAATTAAAACACGGAGGAATTTCTAAAAAAATTAAGTTCTTGTTTATATTCCCAGAGATCAACAAATTAATTAATAAATAGAAATTTAATAACGACTGTAGCATGGACCTCTCAAAAAAAGAATTTAAATCCCATTGGTAACTAAACTTGATTGAAGAGTACAATGTGTTTATTTTTTATTATTTTACATATATGCCAATACCGAATTGTTTGCCATATTAATTGATCTTAAACTATAGAACTTCCAAATTATTCCACGCGATATTCTGATTTTATTATTAATTGGCTATTCGAATTGTATATATATTTATTTAAACAGTGTAAGATAATTAACTGACTTTCTACAAACTAAAGTCAAAACTTGTTTTTTTCCTAAATCTACAGCAATTTGACACGATTTCCTTAGCGTTTGAAAAAAAATATTTTTTACAATTAATAATTTATACTATTTGAACAAGGTTTTGATAGTTTGCTGCGATCTCAATAAACATAATTGTTTTGACGGCTTTAAGATATCTTTAGAGGTTATTAACTAAAAGCAATGTAGTAAAAATTATCTCTAAGCAATCGATTATATTTGTTTTTTTATGAAAAAGGCTATATCAGTAAATAATATTATACATGTCCCTAGTTTATATGTAGGTTACAATAGTATTGAAGTGTATTTCATAGTTTAACTACATTAACGTCCAGACCCGCACATACTAATTCAACTAATATTGCTTCATATCACTAAAAAAATCAAATTCTACATCATTTTTAAGCTACAAATGTCAAGGCTGAGTTCACATGTTTCGCGCACATACTCTCATTTTTCAAACCTTGATGTAATATATTGACTAATCAACGTGCAGACCAAACCCCAAGCTTAAAAAATATAAAACATTAATGAACATTTTTCGATATTAAATTACTAGCGAGTAAAGGAAAGTAAAATATATTTTCACAAATTTTCTTAGAATTGATAAGACATCAATTCGTTTAGTGTTTAAAAAGGTTAACCAAACGAATAATACCTAGAAAAGTTATGTTTTTTTAATCAATTTTATTTTATGTACTTAAAAAACACTTTTTTATTCGTATTAGAGCCTCGAGATAGCATAGTTTGCATAGTTTAGGATAATTTTATTTTAATACCGAACACAATTTAAAAGCAGTTAGATACAGATTTTCTGTTATAAATAGTAATATGAATTTAAATAGTGTTTTTGCATAACTTTTCGGGCTTATTAAATTAAACATTTTTTTCTTCATTTATATTTTAACTATTTAAATGAAATTTTACTTTTTTTTAATGGTGAACTTTTTTTTAAGGGGATCTCTTAACTATGTTTCTCATCAAGGGGAGACGAAGAACCGACACATGTCTAATGATCTGTAGAACTTTATCGATCCACAGAAATTACGGCTGGTGAGATTTGGGAGTAAATTATAATTTATTGAATTGCGAGTAAATTATGAGTATTTTAGGTAAACAATCTCTCGAAATATTATTTCAAATAGAATACGGATTAAAACAGAGGCAATGATCTAATATGTTTCCATAGTTCACCATTTATGACAGCGTTTCAGTTAGTACAGTATTTAGCAATTTAATTTCATGTTTCTATCCCAGTCTGGATTGTATTAAGGCAGCTGGTAATCATCTCAATAGGTGAAAATCATGTAAATAGTGCACCCGTTTTTAAAATTTTGTTATCCATTCAGTGGCGTGAAATGGTGGTGAGGGTGAGGGAGGGTGTAGGGGCCTCACTATATTCGCTATTTAATAATTGGAAATTATGATTGCATTTTAACGAAAAAACTATACACGACACATTTTCTAAAGAACTAAATGATCAACAACTTTACCAATAACTATATAATAACCTTCCGTCCTTTTTTTTGAAATATATTGGAAAATCTACTTTTGAAAATTTTTAATACGCGTATAATTTAAAAATAATATTATATATTGTTATTATAATTTAAAATTAATATGTATATATATATTATCGAGTCACCATTTTCTGGCTACGTCTCGAAAATGTACCAATCCCATAAAACAAATGTAAAATAAAATTTTTCATTACTTACGAGTCTCTGTTACCTACCTATTACCTAGACTACTTATTCGACTGTCCAATAAAATATTCAAATACGCTTAACAAGAATAGATACTTCAGTCTATTCTTGTCAATCGTATTTGAATATTTTCTCAGACATAAATCTTATTCTAAAATTAAATATTTCTTCTTCCTTATTTACTGCAATAGCAAGCAAATATTTGCTATGCTGGCCAAGTCGTCCAGCACTGATGATGATTTTCGAATTTAATCCTCTGTAGGTAAAAATTCACATACAATAGCCAAATATATATTTTTCCTCAAGCTGTAATTTGGTCTACTATGAAAGAAAGGTGTTATGAAAATGATTATTGTGTAAGACATAACATAAATTTATAACGATTTGTCTAATAATATACAACAGAATCCATAATTCACACAAGCGCTAGGGTTAATTACAAAATCAAGAATTATTTTGCAATATTTTAAGGGTAGAATTACTTTAATTCCAACCAATATCTTAAATATTTCACTGCAGTGCAAGACCACTCTTATTATCTTATAATAATAATTTGACTGCATCAAAATAAAAAAATTCCGAATCTTCGTCCAATGAATGACGATAACGTCTATTTGTAGGTTTACTTTAGATTTTGAAGTCAATTATAACAGTTGATCATAGTTAAGCTAAGAAACTTCTAGTGTTTCGTTTCATGCACCAGACACCGTGTGTTTACCAAACGAAAAGCGGCGTTATTGTCTCAATCAATATGCATTTTACTTATACTTGAATAGATTTTGCATTGGTTTGCACTGGGAGCCTGTAAACCTTTTCCTTACAAACTCGCAAGTAACTTCCTGAACCTATTTATAAGAACCAGGTGTTAATATGGTACATCTACTCGACGAAGTTATTTATGTTTAAATTGAAGTGAGGGATTACAACTTTCTTGTCATTTAATACTTACGTACTTCTTTCTGAAATTAAATTTAGCCACAACTTTATAAAATAAATTTACACAACGTATCATGTCAACCGTACATAAACCATTTTATCTGCGTCACCTTTTACGAGCAAAAGAATCATTCCATTTCGTCGAAAATGAAGTTCAACATTTAGAGACGTAGAAAGAACCAAGTCTTTCTAGACAAGTCTATGGTTACTTCAAATTCCATGACATCGACAGTATCATACAAGTCAAAACTCGTTGATTTCAAAAATTATATGATTGGTCAGCTGGGGTGGCTTTCTCGAAAAAAGGCATTATAATAGAAAGAAACATTCATTCAGTGACTTTAGTCCGGGTAAAGTACTAGATGGAAGAGGGGGTATCTTTTACTTTCAGTCTGCATTAGGACTAAGGGAGAGACATCTACAACAGTTGATATAAGTTTACGTATTCTCTGCCTAGACCTCCATCTGTTGGCACCTCGCCCTCTTTCGATTTTGATGTTGGAATATTTTGCTTATCACCGTGAAAATAAGGTAACTTGAGGGATGTTTGAACTACATGGTATGTATTGATTTTTATCTCAGCTATTTACATATATACATTACATAATTAAGCTTAAATTAAGTGTGGCGATACGCAAGGTTGTTTTGGCGATACGCAAGGTCAATTAGAGTTTGCATTATATTATTTTTTCTCATTTTTTTAGTAAAAAAAAATTTCTTATTACTTTTATTATCTAGTTGCAATCATTCTAATACATACGACTTATTAGATAGACCAGGGTTGAAACTACAGCAGTAGAATCGCTGTAAGTGATGCTTTCATTATTTTACCCTGTTTTTTTTTCATAAGTTTGGATTCAACATTTCCAGTAATATGAGAAGGAACATGCATATATTTTTTTAATGATTTCTAGTATATTTCTAAAGATATAATATTTAAAATGAAAATAAAAACATATATTTTTGAGATCCTTATAACTAACCATTTCAAACGATATCCCGCATGTACAGACGTGGAGTTGAAAAAAAATATTGGAGTATTTAATTTGCCTCTACCTAAAATTTTCAGATATGTTGAGTGTCAGTAATTGAGATATGTACGGATAAAACGTTTTATTTTTTAGAAGTGAGATATGTGCTAGTTAGTTCGTTAAAGTCCGAGTTCCTATGTCAATCGGTATTTAAATAAACTTTCGGCTTTATGTATGCAAATACTAACAACGTTTTCAGACCATCTCCTGTAGGCGGAATACACTCAATTTATATTATATTGAATTGGAATTTATTTTGATAAAAACTTTTATGATGAAATGTGATTTATAAAACGAAACATTTTATAGTCCTGAATTTAATTAGTATGATAGAAGGTAAATATGGATTTCATTCTTAATTTATTAAGCAGATAAAATTTAAAAGTAACTTAATACATGAACACAATTTTTTCAACACAAAGTCTATAGAGCTACCACCGAGTATACTTCTACGCTTTATGCGCTTTACGTGAATGGAAAAACTAACAAGTTGATGCCAGCCGACGGTGATAACCACTTCGGAAAGTATCCTTACTCATTACAATAAGTTTTTCATCATTCTCATTAATTTCTAGCGCTACCATCAAACCTATGTATGTGGGTAGTAAATGGTCTGCAATTTCATAAATGTTAAGCTTCAATTTGACTTTAAGGATGAAATATTCATGTGGTAGCTAATGGGATAGGATTGTGTGGCAGGATTTTTTCAGGAAACAGTCTTAAATCGTCATAGTTGTTAAAATATTTTCTGAAAATATGGACTTCAGGGGATGTATTATTCTGAAATGTTTATTATCGATTTTTATGGTAGAAAAGTGAAACAGTTTAATGTACCAAGGAAATTATCTTTCGTAATTATGTACTAAAATGACTGTGATCCATTCGGGAAAATATTAAAAAAAGCACAAGAGAGTGTATAATATGCATTGCAAAGATTCGTTTTTATCCAATATACAACATTTTGCGTACAAGGAAAAATATGTTTATACCGGTATACAGTGTTTGTAATTTATGTTGAAGATACAAATTAAGAGCTGCTAAATTAATTTGAATCATGAACATATGTTATATTTAATCTGCAATAGATTTGTTTCATTTCAACTTTCTTAAATGTGATTTAAATTGTTTCGTCTGTTAAAATTTGCTCTTGACATGGATTAGTAATAAATAATTTTACTATGGTGTGAAAATCCCTTAAGTACTCATAATAGCCTACAAAACCCTGATTAAATTTAATATAACCCTATTCAGTTGCATAAATGCTATTACAAATCACATAGTTCTCCAATTTAGGGACCAGCCTATTTTCGCAAAATTCTATAGTACATTAGGTTTCACAAGTTCGGCATACTGTTTTGTCATAAAATTAATTTGAATGTGTTTTAATGTTTTTAAATTTCCATAATTCATTAAATTTCCTTTAACATTACAGGTAATTCTATATCACTATTACTTTGTCGAAATACATTTCATGTTTGCAGCTTCTTACTGACGAGATAATATGTTTTACAAATTACGATAACTTTCCTATTATATCGTAACATCTTTCTACGTTCAAATTTAGCCTGACTATTTTACACAATTAAATGAAACTACGTGATGTAGTATTATTTCTACTTTCTTTAGAAAAAGAATGTAGAAATAATACTACATCACGTAGTTTCATTTAATTGTGAATAATGAATTTCTACAAAATTAACGCCAAATATTTTCAATATCTGATTATTTTAATTATTATTTTAGTCATGTATTGACAAACTAAATATTATTATGCACTAAAGTGTGAGGAGTTAAACACAATAGAGCTATTATGCTATCAAAGCATATATTTTTTATCATATTACTAGGGAAGTGGATGTGAATATAAACGTATGGAAATTATTTAGTGGTCAAAAAAAGATAATACATATTTATAAAGTTGGGTGAACAAAGAAAAAGAAAATTATACAAAATTTTATTGATGATAACAATTTTGAAACATTTCCGGGGCCTTTTGTAAATTTTTGACTTATTTGTCATATTTAAAAATTACCGGGGTTTCTTCTTTGATCATTTTATCTTAAATGTGATATATCTCATTTAAAAAAAAATTAAAAATACGTCAATAATTATATTGCATTATATTTAATTCCAAAGGGCGTCTGCCCTATATTGATTTGAAATCCATATTTTTCTTTCACGAATATTATACAATGGAAATAATGGAAAAATCGAGTTTTCCTTCTCATTTGGATTTTGTCGTGAAATTAGAAAGACTTAAAATTGAGCAAGGTCAGTCCATCTCTACATGTGTCTATCTATCATAACCTTATTGTTTCTACAATTTTATAGCTAAATACATGAAATTTTGCGAGTATACATTTCATGTAGAGGCATTTGTTAACACGGAGCCATAATTGTAAGAAAAATATTTGACTCCCTATACATGTAAAGTGAGAATGACAAAAGTCTGTCTAAATTGAATTTCTAAGTCTTTCAAAGTCTAAATTGAATTTCATATGAATTGCTAAAATTGAGAATTGTGCGTTGATTATGGAATGTTTACTTAGCCGAATTACAAAGATTTTACCTCTTGCTTGCAATCAGAGGAACGATATCGCTATTAATTTTACTTAGCGTTTTTAAAAACCTATTTTGCCTCTCTATTACTACACTAGACATATTATTGCCTCTTGTGGATAAGAATACATTTCACTCAAAGAATACATGATTTGGGAATATATGATTAAATTTCTTTGTATTTCTATTTATTTCAGTTGAATGTTTTTATTCAATATTCTCCATTAGATGTTTACAAAAACAATTTTTATACCAGACTCTCGACCAGAAATCGAGAGAGTGGAACCTAAAATGTTCAACATCATACTAGGGCATTTTGTACAGTACATATTTGTCAAATATATGTAGCTAGAGTAAAATTGAATGTAGTATTTTATTTTTCTTATATCTATAATAACAGACCGTACTATAGAGGACAGAAAAAGAAAAAAATAAAATACTAAATGGATTTGGTAATATGGTCTTTTTCCACGTCCCTTTTTTAATGGTAAACCCATAAAAATGAGTTTACCATTAAAAAATAGACGTGAAAAAAGGCACAAATTTTCTTAAGTCGTCGTACTCGTAATAAATTAAGTCACGCGATGCGCGCACAGTTGTCGATGATTTGTATGTTCGCTACCGCGTACTTAGACTTGCGTAGTTTATAAGAAATCTTCGGAAAGAGTTTTTTGATCAAGTTTTACTTTTGTTCTTTATAGCATCTTCTCGCTTTGTTATATAAATTGAAATAATGGAAAAACTTAGAATTTTGCGCCATTTGTGCGGTAAAGTGTTGCCAACCAAAAAAAAAAATACAGCGTGACAGCTGACAGTTCAGGGTTATTAAAAATGGAGCGCTACACAAACGAACAACGCATTTTTATTGTTGAGCAAAATTTACAATTTTTAATTATTAACCTGTGTTTTCTATGAAAATTACTTCTTGCGTGAATTTTGTGACATCCTATATATATATATATATATATATATATATATATATATATATAGGATTTGTGACATCCTTTTGTATTGTAAATTTTGCTCAACAATAAAAATGCGTTGTTCGTTTGTGTAGCGCTCCATTTTTAATAACCCTGAACTGTCAGCTGTCACGCTGAATTTTTTTTTTGGTTGGCAACACTTTACCGCACAAATGGCGCAAAATTCTAAGTTTTTCCATTATTTCAATTTATATAACAAAGCGAGAAGATGCTATAAAGAACAAAAGTAAAACTTGATCAAAAAACTCTTTCCGAAGATTTCTTATGAACTACGCAAGTCTAAGTACGCGGTAGCGAACATACAAATCATCGACAACTGTGCGCGCATCGCGTGACTTAATTTATTACGAGTACGACGACTTAAGAAAATTTGTGCCTTTTTTCACGTCTATTTTTTAATGGTAAACTCATTTTTATGGGTTTACCATTAAAAAAGGGACGTGGGAAAAGACCATATTACCAAATCCATTTAGTATTTTATTTTTTTCTTTTTCTGTCCTCTATAGTACGGTCTGTTATTATAGATATAAGAAAAATAAAATACTACATTCAATTTTACTCTAGCTACATATATTTGACAAATATGTACTGTACAAAATGCCCTAGTATGATGTTGAACATTTTAGGTTCCACTCTCTCGATTTCTGGTCGAGAGTCTGGTATAAAAATTGTTTTTGTAAACATCTAATGGAGAATATTGAATAAAAACATTCAACTGAAATAAATAGAAATACAAAGAAATTTAATCATATATTCCCAAATCATGTATTCTTTGAGTGAAATGTATTCTTATCCACAAGAGGCAATAATATGTCTAGTGTAGTAATAGAGAGGCAAAATAGGTTTTTAAAAACGCTAAGTAAAATTAATAGCGATATCGTTCCTCTGATTGCAAGCAAGAGGTAAAATCTTTGTAATTCGGCTAAGTAAACATTCCATAATCAACGCACAATTCTCAATTTTAGCAATTCATATGAAATTCAATTTAGACTTTGAAAGACTTAGAAATTCAATTTAGACAGACTTTTGTCATTCTCACTTTACATGTATAGGGAGTCAAATATTTTTCTTACAATTTTGGCTCCGTGTTAACAAATGCCTCTACATGAAATGTATACTCGCAAAATTTCATGTATTTAGCTATAAAATTGTAGAAACAATAAGGTTATGATAGATAGACACATGTAGAGATGGACTGACCTTGCTCAATTTTAAGTCTTTCTAATTTCACGACAAAATCCAAATGAGAAGGAAAACTCGATTTTTCCATTATTTCCATTGTATAATATTCGTGAAAGAAAAATATGGATTTCAAATCAATATAGGGCAGACGCCCTTTGGAATTAAATATAATGCAATATAATTATTGACGTATTTTTAATTTTTTTTTAAATGAGATATATCACATTTAAGATAAAATGATCAAAGAAGAAACCCCGGTAATTTTTAAATATGACAAATAAGTCAAAAATTTACAAAAGGCCCCGGAAATGTTTCAAAATTGTTATCATCAATAAAATTTTGTATAATTTTCTTTTTCTTTGTTCACCCAACTTTATAAATATGTATTATCTTTTTTTGACCACTAAATAATTTCCATACGTTTATATTCACATCCACTTCCCTAGTAATATGATAAAAAATATATGCTTTGATAGCATAATAGCTCTATTGTGTTTAACTCCTCACACTTTAGTGCATAATAATATTTAGTTTGTCAATACATGACTAAAATAATAATTAAAATAATCAGATATTGAAAATATTTGGCGTTAATTTTGTAGAAATTCATTATTCACAATTAAATGAAACTACGTGATGTAGTATTATTTCTACATTCTTTTTCTAAAGAAAGTAGAAATAATACTACATCACGTAGTTTCATTTAATTGTGTAAAATAGTCAGGCTAAATTTGAACGTAGAAAGATGTTACGATATAATAGGAAAGTTATCGTAATTTGTAAAACATATTATCTCGTCAGTAAGAAGCTGCAAACATGAAATGTATTTCGACAAAGTAATAGTGATATAGAATTACCTGTAATGTTAAAGGAAATTTAATGAATTATGGAAATTTAAAAACATTAAAACACATTCAAATTAATTTTATGACAAAACAGTATGCCGAACTTGTGAAACCTAATGTACTATAGAATTTTGCGAAAATAGGCTGGTCCCTAAATTGGAGAACTATGTGATTTGTAATAGCATTTATGCAACTGAATAGGGTTATATTAAATTTAATCAGGGTTTTGTAGGCTATTATGAGTACTTAAGGGATTTTCACACCATAGTAAAATTATTTATTACTAATCCATGTCAAGAGCAAATTTTAACAGACGAAACAATTTAAATCACATTTAAGAAAGTTGAAATGAAACAAATCTATTGCAGATTAAATATAACATATGTTCATGATTCAAATTAATTTAGCAGCTCTTAATTTGTATCTTCAACATAAATTACAAACACTGTATACCGGTATAAACATATTTTTCCTTGTACGCAAAATGTTGTATATTGGATAAAAACGAATCTTTGCAATGCATATTATACACTCTCTTGTGCTTTTTTTAATATTTTCCCGAATGGATCACAGTCATTTTAGTACATAATTACGAAAGATAATTTCCTTGGTACATTAAACTGTTTCACTTTTCTACCATAAAAATCGATAATAAACATTTCAGAATAATACATCCCCTGAAGTCCATATTTTCAGAAAATATTTTAACAACTATGACGATTTAAGACTGTTTCCTGAAAAAATCCTGCCACACAATCCTATCCCATTAGCTACCACATGAATATTTCATCCTTAAAGTCAAATTGAAGCTTAACATTTATGAAATTGCAGACCATTTACTACCCACATACATAGGTTTGATGGTAGCGCTAGAAATTAATGAGAATGATGAAAAACTTATTGTAATGAGTAAGGATACTTTCCGAAGTGGTTATCACCGTCGGCTGGCATCAACTTGTTAGTTTTTCCATTCGCGTAAAGCGCATAAAGCGTAGAAGTATACTCGGTGGTAGCTCTATAGACTTTGTGTTGAAAAAATTGTGTTCATGTATTAAGTTACATTTAAATTTGCGCCATTTGTGCGGTAAAGTGTTGCCAACCAAAAAAAAAATACAGCGTGACAGCTGACAGTTCAGGGTTATTAAAAATGGAGCGCTACACAAACGAACAACGCATTTTTATTGTTGAGCAAAATTTACAATTTTTAATTATTAACCTGTGTTTTCTATCAAAATTACTTCTTGCGTGAATTTTGTGACATCCTATATATATATATATATATATATATATATATATATATATATATATGTATATATTTCTAAAGATAAGCTTATTTGTAATTTCTACCAAATTCAATGCACATTAACACATGTTATTGTGCATTGAATTTGGTAGAAATTACAAATAAGATAGACGCCACACAGTATTATAAAATTGGTTTCGAGATAAACAGGATAAACAATTAACATGTAATATATTATTTTTAGGTTTGTGTTGGTTCAATAACGACTAAAATGCAAGTTAATTATTTCTATTAATGAAGAATAATTATTTTAGTGAGCAAATAAATTTAGTGAACATAATAACTAATAAACTAATTTAAAAGGCGAAAATAGTTGATTAGTCATTAATGTTAACTAAATTTGCCCAGCGTGGTCGATACCTATAGGCAGTGTAATACCACTTAAAACATTTATTCACACTTTATCGAAACTGGCGCAAATAGGGCGAGTCGAAACCCAAGCACTTGCGAGCTGATTTGCCTGGTGGATAATTAAATCATTATTAGTGGCTCATCTAGCCGTTGACATTTATTACTATTCGTCTTAGATTACACTCATAAATTTTTTGAGCAATTATTATATATTTTCAGAGATATATTAAATATGTATGTTTACGTTAAATTTGTAATTAGTGAATAAATGGAAATTTTCCATTGCTCATTCTAATGGTTTGCTTAAAATATAAAAACAAAATAAAAGTAACAACCGCATGTATTAATGTAGGTTTGACCCCACGCATAGCGACAGGCGCGTGTTCAAGACGACCGCAAACACGACGTCAATTAATTCAATAGATCGCATTTGTATAATAATGAAAATAGCTCTTTACTTTCTCACTGTTGACCGAATTTCAAGTATTTGTGACGTTCGACTTGTTGCAAGCAAATTAATGGGGTATTGTTTAATAGAGGGGGTACGTTTAGTTTATGTTTACGAATTCATCTAGAAAGTTTGTTAACATTATGTGAGTATTTTAATGAACTAGTGCGAAAAACATAAGCAAAGGGGCGTTATTTTATATAGAATATGCTGTGAATGTAAATAAGGGTAACCTTCTAAAGAATGGGTCAATATTAAAGGCTAGCATAACATATTTTTTCCTATTCCTAATTTTACTCAGGAAACGTACCCAGAGCTTACCCAGAGGTAAGTACGGCTAACTTTTTTATTTTATTTCTATTTCGCTTTAGTTTTCCATCTAAATTCCTAAACTTCTTTTTGCTTCACTTTCTTTAAAGTATTTACAAATCTAGTCAACTTTTCATATACTACTATTTAAATACCTTTATTTTTCATATTTAATTGGTCCATTTTTTCAAAAATAATTTTGTACATTCTTTCGTCAATTTCACAATAATTCCACATATTTTTTCATGTTCTTGTTTTGCGCCATTCAATGCCTTTTAACCCTTTTAAGGCCCCGTAGCTACAATATAAACATATAACTCTAATAATAAGATTTCCATGTCTTTTGATTCGTTAGTCACGGCTGTATTTCTTAGCAGCTGCTATTGATATTCAATTGAAATACCCATTTCATGAAATTTGGAAATACTTTTTATGTTTATTTAAAGGGGGATCGGAATTTTAAAGTATGGACGAATGGAATATCATCTAAAAGTGCTTTATCGACCATATAGTTTTTTTACTTTAGTTAAAAATATGTAAAGAAATTAGGTCTTTCTATTAAGTCACTCTTTTCTTCGTGGTTTGCAGCTTAAAAGTTCTAAATTTTTTTTATTGAGGTCAGGTCTTTCATATTTTACCGGAAAAATAAAGCAAAGCTCCAGATGGTTATATTTTCTGCGAAAGAAAATAAAACTTTTATTTTATTTCATCTGACTGATTCCTTAATTAGATTGTATGCATGGATATATATATATATATATATATATATATATATATATATATATATATATGATATGGTGTTTTATCTTGGCAATTATTATTTTCCTGTGTATGGAAAGTCAAGCGTACCGTAAAGACCTAATAATAAGCATAAACTCTCGAGCGCGTACGCCCCACTACGAGACCGGTGTTTTCACCATTTCCGATAAGATAATACACAACTCGTTGATTGTCCAACAACAAATTTGGTGTCCAATTGTAATATTTTTTAACTGGTGCAGAAAATAAGTGTAGTTATAAAATACAAAAAAAAACATAAGAAAAGCTCCTAATTGAAAAGTGCACATTAAATGTTTATTTTCCTATAATTATAAAAACAAATATAATAAAAAATTAAAATAAACTATATTCGAACAAAAACGTGTCCTGCCACAAAAGAAAAAGTTTTTACATTTATACGATTTATTTACATGCTAATATCATATATCAAGAACATTACATACCACAGCATATTAGATAAATTGATATATTTAACAGTATATGAAAAAATAAATACTTAGAAAAAATAAACAATACATATATAAAAGTACACAATTTCGGTTTATTTCGTAGATTAGCGCATTGTTTACATCTGCCATCATTATTGGTTTGTCCCGGTCTGCTAGTATTGTACCAATAACATATATTGTACTTTTGATTCTTTACTCTTTCCATTTTTTCAACATTTCATTCTACATAATATCAATATATATATGTATATATATATATATATATATATATATATATATATATATATTAATGAGCGGCAATTTTTTATTTTTTACATGTTTATTCATCTTCGTAATTCCTGTAATGTTGAAATCTTCTTCATGTATACCTTTCAAATGTAATTCTTGAAAAACTTCGTTTTTACGACTGCCCCATCAGAGTTAATTAAGTGTCCGTGTTTTAGTCAGAAAGGCTTATCTCTTACGTACCAAAAAAAAAAAAAAATGGCTCCGTCAATTTACTTTTGATGATTATTTTTTCTAATACATTACATTGGCATTTAAAAGAAACGTAATAAAGACAAGATAACTTTTTAGCCTAGAGGTGTGATCCCATACATAAAGTTGACCCTTACAAAACCGTTTTGGGACGCCACTTTTTGGACAGCTTGTATATGTTCATATACAATATGATAATTCAGTAATATTTGTGGTTTCATTATATGGGCTGGTTATGGTATAATTTATTTATCTATAAAATTCTGCATTTATATTATTAATTTTTTAAATATTCTACAAAACCATGAGTTTCTTTTAACCTATGTGATGTTTTATGTATCTATATATGTATATATTGATATATATATTATATATATATATATATATATATATATATATATATATATATATATATATATATATATATATACCAATCACGTGTACAAGCCATTCGACGGTCAATCTTTACGTAACCTCTGTGTAGAATAAAAGTGAGAAAGTGGACTTCGTAAAATTTTACTCGCAATAACGGGAACTTTGGTACGTATCGATATAAACATTCAAATATCTCATTAATTACTTACCCAAATCACAAACAAATTGGGTCCTAATACTCGTATAGGAACTGTTTATTATAATCATGTATTGGACAAATACAATATAGATTTTACAATAGTTATAACTCTGAAACATAAAATACGGATACACATTTAATCTTTCTATAATTATATCCAATTCAGGGTGCAAGTTAAATAGACGGGAGTCCGTAATTGGCGAAATCTATACATTCTTACACTTCTTTATAATAATTTGAACAATCCTTATTCAAATTATCTTAGAAACAGATTTAGTTACTAGTCTGCCTACGGTATAGGGTTACGTTCTGAAAATCAGCTCAGTCTCCTTTTTTCTAAACATACAACCACCTTTTATAAAACGTTCTTTGATATCTATCTAAGACTTGCAATCAACTGGAAACGGATACCAGGAACTCGCCCTCTATAAATGTATTAAAAGACTGTAACAAAACAAAACAACAAAAATAGACTGTTGTGATATTTTTGTTGTTTTGTTTTAATTACTTCAGTTCTGTTTTTTCAATAGTTTATTTTAACCTTAGAAAGTATTTAAATTTAATTAATGTGACTGAATAAAAGAGATTGTTCATGTAGCAATAAATAGGTCAAATTTATATATTATTATACTCTTTTCTTTCAGATAGAGAAAAAAACAAAATAAATTCATTAACGATGTGACACATCGCTATGACCAACCAAACTAAACTAACAGTTTTTTTTTCTTAAAATATTTAATAGTGTACGTGTTTATCTTATTTTACCTTAAATATTTATGTGGGATTTGAACTAGTCGGTGCGAGTACCGGCGGTAGATTTAAGCACCGCATTTATGTTATGGGCGGGGTTATTTTAGATGTGACAATTACCAGCTAACACTAAACTATTGTAGGAAAGTAAGGAGTACCTATATATTGTTATAATATTATTTCCTACGTGGACTGCACATATATTAAAAAAATGTACAGTTGCTATAACCTTTTTGATATTATTTTTATTTTTTGTTATATAAGCACGGTTGCTTGCGTGGAACTAAAATCAAAGAAGCAAAAATAACTATACACCATAGACGAATATATCACGATCATATGTAATAAGAAAGAAAATGATGTACTTAATTTGATACTTCGTTTTCTTTTAATAATAATACATATATTTTTTTTTAATTTACCTCATTCGAACCTAAATGTACATATGTATATATATATATATATATATATTTATATAAACGGCTCGTGCGTAAACTTTGTTTATATGCAACGCAGGCCCTGGAGTGATTAAGTATAGCATATATAACGAAAACGTCTTTTACTTTTCTGTTGTAGACAGAAAGTGTTTTATATCTACGTGACATTTGTGAATGATTAAAAAATGTATAGGTCAACTAAAACAATATTGGAATTTGTTTTTCTACACATAAATATCGAATAGGAAATTTAATTGAAAATTGTAAATAGAATAGTATTCAACTCAATTTTAATACTAGTCTAATGAATTAGTACGGAAATGAGAGATAACTCAAAGTACTTGTAAATATTTGATGAACAAAGAAGTCAACACCAACATTAACTGAATCGTAGTGGACAGGACACAGTAGTCAGGTAGATCGTAGCAACTAAGACTAAATTGCAGACTTGATATGAAATTTAAATAAAAACAAATATTTCTACTAAATAGCAAATATTTTCACTTAGTTTAATTATTAACAGACGATATACTTAGAATACAATAAAGAATACTGCTACTGGAACTAAAAAAGTTCATTTTAAAAGTAAATATTATAATTTAACATTGACGACTCTGTCAAACTATAATGTGATAGAAATTAAAATATAATATTTTAATTTTTTTTAATTTTTACTTGGCAAGAACTTTTTTAATTTTTACTTACACGAACTCATAAATTATTATAAATAAACATTTAATAATTATATGTTTTAAATTTTAGAATAAAATATGATCCCTAAAACCGATCTCTAGTTGTATCTCCATATTTCATTTTCGTACATATTTTTGATGTTTTCCACGATAATATAAAAAGGGGGAATACGTTCTTATTCTTTTAAGTATCATGGAAAAGTTACATACAAAGATTAAAATTGTAAAGCTCGAAGTGACAATACGCAACATCGTAATAAAAAACTAGAAAATTTACTGCATCTTGAAATATTTACCAATCGTTTATATTTATCCTTATCATTTTAATCAGAAATCCATAAGGTTTATCTCTTCCTCCTCAAAGCGTTAAAGGGATTGAATGGCTCAATTAAAAAAGCTGCAATGAAATCGTTTGATAGATAAGTTAACTTTCGCCAAGTGAGCAATTCTCAAAGATAAATCATGAAAAATAAGTCTATACGATTTTTTGCGTAAAGTGTAATTAGCATTGATATTATAATATTAGAAAAGTGCATTTAGAATAGGACGGATGATGCATGCGATATAAATTTTTCCTTATAGTATAAAAGGGATTTCACCTTCCGAGACGAGCTTTGGAAGTAACTATAATATTCCGACCAGCTCTGAACCATCAACCGCCCAAATAATATCACTAACTGGTTCGTGCACGCAAAACGAATCGTTTCCTGGTAGAGAGACAACCAGAGTTCAATTAATAATCTGCAAATCAAACCGATTCTTAATATTAATGAATAAATGAACCGCCGGACCCCAAAAATCACGTAAACTTTCAAGTTTACGTGATCTTAGTATTTGTGCTGCTCGATTTATTTGTTTGAATATTTCACTTTTACAGTTTTTTTTTCAATATAAAACAGTTAAATGTTTCGTTTACAGCTTTATGCTTTCATTTACAGCTTTATGGGTTTTATTTTCACTTTTGAGAGCGTATTTATATTTTTGATAGAAAACGGCTAGGTTCGCGAAGTTTATTTTTAACACCGGGAATATTTATTACAAGGATTCTGATATGAAAGAATAGATCAAACCTTATTTTTAATTCAAGTCGGTTACATGTGATTGGTTTCATAAATTTATTTCACGAAAATCGGCGTTTTGCCACTAATTGCCCTGAAATTGACATGTAGAAAAGTGGTAAAAGGCTCATATTCTCATCTTCAATTTGATGAAAAAGAATTCTGATTAAAGCAAAAGCAAAAAAGATAAACAGAATATTTATTCAATGAAAATAGTTCTCAATTTCTCATAAGTTTTTTAGGTTGGGCGAAAGGGCATTTTGCTTTCATTAGTCATTCTGCGCTGAGAAGCGATAATTAACGATTGTTCCAGATGCTCTTCACCTCACATTTAAAAAAAAAACCCAATTTTATCTACACTGCCTGTGTAATTATAATTGAATAGACCATTCTTAAGCTAAATTATAAAATAATCTAATTGAAATATTTTATTTCATGGTGTCTGTTATTTAAGGTTTTATATTTAACAGCATATTTAGTGGACTTCTTTGCCAACTAATTATTCCTAACTATTTTAAATGTATAGTCAAGCTAAATATTCCAAGTTATTTCAGCGTGGTTGTAAGAGATATAAAATTGGCAAACTATTTAAAGTTACGTATTTTTTACAGAATTTTTATGTTATTTAAGTAAATATGTGTAAATGTCATAATTTTCAAGTTTCTCTGTCATAGTCATTCTAGCGTTAAATTGATAATAAATTAATCATCTCTGTCTTACAAAAATTTATTGCGATTTCATTCTATTTATTCAATTATTTAATATATTTTTCTTATTGATTCTAAGAAATTAGTTTTGTAAGTAAATTCTGAAGAAGTATTGAAATTATTTTGTCCATTTGTTTATTAATATTAATTTCAAAATCAAATATATTGAAACGAATGAAACACCTCTACGAGTCTTGCTTTTTTACTTAAAAATTTGAAACTATGATAACATTCCACAATGACACTAATTTACTCTTAGTTGGTATACAAAACGTCCAAAACAAGAACCTATTTTACTTTTAAATTTTACTCGCGGTTTCGTTCACAAGGTTATAGTTAAAAACTTATAGGGAGAAATAAAAATATGCGACGCCGACTAATATTATTAAATAAAGTTAAATGCTTATTCTTTATTTTTATGACTTTATATTATAAATGACGATGAACATAAAAATATTAATAAAAATATAAAATATTAATAAATTACGCATTAGGGGGAACAATTCTGTTGCTATTTTATATTGCGTGTGTAGCGTTTATATTGCGTATGTAGTTTATAACGTTGTTGCAATGTTGCTTCATTATTCCCATTATATATTTTTTTGCTGCAAATAAGAGTTTTTCCGAAGTAATAAGCTTTTTTTGGATCGAAAGTAGCTTTTATCATTTCCAGGTCCATCATTTATTGCTATTCTCTGGCTCCTTCTCTGGCGTAATGCGACAGAATGCAAAACAAACAGCCTTTTGCATTTGTAATATTAGTAAAAATTATATCATTGGTTAAGAGGAGATTTTCTGGCACGAAAAGTAGCTCGTGTCATTTCCCGTCCTGCCAAATAGGTTTGTGCAAAAAATCACGTTAATCCATTGTTTCGTTGGGATGGTGGAAAAGTACAAGAAAATATACTTTTGCAATTTTTAATATTAGATGGGATCGCAATATTAGTTAGGATAAGATTTATTGGATCAAACGCACCTTCTCTGTGCATAAAATCATTTCGATCCGATAATGTTATAGCTAAGACTCTAAGTTCAGGATTAATCCAAATAATTTCGTTGCTCCTTTATATCGCATATGTAACTATTCAAAAATCTCTTCGTCTACTTGTTGTTTCGTTGCGACATTGCTCCTTATTTATATTGTGTACTTTTTTAATTCCAAGTTAATTTATTTCTTAAAATAAAAAAATATTGTATATCATTTCTCGATCATCTTTCTATCTTCTTGAAGAAAATTACGTCAATCTACTGTTTTATTATGACGGGAAAGGAGGACACACAAACACGATTTGCATTACTTTAATTAGGTTGATGAAACTATAGATTTGGCCTGATATTTATGGATAAAATATTTAGGGTAACATAACAAGATTACAATACAAATATTTTTTTTAAATGTTTGTCCACGGACTTGTTTGTTCACGCACCGCACAAGAATAGCTAAAAGATCTCTATGAAGATTTAACTGGTGAATTCTCTTGATTGTACGGAAACATATAGGTTATTTTTATTGCAATTTACCAATATAAAGTGAGACATGGCAACTTGAAATTGCAACACTTTAAAAAGTTTTTTTTTATAATTTTTGTGCATGGTGTATTAATCTTAAAATTACCTTAATATTACATTATAATGAAAGCGAAGCTAGTTAGAAAATAACTCGTTATCCGTTTTATTTTATTTGCCGATCATTAAATTCAAAGAATCGCGGTTTGTTCAACTGCACGTATAAATAGGGAACAATACATAACTATTCTATTGTACCCATATATATATATATATATATATATATATATATATATATGTATATATATATATATATATATCTTTTTATTTAAGTCTAGTCACTAAAGTAAAATTATACTTTGTAACATTTAATCTGTGATGTCATTTTATTTTAAAGATAGTTGAGAGGTTATTTTAAGAAATTATTTACGAATAAAAGCAACAAATGCCGTATATGTCGCCTTACAATTTTGGTTTAATGAGACATTTTATCTAAATTCATTATAAGGACATAGTTGTTTTCTAGGACAAAAGGGGGTTCTGGCATTACTGGATCCTTAATTGTCATATTTATTGCAAACATATACATTTATCTTTCGTACTTACTCAATTCAAATATTTGTGTTAAATATATCCTCAGTTGTTTTCTTCTAGACTATATATGTTTTGGAAGTGACGCAGGACGCGAACGCATCAGCAGCTTTAGAAAGGTTAAAGGAGTTATTATTTCATATTTCCCTACCATAAAACTAATTGTGACGTCTTGTTCACCTTAGGTTTATGTTTAATAGTCCGTCATATATGCATATATTATTATAACGTAAAAAATAATTTTCGTTAATTAAACCCGTAACCGAGGAACAATTATTAAAAAAAATACTACTTTTAATATAACTTTCCACATTTCCTTTTTTAATAATTTTTTTCAACTGTATAATAAATATTAGCGATTAAATGAAAAAAGATATTTGTTGATTGTAAACTCACTAATATTTAGAATATTTGATTTCACAAAAAAAAAATTCTCGATATACGTTTTTTTGTTAAAGTGAGCTGAGTTTTTTTATTATTATTTATTTAAACAATGGATTGAAATTTGTTTAAAATATTCAGATAAAGAAAAGGGTCACTTGGTTTAATTTGCAAGAATTATAACAAAGAAATGAACATTATTTTTATGCTATTTAAGTTTTTAATGTTTGTTAAATAAGTCGTGAAAAAGTACGAAACAGTCATTCTTGTAGAAAAGCAAGTTAATTAGACTTTTTAATACGAGTACATAGAAAAAAATTGCTATTAAATAATTGTTAATTTGAAAAGTAATTATTCTCTTGTTAACTAATCCATTTATAAAATCCACAGTTTTCTACCTCAATCTTCAAAGGCAAAATTTAATTTTTGTTAATAAGTATTATACTACTTGATATAATTTAACAAAAACAACTTTTAAATGATAAATCTTACAAAAGTAAAATACAGTAGTTGTAATTGGTACAAAATACGAAAATATCACTTGATTTTTCTCAATTTATTATATACATTAGCAGCCACATTTTATCGTAATATCCGACGCCATTTTTATAGGAGTATGGCTATCTGACTCACGAGTATCGATTCCTTAATAATTTACATACATCAATTTGGAATATGAAGATATATTTAATGTTAATTAAGTGCGCTTTAATTAAAACTAAGCTCTGAATAAAATATCAAATGACATCGCAAACTATTTATTGATAGTCAATTTAAATGACATAATATTTAGGTAATTGAAAATAATTTATACGAATATCTATGTATCTTTACTTCACCAATGTATTTAAAAACCTTTGTAATGTAATCCTAATATATCTGCTACACACTGATTGTAATAGTGTTTGAGGAAAATGTTCACAGGATTTTTTATCCAAATATAAAAATACCCAATGTGGAAAACATACTGTAATGAGTATTGATCATTCCCAAATGGCTGCGAGCCGCCAAACTTGCACCAACTCATTAATTTTTCCATCTACACATACCTGGTGCGATGGATTATTGGGGCGTGTACTTGAATGTACTGCGTTGGAGTTATGCATGTTAGGTTTTTGTCTTAAAAAATAAATGGAAATGCACGATTATTCGTATTTGAAGATAATTGTTATTAATGAAAAAAGGATGAAAATATTTGAGAAAATTTTAATCAAAAAATTTATATCTTACGTAAAATATTCATTAATAACTCTAATCAAAATGAAATAAAACTAAAATCATATTTGTTTTTTGACGAGATTTATGACGCCGATATAGAAATCATTGAAATATTTAAGCACGATTTAATTTTAAACGATTTTTCAATGAAAGACAATTAGATTCAAATTTATTTGATTGTCATATAGCGTGTTTATGTGGATCCACATCATGAAGATGTAAACGTCACACTATTCATAGTGATGATGGATATTATTCGGTAGTGGCAAATAATGAATTCGTTACAATCCTCAAGTCGCTACAAGTACTTTTAAATTAGAAGAAGTGATTCACTTTTCTTTTATTCTCACTTACTCCCCTACGACAGGTAGTTTATAGGAAGCAGGTTTCATATAAATAAAATATCACATGAACTGCATAATAGGAAATATTAACTTCGTAAGTAAGGCGTTAGAGACACTTTTCTCGGATATGCTTAATTTCCGCCCTTTCACTCCATTAATATCAGATCCTGATGATCTGTCTCCTATAATTGTGGGGCACTTCTGAATTGGTTTCTTAATCCTTTAACATGTAACCAGATATAGTGCAAGAATTGAGGCAATATTTCTGGCTCAGATGGAGTAGAAAACAACTGGCGGAACTACAGCAATTCTATAAATGTCGTTATGGCAGCCTTTACTAAGAACCTGTGATCTAGTTTAAAAAAAAACAATAAGTATTTACGTAACTGGAGAATGGGAAAAGCCCTTAGACTCTTTCCCAGCAAAGACGACCTCTGCAGACTCGCCGACTTGAAAACTGCATCCACGCAGTAGTATTTATTTTATGAAAAATAATTACTGGAACAAATGTGTAAATGTGTTTTAATAAAAAGAAATAAACAATATGATTAACTGAAAGAAAAAAAAGTATAGAGTATTCTAACACATGAATATTTGCGTAAGTACACAGATAGAAATAAAACATGACCGAATTTGAAACGAGAAGAAAATACTGTGCATTAGACTTGCTTAATAATTTGCCTATTTAACTACACAATTTTATGCAAATCGTTTTCAGAAAATCTGTTATAAAGGCAATCTTTTATAACGGCAAGTTGGTATCTCATCCCCTGAGTGACATTTGCATGTAATTGAGATCTGGCCTAGTCTTAAATAGAGAATGCGGCATTATAACAATTATGATAATAAATTGAATCTTATTTGGAAATGTTAGATTGACCACTAATAACAAGGAATTCCACCTTTTTCACGATATTTATAGATAGTTACTGAAATTTCTTAAACATTGGTGGTAGTGTGTTTCAAGAGTGCGGCATTCCATATTCTATTTAATTAGCAACTTCGCTTCGGTGTGTTAGAAACAAAGAAAGTATGAAAATGCCACGAGAAAAGTCTTAGAGTACCCTTACCCTATGAATCGTTTTGGGTAAAAAGTGAGCGGGACAATTCGGAAAAATGGGTAAAGATGTTCTCTCCTGTAACAAAACTGAGCATTATTTCCAAAGATTCAAAAATGAATATTTTTATCTCCCTGACAATTTTTGTCCAGGGTTCACGTTAGAAACATTGAAAAACTTTGTTTAATCCAATTTGAAATTAAGTTTGCGTCATATTTCATACCCTTGTACTACAATTACTAAGCAATTTCCTGCCTTGAAGAAAAACCCTAGTTTGCCTACCTCATGACTCTGTATGAAAACTTGCTTGTCCCAACATTGTAAAAATGACGCGTGAAAAAATACTTTAAGTTGTATGGAGAATGCTTCCTCGTGCAACTTAAGGTTGAATCAACATTTCAATTAAAAGCTCAAACAGATAATAAATAACGTCGATATTTACATCTATGTAAATTGGCATTGTTATTTATATAAAAGAATGAAAAACATTTTTTAATTAAGATGGTTGGATTATAAATTTCCTATCTAATAGATTAAAACACCTGTAAGAGTTTAATAACTATAAAAATTTCATATAAATGGATTACCACATAAATGGAATAAGACATAGTTTCCAAAAAGGGTAGTAAAATTGTTCGAAAATTAGGGAATGTTGGAACAAATGTGTAATATAATATATGAGTTCTATTACATATCAAACTAAATGACAATATAAATAAATTATGTGATAAAACAAAACAATACATGAACCGTTACCACACGTTATCACGTGTGGTAACGGTTCATGTTCAATTTAATCTTAAGAGAACTGACTTTTTTTAGGTAATAAAGGACATTTACCTTTTAAAAGCTTTCCAAATTAGGAATATATTTTAACTATGAAGAATGTATATTACGGGATATTAATTTTTACATAGTTGAGGAAAACATAATAATGATTCACCCTCATTGTCATTATTGACTAATAATGTGAAGAAAACATCCTGAAAGTTTCTGTTAGTATGTGAACACTTCAAGTAATCACCACTTGACTAACCAAAACTTTAACTTGAAGTGTTGTACAGACAAAACTTAATTACAAACTAAACTTTTAATTGAAGAACGTAAAGCATCTCGACACTCCTTGCGAAACAGGTGGATAATTACTTTGCCCTTGATTTTAAAACACATTAGCTGATCATGACTAAAGAAAAAGTTAACAAGTTTCACTGTAATGATATCGCACGTGGAAAGTGATTTGTTTTCAAATTCAATTCCGTGAAATAAAGATAAAAAATATTTATTAAGTTGAGCCTTAGTATTGTAAATATTTAAGTGTACCAATAGGAAGCTGCTTGTATATTTTTATTAGAGAGTCACTTCATATAGCACTCCTAATAAAAACTTAACATTTTTATTTCAAGATATTTAATACTATCGATTTAGTATTGATTTCATACTAGGCGTTTGATCGATTACAACTTTTTGTTCGTCAGGCAAGATTTGTTCTTTACGTTTATAAATGACTCAATTATTATATTGATAACCTGATTAAACAATTTACAAATATTTTTCAAATATATTGTTTCACGATTTTGATTATTCGTTTTTAGAAACTTTCAGAACCCTGCACTGTAGTTAGTACCCTACAGTGTAGTAGCACATATAAAAATAAAACCCATATCTTATATTTTATTGATATAAGTTAAAATGTGTCTTTTTAAAAATTACGTAAAGCAGAAATATTACGTAAAGGTATACCCGAAAAAAAATATTTGTCATTTTATTCTGTATCGACTAAAATATTAATTTTTATTATTTTCCCTAAAAACATATTTTACCATTTTTTCTGACGTATTTTTATTAGGTTTCTTTAGTGAAACCTGGTTACACAAAAATCTTTAGTAGTAAGTAAGTAGATATTTTTTTGTAAGAATCTAAATTTAAAATGAGAAAAATTTTAAAAGGAATTTAAAATTTTTTTAATTTTATTTTTTCATTACCAAAGAAAGATGTAAAGAAATATCAATTTTTTTAAATATATTTTGTTTGTTTAGGTCCATCTTCATTTTTTTAGGTAACCTGTCTGAAAAGTTTTTTTGCGCATCCAATCAAATAACGTATCAGTAGAAGAGATTTTGAAAACAAAATTGAGATTTAATTTTATAATTTCAATCACTGAGCCCAATTTGCCTATGTGAGTAACCGAACAACGTGCGCGTTTGCTCTAATCTTTTATCACGACTTTGAAAAATCTTTTATTTAGAACTTTCAAACATTTTGTTTACTAGTATCTACGATAGTTTTTATTAGATTTGATAAAAAATTCCAAGGGATGTAGACAACTTTAAGCCTATTGCAAAATACACTTGATCATTTCAATTTTTCTGCCTTACTTTTTATTCTCTGTCAACGTAGAATTTAATTATATTTACCAATTTTAAATAAGTAAATGGTTATTGTCCAAAACGGAAACGGAGAAGACTTGAATTCCCAAACTATTAAAAAGAAATAACGTCAAGCCCAATATTCTAAACAAAATCTACCTAACAAACTTTATAATCACAATTTTCTTAAGTTTCCAACTACAAATAATTAAATTGTCCCTGCATTACTCACTAGTAATTTACGTACAGCATTGGATCAAACGAGGAAGCAACGCTATCGCAACCAATCATTTTGTTTGATTCTATTTTAATAGAATTTTCATGAAAATAGTCAATATGCTTAATCGCTGTAATCATCTATGGACGTAAGTATGAGAAATTTTTGAATGATTTCATAAGAAACGTAAAAGTGATTCTTTTATTAACTTAGGTTCTTTGCTGTTTGTCATTCTGCGCTTAAACATTTTCTGTTTTTATTTTACAAAAAATAAATACTACACTTTGACACTTTTTTACATTATTTTATCCTGACGTTCTTTTGCTGACCTACAGCGTTAAAGTATAACAATTTTTAAATCATGATCTATTGCTTGATGTTATTTCATCATAACAATATATACTAACCAACTCTCTACAATTTAATATTAAATCATTCACCTAAAATATTTTTTAATCGTTTATTTATTATCGTATATTGTATATTTACATTTATTTACTCTATATTTAATATTATTGTGTTTTAATTTCTTTAAGCATACAAAATATAATATCAGAATTATTTGCTGTTTAAATATAGGACATTTAAAATATGGACTGGAAATTCCAAGTGTCTTTACCAGAAAAGTTCACGTCACCCTAAAATAACAAAATGGACTTGATAACAAAATAGATCTAAAAAATTACATATTTTCCCACGCCATTATTTGGTAAAGGAAACAAATTTAAAGGCACATTAGTTTTCTCCTAAAATAAATACTAAATAAACCTATATGTGTGTGAGTGTGTGTGTATATATATATATATATATATATATATATATATATATATATATATATATATATATATATATATATATATATATATATATATATATATATAAGTAGAAATCATATTACGGTAACAAACCCATATATTAAAATTAATTTTAATAGATATATTTCTTAGCATGTTACTTAGAGGCCTTAAAGAATAATTGAATATCTAAATTTATTAATAAACGTCAATCAAAATATTTTTCCATTAAAGTGCCAGGAAACACTAGAGCAGTCACATTATCTGGCATTTTGCATACTCATATCTCACATGGAATATGTCGTACGAAAGAAAGCAAATAATATTTTCGATTGAATTATTGACAAACTTTATATTTTAAACGATCCTACTTGGTATATCGAATAAATTGCTAGATTTATTTTGAAAAAATCAATTCCTTCGGTTATCGTTGGAATTTTAAATATAAATTGTTGAAAACGTATTTAATACCTAAACAGTATTTACAAAAATATTACTGTTCTATAATATTTTCAATAATAAGAGTGAAATCTGAAATAAAATTCTATACTTACTAATTAACTTACATTAAAAATATCTACTTAGAATTTTTTGGCGTGCTACTTCAAGGATACATGGCTTTTGATACTTTGTTTATTAAGAAAATACTTTTCATTAAGTCAGTGATTTCAATTCCTTATAAATATTTTATTTAAATAAAATTATAAAAAAAGTAGTAATATATTCATAACATTTTAAGTACGTAGCATAAGCTGGATGAGCGGCCAATCATGGCTATAAATATTCAGTACAAAACAGGAATCATCCTGGTTCCTCCAGGATTCTATTTTTGATTCCATAGTAGAAATTTTTGTAAAAGTTTATACCTTTCCAAAAGTTGCTGGCAAAATACCTATGCATGGACACACATACGTTATTCAATATAAGCGCAACGTAACTGGCTTCCATTACAAACAAGACGCCGAAAATTAATTACAAAAAAGTGATTTGTACCTCGCGCAGTTTTTTGAAGTGATCAAACATAATTAATAGGTTAAATTGAATCCATTAGTAATTTATTTAATTAAAATTCCATATAGCGTTTAAAATACAAGTGAAGGAAAACTACAAAATATATTAAAATCTGGAAATTATTAGCCAGATACAAAAATAAAGTTCGCTTAACATATCTATCAAATTTAATCCAATGGTAATAACTTTTGCGATCTATACATGTATTGTAATAACTGAGATTATGGAATATATTAAAGGAAAAAAATTGGAAGCAGTCATGAGGACTGTTTACAGAAGTGAAAACTTAAAACTGTATTTTGAAATTTTAAACTGATTGTAATATTAAAAAACCATAAAATTATTAAGACTTTTTAAAATTAAAAACACTTGATAATTTTATAATTAGTATTTATTATTAGTTTTCGACCTAATGTTATATATATATATATATATATATATATACACACATATATATATATATATATATATATATATGTGTGTGTGTGTGTGTGTATATATATAGTACCAGGTGACCGAGCGATGCTCGAGGTATTTCGAGTTCCCCTTCCCCTTCCCTTCCCCTTCCCCTTCCCTTCCCCTTCCCCTTCCCCTTCCCCTTCCCCTTCCCCTTCCCCTTCCCCTTCCCCCTTCCCCTTCCCCTTCCCCTTCCCCTTCCCCTTCCCCTTCCCCTTCACCTTCCCCTTCCCCTTCCCCTTCCCCTTCCCCTTCCCCTTCCCCTTCCCCTTCCCCTTCCCCTTCCCCTTCCCCTTCCCCTTCCCCTTCCCCTTCCCCTTCCCCTTCCCCTTCCCCTTCCCCTTCCCCTTCCCCTTCCCCTTCCCCTTCCCCTTCCCCTTCCCCTTCCCCTTCCCCTTCCCCTTCCCCTTCCCCTTCCCCTTCCCCTTCCCCTTCCCCTTCCCCTTCCCCTTCCCCTTCCCCTTCCCCTTCCCCTTCCCCTTCCCCTTCCCCTTCCCCTTCCCCTTCCCCTTCCCCTTCCCCTTCCCCTTCCCCTTCCCCTTCCCCTTCCCCTTCCCCTTCCCCTTCCCCTTCCCCTTCCCCTTCCCCTTCCCCTTCCCCTTCCCCTTCCCCTTCCCCTTACAAATTTCACGCTGCTCGTAAGTATCTTGTGTGCGAAAGGTTCTCACTCCCTTTCGACCTCTTAAATACCGAAAAAGACCACCAGTCTTTTTGTTCTACGCATTATGAAAACCTATAATTCAGAGTTCAATTTTAAATCAATCTCTTATTATCATTAATCCAATAATACCAAGTCAGTAATGTCAATTTGAAATCCACTTCGAGAAGTCTTTATTTCAGTGCCAAGTCAGTGATATACTTAGTTTTAGAAATCTGATTCGTAAAACTCTTATATTCAAATTTAATGATTATCCGCTTAAAATAATTATGTTATTCTAGCTTTGGTTTTTAATAAAACAATAAAAAGATATAAATCCTTTATATAACCAAAGGCAAAACTTTATTAACACTTTAATTTTTCTGACGAAAGTTAAACCAAAAAATAATAATTGTTTAAAATAACCATGGTAAATAAAAATTATGACTTTTTTAAAATTTAGGTTTATAGATATCAACAACACATAGACGCAATTTATTACCAACTAACAACACATAGATATAAGTAATAATCTATTAACGTAAAGCTTGTTAAAACCGCCAATAGGTAGCGTTAGCTGCACGTTTATTTTGACAATATTATTTGTCAGATATCAGTTTAAAAAAAAATAATTTTTAAAAATAATATCAATGTGGTTAAGCACTATTTTAGACTATAAAGAGAAAGTTCTATTTGACCGGTGAGAATTGAACTCACGTCTTCGGCGTACCGTATCAACTTGCTAACAGCTTATAATTAAAAATAAAACACCGATATGTTGAATGTTACGTGATTGTTACTGCCAACGACATCTATTAGTTTTTTTATTGAAATTTATGCTGATTGGTATAATATGATATAATATTGCCAACGTAATCCACATATTACTGAAATTAATGCTCATAAATATTAGCATAAATCATATTATTTCATAATATAATTTATGCTAATAAAATTATTCTATTGGATGGATTTTGATGAGATTTGGCATGGAATTAATTTATACACTCAAGCCTTATATATGATCCTTTTAACTATCAATTACAGATTAAAAAAATGGCATGGTGAATATTACGATATTGGTACCGCCAACTCCACTTAGTAGCTTTTTGGTTTACTATAGGGTACTGCTAATGTTCGCCAGCGACATCGTTAGTGAGTAATTCGGATAAAAAATGTTTTTTTCTCTCTCTTTCTTATATTAAAATACCAAACTTCGTTAAAATCCGTCCAGTGTATATTGTGTGATAGATACATACAAACTAAAATACAGATAAACGTATAAAATGTCTAAAACTGATTTTATGGCTTGCATTACTATTATGTAAGCCAAAACAATCATTTTTTTAAACATATTTGCAATGTACAGAATGAAATCTGTTACAAGTGCGTTATATGCATAGATTTTAATACGGAATCACAATATCCAAAATTATGTGTTTCCAGATGAAGGTACTAAAAAAATAATTACTACGGAGAATTGCTATGCCGTAATAATAATATGTTTTGTTTTCGATTATGTAAATTGTAGGATTCCCCTTCCCAGTACTTGGATTTATTTCTATTTATGATACGTTATTTTTTTTAACATAGGCTATTAATATTAATCATCCTGCCATAATCTTAGACAATTATTTTCCAATATTTCGTGCTGTAGGCAAAACATAAAAACTGGACGCGGAATAACCAATTTGAGCGCCGCTTGACCAGTAACTTAATGCACCATAGCATGGTGCAATACGTATACCCGTATCCTAATTTCATTTGTATACATTTCGCTTCCGGAGTGTTCAAATGTAAGAACAAGTAATGTCGTTATACCATAGTAATTACCTTTAATAATTTGGTAAGCTGCTAAATTTCTAAGTATTCGAAGCCATTGTGTGTACTCTACATTGATATAATCGTATTTCCATTTTGTTTTTATTTACAAGGTGGACTTAATAAAATTATTATAACTTACTAACTCACATGTTAAACCGCGTATAGTAAACAAGCTAATTTTTCTTATATTAAGTGACTTTGTATATTCCAGTTGGTTTGAAAATTGGTAAAAACTATAGGTGCCCTAATTCTGGCTTTTGTTGCGGACAACGTGGACTCTTTTCCGTAAAGAACTGCAAATAAATCTTAAGTAACATGCCCCTTTTCAATCAAGGAGCCAAGAAAATTACATTTCAAAAACATTTTACTGATCACCAAAAATATAACCAAAACATATAAAATAGCCCAAAACCCACTTTAAAATCTTTTTTGCTATGGAATATTAAAAATCAATCCTGGCTGCGTCCGTCATAGTTTTTTTAATACACATAATTCCTGCTTAATTTATCCTAGAAAATGAAGAAACAATGTATCGAAATAACAAAAACGTTTTAAGTTAATATTTTAATAGCATAGCCTCTGGAATAAAATTTTCTTTCCCAATTAAAAACGATACGAATTCTTTCATATTTTCATATCTATCTTGAATATCAGAAGCAATAATTAGGCGGTCATTATATTTGCTAACTATTAATAATCTTGATGTCACTAAATTTAATCACATAAATATAGAATACAGTTAGTTAGGGCAAAGGAATCATAAATATTATGGAAAGGCGAGAAAATTCTCGACTCGAGTTTGAAGAACCTTTATTTTCTTTTGAGCAATCGCGGCATTTGAATACAGGCTATTGCCAATATTAATTCACTAACAGTAAATAACCGCGACAAACGTGCTAACTTCGCAAACTTTGCTAAATTTCAAAATTAGCATTTTGACTTATATAAATCAAGTCACACACGAAAGTTCTGTATTATGGATAAAAATTAAGTTTCTGCAAAGGAAAATTTTATGTATATAATTTTTCGATGGATGACGAAAAATTATCACCGCGTTGAGTGGTAATAATGTTTCATAGCTTAAACATACATCAGAAATAAATAAATAGTGTAATATCTAATTACAAAAAAAAAATTAAAAGGAGAAGGTAAGAAGGGCATTTTTGTATTTTTACTATTCGAAAGATAATAATAAACACACGTGCGCCTTGGAGACGTTAATAAACCGCAAAGGTACCAATCTTATAAAGGTGTCCCAAAATTCACGAAAGATTTGAATTTTGCGCCATTTGTGACAGCTGACAGTTCAGCGTTATTAAAAATGGAGCGCTACACAAAAGAACAACGCATTTTTATTGTTGAGCAAAATTTTGCAAATAATGAGTTTGGCAGCAACAGTTCGCAATTTTCGTACAAAATATGGCCGGAATGTGTTTTAACTTCATCAACTGTAAAGAGACTAATTAAAAAAAAAAGAGAGACTAGATCAATTAATGATCTTAAACAGTCTGGCCGTCCTTCAACAAGTCGTTCAACACAAAACATTGAAGCAGTTCGAGAGAGTGTTGCTGAGAGTCCAGGAACATCAATTCGGTGCCGTGGTCAAGAATTGGATATTTCGAGAAGCTCTCTACAGCGTATTCTCACGAAAGATTTGCATTTTCATGCTTATAAAGTTCAGTTGACTCAAGAACTACCTACTGACCACGCACAGCGAAGAGAGTTCGTTGAATGGATTATGGAACAACAAAAAGTGGATGCTGATTTTTCGAACAAAATCATCTTCAGCGATGAGGCTCATTTTCATCTTGATGGCTTTGTTAATCGACAAAATTGTCGCATTTGGGGTTCAGAAAGTCCACAAGTGATTGTTGAGAAACAAATGCATCCACAACGTGTGACTGCTTGGTGCGGATTTTGGGTTGGAGGCATCATCGGACCATTCTTCTTCGAAAATGCAGCTGGTCAGACAATAACGGTTAATGGTGGTCGCTATCGCGACATGACGTGGACGGCATGTGGTTTCAACAAGACGGTGCCACATGCCATACAGCCCGAGAAACAATTCAATTACTGCATGAGTCATTTCCTGGTCGTGTAATTTCCCGTTTTGGTGATCAGAATTGGCCTCCCAGATCATGCAATTTAACGCAGTTGGATTTTTTTCTTTTGGGTTTACGAAGTCTAAGGTTTATGTCAACAAGCCCAAGACCACCCACGCCTTGAAGGAGGAAATTGAGCACTGTATCAACGAAATTCAGCCACATTTATGCAAAACAATCATGGAAAATTTCAACAAAAGAATGCGTATATGCCAGCAAAGTCGTGGAGGTCATTTACCCTGTATACTACTATTACACTACTATTATTACTATTTACACTGTATACTTTATAAATCAATAAAAAATTTACAATTTTTTATTATAAACCTGTGTTTCCTATCAAAATTACTTCTTGAAATAGAGGTAATCGTTTCTTAGTTATTATTGCACTCTCATTTTGTAGAGTTAATAACAAATTCTTAGCAAAGAAATTTCAAAAGACTATATCTATTAAAAGTTACTCTTGGACATTTTTCCCTTATGCCCAAAAGGAAAAAGAACCGAACTGAAATACAATGAGATTGTGTTTGAATTTTCATATTTTTAATGAAGCTTAATTATTTTAATGTAACAAATTGAAAGCTTTACCACAATTTTTTATTTCCACTAAATAGTGCACTAAGTGAATGAGAAGCTCATAAACATTTTCAAAATAGCATCGAGTCACAAGATCTATCTAAATAATTGAATATGCCGGAAGTTATGGTCACAATAACTGTCTGGTGTAATTTACAACGCCGAAAGAATAACTGGAGAAACTTCAAGTTCTTTTAAAAAAAAATTACTTTTATCAAATAAGGGTCGTTGAGAAATTAGGTTTTTCCGTGGAGGGATGGAATTCTAAGCATAAGTTAGCAATTTTAAAGACCTGATAAAATTCAAGAATAATTCGATACACAAAATTAAATCCTTCGGCAAAAAATATCGCAATTGCGTAGAAGAGAGTAAAATTTTAAGATGTTCATCGAAGAATGTACCAGTTAATGTCTTACTTTTAATTCTAAAATTGCTTCTTCGTAGGCATATGAAGTTAGAAGTAAAAATTATGCTGGAAAAGGAATCGGTTTTGTTTAATCTAATCTATTAGTCGCATCTAACAAAATCTTTATAAATGTTATAGTCGATTGTTCAAAAAATAAATAGCATTAACATTTTATTACGATAGATAAGATGATAAAGTGGAAAAACAACGTTAAATATAATAGATGGTTACGTAGAAAATATGGTAACATAGTTATTACGATCGTTGGGACCAAGACTTGATAGAGCACATGAGAAAGAGTGTTCTTGTTAAGAGCTACATATTTAAAAACCACATTTAAATCTTCTCTTTCGGCCGATCTTTCACCCTTCATGTTATTTCCTTATACAATTCTATCTACACACACACACACACACGAGCACGCACGCACACAAACATGCGCATGCGTACACACACACATACACACACACACACACACACACATATATATATATATATATATATATATATATATTTAGTCCTTGTTTTATATCAGAATTCTATGAGGTTCAAAAAATCTTAGTGGAAAATAATAATGACAAGCAAAATGCTCAAATTCCAATTACGTCGACTATTGGTAACCGATTATCCCTATTATAAATTTTTGGTAAATGATTTCAATATACTACACTTTTATAGTAAATTTTAACTATCAAACATTGAGTAGATTTAGAATCTTCTCAATATTATGTAAATGTAAGTGTCAAATTATTATAACGCAGACAATTATTCCCGAATATGAAATATGAACTTCATTTCAATATATTCACTCTCGATTACGGTTCGAACTGTTTTTAATTACGGTTGTGTCTATTTAACCATGTTTCTAATTTGTTCCATTCAATTTCCTTGTTGGACATTCATTAATATTGTAGCCAATGGTGGATGACAAAATAAAATTGTATATACTACAAATTTGAACTTATGTGAAACCTTAAGAAACCACTGATACGTAAAATATTCAAACAGCATGTTTGTGAAAAAATAATTTGCAGGAATTTTTTCAATGTTATCTTTGTCTTATAATTTTCTAAAACATTTTCACCTTACATTTTGTAAATCAAATTATTTCTATAAATTTAATTATGTTCCTTCCAACAGGTGAATAAAATAATCCACAGCTCTGTTTTGGTTACAGGTATTACGGATTGGAGATTCTTCTGCCCTTCCTACCCCCAAAATGTTGAGGTATATTGATGTATACTATTTTGCATCCCTATTATACATTTTTGTTAAAATAAAGCTTTTTAACATAAGAAACGGAATAAGGAAAATAAAATAATGAAAATATGAGTGCTTATTTGGAACTTTTGTGGTACAATATAATTTCGAAAAATACAAAATTTGCAAAATACAAAAAATTATCCATATTTTTCTGATTTGCATCATTACAGCCTAAAAATTGGATAAAAAATGTACAGAAAATTCTTTTAAAGAACGAAGTTTCTTAGTCAACACATAATGGCATAGGCAAGTAAAAATTTTAAATATGATTTAAAGTGTTCAAAATATAAGAAGCTACCCGGGGATTGAAGCCGTTTATGGCCTATCGTTAGGTAAATTTATTTTATCTGGCTAGTCGTCCCCTCACGCTGTTATTTAATGTAACTATATACCCTTAATCGTGCGGAATAGCTTGACGGTGAATAGATCCTGACATATTGTCCTAATTGTTTTATAAAGCTGTTAAGGCACAGTAAACGATTTACTTAATGTTGCGTAATAACTATCAATGAAAATAATTCCGGTCGCCATTGAAGCGCCACTCTATGCGCTATCAGACCTACTATCGGACTATGAACTGCTTAGATTCGAACAGATAAAACTTAGTTTTGCTTCGTTTTTATTGTTATCCACGCAATAATCCTCTTTATGTATCTATGTGGGTAACAAATAACATGAGTTACCAGAAATGTGGCAAGAACATTAAATAAGATATAAATGTCTACTCTTGTAATTTCAGGAAAAAGAAATATGATACGAAGACATAATTCTGAATTTTAATGGTTTTGATGTTATATTGAATTCTTGTGGAAGTAAAAAGGAAAGGAACCTAAAACTCGTTCATGTTTATTTTTCATTGAAATAGTAATCTCATATTGCTTTTTGTAACAGTACTGTCCAATTTTTAGCCCGTTTTGCTTATCTGTAATAAGTATAACATATGGCATTTGAGAGTCTTTCTTTTCATGACCTGATATCATATACCATATAAGTTTTCTAAATAGGTTTTTGGATTCGAAACAATTGTGAGACAGGGGTTTCTCGACTAGGTGAGGTTAAATTTAAAATAATAATTCTACTCAAAGTAAACAAGTAATTGTTTACATCATATGAAATAAGGTTATCAGTGGTAATTGCTCGCCACATAATGCTTATGTACCCATTGATAAATCAATAGTTAAAATAAATGAAATTGATCAACGAACTATCACAAAATTTAAAGAAACAAATGAAAATAATGTTTATGTCAACATCAACAAATAATCTAAGTGGAAAACACCAAAGCATGAAAAAATATATTTTTCATAGTTCTTATTTCGTATTCCAATTAAGTATACCCTTAATGTATATAAATAATTTAAAACAAACTAGAAACTATATTTTTATCGTCTTAATTCGTCATTGAGTCGGCAATTATGGTATCAATAAATATGTTTACATACAAAAATATTTTCATCTCGACGGTAACGGAATAGTTTCTCGCTAAAAAGTTTAATAAATGAATCGTAGCTTTTCACAGGTTTCATATTACTTGTTACATTATTTATCACATTAATCGTTAAAATGTTTAACCCAATGAAAAAAGTAAAGTCCCTTATGAGCTGTCAAAATATCAACTGTGTTGTTATAATTCAATGCAATATATTGTTGGACATTTGTCATTTTACCATTTTAAGTTTACCTTTCTTTCACTGCGTTACAATTTTGGTAACAACAAAACACAATTAATAAAAATTAAAGGTATATTTTTAACATCATGCACAAAAGGCAGCCTTCAAATATAATTTCAGATAAGATATGTTTTGAATATTATTCCGACAAAGGCGAGACAGACGCAAAAGCTTGGTGTTAAAAGGGAAATCTGATCATATAGTACAATTTTTATGGCACCAAAGGAATTTATTGGCAATAATTGTAATAATAATGGAATAAATTACAATATTATAGTTAGTAGACATTAAATTAAATTAAAATTTTTAGTTGAAATCGCCAATAAGAATTTTAGGGCAAATAGAACATAAGTAGTTAATCTGGGTGAAGTTGATAAAAATATTCCCAATTTTAACTACAATAGTATCGGATGTCAGTAGCAAGGATTGAGTAAAACTTGTAGTTAGTTTGACAAAATACGTCTCACCTTGAGTATACTCTAAGTAATAGAACTGAAGTAGGTGAAATTGTAAAACAACTCAGCGATCCTAACCGCACTATTCAAAGACGACCTTATCGGCTAAGTTCTAGTGAAAGGCAAATGTGTTAAGCTAAAATTGAGCATCTTTTGAAAGATAATATAATAAGGCCAAGCTGCTTTTCATTTGCAAGTTCGTGTTATTGATTAAACGGAAAGACAACTAAAACGGTTTATATGTTGTTTTTTGGAAACTTAAGCAGGGTACTGTATAAATCAACGCCTTCAATTGTAAAATAGCATGCACCATGCATGCTATTTTACAATTTTAGATATAACATTAGGTTTCTGTCACATTTTAGTTTATAAAACTCAATCGAATGTACAGCATTTGCACCCGCCGATACTTAGTATGAATACATGACCATGCCGGGAGGATTAGGTAGTGCCCCTCAGCTTTTCAAAGGACAATGTATAGGACCCTTGATGATCTTGTATAAGCTTTTGTGATTTGTTATTTATATGACATAATAATAAATTTATAAATTTTCGTTATTTATATGATTTAATTATTTTATCACATATTATAATTAAAGAATTTGAAATGTTTGAAATAGTACTTACTACACTAACGCAAGCAAAAAAATTATTAAATCTAAAGTTATGTTCCTTTCTGAAAATTCGTGTAGTGTATTTAAGTTATGAAGTATCTTGCAAGTAAATAGGATCATAAACATGTAACATCACATTTTCAACCAAGTTACTGCAACCAGAAACCATTTGTTAAGCGCGTAAACTTTCAGGTCTTGCATTATATTTCCATCAGTTTGTTAAATATTCTCTTATTTTTATACCTTTCCCAACTAATAATCTTCTGAGAGTACTTAAATACTGTGGAAGACAAAGCCCTAAAAATTAAACAAAAAATTATCGCTTAATTGACAAATTCCAATAATTTTGAGCCGAACCATCCAATTGACTTACATACAGATGCAAGTTCAGAAGTATACTAAAAATATACAAAATTACATGTAGTTGATTATTACAGTAAAAATACGACTAGCGCAGAGCAACGCTACCACTTCTATAAAATCAAAATACCTGCAGATATTAATTCCATAAAACATTTTCGGGAATTTTCACGCGGCAAAAAATTCCCTTCTATAATGGACTGCAATTTTTATCAAACCGTAAAAAATTAAATTAGCTTCACAGTTTCTTGAAAGCATTCAATTTTAAAATTATCTGTATCATGCAGATTTCCTTTCTCGAAATTATTTTACTCGTGAAAATATCTGGAAGAAAATTGAACAAAAATAAATAAATTTACTCGAACGTTAAGAAAATTAATTTATAAGTTAAATATTACGAAGTTAAATAATAATGTGTGAATTACCTATCAGTTGATTTCAGGCACTCTTCATCGTAAAATATAATTGATCAACAGAATCGATGGATAATTTAGAAAAAGCATTTGCATTTGTTTGGTACCATATTAGAAATTGTTCATGTTGGTATGATAGGTAAACTCAAGATAATTTTTTAACTGATTTTTTACCAAGTATATACTTTTGCGTTATTCTTTGCGCATCAGTGCATTGAGTATTATTGCAGTCCTAAAAGCAGGTAATCAGCAGCTGATCAAGGTATATGTTTTGAAATGAAAATTATAAATAAGACTTAGCTTCATTTAAACAATTACAACTAAAAAGCACGGTAAAGTTATAAATAAAATGTAGAAATGTAGAATGAAGAATGTATAATAGAATCATTTAAAAATGTGCTGATGATAATTGAAGTAATTAATCAATTTGCTATTTATTGGGCAACAAATAGCGTTACTACAGCTAGTCTCTTCAAATCGTTTGTTGGTAAAGGGCTTAACTCCCATTGTTGCATGCGTTAGGCGACCAATATGAAGACGATCTTAATATTGAAAAATATGAGAAAAAGCATACAAAGACGACTCTGACAAATGTAAAGATAAATTTGATAAAAGGTAATCTGAAATATTTAGATTATTGGCTGAAGGTGTTTTTAATAGAAAATGATGAGCAAAGTCAAGATAATTGGATCCAAAATTTTATTCACCATGTTAGTTGAAGTATTTTCAATCAACTCAAAGACTTTAGTCCTTGAATGGATAAGTTGAGATAGATATGATTTAAGAGTTCTGAATTTTGAAAGCACTTATAAATATGCACGTGATCTACTATGTGCCGCCAAATTGTTATGGTTCGATTGAACTTGATACGGTTTGATTGTTTATGTTATATAGGGCAAGAGGCTGTGCAGCGTGGTTTACTTCTTGGTTTATTAGTCCTAGGTTCAACACTTACCCATCTAGCTGACCAGAGATTATATGAAATGGCGACAAAGGGTAGATTCATGATTATGATTATGGTGTCACATGAAAGTAATTATGGTGCAGCATGACGTTGATTATGCTATCATGTAAAAGCGAAGTATGGTGTCTTATGATGGTAACTGTGGTGTCACATGATGGTGGCTATGTCGTTACAGGATGGTAGTTATGATATCATATGATTGTGGTTATGTTACCACATGACCATGATGTTACATGATGACTGAGTTGCCACATAGTGGTTTTGGAAAATACAAAGTTTTAAGAATTGAGACTTCAATGTGAATATATTCATTTGATTAAAGTAACGAATTTTTGGGGTTGGACTCTCCTTATTGGAATTGTTTTGAAACTTAAATGTAGGGATATAATAATCAACCATCTTTTTAATCTGCAGGAAGGATAGTCGAGCAAAAACATTTTCGTGAGATATTTCTTTACAAATGACATGTGACAACAACACAGCAATCGTGACTATCACAAACCATAGGAGGGCTTATGATAGTCAGGATTGTCGTGCAGACACAAAAGTGATAGCACAGTAACATTCACGGTCCTGCGTGTTTCTGTAAACTACCTTTGTTATCAAGCTCATAGCATGCTGTCCTCACGAAGGAATTTGAGATAGGGTGTATTTGTCACAGAACATAGCTGGGGGCCCTTGAGAAAGCAATGTTTCGAGGAGGACACGAGAAGTATCGAGTCTAGCCTAACGCTGTATGATGAGCCGTATATATATATATATATATATATATATATATATATATATATATATATATATATAAATATATATATATATCTATATATATATATATATATATATATACATATACGTATATATATATATATATATATATATATATATATATATATATATCTATATATACGTATATAAGCATTGTCATTATCACTAATAAGTCCATTAACAATTTGCTTAATAACTATGAGAATCAGAAATATCACATCAAAAAAACGACACGAAGAATTTTCTTGCTTCTTCACTAAGGAAATGGTATTTGTCATGATGTGAAAGGTATATAAAAAAATGATATTCCCTGTAATACAACTGAATGGCGGCTTTTTATTGTCAACTCAACAAAAATCTAAAAGGTATTTTAGTTCACAATGGGAATAAATTTCCATCTATTTCATTGGCAAATTCCGTATATCTCAATTCAATAAAATATAAGGAATACAAAAATCGAATGCAATATAATATTAATACACGTCGCCAATTTAAAAGAAATAAATTTCAAAGACGCCAGTTATTTTGTGGCCTACGTCTCTACGCTGCTCAAAATGATTAGGAAGATGTTAAAGGCATTTTCATTTATGAGTTACATATGCTAATATCGCTGACAACAAATGTTCTAAAGTATTAATATTGTTTACACATTCATCAACCGTCTACCACGATGTTGAACTAAAGCGACGTAATAATAGAGATTAGTTGATTTTTTAAATTCACTTTTATTAAAATTTAAATATCAAACTATATCCTTTATTTGGACGGACCTAAGAAATGTGGCAATATTGCATAAATACCTTCATTAGTGATAGACAGTGAAATTTACTTTTCTAGTTATACCTTTCATTTACTTAGTTTTACAAAAGAAGGTCATAAATAAGAAAAGGGAAAAATGAAATGCAATTCAATGTCATTTTAAGAACAAGGTTGTTTATAACTCCTAAGTATTAATTATTTCCATTTCAATTTTTTTGCTGTCCATAACTTACGCCAATTTACAATATTGTTTCAATTATCACTTAGATAATACTAATCATGACGTCAAAATAAATTCGCACAATTTATTTATTATTTAATATGGCAACATTGCAAACATCATTTTAATCCGATCAAAATGTTTGAGTTACATCTATGTTCTGTGTGATGAGTTTTTTGAAGAGATATTTCTTGTTTATAAAATGTGAATTTATGCGCATCAGCGTTCTTGAATTCTGGTAATTTTGGGTGAGTGGAAATAGTTAGTATGTCATTTTCAGTGCGAGAAAATGTTTAGACATGATTTTAGTGTATGCCGAGTGCAATTATATCAGCAAAAGCTTCAGGATCAAATTTATTTAAGGGCAGGCACACATTCTAGAAGAAAGTAATTGGAATTTTAATTATGTTGTACGTTTGTACAAACTAATATCGTAATACCATAGATGTCACGAGACACCGTAAAACAGCGTACTTAGGAATTTAGTAAATGAAAGGAAGAAGGAAATGTAACGAATTAAGACCACGTTTCTTTACGTTATTACATTAATTGACTGGTTATTATCATTGTGATATTTAAATCAAATATGCTCAATTAATCAAGAACGAAAACTAAGTTTTTTTCTAGTTTTTCTCTAGTGGCTAACGTACATATAACTATGATTTTTTTAAAGTGCTATGTTGAATTTATACTTTTGTTATTGCCTAAAAATCAAACACATTTATTAAGTAGTTAACATCTTGAATAACGGTGTTTTGGTAAATAAAATAAATGCTTTCATTAAATCGGTTACAATATTATTTGAAAGAAAAGCTTCATACTGAAAGAAAACGACGCATTTCAACATCTTCTTCTATATAACATGATTCAAAGCCTTTGTTACATATTTTTCCTGACTGACGTAATGGAAGCAATTAGGAATACAACCTTTTTGCCTTTGACCAGATAGTCACCATTTAAACCGATGCCTACTTCTACTTAACCATGAAAATGTTTTCCGTTCTGATCGACGCAAAGACATGTTACCATTTCATTAATAATTGCTTTTCATTGATTGAGGGGTCTTTACGGTATGTAAAAGAGTATATTTTAACGAGACCAAATGCTAAATTCAGACTTAATATTGATGTAAGGGCCAACATATTAAACGGTCGTATTTTAAATTTTATGCTTTTCTCGATTTTTCATGAGTCGTAGAACAAAATTCTTCATCTCAAAGTTGTATAATCACTTTTTTTTTAAATAGAACTTTTTCTTTAGTTAGTAAAGTATACATAATCGGGCAGAAAATAACTTATGATATGTGGATCATATACGTGGTGAGCGATATCGAGTCATTCGAGGTTTCACGCTGCGTATATAAGGTTACAATAATTATTTTTCAGTATTGATTATATTAACCTAAAAAGAAATTTGGACTAAATTTTTTGTTAAAACACATTTGAAAAGAGATTTAATAAAAAAAAATACAAAAGCGAAATTTTTCCAATAAAAATATGATGCAATGAAAACATTGAATGATTAAATGTCACTTAGTTTTTCTACACAAATATTACATACTTAACAAAGTAATACCACTACATAACATAAACCAAAGCCCTCTTTTCGTTTTTCTGCGTGTTCGCTGACAACACGTAATCTACATAGTGAATTTCTGAAAAGATAACTGAGTAATCGTAATTATCCAAAAACTGTCGTAAAGACGGAATTGACAAAACAATTAAAGATATGTGCGCTAGCAGGAAAAAGAAAAGGGAACTAATTATGTCGCAAATGTATAAATTCAGTTTTATGAAGAAAATTTTTATAAGAAAATTCTCAAACTTTAAAAACTCCAGAAATTTAAAAAAATCGAATATATGAGACTATGGAAAAATGAGCATTCTTTGATGAAGAGATATGGGGAGTTTTTAAGCGCCTGGAATCCATCGCATTGTAGATAAGGAATATTCCACAATATTCAAGAACATTTTGACTCGGATTCTAAAGAATTCCTTTCTAGAACACTCCGTGAATCCTGATCTATGATTAGTCGACTAAACTTGTACTGTTTTTCTTTGGGAACTATAATAATCGATATGCCAATTAGCTTTACTGGATTAATTATTAATTTATACTTCTTTTCGATTTTGTTTGTGTACCTAATAATTTTCCATTAATTTATATTTTTCATACGATTTTTCTATAAATATTTATCTGCCATGCCAATACTACTTTACTCTAATAAAGGACACAGTACGTCATATGCAAAGAGAATGCGTTTAGTTGGCAAAAAGGAAAGAGACGAGTAGAAATAAAATCGTTTGACAACAAGTTAGGAAAGAATGGTGTTTTGATGAGAAAGGAAGACCCCGAACGAATATAAGATTCGTTTATCTTTCGTTTATTCAGGACAGAATTCCCAACTGGAAAAAAGACTTCGATCTAAAGATACACCCGGCAGCTGGTTGAGAAGTTTAGGCACATTAATTTAAGATATAATAGAGGTCGTCATTATTTCTTAAATTGTTATCCCTTCTGTAGATCTGTAATGAGTACTTTGCAAGGTGGATAAAGAAAGAGTATTGTATAAACACAGATTATGGGATGGGGTTTCATGTCCGGTTTTAAATGTCAGGGACAGATATACCATTTAAATCGTCTGTTTTCTTAAATCTACCATTACTCATTTTTACAGTTGTATTTTATGACATATATTAAATAAAATGTGATCATTTCGGTATTCAACAACAATATAGTTACTTAAAATCTTAAGAAATATAATATTAATGGTAATATATTTACCTAAAAAAACGTAATTATATCACAATGAGGCATGCTGAACTTTCGCAAAATGTGTATTCCATTGCTTAAAATTGCTCTTTATTGTATACCCCCAAATATCTCTTCTACATAAATAAAGTACTGGTTAAAGTGAAATAGTAGCTGTTATTGCGGGAAAATAATTCTGTAAATGATATATTGCATAGTCGGGACGACAAACTGACACAGATTATATAACAGTGTACACTATTCACTAATTATATCTCTAGGCCGACAGTCATCTAATAAATATTTGGTAAATTAATCCAGCTACATCTGGCTAGCTCTATAGTATTCGCTACTAGGTAAAAACTATATCATACATGAACTATTGTTGTTACGAAATAATAGCTAGATAAAATGATTTCAGTATTTTAATTTAATTTGGAATATTAATAAATTGATATGATTAAAAATTACGATAGAATATTGGTATAGTATCCAAGAACAATATTCCAACTATATTAAGAGCCGAAAAATATATACTTAAACCACAATTAACATTGCTCGATTAATAATACCACTGCTAAATTTAACTTATGGATCACGATATATTCCTTAAAAAATTAATGATACGGTGATATATGTGAAGTATTAGAACAAACTGGATCTTTTTATTACATTTACGGATATATGTAATCATGACTGAAAATAAATAAAAAAAAATTCCAAGCTAATGCAAGCCTACAAAAAAAAAATGATATAACAAATAAAGCATTTCATTTGAAAATTTAAAACTAATGTTCCTAGTTAATAAAGCGCACAAATTTGGAATATTCAGTAATCTAAAAGAAAGTGGTGTAGTAAAATGGCTGCATATTTTCTCATTGAAAGTTTAGGACGAGCACACTATGTCTCACAAAATTTATATTATAGTGCTGGATGGAAAAATGCATGATTTATTAATGCAAATATGGGCCTGCACACTTTTGTTCTTAGGGTTTTTTTATTTCATTTTGCCCATTATTCAATGAGAAATCATGGCTGATGGTACCAATGCTTTAATAAAGAGATCTTACCTAATTCAATAACATGGAATTTTAAATAAATATGGGAGCTGCAACGTCGTCAAATCAAAATCAAATATCTGCTGAACTGCGCAAGGTGCTATCTATGAGTAATTCTAATGGTGTCAACAAATAATAGTTAATGCTTTAAATGGGCAATGGTCCGGTAGCAACGAGTAATGGTAAAATGAATGAATCTAAAGTTATGTTCCTTTCTGGAATCTATTATCTTGCTTTAGCTAGATGTCGTGGTGAGCGGTCCGTATATATTTTGAGTGCAGGTGGATTTGTGCACCACAATGTTATTAGCACTTCAAAAGATCAAAGTTCAAAATTTATGACTTGTGTTCACAAACGGTTCCAGGAATCAATGTTATCTACGTTAATTTATACTGACAAAATATAACTATTTGCGTCATTCACACGACACGGGAGAGTGAATATAGCAAACAGTTCTGGTTAAATAATTTAAATCTAACAGGTGATAATGGGTAAATAAAACCAAAAACTTTTGAATGTGGCAAAAAGGTGTTTATCTATTAAAATAAAAACAAAGAGAAATTGTATGTATGTTATTAAGAATAATTTAGGAAAATATCGAAGAATAATTATAATACCTCAATGCATTATAATATGCTTTTAAATTTAAAATATACTTTTAAATTTATACCTTAAAATTATAGTAATGTTTCTTTTAAGCAATGGAATACACATTTTGCGAAAGTTCAGCATGCCTCATTGTGATATAATTACGTTTTTTTAGGTAAATATATTGCCATTAATATTATATTTCTTAAGATTTTAAGTAACTATATTGTTGTTGAATACCGAAATGATCACATTTTATTTAATATATGTCATAAAATACAACTGTAAAAATGAGTAATGGTAGATTTAAGAAAACAGACAATTTAAATGGTATATCTGTCCCTGACATTTAAAACCGGACATGAAACCCCATCCCATAATCTGTGTTTATACAATACTCTTTCTTTATCCACCTTGCAAAGTACTCATTACAGATCTACAGAAGGGATAACAATTTAAGAAATAATGACGACCTCTATTATATCTTAAATTAATGTGCCTAAACTTCTCAACCAGCTGCCGGGTGTATCTTTAGATCGAAGTCTTTTTTCCAGTTGGGAATTCTGTCCTGAATAAACGAAAGATAAACGAATCTTATATTCGTTCGGGGTCTTCCTTTCTCATCAAAACACCATTCTTTCCTAACTTGTTGTCAAACGATTTTATTTCTACTCGTCTCTTTCCTTTTTGCCAACTAAACGCATTCTCTTTGCATATGACGTACTGTGTCCTTTATTAGAGTAAAGTAGTATTGGCATGGCAGATAAATATTTATAGAAAAATCGTATGAAAAATATAAATTAATGGAAAATTATTAGGTACACAAACAAAATCGAAAAGAAGTATAAATTAATAATTAATCCAGTAAAGCTAATTGGCATATCGATTATTATAGTTCCCAAAGAAAAACAGTACAAGTTTAGTCGACTAATCATAGATCAGGATTCACGGAGTGTTCTAGAAAGGAATTCTTTAGAATCCGAGTCAAAATGTTCTTGAATATTGTGGAATATTCCTTATCTACAATGCGATGGATTCCAGGCGCTTAAAAACTCCCCATATCTCTTCATCAAAGAATGCTCATTTTTCCATAGTCTCATATATTCGATTTTTTTAAATTTCTGGAGTTTTTAAAGTTTGAGAATTTTCTTATAAAAATTTTCTTCATAAAACTGAATTTATACATTTGCGACATAATTAGTTCCCTTTTCTTTTTCCTGCTAGCGCACATATCTTTAATTGTTTTGTCAATTCCGTCTTTACGACAGTTTTTGGATAATTACGATTACTCAGTTATCTTTTCAGAAATTCACTATGTAGATTACGTGTTGTCAGCGAACACGCAGAAAAACGAAAAGAGGGCTTTGGTTTATGTTATGTAGTGGTATTACTTTGTTAAGTATGTAATATTTGTGTAGAAAAAGACTAAGCGACATTTAATCATTCAATGTTTTCATTGCATTACATTTTTATTGGAAAAATTTCGCTTTTATATTTTTTTTACTAAATCTCTTTCCAAATGTGTTTTAACAAAAAATTTAATCCAAATTTCTTTTTAGGTTAATATAATCAATACTGAAAAATAATTATTGTAACCTTATATACGCAGCGTGAAACCTCGAATGACTCGATACCGCGCACCACGTATATGATCCACATATCATAAGGTATTTTCTGCCCGATTATGTATACTTTACTAACTAAAGAAAAAGTTCTATTTAAAAAAAAGTGATTATACAACTTTGAGATGAAGAATTTTGTTCTACGACTCATGAAAAATCGAGAAAAGCATAAAATTTAAAATACGACGGTTTAATATTTTGGCCCTTACATCAATGTTAAGTCTGAATTTAGCATTTCGTCTCGTTAAAATATACCCTTTTACATACCGTAAAGACCCCTCAATCAATGAAAAGCAATTATTAATGAAATGGTAACATGTCTTTGCGTCGATCAGAACGGAAAACATTTTCATGGTTAAGTAGAAGTGGGAATTGGTTTAAATGGTGACTATCTAATCAAAGGTAAAAAGGTTGTATTCCTAATTGCTTCCATTAAGTCAGTCAGGAAAAATATGTAACAAAGGCTTTGAATCATGTTATATAGAAGAAGATGTTGAAATGCGTAAAATCAAATAATATTGTAACCGATTTAATGAAAGCATTTATTTTATTTACCAAAACACAGTTATTCAAGATGTTAACTACTTAATAATGTGTTTGATTTTTAGGCAATAACAACAGTAGAAATTTAACATAGCACTTTAAAAAAATCATAATTGTGTGTACGTTAGCAACTAGAGAAAGACTAGAAAAAAAACTTAGTTTTCGTTCTTGATTAATTGAGCATATTTGATTTAAATATCACAATGGTAATAACCAGTCAATTAATGTAATAACGTAAAGAAACGTGGTCTTAATTCGTTACATTTCCTTCTTCCTTTCATTTACTAAATTCCCAAGTACGCTGTTTTGCGGTGTCTCGTGACATCTATGGTATTACGATATTAGTTTGTACAAACGTACAACATAATTAAAATTCCAATTATTTTCTTCTAGAATGTGTGCCTGCCCTTAAATAAATTTGATCCTGAAGCTTTTGCTGATATAATTGCACTCGGCATACACTAAAATCATGTCTAAATATTTTCTCGCACTGAAAATGACATACTAACTATTTCCACTCACCCAAAATTACCAGAATTCAACAACGCTGATGCGCATAAATTCACATTTTATAAACAAGAAATATCTCTTCAAAAAACTCATCACACAGAACATAGATGTAACTCAAACATTTTGATCGGATTAAAATGATGTTTGCAATGTTGCCATATTAAATAATAAATAAATTGTGCGAATTTATTTTGACATCATGATTAGTATTATCTAAGTGATAATTGAAACAATATTGTAAATTGGCGTAAGTTATGGATAGCAAAAAAATTGAAATGGAAATAATTAATACTTAGGAGTTATAAACAACCTTGTTCTTAAAATGACATTGAATTGCATTTCATTTTTCCCTTTTCTTATTTATGACCTTCTTTTGTAAAACTACGTAAATGAAAGGTATAACTAGAAAAGTAAATTTCACTGTCTTTCACTAATGAAGGTATTTATGCAATATTGCCACATTTCTTAGGTCCGTCCAAATAAAGGATATAGTTTGATATTTAAATTTTAATAAAAGTGAATTTAAAAAATCAACTAATCTCTATTATTACGTCGCTTTAGTTCAACATCGTGGTAGACGGTTGATGAATGTGTAAACAATATTAATACTTTAGAACATTTGTTGTCAGCGATATTAGCATATGTAACTTATAAATGAAAATGCCTTTAAAATCTTAATCATTTTGAGCACGGTAGAGACGTAGGCCACAAAGTAACTGGCGTCTTTGAAATTTATTTCTTTTAAATTGGCGACGTGTATTAATATTATATTGCATTCGATTTTTGTATTCTTTATATTTTATTGAATTGAGATATACGGAATTTGCCAATGAAATAGATGGAAATTTATTCCCATTGTGAACTAAAATACCTTTTCGATTTTTGTTGAGTTGACAATAAAAAGCCGCCATTCAGTTGTATTACAGGGAATATCATTTTTTAATAAACCTTTCACATCATGACGAATACCATTTCCTTACTGAAGAAGCAAGAAAATTCTTCGTGTCGTTTTTTTGGTGTGTTATTTGAAGATCGGAATAAAGTAAATACCATTTTTTCTACCGGGATGCCAATTATTTGTCGATTTGAGTCTCTTGTTTAATCGTTGAGATTTTCAGCGTTGATAAGTCGTTGCATTTTTAGTTCAGGTTCAATCACAATTTCGGAATTTGTGGATGCAGATGAACTCCGTGATGGACGGCTATCTTGAAAAAATAGTTCATTTTCCAATTCAGGACGAGTACGTACAAGAAATTGGAGCAGATGTCGATGAAAGATCAGGATAAGATTTTTTTTTTAATTTTTACCCTGAAGTGGATTTACAATATAAGTGATGGAATATATTAAGATTATTTTGAGAATGTTTGCCTGTTGTCTGTTTGTTTGTTTGCTTGTGTATGTATCATGTAAATACTACTGATATAATTTTAATGGCGTTTTTCGAAATATAGAAATGAACTAGAACTAATATTTAATATTTACTTTATCGCAATAGGATTACTCAATCAGAAAATATACTAATTTCATCTATTAAAACATCACTTTTATTGGGTTAGTACAAGAACAAAGAATTGCCACATGTGTTTTAATTCACGCAATACATTTTTTACCTGAAAATACATTGGCATAATTGGTATGGCCAGAAATTAGGAGTGAAGTTGTGCGAAAGCGATGGGTGCTTGAGTAAACAATTCCAATGTACGCAGACTCAAAAAATCCAATCTCGTTTTTGGTTTTGTTCTGCATATAATATTTTTTGATGTCATTGTGTATTCGACTTAAGCCTATTTCGTTTCCTGAACTGGTTCAAAATTAGAATCTGTTGCCAATATTTGTGCCTTGATTATTTAATTAAATATAATATTGGTTTTATAAGTTTGGTCGTTACGTACTTTATAAATCCATATATGAAATAAATAGTAGAATTAGTCTGTTTTTACATTGAAAGTATTTACGAAAAAAATATTTAGAGGAACATGACAATAAAACACTAAAATAATGTTTTTAGTATTCTCATCTGTTTTCCTGAGAATCTGTTTATTTCTTCGCGCATCGTGCAAGAAGACCTTCATGCAAAAAATTAAATGATACTAGAGATTAAATCATTAACTAAATGGAGATCGATGAAGTTTTCGCTGGTGGATTCTAGGGGGTTTGAGATAAAATATATGCAAATATCAGTCCCAATTGACCAAACAAAAATAAAATGTGGCAATTGGACATTTTGGTACAGTGCGTAATGACTTAAAACATATTTACTTTTATAACTATCAGTTAACATAACCATATTTTCTTAAGGATAATACGAACTCTGTTACGTGTATGGCTAGTGATTTTTAATCCAAACGGTTTCGGTTTTGGAATTAGTTTCATTTTGCATTTGGTTATCATATTTAATTTGCAACAGTGAACCGTTTTATGTTCCCTAACCGTGAACCTGTATTCTGTTGTATTCGTATTCTGTATGCTTCCTGGTGGCTCTCAACTTTACTATACTTCCTGCCTGGGTTTTTAATATTTCTTTCTACTTCACTGATATTCGCAAGTATATAAATATAGGTCATTTCAATAGTATGCAATGTTCAATATTGTATTTTTTCATCATAACTATTCCTATTTGTTACTAAATCTTTTACTTTATTGTTTAGTGTTTGCTGTGAGGACTTGTATCAAATTTAGGTCCATTTCTCATGTTAACCAAAATACTGAAATAAATTTATTCACAATTCTAACCTCTATTCCAAGAATTTCAGAATATTTTTTCTTAATTATAATTTAAGACACAAATTTTTATATCATTTTTAAAAATTACACAAGTGTTCAAGGCTGTGTCCAAAATTTTTTTTGATTATCAAACATTTTAAGATGAAAAATATAATTATATTAATTAAACAATATTTTAAAAATTTTCTTGTTAACTCGAACTTCCAAAATAATAAATGAATCCAAAAATTATTATAAAATAATAAATGAATCCAAGTCAGCCTTTATTCTCAGTAAATTTGGATTATAATCGAACCCAGAACCAAAGAAAATCATTACGTAAAATTAATTACTTTTAGTCAACTTGAAAAAAGGAATCGGTTCTCAATTTAATTTTTTTTTTTCGATTCGGTTCGATTTTATCGGTTCTCAATTTAAATGTTTTATTTCATATCTTCGGTATTTATCAACCAATCTGGATGAAAGTGGTAAGAAGTGTACACTCCCAATACGATTTCGTGAAAATTTGGTTATAATGTGATCATGGAAATTTAAGATATACCATAGAACTTTTTGATGTTGAATAGCACACGTGCTGTGATAGAATTTGGATGATTTATATCAAATTATATAACCTAATTAGGTACAACTTAGGGCGGCATAAATTTTCTCTTATAATTCAAATTAGGATACGGAGGAACCGGAAATGTTTATTGGTAAAATGACGAATAGTGATATGAACTCTGTTGTGATGAGAATTATCATCGAATTTGGACTCGTTTAACTTGTCTTAAGGTAGCAAGAAAGTAACAAAGTAAATAGGTCAATAAGTTTTATATAGGTATACACAAAAGCATGAAGCCACGTTTTAAATTGTTTTATTGTGATCGAATTTCCGACTACCTTTGTTTTACCGATTGTCTCTGAAATTTGGCATGCGTGTTTAGACCCAATAACAATACAATATTATAGTTGACAATTAAATGAAACTAGGTGATGTAGTATTATTTCTACTTTTTTAAAATTTCTTTACCACGACCTAGGTTTCGTTGTATTACAACATCTTCAGTTGGGCTATTAGCACAGATCTTTGCTAATAATTTTTGCGGTAATTTTGTAGAAATGCGATAATGAATTTCTAGAAAATTAACGCCAGATATATTCAATATTATAGTTAGTAATATTATAATTAATGCAATATAATTTTAGAGTTAATAATATTATTTTAATTTCTATCTTTGTTCCAAAAATTCCGCTGTACTGGTACTACCAGCCTGAACTGTGACACTTGAATATCAGCCGTCTTAAAATTTACATTAGTAGTCTCAAACAGAGACTTTGTCATTAAATTTTGTGCTCCAATTTCTCAAGCTTAATGCTGCACAGGTAGAACTTACTTAAACAGTGGGACTTGAGCATCTACTGTTTGCAATAAGTATTTTATATCTTAAGTAAAGTCTCTGCCACTAGCTTTCTGGTTCAAACTTTTGAGTCTTGTTTTTGTGGGTGTACTGCCTACATAAATTGTGTGATTTATGGATTTACTGATTTTTAGTTAGTATTGTTTACCTCAAGCCTACGTCACCAAATTCTTCGTTATGCACTCAAATTTTATTTGTATGAAAAATTATTCAATTCGATGCATCTTTATCTCTTCCATTCCTGAACTGCACCACTCAGATTACCAAGATCGTAGCTTTTCTTTAGAAATATATCTCGATGGTTCCACATAAAATTGACACAAGCTAGTTAACTTATATTATATAGCGAAAAGCTAAACACCTATTCGGTTTTTTATCAAAATTATAATGGTTCTAAAATAAAAATAAATATTTTGGAAAAGAAACCAAGTGCACAATGAAATAAAATTTTAATTCTAAAAGCAAAACAAACACAAATTTGACTCATATCCGATTTTTATATATTAGTAATTATACAAAATTTAGTGAAAAATACAAATCTTATTCCTAATTTTTTCTATTTGTTGCACATGGCAGTCGTAATTATTTTCAAAATTTAAATTCATAATAATATTTTGAGATAGAAAATACGAATACACCACGTCGGATAGTATTCTATTAATAATATTCAGCATAGAGGTATTTAACTATTGATGAATTTGAAATATTAAAAACAATTTTTTAAAGCTATGGTATTTACGCTTACTGCCGTTCTTTGAAATTACGCTTACTGCCGAATAAAATATATAATTTTCGTATTATTGACCTTATATTTAATATTTAATTGTAAGTCTTCGAAGTAAAAGTATGAATGAGAATAGGAATAGCATATCGGCAAATATACAAGTTTCGTTTGAATTATTCTGTTTGAATTATTCCGTATAAACTTACCATTGCATAATAACAAAATATTACCTGCATAAGTTTCAATATTTACTTACATGTAAATTTCCGAGAGTGAACTTTGAATTTTGTATTTCAATTGCACATACCGCATTACATATAATTTCAAGAAACACTGTAAGGATTGCAAAACTATTTTCAGAAGAATTTTGTGTAAAATTATTCTAGAATTATTTTGAAAAACATACAAAAAAATATTTTATGCCCCTTCCAAAAACGGCAAAAGTAAAAATGATCGAAAACTAAACTTTATTAGGCGTTCATCTAAAGATTACCACAAAATTATATCGGTTAATCGTAGTTTTGGAAAAATTCATTATATTTAGTCGCAATTGAGTGAGAATATATCTGATAAGGCATGTTTATATTTGTAAATAGTTCAATGTACGTGAAAAATAATATTAACAGTTTTAAATATTTAAACCGAAATATTACGTTTTATTCGTACTTAATATGTTTTTCTTTGCTAAGGTCGTGGCTACTAAAATATCCCAGAAAGCAAGTTCATAAAATTATCTCCAACTTTACAAAAGTTGTCAAAGGTACGAATGAATCTTCATGCTATCAGAGGAGTGCTAAGAAGTGATGTGCACAGTAGATTTAAGTAAAGCGATTGTAAATATATTCCTGATCAAAAAATTAATACAATTGGAGTAATGAGGGTCAAAGAGCCCAGGATGCCAAATAAAAACTCATTACACGAATGCAACCCCAATTAATGACAGGCGTTAAGTTAATTGGGTTGCTTCACATTTGATTGAATTCGTTCTTCCATTCTTGTCAAGCTCGACAGGATGTAATAAAATAAGGTTTCATTGAAAAAACGTCGCTATTTTATTTACTCATTTGGTCCATTAAATCGAACGCAATCTCGAATACTTATTCAAACTTCCGTGAATGAGCCATTCTTTGCACAAAAATATTTTTTTTAAAAGTTTAACATCCTCAATCAGCAAAAGCGGCTTGACTAGTTTACGTTAAAAATATGATTTTATGGCAATAACTTCCATTTATATGATAAGTGGATTATATTCATATCAAATATTGTAAAACATTGTTGATCTATTTAGTTATAATAATAATTCATGTACTTTCCTTCTTTCACTCTCACAGTCTCGCGGTATATGTATGAAATATATGTTTATAGACTTCTGCTCTATAATGATTGATTCTAATAAAGAAATTGATGAAAAGTTTCATCGCAATTTTATAACGAATATATATAAATTTTAATATTAAAATAACAAAGACTGAAAAGAAAAATGACGAGATCCTGATTAGATCTGTAGATATGTAATAGACTTTTCCTGCCAAATGAGGCAACCCATTCCCACGTCTTAATATCGATTACATTGACTCACTCCTATTACTATCACATTTTACACTATTACAATTTTTATACGGATCTTATCACATTCTACTTCATTAAATTTCGTTTAATTTAAACATCATCGTGACATAGCGCGTGTGGCGCGTGCGCTGGGCGAAGCGGTTCTATGACGTTATGTTACCGCAATACTGCCTTCATCATATAACACATCTGATAACACTGATAAAGGTTTTAAAGAAATTTAATTAGTTTTCGCAAATATTTTTGGATGATTTAGATAAACTTGTAATAAAGGCCTTAATAGGGTTTTTATTTTATACAGTAATTTTCAAAGAAATATATAATAATTAAACTTCCGTGTACGCAAAAAATGCTACTGTATCAGGAGTAAGAATACATTGAAAGTTATCAGTCTAGAAAAGGAACACAACACATATAACTGTATGTCTAATAGAGAATACCGGTTTGTTTAGGCTGCTTGCATAAATATGGTATTTGACTATTTTATTTTATTTAATATGTCGTAATTTCAATATACAAACTGACAGAGCGGGAACAGTTATAATGGTTTAAACTTAACTTTTAGACAAGATCAGTAATGTTGAATTGTAATTTTTAATGACGCTCATAATGTTTTACGAGAGCGTATGAGACAGGGAGATATCCCCACTTTATACCAGTATAGTTGTAACCCCATATTACGCTTAATTTTAATCAATTTTTGTAATTTTTCCGCTATTGAATTTCTGTTACAATTTGTTTACTACTAACTGTACTACAAATTTAGGAGTAACATGCTATCCCAGTGTGCAAAAAGTGACGTAAAAAATTGTAGTATTTGTGTGTTATAATTAAAAAAAAATGTATACTCATATATTTTTCTTGAACAGTTTTTCAGTATTTTTTTAATTATTCCATTACTAAATTAGTGAAAACAAGAATAAAGAAATTAAAATTTCTATTTCCCGTTCCAGTATATCTAAATAAATATAGATGGTTGTTATGTTTCTAAAATTGTAATGGATACGCAGTCTCATATGTGTAGAATGAAATTTAGTCAGTCGCGAGACACATATTCTATTCGTGTTTATATTATTCATCGTATTTTTAAGACTTGATAAATAAATAAATTATTATTAGCCAATATTACTACAATACCCGTTTCGATGGATAATTTAAACACAGTATTCATAATTGGGAAATGGGCAAAGTATATTTTTAATTGCATGTAGATTCGATTTTTTTTATATTTATGACAATTTCTGCAATTAATTACGATTCTACTAGTCGAATTCGTTCTAGTGAACATGTCAAACAGTCATATGTTGGGTTCTCCTCGGTACATATGACGTTAAAACTTTTATTAAATAATATTTGCTTTTGTATTAATGATAGAATTTCAAGAAATAGATAAAAGAAATTAAATATATTCAGATCTTGACTTCAAGATATTATCAATGTAATTATATCATAAATATACTTCTTGTATACTTTTGTGCTATCTACTATAACATTATAAGTTATTTAGGTATTCCACATTGGAAAGTATTTCGCTTCCAAGCAATTATTTCCATTTCCTAAGTCAATCTATCATTAGTTTGTTTTTTTCTTCTATTTGAATAAATTATATTGGTCATTATGAAGATTCATTTATTTTTATTACCATTTCTATTGTGTATATGATACGTTACGGAGGTTATTCAATACCAATAAAATAAATTTAACCTCACAACGCAAAGCATGTTTTTACTTCGATCACTTCCTTTCTAAAATTTCTGTTTTGAAAATTGAAAACCAAGGTAGAAGCAGATAATTCCTAAATTACGGCTACTCATCTTAAAGCAAAAACTTTACATGCACTTTGTGTTAGTAGTAATAGTAAGCCATTTAAATATAAATAAAAAATTAAGTAGCTCCAAAATTGATTTTAATTAACCACCACGTTCAGCGGACCTTGCGCCAAATAAATTCCACCTTTTCATTTGAATGATTTCGTCCAAATTGAAAATTCTTAACTTCAAGAGGTAACAATAATTTCCACTGGAAAATTCGTCGGTTCTCATTCCTCATTTAGTAGCAAATAACTATTGAAAGCGGTATTCATTTACTGCCAATAAAAGCGGAGATAAATTATAGTTTGTTCAATAACAGTGGCCTACAGTTTAACTATGCACAGGAAAATTTAAGTCCAAAATATGAAGTTTAGGAGTATTCTTCAGTTGTGATCTAACTTAACTTGGCTGGGAATTGGACTGATTTAAGCTGTAATATGTAAATTCCGACTCTTCTAAAATCAACGCTAATCGTTGGTGTGTCTCTGTTGTATAGTTAAATATGTACTGTACTGTACAAGGAGGGTCACATGAGTTCAGCGATGTGACTAATCCATTATTAAACAGTAAGTTCCAATTAAGATCAACGCACTTATCGAGACCATTCACACAAACCTAAATTCGAGGGGGTTACATTTTGTTATTACGGAGTTAATGTGGTCACAGTTTCGCTCTATTATGGGACCCTGGCTTCTAACTAAGATAATAATTCTCATCCACATCGTTAAATGAACTCAAGGAGAAAAAATCCCAACTTGAGAGGGTTACACTATCTTATCGGAAAGTTCCATTAACCACCTTCCGGTTCGTACTATATCAGTGGTATCAAATCCCTCCATTGTCATAGTATTTACTTTTGTATGCAAAGTTTCAGCTGCATATGATATCGGTAAAAAGTGTCAAAATAGACTCAAAAGATTTCAATACAGGAGAAAAAGTAAATATACACATAAAGTTAAAAAAGCTTACCAAAAACAAATCCCTTAAGTAATTAGGTAATATATATCTTGGACAAGAAAGGGATTTAAATAAAATATGTTCTCTAGGCTTTTAGTTAAATATTTTTCATTTTTAGGACATCTTTACTAAAAACGAAATACCATCCAAATTACCAAACCAATGGCAATAATTGCTTTGGACGTTTTTGTTTCATTAAAAGATTAGATTTAAATAAAATTCATACGATTGGCTGATGTATCCATATTACTTTAAAATGACATGCTATTAGGTTCCTTTGAAAATCATTTAATTTGAAACTACTAGACGAATTATAAATTCACCGACAAAGAAGCAACATCTTATTTTGTGATCTTTTCAGATACAGAAGATTATTGGTTATTCTAATATTGGTTTTTCTAATACAAAAAATATCACAGGCAGGATTACTAATGTCATATTAGTGCATTACATATTATGTTTTTTAAATTTTAGTTTCAAGAAAAGGACAAAAGATACTGTTGAAAACTTAATGTTTTCAACAGTATCTGTCGTCCTTTCAAAAAAATAAAATGGGGCCCAGTCTCAAAATTAAATGAGTCTTTGCATAACTTTTCCCATGTTACTTTTGAAACCTACCTACAATTGCTACAGAAGGCAGTAAAATACAAGTTAAAAACATTCAGTATCTCAAAGAGGAGCGTCCGTCCATCGTGCCGGCCTTTAATCTAGCTCTCTACGTTGATAAGACTTCAGAGCAATTTAAATCTCTGATAGTGTTATTATTTGAAAACGGGCAAGAAATAATTTTTTTAATATTTGATAATATATTGATAAGGTAATCCATAAGCTACTCTTATTAGCTATAGTTTACATAATGGATTTAGTCCTACTAAATCTTGTTCATTGCCAATAATGAAAAAATATCGCTGTTTATGTTTTTATTTATCAATTAGATTTAAAAGAAAACATTTAAAATGTAAATCGAAGCCAGGTTTCGACAATAGATTATGTAAGCATTTAATAATGTATTTCAACTAGTATATATTGATTCTGGTATGGTATGTGAATTAAATTATTTGCCTTATATATAATGAATTAAATTTTTTTCCTTATGTATATTTAAATTTTTATTTTTAATAAGAAAATCATACGTCACTGTGCTAGTAAGATTATCAGGCAGATGACTGGTAAGCATTGGACCAAAGTGAGCATTGGAAATTCTATTTTCGTCCGTCCTGGAAGATATTGTCCCAATCATATAAAAGCAAACTTCCATGCAACGGAAGTATTCAATTTCAATACAATAATTTCTAAATAAAATTACTTATCTTTCATATTGCTCTTAATATAGTCTTTCGTGATTTTTTTTCCTTTACTGGTATGGCAAGAAAATGTTTTAGAAATATACATAACTGAAGCACTGAATTGTTAAAAACACAATTTTGAAACAGATTTTTCTGCAAATATTTTTCAAAGTATTTGATTTAATATTTTGGTAATAACATTTTAATGTTTCATAAATAACTTTTTTGGCGAAGATTGTAAAGTTGTTTGCAGTGATCATTAATATTTTTTATATAGGTTGTATGACAAAAATGTTTGTAATTAAAAAATTCAATCTATAAGGGCAAAATAGAAACCAAATTGTTATAATAAATTTTTTAGAGTTTTCTTGTATAATGTATAATTGTAATGATTCCGAAGACATTAATGATATTTAACCCTACATAGAAAAAAATATTCTAATAACTATTTTTACCCCGATCACGGCGCAACCAACAAAGGGTTATGAATTTAACACTGTATATATGTGTCGGTGTATGAATGTTTAATCTCAGCCCAAAAACTACTAAACCAATTTTACTAAATAAGGCATTGATCCGTTTGTATTTAATATAATAGTATCGTAAGCTAGGTTTTTATAAATAAAAAAATGGCGGACTTGCAATAAAAAAATCGAATTTAAAAAATTCGTTTACCTTATGGAAAATGATGTTATGCGACATGTCTTTGAAGTATTTATGGAGTTTCTTTAGCCATTTTTTCATTAAAATGAGAAAATAGCCAAGTTTGGCACCAATAGAGAAAATACAAAGCTCCGTATGCACCCGGCTTGACAATAAATTATAGTGCATAAATGAAAGGAAGCTACCAAAAAGAGTAAAATAAAAACGAAGCTATAAAAAATAAAAATAATTTCACTGAAAGTTAATCGCCACTGAAACTTGAAGCCGTAGGCCGTGTTCAGTTTTGGTACATATCCTACTAGAAAAAATATTGATATCTCAAAAATTAACTCCGCCTACAGCTTCACAATTAAGTGACGATTACCTTTCAGTGAATTTACGATTACCTAACTTAGTTTCCTCCTTTTCAATATGATAATGTATATATCGTTAACCCACCGCGACCATGAAATGACTGCCGGCTGACCCGCTACTAGTTTGTGTGCAGTAGCTAATTTTAACATAACTATCAGATATTCTTGTGGATTTAGTGCTGTGTTATAAGTTTTGCCTTGGAATGAAATATAATAACAGAAATATATAATTTTTAAATTGACATGGCAGTATTCAATTATTATTTTATGTTGGGATTACGCAATATCCCATTGTAGTTTCTAAATATAAATATAGGCTACTACCTCTATAGCCTAATAATATAATGATTTAATGCCTATATTTAATACCAATTCCTACTAGAAAAATATGTTTAACACAAAGGAGAACTTAAATTTACTCAATCTCCGTGACTGTTCTTCTATTTGGTGCCAGCAAAGAGTGTACAACAAAAAAATGGCCAGATATATCCAAATGACTGAAAAGAATAAGGAAATTAAAATTGACATAATGTAGTCTATTGTTATGTCAAATATTAAATTGATTGTAAACATCAAGACTGATTGAATCTTCTGAAAGTTTAGTGTCTAATATGAACCCTGAGTCGTAACAATCAAGTTTTTTGACTTACAGTTTTTTGATTAAAAAAAAAGAAATTGTTTTTAGAAACCTCATATACAGTTTATATATTTAATAAAAGTGTTGAATGTGTGTAAATACTATACAGAGAAATGATTTCAAACATAGTACAAGCAAACAACAGAGAGAATGAAACATGGATATTACTTACATATTCATCCGAAAGGTGTTTGAAAGTATTCAATGTAAGTAGTAGCGATAAAAATGCTTCTGTAACCATTGCCACTTTATTGATATGAAAATAAAATTAGGCTGAACTAGAATTAAATATAAACTAACCACGAACCTTGTCAATATAAAATTTAAGATTAAGATTATTTCAAAATGAATTGTAAATCCGCATAGCATAAACAAAATGTTTCTGTTTTATATCTAAACGAGGAGAAAAAGAACATTTTAATACTTAAAATACTTAAAAGTATAATTAAATCATAGAAAAAAATAGTTGCTTTTCTCATGCGTCAAATTAAGGTGAAAAATAACGAGAATTGATTTATTAAACTTCAAAATAAAAAGCAAGTTGAAACCTTTCGCCGAGAGGAAAATGCTGTAGTAAATAAAGGCTGGACTGTACATTTTTTTATTAATGAAAAGAATACCTATTGAAAAAAATTATAAAATAATGTTAAAAAGATTAAAAAAATACGTCTTGCATATTTATATTTTCTACAAATTATGCAGATTTTATTTTATACTTATTTCAACTTTTTTGGGTTTTATGAGTGTTTTCATTTTATTATTTACGAATTTTTGTTCTTATGTACATGCAATATAGTGTTAAGAGATTAAGAAGGCAATCCAAACCAAAAAAAAACTTAAAAAAATTTCTCTTTAAAAATATTAGTAAAAGACATTTGTAATTTTCAACTTCCAAGACATAAGTGAACGTTATGAGAGTAACTTTGTCGAGATACACCTTTTTGCTACCACCAATTTTATGCTTGAAAGCCGTTGATTATTCTTATATTTCTGATCCTAGAAATGGAACCCTAGAATGGCTGGTATATAATTTATTGTATTATAATTTGATATAGTCCGTCGCCATTATTTAAAGTTTATCTTAATAATCTGCCATCGTTTATCTTGCTCTGACCGACTAGTACTATGATAGAGTACTATGATAAAACTTTTTTATAATTAAACTATTCCGACCATTCTCCACCATTAAACCATTCTACAGCATTTGCTAGAATCTGCAACAAAGTAGAAATTATTTTTATTTTTCAGACATTTGATTTGCAGGTCCCCTTCCATCGTCCTACTGAGAATATAACTTTAAAAATATCAACCTGTGTCACTTAATAATGAAAATAAAACCAAAAGAAACAACTCATCCGAATTACGAGAAGCTGCAACCTTCATTAAAGAAAATTTCCCTAGGTTCAATCAGACTTTAAGTAACAATAATTCCCATCAAACATAACTAGCGGAAGATTCTGATTGCTATGGAAAAATCTTTGTAAATAAGCTAAGGTGACAGAAAATGAAAAATTAATTTTCATGCATCAAATTGGCGGCGTGTCCATACAGCGACGCAGAAGAAGCGTCTATCATCTCCGATGTAATTTCCGTCGACTTCTCCTTCTCCCAATGTCTTTCAATATCAATATGGTCCGAGAAAACAGACCCAGCTCTCTTTTACTTCTATTCAGAACCCATAGCTAACGATCGAAATCGAGAAATTGATGCACAATATGAACCCATAACCTACAACCTAACATGGCATCTTCTCGTTATCCGTATATCTGAACCATCAAATGCAAGCACAAGTAGAATCAGGATATTGTTTGATGAAAGGGCTGCTTCTACGACACTCACTACTCATATCGAAACTATTTCCCAATACGAATACGTAGATTTAATTAAGAAAACTTTGCATAATGTCTAATCAACCACTATTACTTTATTTAACGTTTTTCCTTTTATTTAGGTATAAATAGTTCTTTGATTATTAAAGTTTTACTGCATTTTTAACTAAGTTACCTTACTTGAATGTTACCTACCTGATTATTTGATTAATGAAACACTGCAGAAAAATATTAATTGCTGAGACATTTGTTACCTAAAATTTTAAATTTAAAAATTAATTTTATTTTATTTTTATTAAATTTAATTTCATTCCTTAGGATATGAAACGAGGACTCACGGCTATAAATACACTTTACGATTTAAGCTGTGGTGAAATTTAAAATAGTGTACTCTCTCATAGCTGTCTCCCGAAGCCAAAAATGTCAATGCAAAAGCGAGGCGGATTTTTCTCGGAATCGCCTCACAAAATTGCGACTTTTTTGAAAAAGTGGTAAAATGTGTTTAAGTAAATTTAAAAAATCTACTAATGACATACAAATACACTGATTAAATTCAACACAAGGTTCAGACGTTAGTTCTAATAGCTACTTCTCCATAACAATTCTGAAAAGCAAAAATCAAATATGATCAATATAAAGAGTTTAAAAATTAATTGTTATGGCTTTCTATAGACTTAATGTCAAATATATTTAGTATTTACTGCTTTCAATTTGATAAATTCAAATATATAATTTGGAGTTTGTCCTTGCTTACTTCTGTTGTGATGTATTTCGATCATCCACCATCTTCTTTCTTTCCAAGACTTCATTATTATTTTCTTGTCCTGGATATAGAACAAATTAAATGTTCCTAAAGAATACGGTTAATCAGCCGTATCAGCCGGTTAATCAGCTGCTTCGACGTCTACTTCACGGCCAGTTTTTCAAAGAATTGTGGAAATCATAAATGAAGGAGAACACATTTTTCACGGTCAATTCACGGTGCGATAATGTGGAACCGCCAAAGCAAACTGAAGTTTAAATAACAGTTTTGTCGTCCTTAACCTTGACTTATTTTCTTTTCACTTGACTGCAAAAAACACCAGCGTAAATGACACTATCATAAAATTTATTTATTTTAGTGTTTCACGTCTTTTAAAGAATTAATAATATTGTTCGAATAGCAAACACGCAAACGTGACGTACATATAATTGGCGTTGGATAAGACAGCATAATTAAAGGAATACCTGCTTTTTTCAGGGAAAGGTTTAGGACTTTATTTTGGTCACATGATTGTGATTGTCCATTCTCCAAAATATTTCAAATACTAGCTTCGACATCATTTCTCTATCAAAAGCTACTCTGATCCTTGTATCACTAAAATTACATGAACATATATGTAATGTACTGCTTCATTTTAATTGGATGTAAAATTAATGAATAAATAAAGAGTGAAATTGCGAGATGGTTTAATAAGAGAAACCTGATCACTGATGTATTTGCCAAAATGTACCGGTCATCTAAGCAAGAATCGCTTTTCTAGCCACGTTATGCATGTCATCGTAAATACAATACTATTCAATCATTTATCTGAGTCTGTTACAGTCTGATAAAGAACGGTCATCTGTTTTTAGGAAGAAAAATTCTTCACGATTTAAAAAAATGGTAGATGCAATCAGAGAAAAGGTTCGAACATTTTGATGAAAGTTGAAAAATAAATGAACGAGGAGAATTCAAGTAGGATGTAAAACGATGAAGATTAAATCCACTAAAATAACTAGTTGATTATACTTCTTGATATAAATCCAGAATGATCGCTTCGATTTCTTGAAATAAATTGATTTACACTCGGGTGGTACCGCTATTACACTCGGATCTTTGATAGTTAGACTCACATACAATCACACTCAACCGCACGCGCACGCGCACGCACGTACTCACACGCACACGTTCAAGCACACATAGACACACACAAACACGCGCGCGTCCTTAAACTTAATATATATATGTATAATGAGACAAAAAAACGAAAAAAAATACGTTGTTTTACAAAAACACGCTTTAAATACATGTCTAATTTTTCAACGCTATGACTAAATCATCTGTATGAATTGAAGATACGTCTTTTTACCATCTGTATACAAGGTAAATTCTGGGATCTTCTAGTAGTAAACATTTTTGATGATTCCAGAAATTCTTTTAAATTTGTTTTGAATGCACGTGGTAAAATAATTTAAAATTTAACATTTGTTTTCAAATTTGTTAAAATTTTTTCAATACCTCTCAAGTTTTACAGCGTTGAAAATTACTACATAAAAGTAGGAAAAAAAAATAAAAAATAAATTGAAACGGAACTGTTCTATTTATCCCATTATTATACTTCTATCTCAATTACTACCGACTTAACGTAACACAACAAAATATATTTATTCTTCTGACTATCATGAACATAAATACTTCTTACAGCATAATAAACTTAACAATCGACAAACATAACATACAGAATAATTTGTCTAATATGAGAAACGATTTTCTTCTCTAAAATTGAATAGTTTATTATACAACTTTAATATACTAATATATGCAACCATTATTTCAGGCTTCTAATAATCAATTCATCAGTGAATACAGAGTCTGTTAATAGTATATTCCAAAGTAATATACAAATTATTATACGATCTTCCAATAGAATATTGGGTACTAAATGCAATACGAAGACATTACCACCTAACAAAAAATAGATTTTTAGCATATGTATTAGAGATATAACGAATATTTAATAGTAAATTAAACGAATATTTAAATTATGAAATAAAAGAAGTTCATCTCAATTCTCAGTCGAATAAGTCATAGCGCCATTTATTTCTTTTTTTATTTATTTTTATTTATAGAGAACAGGTATTTGAAAACGTCAAATTTTGTAAAAATAACATGCATTTCATAAGTATACACTCATTCAAGAGAATATACAACAAAAATTATGACGGTGCGGCTGTTTTTTGCGGCTATCGATTTTATATGCTCTATTTACGGGCAGAAAATACATTTTTGATATTGCTTTTTAATATGTTTTTGATAAGCTTTTACATTTTGTCAATGTTTGATTACGTACATGGTAGAAGTAAGTAAAAAAACATGAAAACAATTCGGTCCATTTTTCGTAACTGTGGACGGAAATATAACCATACTCATAAGTATATTCCTTCATAGCCTAAACCGCATAAAGATTTGGATTAGTTACAGTTTATTCGTTTAAGTTATTTTAATATTACCTATGATTTTAATTACTTATACACATGAATCTTCAAAATGTGGGCTCGTTCGACTATGTAGAAAATTTAAATTTTATATAAGTTTTGGTGGGAATAAATTAAAAGATAATTTCTCTATATACACACACACACACACAAAGACACACACACACACACACACACACACATATGTGTATATATATATATATATATATATATATATATATTTATATATATACACGCATACATATGCATTTATTTATGTATGTATACATGTAAGTTACAACGGCCGATTTATAATCTAAAAAACATGTAATCTTGAACAAACCTGACATTTTCAATATTACATTACTAATAAAGGTTACATCGTGACCAGTTATGCAAAATTATATTTTTTATTTGAACCTATGGTTAAGTAATTTATAATTTTTTATCTATTCATCTTTCAACATTTTCTATACAGATTTAATTAAATAATATGATTATATACTCAATAAATGAGTCAATTTAATACTGCATGCGAATCTATTAATGCACCAGTGGAATGCTAAAGACATATGCCTTTAGCATTCACTGGTGCATCCGTTATGTTGGAATATTTCTAACGTTTACAGTATCAAAATAATTTAGCTTATAATAACATTTCTGCAGCAACGCACTACATTCATCCCCACATCAAAATATGACATCTACGCCGTATACTTAGACCGGAGCCGGATATCATGTGTCGATCGCAGCCACTCCGGTTGCTTGCTCATAATGCAACATTTTTTTGAAAAACGATTTTGTGTCGGAAATCTAAAATATCTCAGAGAGGAAATTAAAATTTACTATTATATATATTTTCCAGCTACATGCTACGTCCACTCGAAGATATAATAAAAATACAATAGATATATTAAGGTACTAAAAAGTAACCCAAATAAGTTCTAACAGGTTAAAGAGCTGATGAAAGAATACATTAAGACAAGATGCACCATAACTATTTAGATAAATTATAATGGGTATGTATCTGATTATTCGATAAAAGTGAAGGGTTTTCCAAATATTATTGCTTTGGAATAACAAATACATACCTGAAAGCTTCATGTTATTGATTTTAATCTGGTTGTCCTTAGGGCTACGTCTTTTCATGCTTCTCATCTACTTCCGCGATCAACAAATGCTTCAATTAAAGTAGTTAGTAACATATATCATCAGCAATTGTTTTATGACACTAAATAATATAATTGCGCAGAGAGTGAAATGCCATAGGAGACGGGTCGATAAAATATTTACTATATAAAATTAATGTAAATAATTTTTTTTATTGCAAAAATTACAAATGGCTGCTACTGATGGGTAAATAATAGACTTTTTTTTGCTTTTCAGTTTACCGACAAAAGTAAAATAAATCAAATATTAGATCTGCATTACTACTAGAATCGAAACTCTACAGGAACTTATGTATATATGGGTTGGAATATTTTATCGTTTGATATGTAAATGATAAAATATCAGAAACAACTTTCTAGTAAATGTATATCCCAACTATTCTGTCTTCAATTTATAATTTTTTTAAATCGAGAACCGTACATTAAAAGCTTTTGTACTTTTTTATACTTTTTTTGGACGAGAATCATACATAAACTCCGTAGAAAATGGTGACTTGGTTAATAATTATATTTAACCCTATGATCAGAAATACAATAACTGTTTATAAGTCTTAAATATTTGTTTAAATTAAAGACATTATTATTTTGATTTAGCTATTTTTATATACATTAAAGCTATTTTTCTTAACTTCTTAGATTATAAGTTTCTCTACTATCTTATGCCAAGAAAGGTGTACGTAAATTATATGGACGGTTTTTGCCTTGTTTACGTAAATATTTTTCCCATGTTTATAGAAATATTAAAAAACATTGCAATAAAATTGTATTCAGCGAATGACGTAACATATAATTAATTAATTTGTGATATATGTATTTACTTAATAAAAATTAACACGTTTTATAATTTGCTATTATTGGTTTCACTAATAATAAATAACAAATATGAAAAGACTATTTTTCAAGAAATCATTGTGGTTGACTTTGAAATATTATTATCGACAATGTAACACAAATGATAAATATTTACAGTAATACAGCTAGATATAACCTAATAATATAAACACTTAACCTGCAAATTGGGTCTTGAAAGAAGAGTAGTTACGGATTTATATACCTTAACTGAGGCAGTAAAATAATTAGGAAGGTAAAGAATATATTTTTCTGACTCATAATCATTATCAATTTTTATGTAAAAACGGTCAAAATAACTAAAAATAATAAAAACGAGCTATTACATTAGCTAATTGTTACCTCCATATTTGTTTGATTAACATTTTTGTCTACTTAATTTCCAATGAATATGCAAATTAAGTAGACAAAAATGTTAATCAAACAAATATGGAGGTAATAATTAGCTAATGTAATAGCTCGTTTTTATTATTTTTAATAATTTTGACCGTTTTTACATAAGTTTCGAATATGAACTTCGTACCAGTGGTTTTTGTCTGTTAACACAAACTTAGTAGTAAATTTATTGCTTCATAAAATAAAATCGATTTTTAATTCAATTCATTTATAGCCAAAGATAAATTTAATTAAGAATAGATTTATTTAATTAAATATTTTCATAATTTAGCATAAATTAATATGTTTATACGTATTTCTTAGTCTCGGCAACCAGAGTACTTGCAGTTTACGCGTATTATTCATAAGTAATACGGAAAGCAGGGAAGACAAACTTTAAAGCTGAAATCGACAATTAAAAAAAATTATTTCCACAATCTTCACCCCGAGCGGTGATGACGAAGCGGATCGTCACTTCACTTATTATACTGCACGTCTCGTCGTCGAATTGGTACAACGCCATTGATAAAGTCATGTCCTTCAGTGCATTTACACATAATAATTGCATATTCACAGGTTGTATAGAAATTATTTCGCTTAAGCGGAGTGATCTCGAATATTAATTTTTATTCAGTCATGATGTGTGAAATTATACAGGCATCGGTATATAAGTTACTAAAGGGACATAAGCTAATCTGGGGAGAGCGCAAATAAAATTACTAAATAATTAGTATTAGAATAAGGTTACTAAAAAAGAAGAAAAAGTTCATTTAAAAAGTTAAAACATAATTTAAAAATAAATGTCATAATATTTTAAATATATTTACATACTTCTTTCTGTACTTGATTTGATCAAATGCAAAAAAAAGTTTTTAAACATTTTTCAAATATTCAACATATATATATATATATATATAAAAGAAATATATGTAATGAATCTAGTGAATAGGAACAAAAACCATAGAAAGGACCCTTCAAAAAAAATCGATTTCAATTTTTGAAATATTAAATTTACTACTAACTTTGTTTACCAGATGGAAACCTCTGGTACGAAACTCATAGTCGAAACTGAGTGGCCCCTTTTACATAAAAATTTAAAATTATTATTACTCTGAAAATATTTTCCTTACCTTCCTAAATATATTTCTGCCTTTGTTAAAATATGTAAATTCCGTTCTTTCATAATGATTCATGCAAAAAAAAACATGTATTGTTTACCCATCAGTGCTACTGATGGGTATTCGGAATTTTTCCAATGTAAAAAGTTATTCATGTAAATTGTATTTAGTAAATATTTTATCGACTTTCTCATATAGCATTTCACTCTCTGTGCAGCTATATTGTACAGTGTCGTAAAAATTGCTTGAGATGTATGAAACTAACTACTTTAATTAAAGCATTAATTGCTTACGGAAATAGATTAGAAGCTAGAAGATACGTACCGCTAAGGATAATCAGCTTAATGTCAATAACATGAAGCTGTATTTGTTATTCCGAAACAATAACATTTGGAAAACCCTTCGTTTTTATCAAATAATCATAAACCTGTCCATTATAATTTACCTAAATAGATATGGAGCATCTTGTTTTACTGTATTATTTTATCAGCCCTTTAATCTATTAGAACTTATTTGGGATACTTTTATAACATTTTAATATGTTTATTGTACACAATTAAATTAAACTACGTGATGTAGTATTATTTCTACTTTCTTTAATTTCTTTACCACGACCTAGGTTTCATTGTATTACAACATCACCTGAAGACGTTGTAATACAATGAAACCTGGATCGTGGTAAAGCAATTAAAGAAAGTAGAAATAATACTACATCACGTAGTTTAATTTAATTGTGAATAATGAATTTCTAAAAAATTAACGCCAAGTATATTCAATGTTTATTGTATTTTTATTATTTCTTCGAATGGACGTAGCGTATAGCTAAAAATATATATAAAATAGAAAATTTTATTTTCTCCCATGAGATATTTTAGTTTTCCTACGTTTCCTACTAAAATTGTTTTTCCAAAAATGTTGCATTATGAGCAAGCAACCGGAGCAGCTGCGATCCACACATGATATCCGGCTATAGTCTAAGTGTATGGCGTAGATGTTATTTACGCCTGGTAAAGTGAAAAGCAAAAAAGTCTATTATTTACCCATCAGTAGCAGCCATTTGTAATTTTTGCAATAAAAAAAATTATTTACATTAATTTTATATAGTAAATATTTTATCGACCCGTCTCCTATGGCATTTTACTCTCTGCGCAATTATATTATTTAGTGTCGTAAAACAATTGCTGATGATATATGTTACTAACTACTTTAATTGAAGCATTAATTGATCGCGGAAGTAGATGAGAAACATGAAAAGACGTAGCCGTAAACGAGTGGACGTGGCATGTAGCTGGAAAATATATATAATAGTAAATTTTAATTTCCTCCCTGAGATATTTTAGTTTTCCGACGGAAAATTGTTTTTGAGTGGCTGCGATCGACACATGATATCCGGCTCCGGTCTAAGTATACGGCGTAGATGTCATATTTTGATGTGGGGATGAATGTAGTGTGTTGCTGCAGAAACTTTGTTACGAGCTAATTTATTTTGATATTATAATAACGTTAATCTAAAGTTCCGAGGCTAATATGAATGTCAAAAATATTCAAACATAACGCAACATAACGTCTTTTACATCCACTGATGCATTAATAGTCACGCATGTGTTATTATAATGACTCATTTATTGAGAGTATAATTATAATATTTAATTAAATCTGAAAAGAAAATGTTGGAAGATAAATAGATAAATTATTTAACAACAGGTTTAAATAATTAAATTAATTTTCCATAACTGCTCACGACGTAACCTTATGTTGAAAATTTCAGGTTTGTTCAAGATTAGAAGTTCTTCAGATTATGAATTGGCCATTGTAATTTACATTTATACATATTTAAATGAATATATATATATATATATATACATGTATAGGCGGAGGGAATTTTTCATTATGTCATTTCTCCGCAGGCCTGATTCCATTCAACCATCCCCACATTTTTCAATATAAAATGGTAGCAGCAAATTTCTGCTATAATTAAATTCAAAGTTCGGATAAAAACTTCCAATTTTTCTTCAATTATTATATAAAATTTCAAGAATATAAGGGGAACTTTTTTTAATTAAATGTCGCAAATAAATTCAACCGGAGCATTCACATTGCTCGCTTGACCGTTTATTAGTAATTTTAATTACGGGTGTGATCCATCACATTATTCTATAAAGAAAAATTTAAAAATTATAAGTTTAGTCTATGAAGGAAATCTGCATGGAAAATGAAGATATATATGTAGAAATATGTCACAATTAATGAGTTTTTGATGTTTTATTCAATACGACTGTGATCGTTATATAAGATTAAATATGTTTGACACCCACAACTTCTTAATTGCTGACAGTTTAGCTTCTGTACTTTATTTTTATAAAGTAGCATGCCGCCATTTATATTTTGCTAAGATTATTATTTTAAAAGGAACATATAGACAAAGAAATGAAAAAAAATCATGCTCACACGAAATTATATCCGACTGTTTCTTTTGAACGATTCGTTAAGATCACTTTGACAAGTGCTTACTGGCTCAATGATGCTATTAGGAGTTTCATTTCGCGACATCGCTTTTTATCTTTTGAATATCGCTTAATAACATTCAGCTAAATGATCCTACCTTGAAGCTGAACTTTAAAATGCGCGTTCAAATATCTTCACCATTTTAAATCGTGCATGTTGCTTTTTCTCGTTTAATATAGGATGCTGTATTGATTAATGACTTCAAAATTGTATTTATCTTAAAAACCTTTTCTTTTTTAATGTAGAACAGTTAAAGTCAACGTGACAAATTTTACGAGTTATATATATATATATATATATATATATATATATATATATATATATTCATATAATAAAAAATGCAAAAATAAAACAAACACGGTGTCCCATTGTCCTTTTGCACGCGAACCGACAGCGTTTCGAGAATGGGATAATATGCGAAAAAATATATTATCAAAAAACGTATTATACAAAACAAAGACAAATATATTTATTATATACATATCTTATCCACTTTCTCAAAGACAAAGGTTTTTTAAAAAATATGGCCACCGGATTTTCACGGCATAGTATGATCAATTGAAACTTTCAGCAAAATATTGTGTTTCAATCTTCTAGGTTAATCAAAAGTTTAATAAAATTGTTGTGTATACTGAGATTCAAAATCTGAGTCTTGCAATCCGTATTGCAATGAATAACAAATAAGAAGATATTCATAGCTTATTTGACCCATAATTTTGTTTACAACATAGCGGTTCCTCCGAAATAAAATAAGAAGACGTTACAATTATTTATATATTGAACTTTTGTAAGTACATTATTCGTTATAAAGAAGCAAATAAATCTATAGCCGATAGCACTTGAAAAGTGATGCATTAAGAATATTTCGATTATAATCTGTTAAGATTTTATTGGTCCACTATTAAAAATAAAACACACCCGATGTTGTTTGAAAATTTCATGTCTTAATAATCCGCTATAAGATATACCCATACCACTTTCGTCCGAGAACCTTTTTATTCTAGTGAATACGTACTAAATGGATAGTACTTGAGAAATTAATTTACTAATGTTCCATCCTTGTGCAAAACTTTAGTTCACAAGTAGATGAATCAATCTATACTAACATTAAAGGTTTCATTGGAACAAATCAACAGGAAAGAAAACGAAAAAATATCTTATATCCTCGGTTTTATAAGTGTATATTTTACTGATGTGCTGCGAACAAAGACAAAAATAAAAGAAAGAAATAAAACTTTTAAAAAAAGAAACAAATAGTCATTATTTGGAACTTGCAAGAGTACTTAAAAGTTATTTTGGCATTTGTCTTTAACTTTATTAAAATATCAACGCTGGCGGTTCATTATTATAAATGCCTGGACTTATTAAAATGTTATTTCGTACATTGTTGTATTGTTGAGGCTATGGCGTTCCAACGCGGAAGTGTATGAAATAATTGCTGGTCTGAATATATATATATATATATATATATATATATATATATATATATATATATATATATATATATATATACATATATCATTTTCTTTCTAGTTAAATTAGAAAGCATTTGGGTCGAGTCCTGATTAAGCCAGAAAAGTAATTTCTTCTCCATAATAATTTTTATTTCCAAGACGGCATTGAAATGGTGGACTTAAATTTGTTTATTACTAAACTATAATTTGTATTGTCTTGAATAGTCGTCACGAGTCGTAGTGGATTCTACAAATTTGTATATGGATTTTCGGAGCCTATATATGAAAGGAACCGTTTAACGACACTCATATTTAAAGAAAGAATTTCAGGTTGATACCAGCAATAGTTGAAGTTATCCTGGCCTATCGATCTACCGCTAGAGGACAAAGATATGATTTGAGTTTATTTTTATAGTTTCAATCGACTGTCACGTGAGGATCAACCAACTGATTGAGACTCACGTGACAATATCATATAAAATAAACAAGCTAAGTGAGAGTAGACATCACGCGGCAAGGTTTCCGCGATTAGAGCATTATGATTAGCTATCAGTATTTTATAAAATTCTAAATTTTAGCCAAAAATATTTATGCTGACTGAAAAGATTTGATTATTAACTGTCTTTTATGTACCCATTTATAAACTGTCTATTATGTAAGAAAATATAGTATCGATGGTCGCCGCATCCGCTGTCACCAACTTAAAGTATTTGTAAAACGTTGCTTTATTTTTAAAATAATTTTATTTATACAATTTTATTTTTCTACTAATTATGGCCCCGCTCATTTTCGCCAGATTGTGGAAAGTGAAAACTTGTATTGAGGGAGCACGTGCGACAAAAATTCGGGAACTCTGCAAATAATTAATATAATAACAATTTCATTTAGGGATTACGTATTCTTACATATTATTATTATTTAATACTTACTTTATAAATATAAATATATCTACATGGTTATGGTCTAAAATTTAAAGAGGTAGAAAGGGAAAAATAATTAGCAATTTTATTCGTTTCCTCAAAAATTGTAAATATTTGGAACTTTGTTTTATTTTCCTTGTAATTATATACAATGTTTTAAATTATTTAATATTTTCGATTTGAAAATCTCATAAATAGTATGGTGGATGTAATGAAATGGATAAATTATTTTCACACGTTTCCGGCTTTTTTTAAAAATTTGTATATTAAAGCTATAAGAAAATCTATATAAGGTTTTGGTATAAATAAACTAACTCATTTCATACGATACTCCACCAGTAATTGTTTCGAAAACAACCATAATTACGGATAAACGGACACCGAAACTTTAAGATAAGGGTTCTGTTTTAAAGTTTTATTTATGGGACTCAATAAAGAGAAATATTGATTCGTGGATTTTACTATTTTATGGAAATTAACAAAACTTCTAGCGATTTACGATTTAATGTGTAAAGCTTTATGATATATTAGGTCCTGTTTGGAGGTAGTGTTTGAAGCATACTTTTCTTTGAAATAGTTCTACTTTTTTCAATATCCATTAATACACTTAGATTTATTTAAAACTAAATAAATAATAGAGTGATGGAAATTTTATTCATTATAAATCTACGCGTAAACATCAGTCTCATCATAGTTATTTAGTTTCGGCTTAAGCCTCACTTTCTTTTTTTGTACCTGCAATTTTTCACTGTTTGTCCATTCAAATTGGATATTTCGTCGAAAATGTTCTTTTTCGTCACATATTAGTACGTAACATACATTTTATCAATTGTAATATTTGTAAATATCGTAATATTTGTAACATTTTTTTATTTTAGATACGTCCCGGAGTTCCTTCATGATCTACGAACAATTTAAATATAACAGACGAATCGCCAATGCCAGCACTTGACGAGATAGATACGACGTTGACGATAGAAATGGAATGCGTCAATAGCACCGTAAGAAAGAACTTATTGATTTTTATAAAGCCAACAAGTGATCTTCTCCTTTTCTATTATATAAAAAAATAATATTTGTTTTAGGAAGCAGATTACGTAGTTCAGTTACAGAGAATAATTTATTTGCACTACTTTCTAAATTAATTGTTTCATTTTCGACTGCAAACTGAGTAATATAAAATTAGTGCAAGAAAAACAAAATGAACTGATATCAACATTTCATTTTAACTATTTGAAATTTGATATAAGTGCTAAAGCGGTATCAGGAGCCATTCTAAAAGGAATTGAATTATTCATTCTTAACCAACTCAATACCTCTATGGTTTTACCATCTAAGCCATTTCGTTTATATAGCACTACATATGATGGTGTTGCTGAAACATGGCGAATTAATGCTGAAAAATCAATCGATGATGGGGCCAAAGAAAAACGAAAGGTTGCAATATCTCATGATGACATCAATGATGCTGGAATAGCAATAATAACAGAAACTGGAGTATGTTGGATCAATGCATGGTATTAATAGTTGACGGTGACTCAAGTACATACAAGAGCATTCTCGAAAGCAGCCCGTATCGGTATGCAACTGAACAAAAAAACAGAGTGTGCCAACCATTTCTTGCGGAACTGGTAAAAATATACAACTGCAAAAATATACTACAAAACCTCTCAGTGAATGTAAACGTTTAACAGATGATCGCTCTTTAAGTAAGTTTAGAAATGAACCAAATGTTATTACAGAAACAAAAAAACTTAACTTACAGAACGATTTAGTAAAGAGTACACGTCATATTTTTTTAAGGCCAAGCGGAATGTTGAGGTTATTACTAAACACTAGAAAGAAAAACAGAACAAAATCTGGTTCTGATATTACCAACTTTAATGCGTAAATTAAGGAAGAACGCATCTTAGTTGGTATTTAATTCCAGAGGCCTCCTGCAAAATTTTACTAACAATCGTACCGAATAATTTAGTGGTGTCGTAGCCAAAATAGTGTTATACTTTAAAACTTTAATACCATGCAAGCTTTTATGCATAAATAGGTCGCTTTCAAAGATAGTAAACTACAATACACATTATATAAGGCACTGTGGGGCATGAGCCCAGCAAAAGCCTATAAAGTAATTAGAACGCTAACGTCATGCCCAAAGTTCATACTCCACAAGTCGTCTAAAGCGCTGTAAAACCAAAATATATTTTGGTAAATCTGATGAACATTATGGTAACGAATGTCAACATCCAGATATAACCAAAACGATTTTGACAATACGAAGAAGCTGTTTTTAAACAACGTTAAGCAACAAGCGTTAAACCGTTTTGAGATTGAACGCCATACTATTCTGCAAGTAGAAAGCATATTATGGGTCGAACTTCAGAGATGCATTTTGAGGGCATCAAAGTTTTCAAAAATGTACAAGAGGTGTGAAAACAAAAATGCTGCCTCACTGGTGAAAGCTATTTTGTATAACTATAATTATAATTTAAGTCGTCTACCTTCCGTTAGACATGGAACAGAAATTGAAACCAACGCCTTTTAACAGCTAGATGTACAAGAAAATATTCAAACCACAAAAAATGTGAGCTATATATCGATGCTGAGTACTGCTTTCTGGAGGCTTCTCCGGGTGATATTTGTAACAAAGAATCAGTTGGGATTAAATGTCCCTCCTCTGCATGCGGTATTGACACAGAAGAAGCGACTGTAAGAAATAAAATTAAATGTTTTAAAAGTAACCATTCCGATGAACTTGCTATGAATGAAAGACGCGATTGGTTTTACGAAGTCCGGGGCAATTTCATATTGCGATTAGGAATATCTGCTTATTTGCAGTGTGAACTAGTCTGGATTACGCAATGAAAATAGTGAAGGTTTACAGAGACGATAATTTTTGGAACATCTAAATGTTACCCAAGTTGACAGTTTTTTACCACCAGAAATAATTGACTTTTGAAAAGCCAGATCTATGCCACTGAGGCACATATTATTCTAATTTTGTTAATTTACTCCCGTCTCGTGAAGTTCCAATTTCGAAAGTTGCACAATAACTATCATAATGACATTATATCATAAAGTAATTTTTTTTAAATTTTAATACAATTTCGTACGAAAAAGTTAGCCAAAGAGTAATTTTTTATATATTACCTACAGGAAAAAAAAACATTTTTTCATGGTTAATAAATTTATTTTCTTCAATTTTACTTTATTCGTCGTAGATAAAGTATTGTATGACGCTACACGTAATTAGCAATAATAACACTCGTGTAACCTAATCTGATTCTCTGCAGCGCCTCGTATCAAAAAGAGAACTCGTGTTATTATTGACGTTATTACGCGACAGTGTTACGAAATACTAATTTAATTCAGTAAATATAATAAATAATATTATTATCAGAAATGTAAAAAAATATTCGAAACTTTTGGTTATTTTATTTTAATCGTTTGAATATACAGGATGTCCGGAATACGGGATATCCGGGATGTCAAGTGGCAGATTTCAAAGTTTGAAAAAACATAGTTTCTGAACGCAACACATAAGAGGGGCGCGGGGGGCCTCGTTAGAAGCTGAAGCGGTGCGGATGTTTTAGTAGCTACGGAACAGTGGAGTGGGTAGCACCACAGGCGTACATTTGGAGTGGATTTTCGCAGTCTGTAGCATGCCGTCGATTTAATAATCGTTAGAGTCATCGATCAACCTCATTCGGTCATTGGTAGCAAGGTTCAGAGCTACAGGATCAACATTAAATAGGCCCAGGTCAGGGCCTACACCATTGGTAGTCACGGATGAAAATGTTGAGGGTGTTATGGTTTCTGTCGTTGAAAATCCCCGTTTATCACTGCGTACACGTTCATCGATATTGGGAATTCCGAAATCAACTTTACAGGTAATAATGCAAAAAAAGCTCAAGTTTCATCTATATAACATTCAAATTGTTGAAGATTTACACGATTCTGACTTTGAATTAAGAAAAACTTACGCGGAGGTGATGTTGTTGAGATTTCGTACTGCTACCCGGATGGACAACATATTCTTTAGTGACGAAGCTCACTTTCACATTGGAGGATATGTGAATAAGCAGAACTTTCGTTACTGGGATGTCCACAATCCAAGACAAATGCATCAAGAGCCTTTACATAAGCCTATAGTAACAGTCTGGTGTGCCATTTCTGGAGAATTCGGAGAGATATACCCAGATGTTAAATGACTTTTTCAGAGCAGAACTACAGAATAGTTCATCCTTCAACCAAAACACATGGTTCCCGCAGGACGGGGCCACAGCTCACACTGCTAATGTGTCCATGAATGCAATGCGGCAGTTATTTCCAGAAAAAAAACATATCCCGAAACGGCACCGTACCGTGGCCAGCTAGGTCACCCGATTTAAGTCCATGTGACTTTTTCTTATGGGGATACTTAAAATCCGTTGAACGATTAACGAAACAAATCCGAGCACTGTGACACAACTTAAAGAAAATATTCGAGCCGAAGTCAGTAGGATACCCCAATCGCTCTGCAAACGCGTTTTTGAAAACATGCGTGCTAGACTCAAAGAGTGTGTCAGACTCGATGGCCGCCATTTGGAAAACGTGGTTTTTAAAAAATGAAATCCGCATTTGTTGTTATAAAGTTAAAATAAACCTACTTTGTATTAGAGGTGTAGTTTATTTTTTTACAATTTTTCAAACATTGAAATCTGCCACTGGACAACCTGTATTTATAAGAAGGATATCAAATATATTTTTCGTCATTTTAGGTATTATATCTTCAGGTATATACTGGAATATATGCAACAAAATATTTATCGTCCCTTCCTATTTCTGAAAGTAGAGAACCTAATATTTATGCCAAAATTTGAATTTTAGAAACTCATCCTAGATTGTCGGAAAATTGAACTCTAAATATCACTTTTTTAATGCACCATGCTTTTATGCCAGTGAAAGATATATTGGGCTATTTATTTCATCGTAAAACATTTATTTTTGTTAATAATTTACTAGTAATATTATATATGTGTATATGTAAGTGGCTATAATGCGTACGAAAGCCTCACGGTACGAGTTTTACTCGCACTTGACTAATTTTTTAATTGTTACATTTCGTAATGTTTTACATTACGGTTATAGTGGAAATTACTTGAAAAATATTAAAGAGCGAATTAGTCATCAATATGCTTATCACTATAACTTCTGCATCAAACAAATATAACTAGCACATATTTCCCTTTGAGGCCGCGTCACTCACCTGTAACGATTTCACCGCAGATCGTAGCAAAGTTTTGCAAACTTCAAATAAAAGTAATGAATTATTACATTTTTTCATGTCTTTTAACGTTATTGAAAAGTTCTTACAGCTATGACGACTGCCATACAGACTTCTAGAGAAAAAGAGTCAGAACAAGAGAAATATAACATTTACTAAAATGACGAAAAAATGGGTTACAATTTTCGACTTATCTTTAAAAATTATCCAGTCATTCATACCTCGACGCCAAAAATATTGAGATATTATTATGGTAACAAGTTCTCCTGACGTTTATTTATTATTAATTCAATAATGATTGGTTCCATAATTAATTCATTATTAATCTTATCGAAATATTTTTCAGTGATATGACGCATACCTTACGGTTCCTGTAAATCTTAACTGTCGGTTGAAAATAATAAACTCATCTTAATAATTACAGTAAAAAATTAGAATTCTCCACTTTATGGAATGGTGGAATAGTTTAAACAATTGATTATTCTCATATTATCCATACATCAAATAGTTTTGGCATAGTTCATTCCGAAATGGGGTGCTAGACTCAATTCAAGAGACAAGCAATGTTGATAAAGAAAAAGTTTATAATGGGAAAACTATTCCAGAATAGATATATTATTAGTATTACTTTCAGAAAACTATTAAAGACATCAAATTTCACATATTTATTGATATTGCACTGATATCATTAGCTGATTCAATCGTAACGTAAAATCGGAATATGCACGTGCCCAGAGACGCATATTAATTAAAGCACATTATGTATCTTTTCCATTCACGAATTAAAAAACGATCGTTTTTATTTGAATAATATACGACGGTGTCAATGTATGTCGAGGTATGAATTGATACAATTAATAAACTTATACCAGCTTATTGTACACAAATTCTGTAATTAACTAAAGATAGCTTTTACTTTTTTTTTAAGAATTTGAATTTATGGCAATATAATTCAACTTTCTACTTCTGTAAAAGTGACTTATATTTTATTAGTTTATCTAATATTTTATAGAAATTAATAGTTCTTTGTCAGACTTGAGTTTAGATTATAGTCACAATATTAGTTATATAAGCGAAAAATGTAACCCATTAACGATCCTTGTGCCATGAGACTTAATGTTTTAAATTCGGCTAATTACGACATTTTATATTGAAATCATATCAATTATCTTGTAAGTAGCAAAATGGAAAAATTAAATGTTTATCATGCCATTTTGTGAATACATAATTAAATAACCATGAAATATAATTTACTGATATGCATACATCTTTGATTTGTCATTTATTTCAATCAGAGGGTTTCAAAAATATGTCTATTAATTAACTCTGCAAGTCTTGAACTTGGTTTATGAAATAGTTATTACGGGTAATTAAAGAAGTATTTAAGACTTTCTTTATCGGATTTATTAAATTTAGTTTTTCTGTCGATTGCAATTTAACTGGTAAAAAGTAGTGATCAATATAATCCACATATTCTCTGAATTTTTACAATGTGCTCACATTCATCTCACATCACAGATTATCTAGAGTTCCATTTCTATGTTTTCAGAGCGCATGACTTATGAATGAATTCTAAAAACGAGTTGGTATTTTTTTCTTATTCATATTTATATTTATTGTCTTTGGATAATTTACGCAGCCCGTGTTTAATTTTTGTACTTACAATCTGTTTAATCTTCGACATTTTTATATATTTTTAGTATATTATGATTGTTTAATTTAGAGAGATAGCGACATTTAAAATAAAATCGACAAATGCTTCTACATATGTATTAAACTGGACAAATACATGAACTATTAAAGTAGGAAAAAGAACCTTTGGAAAGAAACGTTACACCGTGGCCTTAACTAGATATGAAAAAAGATACGATTGGGGCAAATTTAACATCACATAGAGAATAAAATACTCTGAATAGCTACGAAACTTGAGAACGTCGAATATAAATTGTACGTCAGATTTCTCTGCTATACATAATCTGTAAAAATATAAGTATTGTACATCTCCAGGGAGCAACGGCTTCGTCTAATTTCTCAAGAGACGCGTCCCTTTTGTGACACTTAATATTTTTATTTGAGTTTGTACTATCTTGTTAACTTCGGCGATTTTCATCCTGAATATACAAAGTAAAATTACGAATGGAACGTGAAGCGTATAAAATGACTTCCTTACTTTTAATTTACTTGTTTTGTTTGAAGAATTTATTTCATAAACATGCAACTAAATCTATATATTGCGATGCAATATTTTTGGGTTTAAATATTGTTTTGGTTTACGCCAATAATTTATAATTATTTGAATTAATATCTTTTTTTTGCGTGCCTTTATATTAATAACCTGTAATGTAGTTTTTAGCACATTGATTACCTATTAATACATAATGATGGGATTATAATATGACAAAGTTTAAATGCAAAGAAGGTGAAATACAGTACCTCCATTTATTACATAGCTATTGTATTTTTTCTCTTTATTATTTTATTTTTATGGCAATGGCCTATGAATTTAAATACCTTTTGTACAGTGATTATTTTTAGGTAGGTGTGGTTTGTTTTACGATTTCTTTCTTCAAAAGAAAAACCAAACGGAATAATTAAAATATTACTCACGTATACGTAGATAAGTGTGTGTTACGTATATTTGTCTGCTCAGTAATTATATTATAAGTGGTAAAGAACATTTGTTCGCACATATAAGTTATAATTAAAAATATGTTCATAAAAAACTTTTGGAAACGATTATTTTCATTTAGAACATCATGCGAAAAATCATTTGAAAAAGAAAGCTATGAGGAATCCAAAACTGCTTTTCCAAATTTTCTGTAAATTATTTTTATCCAAAAATACTTACTGCACATAAGATTGTAAAATAACCGCGTTTACCCCAAAGCTACACCAATAATTCAAAATCTCAGAGTTCTTGAAAAATTTATCATATTTTGACGGCTATAAAAGACATGTTACACAATTTATATACGTAGTGAAAACATAACATTAACACTAGTAATTAACACTAGTAAAATCCTCGTTGTATAAGTTCAACTCGTACTTAACAAGTTTTCTTTAACTAATTTTAGAATAGCTTGTTCAAATTAAATTTGAATTTTTGGCAATTGTGGTTTCAAAATTCCGTAGGAAGCTAATATGAGTGGTAAGTGGATTCTTTCATGGGTCAAAAAGTTTTACTACTTCATTACGTCTATTTTATGAACAAAAGTAACATTAGATTAAAATTGTCTTATTACTAGAATAAATTCATCATGGTTATGGTTTAATGCGATTTACATATGTACCATATGGCAAAAAAAAATTTAAAAATGCCATATGAAAACATAAATATGAAGTTGGATTTTTATAATTTAAAGGAAAAACATTTAAATGTAAGTATCTTTTGTACCAATATCTTAAGTTACAGAGTATAAAACATAAGTTAAAATATGTTGGAATTAAAATTTGGAAGAAAAAAGCATAATAATATATTTTAGTTGAGTCGAGTACCAAAAATTATATGAAAACTTTTCTTTTGGTTGTAAAAAACGTTTTGTGAATGTAAAAGGCAAAAAAAAACTTGCGATGTTTTTAAAAATCAATAATCTTTTTTCCTTTTCGTTTTCACTGTTTTAATAACTGAATATTTTAAATTTTATTTGTGTTTATATATACTTTTTTAAACATTTTTAATATTACGTTTTTAATTCTCATAATTTTAACACACAATGCACTATTTTGTTATAACTTTCAATGTAATAATAATAATGTGCAAAATAGTTTTTTAACGTAAATTGTTTTAATAGTTTTGAAACAATGCTTGCTGTGTTTCAAACGACATTTATTATGGAAATAAAATTCGTGTAGAGGTTATTGAATTTTGTTTTCATTTAAAATTTTTGGACTATATAAAATTTGGGCAACAAAAACGAAACTATCTATAAAAATTGATACAAGTGCTCTTAGCATGTATTAAAGCCGTGGGGTTTATGCATAAAAAAGTGATAAGTCAAGATGAGTTGCAACAAAATTATGGCGCAAAGTTTTTTTAATTTTAATTCTAACAAACCTGTTGGATGATTGTATTCTCCTTTCGATGATTATGTAAATCGGTTGTAAGCTGTAAATCATTCGCCTTAGACAGCTTAACCAAAATGTATAACGAAGATAACCTGATGGAAAATGGAAGGCGCTCTATGAGTGAGTTAAGTGTTGTAAATATGAAGCATTGTTGTTTATCATCTTTTCCAGAAGTTACGTTAATTTTATATTTCGTTTCGGTTTTAGCATTTCCCAGGAAAATGTTAAATAACCATAGCAATAATTATTAAGCACCTTGAAGTTAATTTTACAGTTCGAAGAACAGATGACAAAGAGTTTTATTAAAAAATGAATATAAAAACCAATGTCCTAAGTGAATTATTTTGGTAGAAATGAAAATATTCCTTTCCGTGGATAATTGTGGAATGCTTCACTAATTAGGTCAATGTAATCTTTACAACGAATCTACGAATATCCTGAAAGAAAAATTTTAAAGACGAGGTACGCAATAAACTTGATAGTCTCAAAATATATAAATTGGTCGTACGGGTATTTTCTAGGTAAAATTATTCACATTAAATTTTTGAATATTTGCAAAAACTCTTTTTAAATTCACTAAACAATTTCACTTTGATTTTATTCCATAACGTTAGCTTGTCTTCAATCGAAATCTGAACTAACTATATTCGTGAGCAAAGTGACTCACAATTTTGAAATTTCATGAGACAAGAATTGCTAAATTATTATCCATAATTATATTGCGTAGAAATGAAACTTTTGACACTATTTTATCAGAAATGGAATAAAATTATATAAAATTATATTGCGTTTCGATAGAAGGGTCATCTCCTATCCGGCTCTTTGCTATACGAACGCGTGATATTTATTTTAGCGTTATATAAAAGATACTTTAATCAGATTTTTTCTAGCAAAATTATGAATGTCATATATATGGATAATACTAAAAGTGTGAGAGGGTGAATAAAATTGTTAAACGGGTTTTCTAGACCAATAATATAATTTTTAAACTTTATAAGAGTCGTAAGTTTTGAGGTGAAAAAAAAATTAAGAAAATGAGAACAGATATTTCTTAAAAAAACTAGTCCGGTCCATTAGTTATTGTACTAGAATGTCATATGGAACTGAGGTAATAGAAAACAAAAAATTGAATAAAATGCGTATAAATGTTTATAGAAACACAACTATATGCATTTTTTAATTTCATATTTTTTAAAACTTAAGAGAGCATATTAAAATGCAAGGCAATATTACCAAAAACTCGAGATCGAACTTTCACTACACATTCTCTTCTTACGTCGTTTCAAAGTTGGGAAGGAACTGTAATAAATATCACGAGTAAGAAATATATTGTGACACATGCAGAAACGTATAGCTTTAATCTTATTCATTCTCTGCTAAAGGAAAATTAACCTAATCCAATTTAAAGAAATCTAATTTTCCGGACGAAAGGTTAAAATTAATCGAATTCTTTGAGTTGTTCTTTCCAGAAAAAGAAATATTACATAACTTCACAGCTACCCGCGGTTTGTCACGTATAAAAGCTATGGAAAATTCAAATTAAACTTGTTAAGAGTAATTCCTGTGAAAACTTACAATCCTTAACACGGGGCAAAATTATGGAATGGGGATTTTAAACCTGATTGTTTGGGGATAGAGGGTAAATGGCAACATTTGAATGGAATCGGCTAAAATTGTGTATAAGTAATGCACACACATTGGGACGTACATTGATTTTGATTCTATGTGAACGCGTGCGTACATATATGTATAAGGCATTTCAATAAAATAAGTATTTCTTCTCATACATCTAGTATACAGAAATTTTAATAGGTTATTGCCGGGTTTCTATGGTGTCTATGCCCAAATGCTCTCGATTTTGTTAATCTTGACTTTCGGTATTAATGAGCAAAAATTGAAGGTGAAAAGATTTTGAGGTAGTAAATGAAATCAAAAATTTTGCAGAAACATTTTTTCTTCTAAATTATTGGACATATTGTTGTGTGTATTTATATATATATATATATATATATATATATATTACAAAATTCTTAAGCATTTTTTGATTTAAAAAAAACTTTTGTAAATTGTAGAAAAATGATATTCACATCAAAATATTTTTAGCGTTTATTCCAATTGTGTTGTGGTAATATTTTACTTTAGGGATATATGTTATTCGCGTTGTCACACTTTTTATTCAAACCTTCGGTAATATTGATATATTAATAAAACAATCACATACAATCATATTAATGAAACGACACGTATATGTAGTTAAAAATCGTATCTCAACGTAAACAAATTCAAACAATGAGTGATTTATCATTTAAGCTGAGCATCCGCATCCATATTTCAGATATCGTAATTACGTTGATTAGAAAAACCCTATATTACTTGTTGTGTACTAAAAATATATTTACCCCCATTTTCAAATAAAGTTGTAATACAGTAATGATATCTCCAATAATAATTACAACACTATTTCTTCTACGTTACTCCCACAGAAGGAATTATTTTTTTAAATTTTAAAGCGGCACTTTGCATTGATAAATGCATAACGCCAAACGATTTGGGCTTACACGGACCTATACAAAGATACGTTAAAGTAAATAAAGATAAATAATACATTGGAATAAAAATTAATATATATCCAGTTAGGCCCAGTTTTCACTATCCAAATAATACTTACGAATCAATAGAAGGATATTTTAAAAAACAATTTATAAATAAATTAGTAATTATCGGGGAAAGATTATTCAATGAGTCTTTTTTAAAATATTTTTTTTTCAATGATTACTACACAGTGATATAGAACATATTACCATATTTTAAGTAATACAATCAAACACAGAGAAGCTAAAACTAAAGCCAAAAGCTTGAAATCATGATTTATTCGCCGGTCCGTACTGCCTCGTCGTTCATCTGTTATAAGAATCACTCTATTCATATTAAAATTTTTGTTTCAAGAGTGGGTTAGATTCACACAAAAACTGGAAAGAATTGCACTGATTTCCATCATATTTGCCCATGAACTAACTATAAAATGCCAGCTTTAAAAAAATTAATAAAGATTAGTTCAGCCATTTGGAGGAAAACTAAAAAAAATAATCTTCTAGTTTAAACACATATACCATCTACGTTCCGATCGTGTCGTGGATGGGTTTTCGATACTAGTCAATTAGATTCTGAATTCTTTAATTACCCAAATTTTAAATAAATAGGTTTTAGCTAATATATTTGGTCTGTCTGTATTTTCTGACTTAAATATATTTTTTAATGTTCTTCCAAATGAATCGGTTTCATAAAAAAATGTGTGATGAGCCAAAATAAGTTGAAAAAAGCGTTTAAGCGGTGGTGCTTATTTGGAAATATAAGAATAAAAAATTAGAGAAAAAGATAAAGCAATATTTATTTCTGTGAATTAAGATTCGTATCGTTGAGAGTTCATTGCCGAATAACCGCTGGTCTCTATAACGTCTAATATTTTTTGTTTACTAGTGGCAAGAATTTTACGTCACCAGTATTTTTGCATCCTAATAAATTATCGACTTGTAGACATTTCTATCTTCGTCTATTATTTACAAATATGGCTGTTGTTATTATCTGCCGATAATAGTTGATGGTATCACTATAAAATTTGGATATGTGTCAACACTGTCCTTAATTAGACAATATGTTACATCTCAATTTTATGAGAGTTAGTTTTATCGAGTTACAGTGAAAGTTTAAATAAATAGTTATTTTGAATAATAAGCAAGTGTAATATGAAACTACGGAACAATAAATTAAACACTGTTAGAATATTTACCAAGTAGATAGATTGTAAAATAGATGCTTAGAGATTTTATTCGTCTGTTTCCTTTAATTATATGTATTATTGATATTTTTAATATTACGTCAAAGGAAAGTATAAATTGTGTTTATGAATAAAAGTTTTGCCTTTAATATAAAAGAAAATCCAAAAAGTTAAACTTTATGCACTAATCCCCACAGCACAGCTGAAAACTGTCGTTCACAAAATTTTACGGAAGGTATATAGATTCTTTTTTTCATGACATTGTAAAAGAAACCGAAATAAAACCTTTGAGGGAAATATGTAATACAATGCAGGTCTAGATAATTAAAAAAACCTTACGTACATCAACGAGTATCTCTAAACTTACAATCGAGACACTAAGCGTTTAGTTCGCTAGCTTGCGTATTATTGGGCTCATTGGTGTCGAAATATACAGACTTGGAGTTCTAAGTGCAGGCCCTGGAAACAAAGGAATGTTGTAACACCATCCTGATATACGGCGTGAAGGAGGAAAACATGGTGTCGCCAACAGTAGCTGTACTTTATGTTATCGTCAAGAAGCTTGGCTACTCTGCAATAACTGAAGCTAGCCTGGACGCATGTTATTGCTTAGGTGCGGTAAATATGCAGCATAAGACTCCTAGACAAATTCTTGTGAGGTATGCTTGCCGAGATGACCATTATAAGTTTGGTCTCTTAAAAATAGTTAAATCCTTTTAACTATGATGGAATCGCTCATACGACCACGGCAGGAGTTTTTACTCCGCACGATCCACTAGAAATAAATAAAATAAAGGCACACATTTTTTTTAGATTGTTGCAAAATTTCTGTTGCAGTTACGATCTATGGAATATCTTAAGATTTAACTTGATTCAATGTCTTCTATTCACTACATAATTTCATTTTTAAGTTTTTATGTATTAATTCTCTCATATCACTCACATAATTTATTTAAGTATATAATTAAATTTTAACTGCACTCCGCGTACGATTATGATGTTTACACATTGTTTGCGCAGACCCCGAGTCTACTGTCGTGCCGTATGTAATTTACGGCCTGCGTACATAGATCAGCTTTCTACTCACAATTAGATCTTAACTTCTGCCACACAACGCCCAGAGTTTTCTGTGGCATTATTCAGATGTTATTTATTTTAAAAAATTGAACCTTCACACATGTCTTCTTAGTGAGGCCTAGCTCAAAATTTTGCATCCATCAAATTTGTTTGCACTACTGATTAGGTTTTAATACGCTGCGATCATACTTCCAGACGTGACGGTGGTGTTGCTATATATCTTTGCGCTGACCTACCTTTCAAAGTTGTTATTTATTTTAAAAAATTGAACCTTCACGCATGTCTTCTTAGTGAGGCCTAGCTCAAAATTTTGCATCCATCAAATTTGTTTGCACTACTGATTAGGTTTTAATACACTGCGATCATACTTCCAGACGTGACGGTGGTGTTGCTATATATCTTTTCGCTGACCTACCTTTCAAAGTTGCCGCAAAATCTTCCACTGGCTGCGCGTCCAAAATTAAATACTTATTTGTCTAAATAACTTTTCCAGACCAAGTTACTAGTTGATACCATATACTCCCCTTCTGGCTTTTTGTCTTTTGGTGATTTCGAAAGTTTAGTTGAGCACTACCAATCTTCATACCCCCATGCAGTAATTATGGGTGATTTCAATATCTGTCTATACAAGCATAATACTAGAAGCAAAAAGCTGCGCGACATCGTTAAAGCAGCCAACCTTGCCATTCTCCCATCCTTTGATAATTGTCATTCCCTTTTCAATCTCATCTTAATAACCTGATCTAGAATTGTATTCTTTCATGGTCAACTTTCAGCATCCGGTCTTTCCTATCATGTTTGTCATTAAGTAGACACAAAGCCTCTTCAAAAAGCTTATTTTTCGGTGACTTCAATCGTATCGGGCTACCATCTTCTCTTGAAGATGATAGATCCATAAACTGGGATACAATTGCGACAAATATCTATTAATGACAAGATCATTGTTTTCAACAGTTGTATCACTAAATTGCTCGTTAACATGCTCCTTTAAAAGTTCTCAAAATTAAGCAGAGGGCTGTTCCTTAGCTAAATTGCTCCCTAAGCAAAATAAGTACCAAGAAACGCGTTAAAGCGAAGTGTAGAAGTGATTCCAATTCAAATCGCTGAGAAAACTTTAGAAAGTTTAGGAATAAGTGTTCACAAATTTGCAGAAATACCGAAAAAACTATATATCTAAATCATTACGAAATTGTATTCCTAATAATATTTGAAAGTTTCTGGATAATCTATGCATTGAAATATCTTGTACTAATTTGTAGAACTGACGATTGGATATCGATCAATTAAACTCAAATTTTTCTAAGCAAACCAAAGTATTTGACCCAGTTGTTAAATCTACAAGTTTGAACAATATCTTGTCTTCATCTGTTTCCAATGAACACCAATTTACGCTAATATATACCTTTGAGTTCGAAGTAAAAGTTCATCTTCTTGCGGTAAAATTAAAATTAACGGGAATTTATATCTTGAATATTAGTGTTCTTAAATCAATTATGTATAATTTGGTTCTGGTCATCGTTGACATTTTTAAAATGTCTTTATCAACTGCAATCTTTGCTTTGAAATGGAAAAAAACCTATATTACCTTCGTACCTTAAGTTTTCGCGCCTCAAGGAGGAGTTTTATCTCCTTTCCTTTTCTCAGTATTTATAGATTCTGTTGTTAAATATAGTTGTAGCAATTATCATCTCTATACTAATGACCTACAAATCTATGCAGATTCAGACCCTCATTCTTTAACAAAAACCAGAGACATCCTTAGTTAAGTTCTCGTTTCAATTGGTTACTGGGATCATGAAAAAGGTTTTTTGGATAACCCAAGCAAAGCTCAAGCTGTCATCATCGGCAGCCAATATCTGATTTCAAAAATAAACCTACCTATTTTACTGCAACTAGTGTTAAATAGTAGAATAATATCATATACGCCAACTCTCAAAAATCTGGGCGTACTGATCGATCAAAATCTTAGTGGGCGTACTGATCGATCGTATGACTAAAAATTAAAATCTACCTTCGTTAAGCACTCCTATCACTACTAATTGATTTTGGAAACATGTGATTAGAAAAACCCTATATTACTTGTTGTGTACTAAAAATATATTTACCCCCATTTTCAAATAAAGTTGTAATACAGTAATGATATCTCCAATAATAATTACAACACTATTTCTTCTACGTTACTCCCACAGAAGGAATTATTTTTTTAAATTTTAAAGCGGCACTTTGCATTGATAAATGCATAACGCCAAACGATTTGGGCTTACACGGACCTATACAAAGATACGTTAAAGTAAATAAAGATAAATAATACATTGGAATAAAAATTAATATATATCCAGTTAGGCCCAGTTTTCACTATCCAAATAATACTTACGAATCAATAGAAGGATATTTTAAAAAACAATTTATAAATAAATTAGTAATTATCGGGGAAAGATTATTCAATGAGTCTTTTTTAAAATATTTTTTTTTCAATGATTACTACACAGTGATATAGAACATATTACCATATTTTAAGTAATACAATCAAACACAGAGAAGCTAAAACTAAAGCCAAAAGCTTGAAATCATGATTTATTCGCCGGTCCGTACTGCCTCGTCGTTCATCTGTTATAAGAATCACTCTATTCATATTAAAATTTTTGTTTCAAGAGTGGGTTAGATTCACACAAAAACTGGAAAGAATTGCACTGATTTCCATCATATTTGCCCATGAACTAACTATAAAATGCCAGCTTTAAAAAAATTAATAAAGATTAGTTCAGCCATTTGGAGGAAAACTAAAAAAAATAATCTTCTAGTTTAAACACATATACCATCTACGTTCCGATCGTGTCGTGGATGGGTTTTCGATACTAGTCAATTAGATTCTGAATTCTTTAATTACCCAAATTTTAAATAAATAGGTTTTAGCTAATATATTTGGTCTGTCTGTATTTTCTGACTTAAATATATTTTTTAATGTTCTTCCAAATGAATCGGTTTCATAAAAAAATGTGTGATGAGCCAAAATAAGTTGAAAAAAGCGTTTAAGCGGTGGTGCTTATTTGGAAATATAAGAATAAAAAATTAGAGAAAAAGATATAGCAATATTTATTTCTGTGAATTAAGATTCGTATCGTTGAGAGTTCATTGCCGAATAACCGCTGGTCTCTATAACGTCTAATATTTTTTGTTTACTAGTGGCAAGAATTTTACGTCACCAGTATTTTTGCATCCTAATAAATTATCGACTTGTAGACATTTCTATCTTCGTCTATTATTTACAAATATGGCTGTTGTTATTATCTGCCGATAATAGTTGATGGTATCACTATAAAATTTGGATATGTGTCAACACTGTCCTTAATTAGACAATATGTTACATCTCAATTTTATGAGAGTTAGTTTTATCGAGTTACAGTGAAAGTTTAAATAAATAGTTATTTTGAATAATAAGCAAGTGTAATATGAAACTACGGAACAATAAATTAAACACTGTTAGAATATTTACCAAGTAGATAGATTGTAAAATAGATGCTTAGAGATTTTATTCGTCTGTTTCCTTTAATTATATGTATTATTGATATTTTTAATATTACGTCAAAGGAAAGTATAAATTGTGTTTATGAATAAAAGTTTTGCCTTTAATATAAAAGAAAATCCAAAAAGTTAAACTTTATGCACTAATCCCCACAGCACAGCTGAAAACTGTCGTTCACAAAATTTTACGGAAGGTATATAGATTCTTTTTTTCATGACATTGTAAAAGAAACCGAAATAAAACCTTTGAGGGAAATATGTAATACAATGCAGGTCTAGATAATTAAAAAAACCTTACGTACATCAACGAGTATCTCTAAACTTACAATCGAGACACTAAGCGTTTAGTTCGCTAGCTTGCGTATTATTGGGCTCATTGGTGTCGAAATATACAGACTTGGAGTTCTAAGTGCAGGCCCTGGAAACAAAGGAATGTTGTAACACCATCCTGATATACGGCGTGAAGGAGGAAAACATGGTGTCGCCAACAGTAGCTGTACTTTATGTTATCGTCAAGAAGCTTGGCTACTCTGCAATAACTGAAGCTAGCCTGGACGCATGTTATTGCTTTGGTGCGGTAAATATGCAGCATAAGACTCCTAGACAAATTCTTGTGAGGTATGCTTGCCGAGATGACCATTATAAGTTTGGTCTCTTAAAAATAGTTAAATCCTTTTAACTATGATGGAATCGCTCATACGACCACGGCAGGAGTTTTTACTCCGCACGATCCACTAGAAATAAATAAAATAAAGGCACACATTTTTTTTAGATTGTTGCAAAATTTCTGTTGCAGTTACGATCTATGGAATATCTTAAGATTTAACTTGATTCAATGTCTTCTATTCACTACATAATTTCATTTTTAAGTTTTTATGTATTAATTCTCTCATATCACTCACATAATTTATTTAAGTATATAATTAAATTTTAACTGCACTCCGCGTACGATTATGATGTTTACACATTGTTTGCGCAGACCCCGAGTCTACTGTCGTGCCGTATGTAATTTACGGCCTGCGTACATAGATCAGCTTTCTACTCACAATTAGATCTTAACTTCTGCCACACAACGCCCAGAGTTTTCTGTGGCATTATTCAGATGTTATTTATTTTAAAAAATTGAACCTTCACACATGTCTTCTTAGTGAGGCCTAGCTCAAAATTTTGCATCCATCAAATTTGTTTGCACTACTGATTAGGTTTTAATACGCTGCGATCATACTTCCAGACGTGACGGTGGTGTTGCTATATATCTTTGCGCTGACCTACCTTTCAAAGTTGTTATTTATTTTAAAAAATTGAACCTTCACGCATGTCTTCTTAGTGAGGCCTAGCTCAAAATTTTGCATCCATCAAATTTGTTTGCACTACTGATTAGGTTTTAATACACTGCGATCATACTTCCAGACGTGACGGTGGTGTTGCTATATATCTTTTCGCTGACCTACCTTTCAAAGTTGCCGCAAAATCTTCCACTGGCTGCGCGTCCAAAATTAAATACTTATTTGTCTAAATAACTTTTCCAGACCAAGTTACTAGTTGATACCATATACTCCCCTTCTGGCTTTTTGTCTTTTGGTGATTTCGAAAGTTTAGTTGAGCACTACCAATCTTCATACCCCCATGCAGTAATTATGGGTGATTTCAATATCTGTCTATACAAGCATAATACTAGAAGCAAAAAGCTGCGCGACATCGTTAAAGCAGCCAACCTTGCCATTCTCCCATCCTTTGATAATTGTCATTCCCTTTTCAATCTCATCTTAATAACCTGATCTAGAATTGTATTCTTTCATGGTCAACTTTCAGCATCCGGTCTTTCCTATCATGTTTGTCATTAAGTAGACACAAAGCCTCTTCAAAAAGCTTATTTTTCGGTGACTTCAATCGTATCGGGCTACCATCTTCTCTTGAAGATGATAGATCCATAAACTGGGATACAATTGCGACAAATATCTATTAATGACAAGATCATTGTTTTCAACAGTTGTATCACTAAATTGCTCGTTAACATGCTCCTTTAAAAGTTCTCAAAATTAAGCAGAGGGCTGTTCCTTAGCTAAATTGCTCCCTAAGCAAAATAAGTACCAAGAAACGCGTTAAAGCGAAGTGTAGAAGTGATTCCAATTCAAATCGCTGAGAAAACTTTAGAAAGTTTAGGAATAAGTGTTCACAAATTTGCAGAAATACCGAAAAAACTATATATCTAAATCATTACGAAATTGTATTCCTAATAATATTTGAAAGTTTCTGGATAATCTATGCATTGAAATATCTTGTACTAATTTGTAGAACTGACGATTGGATATCGATCAATTAAACTCAAATTTTTCTAAGCAAACCAAAGTATTTGACCCAGTTGTTAAATCTACAAGTTTGAACAATATCTTGTCTTCATCTGTTTCCAATGAACACCAATTTACGCTAATATATACCTTTGAGTTCGAAGTAAAAGTTCATCTTCTTGCGGTAAAATTAAAATTAACGGGAATTTATATCTTGAATATTAGTGTTCTTAAATCAATTATGTATAATTTGGTTCTGGTCATCGTTGACATTTTTAAAATGTCTTTATCAACTGCAATCTTTGCTTTGAAATGGAAAAAAACCTATATTACCTTCGTACCTTAAGTTTTCGCGCCTCAAGGAGGAGTTTTATCTCCTTTCCTTTTCTCAGTATTTATAGATTCTGTTGTTAAATATAGTTGTAGCAATTATCATCTCTATACTAATGACCTACAAATCTATGCAGATTCAGACCCTCATTCTTTAACAAAAACCAGAGACATCCTTAGTTAAGTTCTCGTTTCAATTGGTTACTGGGATCATGAAAAAGGTTTTTTGGATAACCCAAGCAAAGCTCAAGCTGTCATCATCGGCAGCCAATATCTGATTTCAAAAATAAACCTACCTATTTTACTGCAACTAGTGTTAAATAGTAGAATAATATCATATACGCCAACTCTCAAAAATCTGGGCGTACTGATCGATCAAAATCTTAGTGGGCGTACTGATCGATCGTATGACTAAAAATTAAAATCTACCTTCGTTAAGCACTCCTATCACTACTAATTGATTTTGGAAACATGTGCTGCCCCGATCTTAATGAAGAATATTTATATAAGTTAAAACGTCTAAAAATTTAATTATCTGGTACATCTTTAGCCTCAGGAAATATGATCATGTTTCTGAAAACGGGTCACTCCCCAAATAGTTGAAGATCCGCGATCGACTCAAACTTCACGTTCCTCTTACGTAAAATTCTTCACTGTCCAAGCAGCAAAAATTTGGTGTCAGCTGGATCGTGACACAAGGATAATAATGTCCCTAAATTTTTTCAAAGATCAAATTGAAAAAGACCTACCTCTCCTGTTCAGGAGAGGTATGACTTTTTCAATTCGATCCCTTATCCTTTGTGCCCTTTTTTTCCCATTCATGTCAACATTTTGCATTAAATTTTTTTTTGTCTTTACTGTTTTTGAAGTAAAAACTTCTTTAGGCGCGTTGAGCCATTTTTGGTGAGGGAAAATCTTATGGGACATGATAATGTTAACAGTATATTTGTAGCTATGAATATGGCGTGTAGGCTTGGCCAGCGATGAAAGCATATATATATATATATATATATATATATATATATATATATATATAAGTAGATATTTTGTGGTTAATAAAGTATTGACTGCTAAACAGGAACCACTCTCAGGTGAAGGCCTCTTCCAAAGATTGCTATTTCTCACGGTCTTGAGCTATATGTCTCAATTGTAATCTATCTGTTTCCTGATGTCATCTTTTCAGCGGGCATAAGGTCTACCTCTTTGGCGTTTACCCGAGGGAACTTATCATGTTGTAACCATTTCAGTCCAACTGTGATTTTTAAGTTTTACTACAAGTCTGGCCCATTTTCACATTAATTTTTTTGCATGGATAAGAGCATCGATTATTTTTATTTCTGATCTTATGTTTTCATGTCTAATTTTTTGCATTTTTTTCAGTTTTAACATACTTCTCTCCATTTCCCTCTGATATGTGGTTATTTAATTTTTTTTTGTGAACTTCCATGTTTTGCATGCATAATTTACACAAGGGATGCGACACGAGTCCATATCTTTTTTCAGCTTTATGGGCATTTCACTTTTAGGAATTTTTTTATAGTTCTAGTACTTATTCCTTTTTTTTTAATCTTCCCTCTACCACTAAATCATTGCTTTTTTTGTTGATTCCAATTTGTTTCCCTAAATATATGTATTGCTCTACAAATCCTAGTGTTTTATAATTCAATTCTATGTATGTTTTTATATGGTTGGATATGACTTTTGTTTTGGTCATGTTAATTTCGAAGCCAACAAGCCTGTTAGCTTTGGGAAGGACATCGATCATATTTTGTAGGTGAGAGTTCGTTTCAGACAATACTAAATCGTATGCAAATCTGAGATGACCTAAATATTTACGTTACATTTATAAGCCTCGATTTTCCCAGTCATGTTTATTTACCACGAACTTTGTTATAGCAATTAAAATGATTGGAGATAGGGGTCGCCTTGCCGTACACCTCTTTCCACGGAAAAGCTTGATCCGATGGATTCTAACTTCATCCTACTTGTGCATTTGTATGCATATGTGCATCCCATATGCTTTCATGTGAAAAAGTATCGATTGCTTTTTGGTGGTCAATAAATGCGATATAAAGTGGTATTTTTCAATTATTAACTCTAATGTATGTATATGGGTGAGAAGCCCTCTCTATCCCCAGTTTGTTCAATGGATTGTTTTTGTTCTTGTGATGTGTTTATTATCTGGTTTATAACTTTAGAAAAGAGTTTAAATTTAGTTGGCATTAGGCTTATTGAGATATAGTTGCTTATTCCTTTTGGATCTCCTTTTTTGTGAAACAAAATAATATTGAATTTGGACTGTAAAGGTATCTTAAAAGTTTTTAATATCAGATTGAATAATTTAGCTAGTGGCGCCGCTAAGATGGTACGGGCTCTTTTTAAGACGTCGTTGGTAATATTATCCGAGCCTGGGCTTGTGTAGGATTTTAGTTTCTTTATGATCTCGACAATTTCTTCCCACTCTATTAACTCTATTTAGCCTTGACTAGACTACATAGTATATTACGATCTTTTATTTTTCTCATGCTTTACATAAGCTACTTTGGATAGAGTTTATTAATTTATCATGATACTCCTGTACTGTATCCTCAGAGTTATATCTATCGAGCAGTGCAAGTAAATTATTTTGTAGCAGTTCTCTGTACAATTTTGATTATTCTTAGAATTTTAGTGTACTATATTGGTTAGCATTATATTTGGCTCTACTTTTGATGGGTTTTGTGAGTATAATTACAGCTCTGAGTATTTTATGAATTGATTAACAGTTTATACTTAGTGTTTCAATATTTTGAAACTTTCGTGGTCGGTTAGTCAGTATGAAATCTATTTCGTTTTTATATTGACCGCTCGAAGAACGCCCGGTCCAACTCTTATTTTGTTTCTTTTTATAAAAAGTGTTGATAATTGCTGGCTTCTTTCCATAGCCATTTTGTTTCATTATTAAATATTCGTCTTTTAGTGGTTTGCCTATTTTTGCATTAAAATCACCCATAAGAATAAAATATTTATAAGCTAAATCCATGGCCTTGCACATAAGTCGAAGAAGGAGAAGACCTCCATTTCATCTGATGCCTCTGTATGGGCGTAGGTTTGTATTATAGTAAGTTCTTTACGTGGCAGATTCAGATGCAGTTGTGCTACTCGTGCGGAAATGCCGATGTAGCTGACTAAATATTGTTTTAGATATTTCTTCACTACGAAGCTAACTCCGTCATTACCCGGTGTTTCCCCTGTATGGCAGAGAATGAAGTTATAATATTCTGTTATTACGAGCCGATACGTCGCGCTTCAGAACCTCCGACGATATCGTATTTTATATTTTATAGGGCTTCGGTTAGTTCTATTATTCGTTCGTACGATAACATAGTTCTAACGTTTAAATGAAACTACGTGATGTAATATTATTTCTACTTTCTTTAAGTTCTTCACCACGACCTAGGTTTCTTTGTATTACATCTGCAGGTGGGCTATTAGCAAAGATCTTTCCTAATCGCCTGAAGATGTAATACAACGAAACCTAGGTCGTAGTAAAGAACTTAAAGAAAGTAGAAATAATACTATATCACGTAGTTTCATTTAATTTTGAATAATGCATTTCTACATATATATATATATATATATATATATATATATATATATATATATATATATATATATATATATATAATATTCAATAGTTCTAACGTCAAAGGTGATTATGTAGAGCTGGTCTCCTTTCGTGATTATTGTATTTGAATATGTTTTTTTTGAACGGTTGTGGTCGTAATCTTCCTCGGCGACAAGCCGGCTTGAAATATGTGTTTCGGTGTTTTTTAATTTTTGATTTTCATATTTATTTCTGTTTTTTGAGAGAATAGTTGCTATACGATATTGATATTTATTTGTTATTTTCTTCCTCATATCTTTCTCTATTTTTGTTCAACAGGAGACAGAGTATACCTGGTTTGACCACTCTTTCTGAGAAGCTGAAAGATCTTTGCGACATGGTTCGCATTAGCACGGGTTTATTTTTCTTAGCAATTTGGGCACTGCGAGGGGTATTCTTCACAGTGTTTGCGTTCTGCTGTGGTGAGATAGAGATATTTCTTTTCATGCTGTCTGTGGATACGGTTTTTGTCTTATTTTTTAATATTATTAGTTTGTCGTATTTAATAATTGCTTTGTTCCTTTCTCCTTCTCTATTTTGACTTCTTCCTGCTTTTTCTATTACGTGATGAAGATAATCTTTCTTTATCGATCGGATCGAAATGACACTACGTACTATACGTAGTGTCATTTCGATCCTTTTTGTTTCATAATGGTGATTTTATTGCCCAGATTGGTAAATGTTACCGTGATTGGTCTGGGTTTATCGCTTTTTTGCCTATTTTTCTGGCTTCATGTAAGTCGTCGAAATTTAGTTTTAACGAAAAATGTCTGTTCATAAAAGCTATTAGTTTTTATCTCTAAGTAAGAGTAAGAACTTTCATCTTCAACACCAAAAAATACATTGTTTCTCTGCCTTGCGTATTTTCCAAGGATTTTTACGAAATATATTGAAATCTATATTAAAATACTGATTTAAAACGAATATATCGACTTTTCTTTTGATAGGTCAATTATCTGTTTTATATTGATAGGAAAATAAAAATAAATCGCCTTCATGTTCATGTTTAAACGGAGGTTAATTTATTTGTTTGTAAATATAATCAGTGCTACATAAAAAATAATTTCTATCTCTCATCTCATTGAAATATAGAGTGTACAGTTCGGATTGTAGATAAATTTTTAGTCAGTTTTTTATTTCATGACAAAATTATAAATAAGATTTTTGTCACGGTATATTTTACTTCTATCTATAACGTTACTGTTTTTGTTATGCGTATTTATCTGACATTTACTGTCGACATGTTAGATTAGTTCTTCATTTAGCGTCATATGATTTTTTCTTAAAATATTTAATATAGTAACTATTAATTTTAGTAATTTATCATTTTTCATTGCGAGCTTCTTTCTTAAGCACGTCACCAAATAATTAATAAAACAGTGATAAACTAAGAAAATACATTTCATAATACAAAACTGAATGAAACTAACCCTCAAATGTCATTCAACCAAAATGTTGATAGTACTAAAAGTGACCAAGGGTAATTTATAAAGTGTATTTATAGCTTGATGCTATCTAATATGTCTAGAAATTATTATGAAGTCTCGAAGGTTTAAAGTGATACGCACAATAAACCTAAAAAATTGTGAATATTTGAGAAAATTATTAAATTTTCTCCAAAACTATAATATATCAATGTCAGGCATGGATGTATGACTCAATTTCTAAACGAACTTTTATGGAAATAATCTTAAATTTGACTCTCATTTTATAAATTATTCTTGTAAAATGTGTTAGGAATGATCTTTTGTTTAGTGGCCACTAGACCTGTTCATGAAAAGTATTTCTTTTCCATTTTCCAACTACACAATTTGAAACATCGTTGTTTCTCTCTCCGCTCTCAAGTGAGGAATAATATTTTTTTAAATTTTAGTACCTGGGCTAGAGACATTTAAATAAAAAAAGTCAGTTTAGCATGGGTATGTTTTTTTTAAGTATGACCATTTTCACGAGATATTCAATTTTTCTTTCAAGATTTAACTTTATTAGGTATTATAATTAAACATTCCGAGTAAATTTAAAAATTTCTTGTGATAAAATTCTATTTTCAGGCGAAAACAAGTGGTCATTGCTTCCAAACCAATCAAAATGATTTTATTATATGCGTCTATTGTATGTGGAAAATTAGTCAACATTTTTAAAATATGGTTTCACAAAAACAATTTCAAAGTTGAAGACAGCAGTTATCAGGAACATGAATATATAAAGTTTTACCAATCTACATAGCATTTATGTGCAAGAGTTATAATTTGGACGACTTAGGCTAGTTATATCCAGAGCACAATAAAAAATTTTCTGCCCAAATTCAAGTATTTCAGTATTCGATATTTTCATATACTAAGGTAATTTTTAGACAAGAATGTAATGAAAACTTTTGAATTTTTCAAAACGATGCGAGATATTTTTAGGTCATTCTTTCAGTTTATCATTTAGGTCATTTTGCAGTCAACATTGAATACAAAATTATTCGCCATTTTATACGCAAGTAAACGGTTACAGGTACATTTTTATAGTCCACTAGCCAGGTAAAAATTTTCGTGGGTGAGATGAACAACGGTTGCCTCCGACGCTCGTAAAAAATATTTCTAATAATCTTCTCGCGATTGAGAATTTATAAAATTGTTGCTAACCCAATATCTTAACGAAAAAAAATGCAGCTAACTATAAAGTAGTAGATTATACGTCAGCTGGTCAGGCGGCATTGAAAATTTATCGGATGACAGTTTATATGCTATTATAAATAAATAAAAATGTCATCTGGCTGTATTTTGGTGAAAATATTGTCAGCTGATGTCCTAAAGGGTGTAACGCAGAACCCAGACGAGATCATCTATTGCTTATTTAAATGCACCAGCTGAGGAGTTTTCTCTCGACGTGCTGGTAACTGATTTTTTTATTACTTACAAGAACATATTAACAATTAGCTTAGAAATTTTCAGCAACGACTTTCGTGGATATTTGGTGTATCGTACTTGTTCGTCGGTGACAATATTAAAACTCCCGGTATGTTTACGGGATTGCTTGCATTGAAATTTGTCTATGATTTTCATTTTCAACTGCTTCTTCGTTGAAAACATGACTTTCAATTCAAAAATTGGGCTGTATATTTTTGTTTTCCACACTTTCCTTGTTAAAATATTATTTTCCGTCTTCAAAATTATGCTTACAGTATGGTGAGGTATCTTACCAGTTGTTATTTCGTTGAAGTGATCGCAGTAGTCGAATGTAACTCCAGTGTATAAGTCAGGTGTTCGTACATCATCTTCTGGAGAAATTTCGGACAGCTCACAAGAAGTGAATAATACTTTCTTCCATTGTTCTTTAGCTGCAGCAATGACCATTACGATTAATAATATTAACAATTTCTTAACTTTTAAATGCCATGCCAAAGCAAATATGTTTTGATAATTTAATTTTACCATTAAACCGAGCATAAATCAAATACTCCTAAAATGATTTAGCTAATCTTGCTGTTTTTTTATTTCGCGCCGTTGAGATGCTAATTTTTTTGCAAATCCTAGCAATCTCTCTTTTAAAGGATACGGTTTAAAACTGTAATCTGAAACAACTCGCTGTTTTTTTTAAATGCTCAATAAACATATCATTTAAACTCAAGACTCTCTAAACTAAACTAAAGATGCTCTTGACACATCATATTTTCAGCGATAAACTTTTCAATTATATCGTAATCATCTGCACATATCTAGTAAAATGTCATTGAAATTTTTCTTTTCCTTGATTTAATATAGGTTTTCGTTTAGTAATATAATTATTTTTACAATTTTTATGAAAAAAATAATCTTAATCTGATTGCAAGTTCTGAAGCTTCTGGATCATGTCAGAATCATTGCAACCTATTGCCAATTTTTCAATTTAATCGCGTCCATATTTTGTAAAAACGAACATTTTTACTCGCGACGCAATGAAACGCACATGTTTGTCTTCAGTGACATCTTCAGAAACTATATCGGCTTCGGCAGCAAAGTCAACGTTTTCTGTAACCTGTGGGCTTAAATTAATTTCTCTGAGATCGGCATTCTCAGTAAGCGTAACATTTTCTGTATTTGTGATTTCACTTGTCCCTGAACTTAGTCATCTTCCTGTTGCGTAAAAATGATTGTATTCTGAGTACAATCGAATTATATATTATAATTATTATATGTAAATCACATCAGTATTAGTAGCGTGCGCATATATATAATTAGTATTGTGCGCATATATATAAGTATGTATAGAGTATATGTTTAGTGTGAAATAGTACTACACTGCAATTGCCAAATTTTCCTAGCTAAATAATTTCAACCGAGAAGTAATTTTTTTTATAAAAACCCAGTAAGGAGTTACGTTAGATATTTTTTTCTGTTTTAGATATTTCTATTTTCTGTTCAAGCGTCACTATACTAATGCCTCTCAAACATTCTTTTCAACTAACTACGTTCTCTAACCGCTAGCACTGTACCTCGCCTTAGGTGGAAATATTTTTGTATTCCAGATATTACAAAAGAAGTATTGATCAAGTTTTCAAATACCTACTCAGCAATGTCTACCACCTCTGTTAATAATAGACGTGCACAAATCGGTACAAATAACATGAATTGCCGCCATGAATGCCGTCGGCGGAATATCAGAATGGAGACAGTGAATCAGAAAGAGTTGAAAGTAACACGAGCCAAAGCAAGAACGAAATTTATTAAATTACAAAATTAAATTTAGTAACTTTTTGAAGTAAATATTTTATACCATTAACCTAAGTTTTAATAAATTATAAATTAGTTGATTTAGTTATGATAATATTTCTTCATTTCCCTTTTTATAAATTTTAAAGCACCTATAAAGAATATTTATTTAATCGAAACAATGCAATATAATTACAACTTTCGGTTAGTGCATTGAGCGTAATGTCCAATAACTTTAGATACGTAATTTCCTTCTGGATGAAAATTTGTTAGCTAATTCGTAATATGATCCTGTAACTAGTAAAAAAAACAGCTAGCAGTACGTCAGAGGAAAACTTGTCAGCTATTGCATTTAAACAGGCGACAGATGCTCCCATTTGGATCCTGTGTAACACCCTTCAGGGCATCAGCTGACAATGTTTCCACCGAGATACAGCCACCTGACAATTTTTATTTATTCCCAACTATCATCTGATAAATTTTCAATTGAGAAGAAATCACTGAAGATATGTTTTTTTTTTCCATGTTCGTGAGACCATCTGTTTTGTCAAACTTTTTTTTTTCTTTAAGATATTGGGTTAGCTATAATTTGATAAATTCTCAATTAGTAAAAAATATTGTTTTTTACTTAAAAGACACTTCGAAACATATCTCTGATATGACCATAAAGTATATAAATATAGTCAAAAGTTTGTCTTCTCAGAGATAATTTTTAACAAACCAGCTGTTAGTACATTTATAATTAATTTACGTCTGTGGTTTCGCACTCCGCTGTGATATACAGACATGAGGTTGTATGTCACAGTCGTTTTAAACGTAGAATATTTGTACTCTAACGCTGAAATTTGGCACTGTTGTACATGGTTATGAATGGCAGTTAGAGTCTACAAAGCTACGAAATAAAATCTTTTAAAAAATTTAGCGTACTTAACCGATATGTGAAGTGGGAGTGATTTTTTTTATTCGGATATCCTATTACATCGGGTATTATTAAATAGGTCTTTAAAAAATATTGGAGGTATGTCATGAATACTTTTTTCATATAGGCATCCGTTTACGAAGTTACGAATTTTAAGCTTTTTGTGTATCTTAAATATATTTATAAGAGTAATATATATATATATATATATATATATATATATATATATATATAAGGAAATTAGCATGAAAATTATTACAGGTAAGTAAACTGTGACAATTTATGAATAATTGTCGACCAATCTACGACATATAATTAGGTTTATTAAAACTTCACAGAAGCTCCATATAAATTAATTAAATCTACAATAAAAATAACTTTGAGTATTTAAATGTATATTTAATGTATCTACGAAAGATATATCATATAATATATTTATAAATTTTGATGGTCAGAAACAATATTGATATTTATAAAAATACTACGTATGTACGATGTGTAAGCTTAAATATTATATGTGCTTAAGTAGGTACGTATGGAAATCGTTATGCGTAATGCGATTTATACTTGTAGTTAATAAATTTGTGTACTATTTCTTTTGATAAAAGATTTCTATGGTGAAACATTTTTATTCTGGAAGAATTCACAATCAAACATAAATATAATATATTTTTACCATATATTTTAATTTGTTCTGTATACTTGAATGCACTAAGTATTAGAAGAGACGTTTGTAAATTTTTCTTCTAGTAGAGTGAAGAGAGTAAATTTATAATTAACTAGCGAGGCTTATGAAACTGTACAACTTCCTTATGCAAACGTTTAGCTATGTTTTCAAACCGGTAAACGCTTCATTGAACTTGATGTTGGTGGTAATGTCAGTTTTATTCTTTTAAATTTCGTGTAGCAAATTTGCTCGCCTCTCTTATTCTCATCGTTTAATACATTTTGTATATGATTTTTTTAACGAATTATTAAAACAGTTTATAGAGGAAAACTAAACAAAATTATCAGAAACAATGAAATAAAAGCAATTATTAATACGAATTTTTTCTTGAATTTCATGGCTATCACGCATATCATAAAATATTTTTTACCATCTTGGAACTATAAAGAAATAATATAGCAGGAATAAAAATTGTGCTTTTTTTAAATTTGCTAAATTTTTAGTCTTTATTTTACAATATTTATTTGTCCTGGGGTACTTTGAAGGATAAATGTAAGTACTAACTTCGAATCCCCTAAATTCCACTTTCACAGGCAGTCAGCCTGTGATCGTTATTACGTTAAGCCAGTTCTTTCTTCTATTACATTAAACATAATAAGATGTTAATCACGTAGTTTTTTGTTAAGTATATCTCAGAGAACGAAACGAAAAGGGGTAACAAAGGGGTAAAAACTTAAGGGGTAAAAAACGCAAATAAAATCCCACTATACGCTAAATATATTACGATAAAATCTCTATTATGAGAGAGAAATGTATTTATATGTTTAAGACTTTAATAACAAAACGTACATTAGATAAACTTCTTGTCATACTGAGAAATTGTTATCATATTAATTTAGTAAAGAAGAAATAGTTTTTTGGCAATTATTTCTAGAGTTTGTAACAAAAACGATTTATTCGATTGACATGAAACTTTCACTATAGTACGATGTACGATATGTATTTAAGGAGCGCGGATAAGGATCTAATGAAAGTGTAGCGAATGTATTATGTATTTTTGAGTTAAATTTTGAAACTAGTTTAGTCACATTAAAATAATTTTTGGTAATATTATACAGCATGAAATTAAAAAAAACTATTATTTGAAGCCACGTTCTCTGTTATAAATTTTTAATTCTTGAATTAAATTAACTAAGTTATTTTAAAAAAATATTTACGAAAGAAATGTTTGAGGATGAATATGGATAATAATTATAAATTATTTTATGAGCGTTCTTGTTTTATAAGACAGGTTCATATATTCTATGATCGACAAAGGTACAGAAAAATTACCAAAACCATTGAGAACATAATTCATATTTTAAAATTATTTACATAATGATTGTATAAAACGGCTATAAAACAAAAAATAGTCGTCAAGGCTATAACACCAAATATAAAGGCTAGTAGAATAATTTGAGACGGGAAATTAACGGGCAAATAATAAATTTGATGCTAACATTGTTAAAGAAGATATAGAGGATAAGACAGTACAGAAGAAGAAATGAGAATGTAAGTTGTAAGAAATTTGAAAATGAATACACGGCTATAAAAGAAAAGAATTTCTTTAAAATAATTCATTCTTATTAAAACAATGATGGGAGAATTCAGAAAGGTAGTTCCAAACATCAATTAAGACAGCAATAAAAGAAAATAACATTTCGAAAAATAATTTTTCAGAGTCATAAATTAATCTGATTTGAAGTAAGCTTGCTTGTTATTGTCTTTATATTGGAAAATTATTAGCATCTTCACATTGACTTTTTCCAGTAATAACAGCTTCGTATTTATGACACATTAACGGTATAAAATGATGTTACTATTGATTATATGAATTCAAATATTAAAGGTGTATAAAATTAAAATATTAATTATTATTTTAGCCTTGACTTGGAATTGTTGTACTTGAGATTGTAGTGCTCAATTAATTGACACAATTAAAGTAGCAAAATTTCAGAAAACAATATTTGATGAAAGTTTTATCTGTATTTTTCTTATATATTTTTTGACTCGTTGTTGAAAAATTAGGAGGGGGGGGCGCGGTTCAATACTTTGAAGTTTGGTACTTTCTATAAAATCAGAAATGGTTTGGTATTTTCTATAAAACCTGGAATTACAGAATGGCGGTGACAAAATTATAATCAAGAAATTTTTTTAATCAAATTTTTTATCCATTAAACTAATCGCAGTGAACCTATTGAGTTAACATCTTCTCACGAAAATAAACAAAATTACCTGAAAAAATATACCAAAAGCTATATTCACGATTTTTCTGGAGATTAAAACAAATATTCTCAATTTTTTAAATTCTAATCGGTAATAAAATCAAAATAGTTTTTGAACATTTTTATAGTGATAATTTTTTTACGTTATTTATATTTTTTTGTGCGTCGTTTATATTTGTAGTATTATTTTTTATTTTCTATTTTCTTATTTGCCATTTCCAAAACATTAAACATACGAAATATATCAGATAAATGAAAAAAGGACAATCAAGCCACACGGGACATCATTAAAATTCGGGAGCACTAAAATACTCGGGTAATACAACCTGACCGACCACGTCCATGGATATTGAATCTAGTTTTATATCATCTCTTGATAATAAAATTTATGTTAACAAGAAATTTTAGGTTTTAAAAATTAAGAAAAGTAAAACACGTTTTAAGAAGGTCTTTAATATAATTTTGCATAACTTGGAGGAGATCCATCTTATGAGATAGCAACGTGTTAGTAAATTTATTTACTTACATCTCCTGACAATATTTCATAATATTGATTCCTAATGCTGTGCTTTATTTTTCATAATTACCTCATGTACATAACAAAGTAGTAGATAGCTGTAGGCGACCAGTAAGAGGTATCTCTTTAGATACGCATCTGTTTACATGACATAATAAAAGAAATTAACCCATTACACATTTACACGTAAAAATTATACATAATTAAAATTAAATTTAAAAAAATCGCGTATTTTTAAATTCATCCAAGTTAAGTCTACTTTTAATACAGCGGATGGAAAAAACAGATCATGATATACTTATATACTCATATTTGATTCGACGAGTATCGTTTAACTTTCCACTTTAGGTTCCGGTTGTACTGAAAGTAATAATAGAATTCAGATATAAATATCGTTGAAAACCGTCAATTCAATTTATATGTAAAAATCCTATATCTCTCCGTACTGTTCGGATTGATGTTGCTCTTATTTCGCTACTATATATTTTGCCATATTTAATCACAACTAGTTTCATTAAAATTAGTTTGAATATGTCATTGATGTAACAAAATATTGCATAGCAATACTAAAATCACTTACTGCACCCATATATCTATTGGAGTTACGCCGGTACAAATGATTTTAAGGGTTCCTTTGCGAAACGGCGAAAAACGCAACTCTTATAATTTTGTCATTTCTGTCAACATTTTTTTAGTTTGAGTGAGATTCTAATATAAGTTTACGTATACATGTATATTGGCTACATCGGAAAACATCGCGATAGCAGCTTAAGTAAACGTAATATTGGAGAGTTCCTTAGGTTAAATTTTATTAATAAAATACAAAGATGTAAGCAATCAATTTATTTCTTTTCGCTTTTGAAATAGAAGTCAGGCAACATTGTGAAAAGCAAAATATATTTTGTTCGTATTGAGAGCCGAGTATAAAATCATTTACGTAGAAAAATATTATTTTTAAAAATCAACTAAAAATTGCATATAGACGAATTTATAAAAATGTTCTTTTAACCAATCTTAAATTGTTACTGCAATTGTTTGTCTAGGTAGACATTACTGTCATTTATTGATTTTTAAAAATAATTTGATAAATCTAGGACGACGTCCATCCAATTTTTCCATCCAATGTGCTAAAAAATATTTTAAAAATATTGAGTTATTAATATATGTTTTGTAATTTCATCTTGTAATCTCATCTATAAGATATATTTTGTAATTTCATCTTTCTAAAACCATGACAACGGAAAAAAGTTAAGTTTGGACAGACGTGTCGTACTTTCTGAAAAATTGTATTTAAAATTAATATTTGTGTATCAACATTATATCAAAACTGTAATTTTTCATTGATATCACAAATTTTCATCACACTCAGTTCGTAAAATATTGATTGTAATTTATATTGGTTGTTAATATTGTTATTACTGTTAATTAAAGAAATAATCAATTTTAATATCTGTATTTATTGAAGTGTTAGAGATAACTAGTAAGAGAGAACTAGTAAGCGTTCCTCTGTAATCTGTGTCAATTGTAAGTTACAAGATCAGTTAATGAACATAATATTGAGATTTAGTCAACACGCTTATATACTATCAGCCTCTATACAATAAATGTATAGACTAGTTTCTGTAGATCATTCTAAACGTCATCTACAGCTCGCACTGCGGAGAGATAAACTACATCTGTAGGTGTGATTCGCACAAATTGATGTAATACAATTAAATACTTTTATACATATGATGACTGTGGTCTTTTTTTAAGTCAGTGTTATTTCAAAAATTGACTTCGGGAAATAAGGGCGATCTTATATCTGAAATTATAGACACATACACATTTAGACACGGGCAAATTTACTATATTTCATAATTTATCAAAATCTTTATTAGTTTAGTTCTATCTATGTATCTTGGCGTGCGTTGTTTACGCCGTCAGTGTCATCGAGAGTCACTGTTTCCTAGAGGCTTCATAAGAGGCATGCGGTGCCCGAATTCACTTAATAACGTGATCTTGAACTAATTTTGCGTAAAAATCTATCATTACTATTTAAACCAACCATCTTTTTTGGGTTCTTGTTTGGTTTACAAGGTTTATGATGAGTTACATTGTGATATTCAAATAAATGGATATGGTCTGATTAACATATAGTATAAGCTAAGATAAAAAGGCTTTCTAAAGACCTAAAATCATTTGTTGTAATAAAATTAGGAAAATTTATTATGTTGTTAATAAATCTTCCTAGCAAGGAAATTGTAGCGCCATGTACTTACGACGTTAAATTCGGTAGGTTTTGCGTTGCGAGGAGTAGAAATCAGTTTACTTCAATCATCCGAACTGTGGTGGAACGGACTTTCAGTTTTGAGGGAAAATGAATATCATTGGCCACAACAGGTTAATTTACTTACAACTAAATTATTAGAAACAAAGGCACACCAACATTAACCCTGAGGCACATAATCAAATAAGTAATTAAATTTTTAACATAGATAATTATTCGAGCTTATATAAAATCATTAAAAACACGCCTTACGTAAATAGGTTCATAAGTAAGTGCTAACAAAATAATATTAAACTTAAGGGATCTTTGTCACTTGATCAAATTAACCATGCTGAGACAGAAATAGGGAAAATAGTTCAAAGAGATTTGTTTTCATATGAATTAAAATTGTTTGGAATTAAAAACAACTAAATTATAATTCACCTTCGTTATCTTTGTCACTTTTTATAGGCAGGAACGACGTGCTGAGAGTTGTTGGTCATCTAGTCTCAACAAAGCCGACTGTGACTACAATAAAATACATCTATTCCTTCTTTATAATAAATATCGTTTAATATGGCTGTGGATGGAGCATGGATATACGTGACTGAAGAATACTAGTTCACAACTGAATTTCAATTCTATGCGTGAAAGATATTGGTTTTCGAGTGGTAGTATCCTAATGTGGAATATAGTAAGTTAGCGTGTACTATATACGCTTTTGTGTAGTAAGGTTATGGAGTAGCCAACGCGCAGCTTATTAGTTGATAGACTTACGCAAGGCGTTACATTATGTTTCAAATATATGGCATCGACTTTGCTAGTTTGTTTCAAATATCAAATATAAAAGGGTGCGTGGATAAATTCCCAAAAGGTTACCTTAGTTCAGTCATAAACATTTTTACTTTTAAAGAAAGCATTATTGTTTTCTTTACACCCACTTATTTCCATACGAAGATTGGTATATGGAAGACAGGTGTAAATTCAACCAAAATAGAATCTAAAATCTATTACGGGCTAAACTAACTTAATTTGCGAAGAATTAAAAATAATTTTCGTGCAGATAAGGGCTGGAATTAGGAAAATTGCCGTCCACTCACTCCTTTGATGTTAGATCCTAATGAACTGTCTCGCTTTAAGTGTTTTGGCGTAGAAACAGATATCTAAATAACTAATTGAGTCGGAATGCGTTTTGCTTACTAACATACTGTTTGTTAACTTACAAAAAATCCTAAATTCACCAAAATTAATGGATTATTATTTTTCGATTCTTGTATTACACAAGAGCTGGCTTTCTAATGTACATAAATAAATAATAATATAATAAAACAATAAAAACTTTAGGTATTTTTAATAATAAGACTTGTTAAATTAAATAAAACAACGATGGTGAAATAATTTTACTGCAAAAATAGATTGATGATACCTCCAAATCACCATCACCATATTGGTGCCAGATGATGTATCGTCTATTATCAATTGAAGTCATCGAGTACGTGCTCTATTATATAAGTAATATAAGCATCAAAGCCTAATCTTTGTCGAGTGTGGACGAGAGGCGGCTAATAAGTTTTCAACGAACGTTTCCTTTCCGTGGCGCTAAACGTTTTTGTTTTAATTTGCATTTCTCTTTTGGCGAGTATTTTAAATAGTCCTTTTTTGATTATTGTGGGAAAATTTACACAGGTTAAGACAAAGCTGTCGAATTATTTTTGAACTATTATTTAAATCGAGTCGAAGATGGATTCATTCATTACTTTTTATGACACTGGGATTATTGCAAGAAATTTCTTTAAATATTAACTCCTATAAATGTAATTTACTACCCAGTTAAAATAAAATATTCAGGAGATGGCATAGTTGACGCTACAAAAACGTGAATAATTTTTCGTTGGATTAAAATATTAAAGAGTACAAGGTGACATTAGCCAGCTATATATATATATATATATATATATATATATATATATATATATATATATATATATATATATATGTTTATAAAATATGTTTTCTACGAGCGAATATACTCTTGTATCAACATTATTTCTTGAATTTGTGATGGAAGAGAATTTTTATGTAAAATATTTCTGGTAATTATTGATATGAAGATTATAGATATAAAGATATTTCCAATAAGTAAAAACAATAATTTTTAAAATTTTATAAATACATGTGTTTTCTTATGTGCACACGGTTATAAGCATGGGTTTCGTGACAGATTCATAATTCACAAAATAACCGAACCGGTATTTTGCTTAATATGGTTCTAATGATTTCATTCTTATAACTTAATATTACTTTTATTCTGTTGAATAATGAATTTCTACAAAATGAATGCCAAATATATTCAATATTTCTTCTGTTTTATAGTTACGTACATAAAATGTTAAATAAAAACGAAACTCTAATGGTGAGACTTTCATATCTGTATATACATATGTCCCCAACAACTACTGTTGCTATCGACTTTAGTTTTCTGGAATTGCTTGTACGCATCTACTTCAGGAAAAATGTTTGTTATGTTCTTATTTTTATTTACAATAGATCAGAAGTGGACAACTGATAATTAAAAATGGGAAACAATAAAATGATAGGGTTTTGTTTGCCAATTCATAAATTATTTTTTCCATGTTAAGCCACATAGTCATTAAAATATGTTAAAAAAATGTTTGAAAAAATGTTTCCTCTTCATCTTCGAAGTTTTCAAGAAACAATACTGAACTAATTCAAATTGTTAGAAGTCTCCTCTAATTTGTAGGCATAAAAACAAGGTTAAGGACTCATTTAAATTTTCAGATAAAATATTTCATTTTGAATATTTTCTTTCTGTGATTTCTTAATTTGAAGATTATACGCATGTATGAGGTTTGTTTTTGTTCAATGTAAAGTTTTCCACTGTAATCATTAAGGATTATATTGAGAGATTGTTGTTATTCTATCGTTGTAATTCATAATGTTCCATGTAAGGAACATTTGGTGCGCAAGTTCGGCTTACTATGGAAGGTATTTTCTTTATAACTATTTCTTATAAGGGCAAAAATAGGTACTAATATATATATTAGATATTTTTCGCCGCTGCACATGTATGAGCGCATCCATGACCATGATCCATGTCAAACATGGTATAAAGAATCTTCGAGTTAATTATATTTATAATGTATAATTTAATTTAAAAAACAACCGCCCAAAGAGCTATTCGCAGCGCTCGCGACGTCGCTCCATGCAACGGTACGATGTTTTGCGACCCAGTGTCTGTTGAAGCTTTTGCTAGACATTACCGGTCAACGTAGAGTGCGAACATTCCTCGACTAAACATTCCAACAGCGGCTTCTTACTACCGTTCTGGAGCCGAAGTTATATCACACATGCCTCTAGTGATTTTCAACTTGCTTTCTTCAAACTGAAGCGATCAAATGTGACCCGGATAACACTCATACCGAAGGGTAGCACGGCATCAGTCATAAATAATTTCAAATCTATCGCTATCCTCTCTGAATCGGTTAAATTACACATTATAATTAAATTTGTGATAAGCAGTGAGGATATGGAATCGGACGTTTGGTGGTCACGAGCCTTGTATATTTCCTTGACTATATTGGTTATCATGTTCACCTCGATTTTAAATAGATGTTGCATATTTTGACTTCCAGAAAACGTTCAATCGTAAACACAAAAATGTATTACTATATCACCTTGGAAAAGCAAGATTTTCCGTTCCAATTTTACTCTTCTTATCTTGCGGATGGAAAGCATTACATACGAGTCAGTGACTTTATATCAGAGATTTACTTTACACGCTTAAAAATACGCTAGGCTTCGAATCCCTACCTCCAAGTTTCACTATTCTGGTAAACGATTTTGTTTACGGGGTGAAAACTACGTGTTGTTTGTTATTCGCGGATGACAAAACTTTTTAAAGCCGTCACAGATGCAGCAAACAGCGAACGGTTGGCGCGTGACATCAACACCGTCGTTAAACAAAGGGCTGCAAGCGGCTCATGGCTTAATGCAAAAAAATGTTTGTTAGCGAGTAACAACTGAGTACACGATCTTATTAAATGCGAATATATGGTTGGCGGAATTCCACTCCATCGTCTGTATGAGGTCGTTAATTTGTCGATCATAACTGATTCGCGTTTAAAGTTTGGTGTGCATATCGCGGACGTAGCAAAAGTAATTTCGGAAACTTAGATTCGCGTTGCATATTTCAACAGATTTTCAATCGATGTTGTATTATCAGTGAAAATCCAATTAGAATCCGGCCCCTTCATTTGAAGCCTACACAAAATAAGCATGTTGATTGAATATGTGCAACAGACGTTTCTCCGATATCCGTTTATAAGATGGTGTAGTTACTTCCCCTTTCCATTTCCTACCAATTTCCTCTTGGGTGAACTAGGTTTCCATTGCTTGGGACTCAGAAGAGACGTCGCGTTTATGAAATTTATCTTCCAGCTATTATAAGAAAAAAATCTCTGCCATATATTGTTGAGTAAACTTATATTAAACTTATATACTGTATTGTTCGTGTCTGACAGTTTCCTGCGCTCATACATTCATCACCTGTTTTTCTTTATCAATTTATAGAATCGAATTATAACGGAACTCTCCAGTTTCCTGCGTATTCAATTGCTTAACCATCTGATCGCGGTCGCACCAAAGTGTGATTTGTTTATGATGAGTGAAAGTAAGTTTGCCGAAATGTGTCGTCATTATATTTTGTCGTACTTGTGTAGTTTCTATTCATGTTTCATACATATCTTTTTTGTTTTAATTTGTTAAACCATGAGATGCTTATCGTTGCAACTAAGTTACTTATAATGTGTCGGTAAATGTATGCAAATAAATAAATTTATGAATAAATACCAGAAAATTCTTCTCTCACTGGGTAGTATGGTGGAATGTGGGTATGACTTACGTCATTTTATTGGAACCTGTTTATATCGTGATACATGCTTTGTCTCTTCGAATTCCAAATGACGTGCGCAAAACCACTTATTCCATAGTCTCGTGTCTTCGTGGCTGAGGTAAAACTTTAAATTCTGCTTGTGCAAGGGTTATCCACACAAAGAGTGTATATATATATACATATATATATATATATATATATATATATATATATATACATATATATATATATATATATATATATATATATATATATATATATATATATATATATATATATATATATACATACGTATGTATATATACACATGTATAAAACCTGCAAATTTGACATCAGAATGCAATAAAACATCCCTTAAAAATTAAATGCTTAAATGTATGGAAAAAGGGGTGAGAGGTTGTATGGAAATTAGGAAATATTTAAAGTTTAAGATGTGAATAGGTCACATCTCGAAGTTTAAATATTTCATAATAATTCAGGGTTTCTAGAAAATCAAAAACTATATAATTTTCGTATCAAAAAGCAGATAAACCAAATGCTGTCATGATCTTTTGGTCTGGATAAAGTCAAGAGGTACAGCTAATACGATCATGAATCAGATAACAGGATACATCACTTGCTGTGATGAATATATTTCACTCTACCCTAGCATATAAATTAGTAGCACATGCAATATCCATGTGGGTGTAAGCAAATTTAAAAAAACTTAAATGTTTCTGAAACGCAGAGTGTATAATTTAAAAAAGTAAAACAATAACTGTGGGAATATATTATTTTTCTTTATGTAAGTGTATTCTGCAGAAATATTTTCAGTGCAATATTGTTTATATTGCCCTGTTTGTTTTAATATACCTTTGCAAAATATATTGAAATGTAAAATTACCACAAACTATCTTCATAAAACAGCACTATATATTACAAGAAAACTACATAAAAAAAGTTACTATTGTATTCACTACCTACAATAATCTAAGGCTAGAAAAATAAGTACATTATTTTACACAAAATACCACAGTGTTCTAAGATTGATATGTCAAGCCTGCAACGAGTGACTAAGGCTATTCGCTCCGATTAAATTTCAAACATTTGATGGAATTCAGGAAAATGTGCTGTGGGTTTTCTTTATTATTCAATGAATATACATTTTAAAGTTGATTCCGTAGACTTACTGTTGTCATCGAGTGTTGTATTTTATTGGCATAGGATTAAAACTATCTATATAGTATTTAATTAGAATATTCTAAAATATTCAATATCAAACTAAACTACGCTTACTGGAATAAGTAGAAAACAAGTAAACACGTTCAATTTCTCTTTTTGAAATGTCTGCTATAAAGGAAATTTATTTTTGATTATTGTTCTCGATCTCATTGCTTGAAGTAATGAGGTTAATATTTAGGAAGTTTTAGGAGAAGGCCATGCTAGTAAATCATTAATTAGAAATTGACTTAAAAAAAATATACAATAACAAGTATAGAATAATCCACACAATTTTATGAACAATTATAATCCAGAACTGGATTTGTAAACAAAATACGAATCTTTATATGTTCATAAGGAGTAAGTTTTTTCTAGGTAGTAATTACCTAAAATTTTGCAAAGATAAACTATAGACAACTAAATATAGTCATGATATGATACGAGGACCAATATTGGTGACAGCTATGAACTCGACTGCGGTAGAAATTAAATTTTTAAATAATTTCTACCTTATTTATTATTGGGCATGTAGTATTTTGATTCCTCTATAACAAATGACTGCAATGTAGTGAATTGATTTTAAAATAGAAAACATTATTTGGCAAACATTATTTGGTATATTTACACTGTCTTTGATTTTGAAATAAAAATCAGGAGAATATTATATAGTTCATTGTTAGACAAAAATAAATAAATGAACCTTAAAAATATTTATGACCCTCTATTTATTCCATTTACATAATTGAAATTTTATTTTGAAACATAAGTATTTGGAAAATATAATTTTTTTGTAGCAATCCATCCTTGCTAATATTTGAAATGTGAAAGTTTTTCTTTGTTTTGTGTTCTTATTTCTAACAGATCTTTTTTACTTTACTCATTAATAGAATCGATTAGACTTATTTAGGAAATTTTTATACCAGAAAAATACACAATTATCCAAGGAATAACAAAAAGTTTTCGCTGGGTGCCGCTAAATTGCGCCATGGTTTTGGTTAAGCGACTTCTTCATCAAATTAGCAATAAGTTGTAATCTTTAGGTTTTAAATACACAATTAAAATAACTACAAAATATTAAACACAAGGTATCAAATGTATGCTATTTATAATAGAAGGCACTCGTAATAAGCCTTTGTTATTAATATTTATTATTTCTAAACTTTAATGTGATCAGAATATCTAAAATATAATCAATAATATCAACAAGAAACTGTTTTACGTATTGATGCTCATCGGTTCTGGCACATTGCGTGTAAATTTTATTGAATAACTTTTTGTGAGAAAATATACAAGTAAAATTATGTTGTGATAATAATTTTGTAATAATTTGTTCAATAATTGCAACCTGCTTTATTGATGATGATAATTATAATTTATGTCCTATTCAAGCATGATTATACCATGTGAATAAATTGATAACTGCTCGTATTGCCACCTAAGTTAAATTCAATCTCAAAATGTTGAGATTTATACTTTTATCGAAGTACTCTGTTCCATAAGTCTATGTAACAATAATATACAAATTGCCCCTCCAGAATTAATGGTTGGTTAAAAAGAGTTATACTTTATAAGGTCACAGATAGTTTAAACAAGTATTTGTAGTAGTTTTTAGCAAAATATACGAACCTGGAAAAAAGTTAGAAATTTGTATTTGTATATATGCCCAGTTTGTAAGATACGTATATGATTTCTTTGGGGTACGTCCTCTTTGTGACATTTAACAATTTAAGTCCAATTTGCAATCTCTTGTTCACGTCGGCAATTGTAACCTTCCGACACGCAATAGTAAAGATTACACTGGAAAAGGAAATTATCAGGCATTTAGTAAAAATGTATCAGGCTCATTTAATTCTCGCCTGAGTCTAATTCATGGTGGCTTTCTCAGGATGTAAAATTTTAATAGTTAAGATTATTAACTTATATTTTTAATTAAATCACGTAAATACAAACCTTATCCTATATTCACATTCGACTTCATTTTTATCAATTTACTCTGTTATCAATTTCTTTGTAGGATGTACATTTACTCACTACCGTGTGAGTAAATCCAATAAAAAACAAAAGAATGTTTTTTTGTACTAACTTCCATACCATAATTTTGCACCATCAAGCCATGAAAAATGTAGATAGTGTAGACCGAGGCGAATCGGATTGGTTCAACTTTGAGGTTACCAAAAAACAAGTTGTAATTAAGATACGTTAGATTTATTTATATAATCACAACCAGTCTTTATTAAAGTAAATCATATGACATTATAATTAAAAGTATTTCTATAAACTTCTTAGAAAAAAACAAAAACATAAATATTGGGAAATATCCGATTCGCCCCAAATTCGGGGGTTAATATGATCAAACATAAATTAAACAAATTCTCATTAGTAACGAAATAATCAACGGTAATACTACCTACTAATCAATATTAATGTGATTCATGAGCACATAAGTCACATGTGTATGGGCCATTACCACCATCTCTACCAGTGCACTTCTCATGGCACCATTCTTCACAAGAAATGCACTGTATCCAGTCCTCCGTTGGTGGGTGTGCAAATTTCTCTGCACAATAAATGCAGTGCCAGTCTCGAGAAGGAGCACTTCTCTTTATTTTTAGACCAGGTGTAGCTTTGTTCTTCTTTTTATTCATCATATTTTCCTTAGCCCCTTTTTCTTTTTCTCCAGTGTTTTTCTTTTCTATTTCTTTTTTGCTTCTCTTTTAACAAGATTGATCTTATTCTGTGGAGATGTTAAATGGAAGATTGGGTTTGTTAATTTTCGTGGCTTTTTGTTTAGAGTTGAACCCTTCATCGGAGAAGGAATGATTTGTTTTAGGGCGTTTCCAACAACAATGATGCTAGACGGTTCATCATTGTTTTCTGTGTGTGTATTGTCAATGTGTCTGGGTTGTTCTACGTTATCTTGTTCAGCACTTGTAGAAGGCAGTTCTGGATTATTGGCTTCAAGTGTATCGAGATGATCCAGAGTGTCTCCAATGAACTTATAATCTGGAATTGAATTGGGATTAAGAGGATATTCCAGTCTTCTCGATGCCTTTGGCTGCATTCCCAACTGTTGCAGCCTGATTCCAAGCTTGTTTGAGGATCCCTCCAAAACCAACCTTTGATATTGCCTTTTGTGGATGTGAATGCAGCCAAGCTGTAGCCTGTTGGTTGTAATAGGCTTTTAAAGGTTTAAAAAAAGAAACATCGAGAGGCTGGAGAGCGTGTGATGTGTGTGGAGGCATCAGGACTAGTTCAATTCCCAGAGACTCGCATAAATCTACCTCTTCTAAACTTGTATGAGTGGCGTGTCCGTCCAAAATCAAAATTACTTTTCCTTGCGTCCGGTATTTATTAAAATGATGAATCCACTGCTTAAATGCCACTTCAGTAACCCAGCCTTTTTCAGTCATAGTAACTTCAGCACCAGAAGGCATTCCTATCATAAAATCGTCTCGTATTATTATCATCTATCACTTTTTGTAATGTTTTGTAAAATTCTGTGACTTTTTCCTTTTTCATACCATTCATTCTTGCTTTTGACAATCCGTCAGGCTTTCGAATACTTAAATGTGGGTTTCTTGCCATGAATCGGTGAAACCAATCTTCTCCAGCCATACCAGAGTTATTGTTGAAGTTATGATTTATGTTTTGACTTTGGGCATATTGGAAAGCATATTTTTTGGGGTTATACCAAAACCGCGACTTGCCAAATGTATCAATCGATCAGCCAACTTCTTTTCAGTATCTTTATCCAATATTTGTTGACCACCTCGACGCTTGACTACTCCTTTAGACAAAGTTACTCTTCTCTGCAAGCTTGTATACGGCACATTATATCTTTCAGCGGCTTGACGTATGGTAAGTTGTCGTAACAATACTTTATTGGTTGCTTCTTCTATAATTTTGTGTGACCACTGACTCTGGCCAGTTTTTTTAACGTAAGTTCTGACCATCTATAATAATAAAATAATAAATATAACTAAGCAACAGACGTTTTATTTCGTGATCCGATTCGCCCCATATTAAAGGTATTAAAAAATATGTTTTAACAAAAATTGCATCATATTACCTTTAAAAACCGAGTGATTTATTATCATTAGATTCGTGAACCTTCGGATGATTCAATAATTGAAACATATAAACAAAATTTTGATATAAAACAGTCAAATATTCTAATAACATACCTTAGATATTGGCGCGAAAACAGCGGTCATGAAGCGTTGTCATTACGAGCGAGCGTCGCCGGCATTGAATTGCACGCGGGAATGTAATAATACTATTGGGAATAGACGCAAGAGGGAGGGGGGAAGGAGTGTGCATTAACGGCTGGGTTCATTTATGCACGGTTTATGAAATATTTTAGTTTTGCTTATTTTGATCCGATTCGCCTCGGTCTACCCTATTTTTAAAATAATGGATACTTCCTAAAGTATGCACTTTCGTAAATAATACATAGCATATATATATATATATATATATATATATATATATATATATATATATTATATCTATGGGCTGCGTGCGTGTGTGTGTATTATATTATGTAGTTGTAGTTTTATTATGTAAAATATTACATTGAACAACGTAATACCTTTTACCTTTCCTTAAAAACCATCGAAACAAACTTTGATAAAGATATTACTTAACATAATGTGCATTGTTTATGATAATTAACTGCATGTATCTAACGGGTGAATATAAAATTAATCGAGCAGCTATCACCGTTAGTATTTTTATTTTTTGTTCTTCGTCATCAATATACTATTCCCTCATACTCAAAAATTTCGTAAATATTAATCTCAAATCTGGCAATATTCACACAGGTTCCTATTTTCCTGATAGCAAATAACTTTTGCCTTAAGAGTTTTGACAATTTACTAAAAAAATCGACTCTTCATTCAAATTATTGAGATCTGCTAATACGTTGGTGGGAGGAAACGTAATTATTTGTGAACTTCCTAAAATTATAGAAAAAACTTTGTCCATGCTGGACAAAGAGCAATGTAGAGAGGCAGAGAGCAATATAAACCTAATTACCTCCGTGAATGTGGCCAGGTTTGAGATCAAAAAAGTGAATTGTCAACTGTTGGATGAGGTCTCTCTCTGGCAGTGGAAGGTTTTACATACAGGTATAGTCACCATGGTACAAAACGGGATTGCTGGTCGCAGAGTGAAGGCGGTAGTTACTCAATTTTATAACATTACTTTGCCATTTTCAAAAGTAAAGACAGATTTCAAAATAAATATAAGTAAAATTCATATGTTCAATACGAATAAATTACCGTCAGTAACTTATGATGCTAAGGTATGTTATGTTAAGATAAGATAATTTAAGGTATGGTAGTGCAATAGTAAGATATGGTAAGGTAAGGTTTATTTATTTTTATACAAGAAATAATATTTCCACAGCCGAAAATATGTTTTCAAAAACCATTAATTTTTTTGAAAATTCTAAATTTAGTGTTCGAAATTTTTCGCATTCGTCAAATTGTTTCTGATTTAAAATAAAATATTATAATAAACATTTAATAAAATTCATTAAAATGGAACCTGTTCTTGATGATTTTGAAATTTCACGCTTCATCGAATCCGGGTCCCTACGATGGGCTGCGTCGTCTAAGGCGTTATAAGGCCTTGTGATCAACCCAACACACCATGGTGACGACAGCGCTTTATTTTTCTATTCGCCGTGTGATGAATCTTGAAACTGTTATATCGAAATTCGTGTTTAAATTGAAGTAACACTTTAACTAGCACTGAGGAGGATAAAGTAAATATTTAATATAGATGACTGACTTTAAATGTACGTAAACAGAAATGAAATTCAAATTTCGAAGGTTGGAAAGAAAGCTCTTAGCGCAAGATTATAATATTAACAAAAGATAAGAAGCGCCAGATGTAGAGAGAATAGTCTTTATTGGCCTGTTGTCGAAATCGATTTTTTTTTCTTAAGCTTAGGTTTAAAAAAGGGTTGAATCTCGATTTCGACAAAAAGTCAGTTAAATGAAGAAAATTGGTAAAACGATTCAGGAGTAACAATCACATTTAAAATTATTTCATCCCTTTAATATTTCATGGTTATATAGAATGAGACAACACAAGTGGTGGTAAAGGACAGTATATTGCTTGCGGTACTATGTTCATGGTGACGGCGCATTCATGGTGCATTTGGTGCCTGTTGCTGCAATTATGTGTCATACGTATAATTGTATTTTTATTGACAATCCTAAATTTCACATAATTTATTGTTTTTTTGTGCTGCTTATCTTTGTTAATGTTATTTGAAACTGTTTAGTCTACTAGCCGAAATATAGTTTACCGCAGTTTAAAGATTAATTTTATAAAATTAATATTATACATGGTGTAACGTCTTAGGTACGGTAAAACAGAATGAAATTCAAGTTGTCTCCGTAAGATTCTCGAAATTTTTCAGAGTTTTAATTCATATTTTATTCAAACTTCGTAATTCATCTAATTCATAAATCAGCCATATTTGGCGTTTATTTTGTAGAAATTCATTATTCACAATTAAATGAAACTACGTGATGTAGTATTATTTCTACTTTCTTTAATTTCTTTAATCGCGACCTAGGTTTCGTTGTATTACAACATCTTCAGGTGGGATATTAGCAAAGATAAGAAGATCTTTCTAAATATCCCACCTGAAGATGTTGTAATACAACGAAACCTAGGTCGTGGTTAAAGAAATTAAAGAAAGTAGAAATAATACTACATCACGTAGTTTCATTTAATTTTTATTTTATTTGTTTTATTTCATTTTATTTGTAATGTGAGTAGATTTAAATTATGATAACTATTGATCTTAAAGTTAGGTAGGCTCTATTTACTGCAGACAAATTAAAATAAATATGAAAATTTTTGTCTGAGTCCTGGTATGAAAATAATTTTTATAGCTTATGCCGATAATGTCATTTACCTTTATATTGTTTATAATAGTCTCCAACACAAAATTTTTAAGTTGGATAGTAAGAATATCTCTTCTGTATTAGCATTATTACATTATATTACATTATCTATATTTATTAAAGAGGTATGTTATTTTGATTTACGTGTGAAAAATTATCAGAAAAATGTTTTTTAATAAATGTGTCAAAAACTACTTATATTTTTTCCTTTATTTATCCTACTGGTAATTCGAATATAAACTGTCTTACAAATTTGTTACGTTTTTGTTTATTAATGTATGTGAAGAAAAGGTATGCCTGCCGAAGAGTTAGTGTAATTTAATATAAAGAACCTTTATTCATCATAATCTCATAATGCTTTCTTTTCAGTCTTTTATTTGGTAATTAATATTCATACGTAAGTCTACCTAATATTAAATTGAACAAAATTTTTGATTCCTATTTTTACTTAGTAGTATCGAATAAGTAAGTAAATAAAATAAAACATCAGATGAGGATTTGACTAATAGATTCGCTATAGGAACTCTAAACTTTAATTGTCTTTAATTTATTAATTTTTTTTCTCTTATGTTTATTATATTATTCTTAATGTCACAATTGAGCAATATGAGTTAGTACGTAATGCATTATATTTAATAAATTTTGACCGACTATCACATTTTCACCTTGCTTCCTTAAATAACTTAAAAAATTAGAATATTCATATTAACGAAAATTAAAAATAATTAAAAATATAACACTTAAAATTTGGCTAATTTTTGTGACAGCAGCATTAAATAAGAATATTAAAACAAATTTATCTTTCATAAAAATAACTGCAATTTGCGCTTTATTATTTTTTGGGCTCGCTATCACAAAAGTTAAAAACGGAACCCTTATAGGAATACCATCACGCTGTCTGTCCGTTTGTCTACGTATTATGTATGTCAAAGCCTAGATATTCTAATAGTCTAAATTTACGAAATATTTTTCTTTTATTTTTAAAAACAGCATGACGCGCCATCTCCCTAAACATTTTTTTCTTAGTTCACCGTATAGGATATTATTTGAAATAAACTTTGAGAACCCAACAATTTTTTGAAAAAAATTTTAAATGAAATATTTTTGAAGTGATATTTCAAAAGAGAATTTACCTCTCTCCAGCCCTCTATATCTGTGCCATCAGCCTCGTATTATCTAAGGTTATAAAGTTACAATTTTGATAAAACCAGGATATTGACTCAGACATGACAGGGAAACTGCATCTTTTGTGAACCTCATAGTTGCTGAAAAATAATATTTTGTGTCGCGGTTTTGCGATTGAAAACTAAAATATGCTAAATGTAAAATCTGATAATTACGGCCTTCAAAATTTGTTGGCATAAATTGAAAAACTTTCGTTTGTTTATATGACAATATTAAAATAAATTTATAATTGGGGGTGGACGTGCTCCGTTGATGTTATTGTTAGAACAATTTTTCATTACCTGATAAGTAACTTATACACATTAACTTTGTTCGTCGTCACAAATGTTTTCTTGCTGTATTGTAATTAATGCTTCTATGCTTACTATCATGTACTTCTTCTGCAAAAGTGTAAGAGTTATGTATAGGGACAAAGAAAATGTATTTATATTTTTCGGTCTTGAGTAAATTTTTTTTAATGTTTAGATATTTCATAACTCGATTACTCTTTTACTCATATAAGTACTTTACACCAAGTATCGTTTCGAAACTCCCTCTAAATTCTTTCCGTAATATTATACTCAAAACTTCTTTTGAATTGAAACTGAATGCTACTAATATCACAAAAATATTGTCGCCATTTTACAGTTTGTAATTTTGGAAGGCATGGTTTATTGCGTATGAGACAAAACAAAAAACTCTCTGAAGCACCTTTCTGTACCTCATCCAGAGAGAAATGAGGAAAGGAGAGAATATCATGTTTAAATAACTGATTGCACAGGAGAAAAGTGGGACGTTTTGAACTACATTCACGGTTAATTTACTCTCTAGTCGTTTCGCTGATCCGTTTCTTTCTTCTGTTTTTCTGCTTTAGTTTTTATGTTTATTTAAACGATAACTTTGATTAATTACATTTTTGTTTTTCTTGTCTTACTTCAAAAAACTTTAAGCTATTTATTTTGTAGTGTGTTTGTAAAATTGTTCAACGATAAATGTTGATAGAATTTAACAAAGGCAGTAATAAATATGAATGGATTTGGAATATGGTGATTAGGTTTTAATAAAACTAATTATTAGTAACAGCCAGAAAAATATCGATATCTTAGTATACCGACGGTTTCATTTGTAGTATAATTTCTCCAATATTAGTACGGTATCGATTCTTTTTATTCTATAAAGTTTCTGTAGCTATGCATGCCATTAATTATCCGACAAGACGTAACAATACACCATTAAATCATCTCCCCTATTTAGTCTTATTTATGTTATTGTTATGAGCAAAGATTAGGAAATATATACGTTAGTGATCATTCATATTGTGAGTATCGTTAACAGTGACGCGCAGTGGCTTATAAACAACTACTCGTAATTTGCACTTAATATGGAGCATTTACTAATCACTTCGAAATGCTTTTATCGTTCTCAATTAAAGTACAAAATTTTGACTCTTCAACGTATAGAAACTTTTGTGGACGGCAACTGACTCTTTAGAATTGGAGACGTAATAAAAGAGTGGATAAAAATAGAAATACTTTTAAACTGTGTCTTTATATTGAATACTACGGTGTTTTTATATAAATAAGAGCTACATAGAGAGTTTGTTAGATTTGAGTGCGTGTGATATAATTATTGGGATACCTTCTTGATCTATGAACTCTTCAATATCATTTTCAGGAATAATTTTGCGAATTAGAAATTACTTCATTTTTTCTGTACCTAATATCACACCTGAATAATAACTTAATAAATGTAGCAAATTTTGTTCTGGAAGAATCATGCTCTTTTCCAGATTAGAAAGCAAAATATAGGATAGTTCAAAATATAACCTGCGGTTACATAATGTTTAGTGAAAAGCAACACTGTCAGTGTGGCATCACTGAGTAACGAATATCGAAAGAAACTTTTCGAAATATTAGCGTTCCACTCAAGCAAAACCACAATTAAATAATGGTTTGTGTATTAATGTGGTATATGAAATGTACACACATCAAATCTGGTAGTGATCTACTCTTTGGTTGCAAAATTATTATTTAACAAATTATTATATATTAAGTTTATAAAATACTGATAAACCAAATTTAGGGTAGTGCAAGTGGAGACATAGTCTAATGAAATTCAAGTGGTGACGTGGTTATGAAAATAAAATATTTGTCGGAATATATTATCAGATTAATTCTTTCAATTGGACTCAAAAAAATGGTACGTATTAAATGTCGATAATATAAGAGGAAACTTTAATCCGTAAATGCAAAACAAGTATCAAATCAGCATTAATCATGCAAACGTTGTGGTAGTGGATTGTGATGAATGTTATGTGGTTGCGGTAGATTAAATAACGCGCCGGGAGTTTATATACCCAAGCGATTTCCGACTTTATGCAACTGGATAACGTAAATATTAAGTTGATTAGCTAATCTATAAACGCTTTTCTGAACACCTCGAAATCAGTACATAATTCAATTTTATACTGTGAATATTAGTGACTCGTAATATGTGAACGTATAATCCTAGTATTTGCTTATGTTATATACCATACATATATATATATATATATATATATATATATATATATATAACCCGTTCCCATTATATAATCCTAGTATTTGCGTATATTATATAAATATAATAATATTATCACTTAAATCAATAATTTTAAATACGTCTACGCATATGTATACGAATCCTGTAAATAATATTTTGGATGATATATACATGGATAAATGGTTCCCGGGTCAAAAAAAATCAAAATATTAAGGAAAGAAACAACAATTAAAAAAAAATTAGTTTTTCAAAATAATCATTATTGTCATGGATTTGAGCCGCAATAAAAGGTAAATTTATTACAAGGTGCAAAAATTTAGAGTTGAATTTAAAATTTTGCATATTTATATAACAACGATGTACACTGGCGAATATAATGTACATTTTTATGACGGTGTATATAGTAATTATTTTTAGAAAGGCTTTGAACTAAATGGTATATGTAGAGGTTTGAATTAATCTTAGAAAATTATGCTTAAATGTATTTTTGGTTACAGTTTTATTATTATCCGTAATAACCTGTATGTAAATATTAATATTCTCACTACGGTATATTTGGCTACTACATTTTTATCCTTTCAATTTGTTTATTATCTACGGTCTTTGTATAGAATATTTAAACTATTGTGTGGAATTAGTCCGATATTAACGAATTCATAGTTGGAATTAATGGTAAGTTGTTAATAAACGTATTATATAATTGATACACAAGCTTAAATCTGGTATATAAGAACTGTCGATTTTTGAAAACCGTAATAGGACTTCATTGAAATTAAATGTGATAAGTCTTATTGTTTAATAGTCATAAGCGTAACTTAACCAAACATATGTAGAATGCCCGAACACCAGTTTGTAAAACTTATTTGTTAGTTTTATATTCACTTTGAAATTGAATGAGAAATAAGGAAAAACAACCATAATTTACTTCCATTCATTTTCTTTCTTTACCTCTAACATTAACTAAATAGAACACACTACGTGGAAATGTTTCCCGTATTGCATACTATGCATGAAAACTTCCGGATATGGACTTTAGCTTTTATCAACAATTTCCCCGTCTGCTTTTACTACTTTAACTCCGCGAAACTAATGAACTTTTCTTGTTATGTCTCTAGTTATGACATAATATTTGGATCATAACAATCCACTCTGCTCTTATTTGATATGAAATCATAACTAGATTTGTATTTATTTAATTTGCTAGATTGCTATACCTACATTACATTTGTGTTATAATATTATATTTTGACTTTTATTTCATGTGAAGTCGTAAATATATTATAATATATTTATTATTCTTTTCTAAGGTTTATTTATGTACAATTAAATGAAACTACGTGATGTAGTATTATTTCTACTTTCTTTAATTTCTTTACCACGACCTAGGTTTCGTTGTATTACGACATCTTCAGGTGGGATATTAGCAAAGATGATATTAGAATCATATAATAGAAAGATTTTAGAATCTTTGCTAATATCCCACCTGAAGATGTCGTAATACAATGAAACCTAGGTCGTGGCCAAGGAATTAAAGAAAGTAGAAAAAATACTACATCACGTAGTCTCATTTAATTGTGAATAATGAATTTCTACAAAATTAACGCCCAATATATTCAATATTTATTTATTTAGTAGCAATCAATAATATTGAAATAAAACGTAGGTAAAAAAATTTGGAAAAATAAACAGATTGTACCCTGTATAATTTTTAGTCATCCGTTTTCATTAATTATCATATCATTTTCAAGTATTTTAGCGAAGATATTGTTCAGAAAGATCCAAATCACTTTACAGTGGGACTTTTTGTCAATCCAATGAATATCAAAATACATGTTAGTTCGAGATAGTAGTGCAGTGAATAATTTTGGTGCCCTTTTCCTTTAAGTTTATTTGCGAATAGGTATTTGCGCGACAGTTTGAAACCCACAAAAAGTAATGCTTAAATCTCTTGCAAAAGTCAGCGAATGGTCATTTCTGATATAAATTGTAAAAGAAATAAAAAAGAAGAAGGGAAATAACCACATCGTCTTCTGAAATCTCTCAAAATTTTTTCTAGAATCTGAAAATATAATATAACAAATAACTTCTTGAGGATACCGGGTAATTCAAGATGACTCCGTCTTACTGTGAACTTCGTAGTTATATAGAAAATTAAAAGTTAATATGATGAAAATTTGGGTGCATTGCACTGAATAAATTCAGATGTCCGAAGGAACTGTGATGTGATAGTGAGATATTAGATTTTGTAGACCATTTTAATTTATTATTAATTAAATACAAGTTGTTTATACGTAAGATAAAGGGATAAGTATGATTGATGCATGTAATAAAATAATTTTTTTATATTCGAATTTTTTTTCCAACCTTCTTCAGAACCAAAACTTTTCTTGACAAATTCAATTGTTTAAAATAAATAGGCTGTTTTGATGTAGACTGGCTCTCAATGCTGAGCATTGTATTCATTAATTACTTCAGTATATTTAGAACGCCTAATACATATCGTTTCCATTTAATAATTGTAAATATTTTTTGTGCAAGGATACTATTTTAAAATATACAAAAGAAAATAAATAAATTAACACGAGTTATGATGTATGAAATAATAAAAATTAAGGAATATATTGGATAAAACAAGAGAACGTCAGTAGTGAAGAAAAAGTTCTAAATTGGAGTAGTTTTATATCCTCAGCTATATAAACCAATCGAAGGTATTATATAGAGAAGACACTCTTACACATATGTACACACTTCGTGTGCTTGTAGTTTTTAATTATATTTTAATAAAATAATATTTTTCTTAAATTTTAAAAACAACCAAGTAGTTTTCTTTTTTTGTTCCATGATCGTCTTATAAATTAGATTCGTTTCGCCGTATGTTATGAAGGTTAGTAATTCGTTTTCTTCTAGGAATGTATGGTATCTATTCCTTGCTTTATATGTTGTGTTTCTAAAAACGCGTTTCCAAAAGTTATTGAGAATCAATTCCAGGTTCTCAATAACTTTTGGACAGGTAACAGGTTGGTGTAATTATTTTTCTTGCTTACATATGTATGTGTGTGTGTAGATATATTTATAAAAAAAAATATATATATATATATATATATATATATGTATGTATATACATATATATATATATGTATGTATATACATATATATATATATATATATATATATATATATATATATATATATGTATATATATATTATGATCTATTATTTTTTTATTTCATACAAAAATTTCTATCCATCTTTCTGTCTTTCCGTTCCACCTTTCCATTCCAAAAACATGCAATTTTCCCAAAGGTGCATATTGATATCATTTATGATATTAAATCTCTTATAAAAGAGAAATTATTTAATAAAATAAATAAATAATAGCTGGTTGAGTTTGTTGCTATTATGAGGTAGAACATTTACGTCAAAGGGCAATAATTTGTTTTTGAGGGTTAAAAAGGGACTTAAAATAGCACTATAGACCTTGCTTTATCGTGATAAAGAACGACACCTCATTTGTTTATTAACTCTAGCCATTTTCTTATCTTCCCGCAATTTTTCTTATTGGTAACTTAAATCTTTATTCATATCATCTTTTCATTTTGTAGAATATGCTCAAAATATGTAATTCCATTCCAAACCAACAAAAATTTTTGGATGACGACCGGACTGCGCTAAAATTAAAGGCTAATTACAGATACAGACATTTCGCAACCGTTTCAAAAACATATCTATAGTTCAGAGAGAAAAAATATTTCAAATTGATATTTTCCCCAACACATTCAGCAATATCTTTTCTTGTTCTTTTGGAATCTCAAGAGTAATATAGTGTGTTCAATATTAGTTCTCAGACTACCCTATAAAAATGTAAATTACTGAAACAAATTGGTATAATTATTTATCAACACACAACTATCTATCCTCTCTTCAGTCATGATGAAGACCGTTCACGTTTGAAGGCCGTTATGAGTTTAAGAAACAGCATGAAATTTTCCAAGGCCATTTTAAACGAGAACGGAACACATTTGACCTTCGTAATATTTTTTTAGTAAAAACTTCGTAACTAGAATATACTAACATATTATCGTGCAAGGTAAACCATTCATTGAAATTCTACATTTTGCTCCGTCTACGCCAAATGCGATTGAGCAAAGATTGCAATAGGTTTTTGTCTCTTGTACAGATTTCAATAAATCCTCTTCGATTTTCTGGCAGGCTGCAAACATTTCTGCCATATATGACCCATCGGGAGTCAAGAAATGCAATCAACTTAATTTGACAGCCGGCACTTTCATTAGTCGTGCCTCTCCGAGGTCACGCTATATTGCTGTTAGACATTTTGTGAGAGAATCACGATAGAAATACAAGAATTCATCACCCCCAACTACATTTCGCGCGAATTCAGGATTTGTCTCAGCTAGCTCTACAAAATTAGGGTCATCTAGCTCTACAGACTTTCGTAAAATGCCACACATAATTTTGAATACATTACCTATCCTTACAATGTACTTTTACCTTAACTGATACAAACTTGTTCAGCCAGCCTCGTTTATTCGCTGATTGTTTAGTGATCAACTTATTCAGAATCTTCTTCCAGCGACTCACACACTTTTAAAACGGACAAATTACTTAAACACCTAGCCAATATTAAAACATTCATTATAATATGAGATTACTATTATTTTGTTTGCTTTTAAAATAATTTTTTTCTCATTTAAAAAAAAACTTGATAGCCATTCCTTAGTATATTCTTTACATTGTAACATGCATCAGAACATGTACAAATGTATAAACGAGCAGCACATTTAAACGCGTCAGCTACGCAAATACCACCCTCGTTGCATCCACCACTCGGTCGTTGAAAAAGAAATGGCAGCACTTGAAATTGTTAACTTCAGTTCCGGGGTTTTTGAACTCACTCTCTGTAAATAATTGGACGAAACTTCATTCAAAGGAATAAGCCTACTATAAAGTATTTAAAAGAATAACATTTACACAAAAACGTTTTCGCTTCATCATTATATCAAAGTAAAACTATCTGTCTGTCCACAATGATATTTGTCAATTACTTGTATTTTTTTGTGAAAATTTATTAATTAGGGTTTCGTAACCTTATGTTCGACAATAATTGTACAGTTTGTACTTACTCACAACGCGAGGTGTAAGCTGTGTAAATATATTACTGTGTAATTAATCAAAATATCGCATTGAATTCTGTACTTACTAAATGCCTTCTTATCTGATATTCTTATTTGATTTTAGTTTGAATAAAACTTTTGTAACAAATGATTAGAAAGTGAGGCGGGGAACACTGCAACACACTTTTGTCGAATATAGCATCCCATCCAGAGACAAGAGACTCGTATATCTCGAAGGAGGCATACCGTACTATAAAAAATTAATACTCGATATTTTTTATTTAAAAGACTTCTTCTGTGACGCAAGAATCAACGTTTCATTCATAAGTTCGAAGTATTGTTGTTTCAAAGGGTATAATATATGTACCTCACTCGATAAAGTTTGCAAAATAAATTACACCCCCAAATTATATATAGAGATATGTGGAAAATTACTTCAAAGTAATTTTAAATTGAATGAGTTATGGCTTTGTCACCTACAGACAAATAATGATATACAAAAGATCCCATTTTTGCCATTCTGCTACAAAACAATAAGAGTAAAGACTTTTACGATTATACACTGACTGCAATAAATTACAACATCACTAAAACTTTTGTTTAAATATTTGAATCCTTACAACTATGCGTTGCATATAATTTGTAATAACCACGACTGCACCATGCGTACAAATAATTGAGTCACATTTAGGCATACAAAATAAGCTTAGTAGTAAGATATAATTCATTAATTCAGGGGTTATAAATAAAATGCGGCTGAGTATAAAAAAACTTTATTTCTTACATACATTATTATTATCTTGGACGTAATTCACTTCCATACTAATGCATGCATACTCCAAGAACTTGGTACCAGGCAGCGTTTATCCAATATTGTACAAATTCTCACAATACAATTCTTTGCACTTGTGTCCCGGCATAAAAACAATCATGTTGAACGCCTGGAGATACAAGGCAAATTAGAAGTTACCAGACTACGTCGAAGAGCATGAATGAGACGAATATGTCAGGTTAAGACGGCCATGAACCTTTCATTACATGTGTTCACCCGAAGAGCAGCTGATAGAGAGGAATGGAGAGATATTCCATGGCTCATTACTCATCTGCAAGACAATTGATATGGTGACCACGACCATTCTACCAAGAGTGTAACTAATGAAAAAAATATGAATTCGCTTAACTAACCATCCTTTCCAACATATTGCGTTACTCCGGTGTGAATGTATAACACAATGACAATTAGAATTTTGAATATTGGCATAACAAGTGTTGTAGGTCCACAAATATTTACCACCAAGTCTTTCAAATGAAATAAAGATAGTCTCTTTATCTGTATCTATTTTGGTGCATTTTTACGGCTACTTACCTTAAAAGGAAAAAAAAACAATAAAAAAAACTCACGTGTTCTTGTGTCAAACCTGTTTATCTCAAAAGTTGTTTAACGTAGAAACTTCAAATTTAACAGATCGATAAGGCACATTGACCAGCATTTATGGCAATAGGTACACAGGAATATTTATAAAATATTTTTTAATGGGCAAACGAAATAATACAATTATTTTGTTTAAATCACACGTTGTGTGAGGTATTAATTGAAAGATCAGGTTAGGATTTCAATACCTTTTTTCTAGAAATTTAAATAAGAAAGATAGTTAAAGAGATATTGTTGAAAATGTGTACAAAAATGGTCTATCTACAAATTAAGTGAAAAGCAGCTTTACTAAGAATTTACCTCAAGTTTACCGACATCAGAGCAAGATAATTTTTTTATAATGTTAGGCGTATAGGAGATATACTAAGGATGTATTTAAACGGTAAATATAGTATTATAATATTAGTCGTACATATTTTAATGGGTATGCTATATGCATTTTAAAATTAAAGAATAAATCTAAAGCACATTTATTATAATCTGATTTTAAGTTACTATTTAAAAAATTATTTAAAGATTACCTTTAAAGAATTCAGCATTATAATCGCCACGAAACGAAGTGGCAGCCGAAAGAGGTAATTTAATATATATATATACATATATATATATACATACACACACACACACACACACACATATATATATATATATATATATATATATATATATATATATACATATAAGTTCTACTCGGGGATTGTGACGAATTTGTTGCTCATCGTTAAATAAATGATGCTACAATTTCCGTTATCTGGCTAGCCGTCCTCTCACACTGTCATTCAACGTAATGTTATACAATTAATCGAGCGGAACTGCTTCATGGGGAACAGGCCCTGGAATAATATCCTTATAATATTACAAAATCTACTAAGGCAAACTAAATGGATAGTATAATGTTACGTAAATTATTAACAAACTATCAACTTTAATTATCCCTACCGCCATTGAAGTGCCACTCTACGGGCTATCAGAGAGGTTACAGACCCCATGGATTGCTAAGATTCGAATGGATGAAGCTAATTTATTCAGAGCTTTTATTGTCTTCTCCAGGATCTATTTATATTAATTTATTTAGGTAACAACTAACCGCAATGAAGTAAGAACCTTACTCGTAAGTAAGGTAAAACATATATTTCCATTACTTTGCGAAAAATTATTGTGTCATAATTACACATTTTGAATGATTTTGACGTTACATGTAATTCTCATTTAAGCAAAGAAAGGGACAAATATTTTTTATTTGTTTTTCAGTAAGAATAGTGCCAATAAACCGTCTTGTTGGCATCATATATGATACGTGACAGAGGTAAAAGATATTTTTACAAACAGATTTTGTATTCGAAAAAATTGAATTTTTATATAATTGAAGAAACTGCTCGAAATGCATTTCTTTGTTTAAATCTAAACATCCTCACGAGCTGTCAACGTGTCAATTCGATTTGAAAACGATACGTGGTCCTGCATTGTCACCTAAAATTTGATAACGGTAGTATACAAAAGTATTGTGATATACGATTTTCATTTGAGGCTACAGTAATCTATGAGCTCTCGATGACTATTGGAATGGAATAAAATAGCTTGCATTTTTTACATTTCATTCGATACGTTCATTTCACTTCTCTTGATGAGTTCTTTGGCCACCAATGATAACGAGGGATTGATGGTCTAGTAAGAAATTGGTGCTAATAACTTTTTAAGATGAATTTAAATTTTCTTAAAAAGTCTTTTGGTCACAAGAAGTGGCTAAAGTCGGACGATGGGCTGGAATGTAAAGGCAGAACTATTAAAACGTGAAAAGCATTTTCACCAACTTTGGGCTCATTTAATTTATATTAACAAATCCTTTGGTCATAAATGATAGCCAAATTTAATGGCGGAATGGAAAGTAAGCAGAAGAACTCATGAATGACAAAAAGTATAGTCATGGTAGTTGGGCTTAGTTAACATGTCATGGTGAGTCCTTTAATAACAAGTTGTGGCCAGGATCTGTTACTAGAGCCATTAGATAATAATAGCAACTACTTATGAGCGAAGGATAGTTTCATCGTCTTTGGGCACTTTGAATTATCTGACGAGTCCTTAAAGATCATAAACAGTGGCCGAGGTCTGTTGACCTTTAGGGTTGAGCGGTAAATCCATGGAGTTTGTGCACATTATACTTATTTTGACGTAGGTAAGAAAGTACAAAAGTAAATAGGTAGATATGTTTGGGTGGATATATGATATCTTACGAAGCAACTAACTAAGTTAACAGTAAGAAGGTAAGTAAGAATATGGGTACTTGAAGACATGCATCAGTTAGTTTATTAAGTATTTAAGTCATTGAGGAACCAGGTAAATACACATATGCAGTTTGATATAAACGGGTAACCTAATTAGATTCTGTAGATAAGTGAAAAGAAAGAAAATATGCAACTTCCTAAAATTATAGTAATCTTTCCAATTTCTGCTAAAGCTTGACTATCGCGTGGCCTTGATAACAATATGTATTGTGCTAAATTTAATAGAGCGAACAGTTAGTAGTAATACTTATTCTGACTAATAGTGCATTTTCTTGCCATTCTATGGTAAAGCTAAAAGTGGGAAATGTTATTTATATGCCTAATACTGACGTATTAGATAAGTATTTACGTGTGTTTGTAAGTATGCATGGATGTATGTAAATTGGTTTGAATATTTTCATATTTATTAATAGTCACGAATGTATATTAGAATTTCAGTAAAAGTATTAAATTCAATATCCATTTCTATGCAAGTTCATAATATTTTGAAAAACATAATGTATCGAAGAACTAAGAATTAAAAAAAGGCTTTTTAACAGAAAAATTTAAGCGGCTTTTAATAACTAATAATAAATAGCAAATGCAGGGGAAAATAAAAATATTACTATTAATTTGGAGTTATTCATCAAGATAGCGCTTCCTATCCTCCCCGTCAACGAATAATGATTATTGAAATAATTTGTACAGTTTACAAAAGGTTTTGAAGCATTATTTACTAAAAAAGAAGACATAAATTTGAAATATAATATATGTTACAACTCGGTATAATTTAACTTTGTAACGTGTAATTTTAACAAACTGATGACAAAATGAAGAGAGAAATTAACATTAATGTAAAAAAAGCGTGGGGTGTTCTCGACTTACATTTTGATAATGACTCACGTTATAAATATTTAGCAATAAAATAATTTACGACAACTGATATACAGCATCCCCAATAAAATATAGTATGTGTCCCTAATTATTAGGCCATAAAATCAGTGCATGGAATCCTTAAAGTACCGGAAATTACATCAAATAACTGACTTAGAGTTAGGCATATACGATATTTTGATTTTGTTTGGCCATTTGAAAATTTAAGGTAACGTCTTATATAAATAATAACAAATATTGTTCCATTAATAGAATCATAATCAATTTTGAAGTATAAATTAATAAATATATTTTGTTGATGACTAAAACGACGCTTTACAAATAATTTTGGACATCTGTATAAGTTAATATAAAAAAACTGATCTTTGTTTGTTAGAATAAATTGATTATTATTTTTTAAAATTTTTAAAGACGTGGTTTCCTTTTTCACGGTTACCTTTCCAGAATCCAGGAATTAACGTACTAACACCCGAAGCCAAGAGTTAATCTTGAAACGCCAACTTCAATAAGAAAGACATCGGTGATTTTGTACAAACTTAGAGATTACGTGCAAAAAATATAAATTTCGAACATAAAATATTAGTATTTGTGACTAAACGGGGTGCAAAATTATAAAAATTATTCTATCCTTCTTCATATTACCGAGAGTCAGATACGAATTTAATTTTTTATATGAAGAACTGGAAGGGTTAGCCAGGATGCTTATTTAAGTTGTTGGATAACCACAAACAGCTTTGTTCAATTACTTGTATATTTCGCAAAATATACCAATGCCTCTGAAAATAATTGTGTACTCAAAATACTTGATAAACATGAGAGTCCAGAAAGTATTAATGAGAATAATTTTTTAGAATAAATAATGGGATCAAATTGTTCACTCTCCCGCCACACTGCAGTAATAAAATAAAACCACTTGATATTCCAATATATTTCTCGTTAAAATAAAGATATAACACTCCTATGAACAACTAAATGTTACTCAATCCAGGTAAATCATTTGTGATTTACAGCATACCTGATTCTTTGAAGTCTCTGACGACGATTTAATGTTCTGCTCTTACGCATAGGGATTTGAGGGGACATAGTTTACATAGGCAAAAACATTAGTAAGCTGTGAATCAAATCATTTGGAAAATCAGCTTGTGTTCTGGATCAAACTTCAAGAATTGTCCAAATTGAATAGAACGCTAGAATCGTTACAGTAAATATGCAGGAATCTGAAAATGGTCACAATGTTTTTGATCATGATCATGCTTCTGTTTTGCAAAGGTCATGTCAACCTAAAATAGTGCCTAATTTTTCAATTAGTTATCGACTATTTAAGTAGTTGAATATTTTAATATTTTGATATTTTAATACAGTATATGAAATCTTTGCAAAATATCCTATAAGCCGGTAATGAAACACGAAAACTAAAAAGAATGATATAGACGCCAAATTCACTAGTTGGATAAATCGATAAAACGAGCTTCCTCTATCCCGTTGCAAAAAAAATATTTCTTGGAATTCGCTTGATGCTACATCGCCAAATTAGAATAAACAAGATGTTGTTTGATAATGCTTCCCTTCTACTCTCGAGGTACCAACAAAAGAAAATATTCTCGGCCTATTCACAACCTCATAAATTTTTTCTTGTCTAAATCTTGAAAGAGTGTCTCCAAAAGTCGTAAGACCATTTCCTAAAGCCGTTCCAGGAAACTTGATTTGACGAAATCTTCAGCCATGCATAACAAAGGTATTTACAATGACACCTCAAAAGGAAAATGAAAGCAATGAATGTCTCACGGAAACACCAATAAAAAAGAGCAATCCCAGGGAAAAATATAATGACAATAACCGACCAAAAGGAAACGTAAGTAAATATTAAGGAAAATGATGTAATAAGAAAAAAAGGATTAATATTAAGATAATGATTGAAAAATACTCTAATAACTAAAGAAAAGAAAAACAGTAAAGGAGGATTCATCAGAAAAATGAAAATTAAGATGAGTAAAAGAGGAAAAGTTTCAATCTAAGAAAAATAACAGAAATACTGAATACGCCGATAATTCCCTCTATGGCAATTTTGCATAAAATCCCGATATGGACAATTATTAGTAATGCTTTGTTGGCTAATGAGAAGGAATTATGGATATGCATCTAAGTACGTCATGTCGTAGATATGCCCATGAAATTTGTGAAGTGTTTTAAAACAAAATATTGAAGATTTATTGTGCAAATATTAAATACTAGCGTGACCCGTGCGAAGTCTTCGCATTATTTATTCCATTATGAAGCTCAGATGACAGATCAAACAAATATTTTACTAAAATTGACATATATAGGCGCAAGTATCAAAAGCATTGAGCTAAAGCGCCACTTTATTTATATGTGAGTGGATTTGATATTAAACAAAAATTTTACCGACCGTCAATCATATAGACGTTGAGCCGTTAGATGGCAGCATTGCTGTTTTGTGTATATAATTTGAATAATTAATTAATTTGCAAAAATAATAGCAATAATAAATTTTTTAGTTATGGATGCCGGTAGAGCAAGCAATTATCTATAAAATGATATATAATTTATGTGGATTAGTTGTGAGGTTTTTTCTAAAAAGGGATTGTAACATCTTAACCTTAGCAGATTAATATATATGATGATGATATTTGGCGTTAATTTTGTAGACATTTCTTATTGATAAATAAATGAAACTACGTGATGTAGTATTATTTCTACTTTCTTTAAGTTCTTTACCACGACCTAGATTTCGTTGTATTACATCATCTTCAGGTGGACTATGCATTACATCTTCAGGTGGGTATCTTTGCTAATAGCCCACCTGAAGATGTTATAATTCAACGAAACCTAGGTCGTGAACCTAGAACTTAAAGAAAGTAAAAATAATACTACATCACGTAGTTTCATTTAATTATCGATTTCCTTTACTGTAAATATAAAAATAACTAGGTTTGCATGAGACTTAAGAAAAGTCTGAAGATTTATGGATCATGTAATTTTTTTGTAAAAAAGAATGAAGGTTAGAAAGAAAAAGACTAATATGTCAGTTGAGGAAAATATTGGGAAATTTAATTAATGTTTTGTTTTTTATGGAAGAAGTAAAAAATGTTAGTTATTTTTTGATATGTAAGTTTATCTTTGGTATAAAAAAATTCAAGACTTTGGCTATTTAAAGCAACTCTCCTTAGTCTTGGTGCAACTAATTGTGGGGCACTCGGCTCATTCCCCGTTATTTATTAAAATCACCAAATTTTTTAAATTTTCTTATTGAAATAAAAACTGCGTAAACTTATAACAAAGAAATAAAGCTATTGCTCGAAATCATAATCGGATCTCTTAAAGCTACCAGTGAGAAAAAACTACCTATAAGAAATTATGATGTTTTAGAAAAAATCAGTTAAAGTCCCCCAGACTCCTCCACTTTTACAAGTACGTTAAAGTTCTTTGCTGACTTTCAGAATTAATTAATACACCAGACAAATTTATGATAATAGTGAAAACAATATTACAAATGAATTAATTACCGTTGAAACTATAAGACATTAACTTTTTAGTTTAAATATTGCAATATATTACAAATCTACTATTAAACCTAGAACCCAAAATCGTAAAAATAAATATATATGAATAAATATGTGTGTAATTATTATCTGCAAAAAATATGTTCAAGGTTTGGCGCCAGAAAATAGGAAATACTTTCTAATTTAAATATCAGATCCAATAATACATTATGAAACAAATTCTAACACCAAAGTTGAAAATGAATTTTTTAGTAAATTCTTGAAGTGGGCAGCTTGTATTTACTTTTTTCGATAGATGGCACTAACTCTCAAAAAGTCAGCACAAAAGCATTTTTCATTAAGAGTAACTTTGGGCAAAAAAAACAGAAAGTCCTCAATTCTACAGGTACGTATTTCTTTTTAAAGTATATACGGCTTTAACTCGGAGACATGTTGACAGATAATTACGGCCTTTTTTCAAAGGTAATAGTTTCGAATAGGTCCCATGAAAATGTCATCAGAACCTGTGATGAACTATAAATATAACCTAAAGAACTCTTCAGGGGATGAGAGCTCAAGATCCCTTCGAGCAATTTAATGCCAAGTTTGCACAGATATGACATAATTTTAAAAGTACTATAGCTCTATATAATAGAGAGCACTTGATGATGGTTCTGGAAATTGATGATTAACTTTTCAATGATAAAGGTTATATTCATTGAATTGGGCTTAATGTAAAAAAGGTAATTTTTTTTACGAGTTTTGGTTCACGTGAAAATGCTGATAGGTAATACTCAATAATGAGAAGTAGGTTCATCACCTTTGATCTTGTTCGAGACGTCAGACAAGTTCTTTGGTCACAACTGATAGCCAAAATCTGATGATGGAACAAGAAAACTGCGATGGTTAGTAACTTATTAGGGTGGGGTATACTCGTTGAATTTGGACATGTTTGAATGGTCTTGACGTAAGTAAAAAAGTAACAAAAATTAAGCATGTACAGGTACATAAACAGACATAAAGCAAACACGATATTAAGGTAAAACGTAGGTAAATATGTACAAGTATGTACGAAGCCGTGAAGCAGTTTTGATATGTTCAAGTTTTGATTTCTTCGTGAGTTAATTACATTCTGAGTAACATAGGGTGTTCTAAGCACTAAAATGGAAATATTAAAACTTTTTTCTTTTTCTCTATATAAAAAAATTAACTCATTGCAAATAATCACTGGACAAGAAACGCGCTGAGAGTATGAAATAATAAAATGAAAGTATTTAGCTTGAACTTCTCGGTACAATTTTATTAATTTTATAACATAAATAAATTTGGAAAATGGGCCTACAGTTCGAGATTTTTAGAATCGATTTCTAACTAACTAATTAGCATTTATTGTCTATATCTCTCAAGAAATAACACCGATGGGAACGAAAGTCTATGGTCAGGGTTTGTTCGTAGAGTTTTTGATTAGTTATATTGTTTATATTTTTAATTGAAATATGGTAATGATTAAAGGTACACGAGGAACAAATTATTGCTTCGTAAGTATTTAAAAATCCACTTTCGATATTACATTATATTTGTGTAAGAAATATTTTGAAAATTTATTTTATGTTCACAACATCTTCAGGTGGGTTATTAGCAAAGATCTTTGCTAATAGCCCACCTGAAGATGTTGTAATACAACGAAACGTAGGTCGTTAGACTTAAAGAAAGTAGAAATAATATTACATCACGTAGTTTCATTTATTTGTGGATCAATAATACGATGAACCTAATGTAATGTTGAGTGATATTTCTGAAACTAAATTGATAAGATGGTATCAGGTTTCTTTTATCAGGAATAGGTTTAGGACACTTTAAAACCAATTTCATAAACTACTTTGACACGATTGACGAGAGCGAGATAGATCGATGTAAATTCAATTTGCTTTGATTTTTTCCAGGTTTTGGAATTAAAATAACTTCTTCGCGCATCTGCGACATAGTCCAGCAGAATCTTTTGTATTAAATCTTTTGAGTAAAAAGATCAAATTGAAATATTTTTTGCATTGAGATTTTTTTTAAATTTCATCAGCAACTTCTTTTGGAGTAACTAATGGAATCTCATCAAGATAAACATTGGAACCAAGACGCGGTAAAGCATCAACTCATTTACATAAAATCTTGCTTCAATATGTTGAGCAAATACATTTGCCGTTTTCCAAATTAATACAAGACAAATTTCTATTAGTTTTTCGGATAGGACCACTTTAGCTAACGGTCGTTTCAGATATTCAGTGGCTTTCCAGAGTGAATATTCAGTACTACTATCTACAGTAAGTTCTGTAATCAATTTGTTGATTGATATTTTTCATTCCATATAGATAGTTCTATTTGGAAAAGTTTTACAATATGGGCTTCTTGAGTGCCATTTTATTTTCAAGCTTTAATTTTTTCTGATATTTTCTTTTAATAAACAAGATAGAATTACAAGCCGTTTCCTGAATAACCATAATAAAGGCATTTAATTCTATTTTCAGTTAATCAGTAGCCGTAAGCGGCTCCAAGAAGTGAACGTCTTTTTCTATTATGTGATTTATTTTTCCAAATATTTTATTTGTTGTGCCGAATAGAATTCAGCTGTTTTTCAACATGATTTTCTCACTAATTTTTATTATAATTTTTATATTTTACATAAAATTGTTTTGTGCTCATTTTTCTCCTTTATATCCATATTTTTTTCGTTTCTATTTATTTAAATTAAACAATCAATAGCAGTAATAACTTAATGATTAAAGATATATTATTATTTTATTTGTATATGAATAAATTGTGGTATCTTTAACACTTTTCATTAATTTTTAGCTAAACGAATATAAGTTTTTCTATTGTTCGAGTTACTAACATTAAGCTTTCTTAGTGAATCTTATAATCACTGAATATTATATTGAAAGGAGGACTAACTAAAATTAGAAATATTGAAAGAGGAAGCCGTTGAATTATTTCTCACTGACCGAGTAACATATTTAATCTGTGCTATTATTAGACTTCTATTAGGTTTACGACTTAAAAAACATTTTTTTTGCATTGACCCTTCAACTACTGTGCTTCTTTTGTATGAGTTGAAAATAAAATATTTATGCAAAAAAAGAACTATTTAAATGCTAAAAAATACGATGTAAATAATCATTTAGGAGATTTACTTATTTTAATTTACTCTTACAGTGATACTTACGTCCCATTAACGCGAAACCAACAGAAAGTTGACACGCCATGCTCTTTCTTTCATTGGCTTTTACTACTAAAAAATAAATTTCATTTCATTCCATTAAATTCACTTCCTTCTTATAATGTAAAAATTTTAAATGCCTTCAAAACACCAAGCATATTCTTACACTTAATGCAAGTTACACATTTTTAGTGTATATTTCAGCAGAGAGAGGTCTGTACTTATCCACAAGGAGAAGAAACAAAAAACGATCGAAACTCTCTTAAGGAGAGAAAAGCTTTCAAACGTACCGTGAGAATGAAAACTCAAGTGATCAAAGAATCATTAGGACATCAATAAGGTAATCTTGATATATATGTTTTAATCCTTTATCATTACTATTATTTTATATGAATGTATGAATGTCAATATTATTTAACAAACCAGGTTAATACAAATGCTACCTTACCGATCCAGGAATATATTTTATTCAATGGGTGTGTCTGTGCATGAAGGATTAAGTCAGATTTCTTATTGACTGTATGTAAAGGATTAAAATAAAGAATAATGCAAAGATATACAAGAGTTTTATTCTATTATAAGAGTATTATTAGTTCATGAATTTCGCGATATGACTGAAATAAATATTTACAATTTGAGAATAACATGTGACGCAATTGCCTTAATTGCTTGAATTATTGTATAAAACTTTGTCAGTTTTACGTATCGTCTGTATTTCGTATGTCGAAAAAGAAGTATTCATGGGAAAGGATTTTCTTTAATTTTTTTTTAATAGCACTGGAATTCTGCACATCAAAATTACGTTCTAAAATTCAACTGCATGATAAAAAAGAAAACCTAAAATATTTTTACCAATAGCATGTCGCAGCTAACAATTTCTTAAACTTTGTGCTTCACCAGCAAAAACCTTAAAAGCTACAAAACCTACAAAAACTCTTAAAAGTCTTAAAACAACTTAGACTTGTTGAAAAGTTTCAAAGGAACCAGTAAAATTTTTGGCCGATATACAAATTAATACGACACATTTATTGTCACTCCTTTAAAATATCTCTTCATATCGCGATATTCAAGTTTGGCCAAATTCTAGAATATGAATAATTGATAATACCAGAAAAATTTAATAATGTATAGTCGCGTCAATTCAGTCAAGTAAAATCTCTATATACGTATACATATAACGATAAAAGCGTTATATATTCCATATTTATAAATTTGATTCAACTTTTCAAGTTGAAATTAAAGACTAAATTTTAAATGAATGCATTTGACACTATCTTTCATTGATCATAATTTTTTTTATTTTACTACGGAATTAATGGCTGCAGTTATTGTAATTCATTCGTAATATTTTATATTCTTAAGCCACGTAAATAAAATTATATCGTACATACTTTTAGCTTTAATTTTTTTAAATGTTTAATTTGCTAGGAGTGGATTTATTCGGCTGTATACGATAACTTACCAGTAGTGTGACAAGGTTTTTTTAACCGGAAACCCTTACGTTTTTTGCCGTTATTAAAATATATGATAATGCCTCAGAAAAGAAATATTTTATTTCAACAAAGAACTGTCTAGATCAACAAAGGATGATCTTCTGACTTTTAATGCTTTTACTGCATGTAAACAGGTTAAATGGAATCCATATATAAAAAGTATTATCTGCATATGCGTACTTTTTAATATCTCACATCTATTTCTGTACTATTCGTATTTTTATCTTAATTTAGATTCTGCATAAAAATGACAAATTTGTAGCATAATGACTAAATTTTAAGAAAAAAAACAAGTTTTTTTTGTTAAGAAACCTAATTTAATTTTCTTAAAGTATAAAAAATTCAATCTATTTTAGTCCTTTCCAATTTTCGTCGACTACTGTAGCATCAAACCAAAATCAAAAGTTACATTACTTTTGTATACTACCATTATCAAATTTTATGTGAGGAGGTAGGGCCACGTAACGTTTTCATACTGAGTTGACATTTTGATGGCTCGTTTTTTAGCGATCAATCATTTTGCTACTACTGGTACTCAAATAATGATTGCCAAATGTATTCACATTCTACAATCTATTAATATAAAACTAAATAAGACTACAAAAATATAGTTTTTAATTCCGTAGATTACCTTTTGTGCCTTATCGAGATAGGAAAAAAGGATTATTAAAGGTATTTTTTTAAAGTTTGTTCATCGCCGTTAAAGTTATATGTTGAAGTTTGATTTAATAAAGAAATTCATTTTGAGCGGCTTCTTCAATCGTACAGTAATTCAGTGATTGATTCTATTTATGATCATAGAACTTCGGGCATGCAATTATGGTGTGGCGTGCAACCATCTCTGATAATCCTACTTTATATTATGCAAGTGTGTCCACAAATTCTTTAAATTATTTTGAGATGAACCACATATTTATTTCAAATCTAGAAACCCTTCCACAAAAATTACATTTTTGAATGGAAAAATCCATTCGTAAAAATAACTTGTTTCTCTGACATGTATCTATATGATGCCAATATAATTGTTTTTCGGATACGATAGGTAAAAACTGAACACTGCCATGACAAAAAAAAACATTATTCCTACCAAAAAACAGAAAAAGTAATTTCTAATCTTTGCTTAAATGGGAATTACATGCAACCTAACACCAAAATTATTAAAATATGTAACTATGACATATTACTTTCTCGTAAAATTATAGTAAAACATGTTTTTATCTTATTTACGAGTAAGATTCATACTAAATTGCGGTTAGGTAACAATACCTAAATAAATGAATATAAATAGATCCTGGAAAAGACAATCAAAGCGGTAAATAACTGAGCTTCATCCTCAGCAATCTAGGGGTCTACAACCTGTCTGATAGCCCGTAGAGTGGCACTTCAATGACAGAGGGGATAAATTAAGTTGATAGTTTGTTAGTAATTTACGTAATATTAACCTAACCATTTACTTTGCCTTAGTTGATTTTGTAATATTATAAGGACATTGTGTTATGTTCTGTTCTCCGTGAAGCGTTTTCCGCTCGATTAAGTATGTAAAATTATGCTGAATGACAGTGTGAGAGGACAGCTAGCAAGATAATGGAAACTTTAACATCATTTATTTAATGATGAGCAATAAATTTGTCGTAGTCCCCGAATAGAATTGTAATATATTAAATTACCTTCTTTCATTTCTTGACGATTAGAATGCTCAGTCGTTTAAACGTAGCTTCATTTTTGAAATGGTATCAAAAATCAGACAATAAATGTGCTTTATGTTTAGGGATTAAAATAAAATTTGAGGCAGAAATACATCTAATTAGAAAACTGTTCTGGAGGTTCAAGTAAAAAAGTAGTAGTGGAGAAGTGTGCGTGTAATAATTAAGAAATAAACCGGTTAAATACGAGTAGAACTTACATTTCAAGTGTTTTGTACACTATTGGGTACACAAAAATATTAAAATGGACATAGTATTCCCATTAATTATTGTTATTTGTGTATAGATTATTTTTGATTAATTTGATAGATATTTTTGTAGACATTTTTCACAATATATTATTAATATATTTCAAATCTTTATATCTTTATCTTTCAATTAATACCTCACACGACATGAAATTTGAAAGAAAATTGATTAAAGAAAATTAATGAAATGTCCATGGCTGTCTAGATCTAACATATCCATCTCATCAGTGCTCTTCCACCTGGTTTGGTACCTTTACCAGGCGTTCAATATGATCTTTTTTTCGGCCGCAACACATGTCTGAAGAATTGTATTACACCTCATTATAAAACCAAGTAGAAATGTTTGCAATTTTTGTGATTGTGAATGTGGTTTCTAATCAATTACACAAAATAATTTGATAAAACTATGTATATATATATATATATATATATATATATATATATATATATACATATATATATATATATATATATATATATATATATATATATACATACATACATATATATAGAATATGAAATTCTTGCTTTTAATTAGTACCCTTAAATAGACAAATTTATTATAAAAATTATCATAATTTAAAGTAATGGATTACTGTAATGAAAAATATAGGATGAAATTAAAACGCAACATGTGACTAAAATAGTATAGATTTAATATAAAAATAATACGTCGGTCATGTTCATGTAATAAAATACAGTAGCAATATTAAAAAATATTGAGACGTTCTAAAAATTAGGCCGCTTATAAAAAAAGAACCTGAAGTGTGAATTTACATAAAGACTGGGTTCCATCTATATGAGAAGTTTAAATTGAAAGGAAAGCGTCCATTCCCCGAAATTATCTAGTAGATTTTAATGAAATCATTTTCTTTTAACTTGCCTCTCTAAGTATTTTTTCTCTTTTCTATTTTTCCAATGAATTCAGATTGCTAAGTCGTGACTACGTTTTATACAATTAAGAAGTTGCTGTTAAAAGTTTTAATATATATTTTATCTATTATTACATGTCATTCTAAAGTCAATCTAAATGTTTTATGGCTTTTCATTTAATACGTTTATAATAAATTTTAACTTTTTTAACGGAATATTAATAACGCGATCTAAAGTGGTTGTCTGTTAATGTTAGGAAGGAAATAAATTTAACCATGTTTTAAATTGATAAAGGTAGCTTAGATTTTATATTGTGACGAAGTGATTTTTTTTTGTATATATATTATTATTTTAAGTACTTTCTAGCAGTATAATTACTTTGGATGACCATTCGTCCAATTATTTACAGAGAGTGAGTCCAAAACGCCCCGGAATTTAAGTTCAAACTTTTGAGTGCTGCTATCTCTCTTTCAACTAATGCCGAAATATTTAAGTTTGAAGTTCTTTCTTTAGAGCATAGTATTTGTGTAGCTGACGCATTTATACATGCTGCTCATTTGCACAACAAATTTTTGCGTGTTCTGATGTGTAGTACTATTTAAAGAATGAAAGCAGAAGCGACTATCAAGTTTTATTTTGAATGTGAAAAAAATTATTTTAAAATGAAACGAAATTATAGTAATCTTAAACGATAATGAATGTTTCAATATTAGCGAGATATTTAAGTAATTTTTAAAAGTGGCTGAGTTGCTGGAGGATCATTTGAGAGAAGGGCGACCGTATACGAACATTTTGGAAGGAACTTGTGAAAAGGTTAATCACTGAAAAATCAGTGAATAAGCGACGATGACTGAATAAATTTATATTAGTAATGTATTCAAAATCGTAAATGGTATTTTAATAAAACCAAAGGTGTGTGCGAAAATTTTTCCATTTTTTTTTAAATCGAATCGATAAATGGATCCAATATACTGTACATGGGCAAATGTTGTATGGCTGATACAAATCCTGAATTTATGAGAAATGTAGTTGGGGGCTATGACTTCTTGTATTTCTACTATGATCCACACAACACTTAACAGCATTACAGCGTGACCTCGGAGAGGGACGACTAGTGAGAATGCCAGCGGTCAAAATTGGGTCGATTACATTTCTTGACTCTCGATGGTTCATATATGGCAAAATTTGCCGCCTGCCAGAAGTTAGAAGAGAATTTATTACAATCTTTGCAAGAAACCAGGACCTATTGCAATCTTTGCTCAATCACATTTGGCGTATACGGCGCAAAATGTAGGATTTCACAGAGTGGTTTACCTCACGGTAATATGCTAGTACATTTTTGTTAAGAAGGTTTTGCTAAAAAATAACGGCCTTGAACGGTGAACGGTCTACATTGTGACTGCAGAGAGGATAGATAGTTTTATGTTGAAAATTAAAAAAATTATACAAATTTTGTTCAGTACTTTACATTTTTATAGGGTAGTCTGAGAACTAATATTGAACACGCTAGGTCACTCTTGAGATTCTAAAAGAATAATAAAAGGTAGATATTGCCGAATATTTTGGGGAAAATGTCAAATTGAAATAATTTTTCTCTCTAAAGTATAGACATGATTTTAAAACGGTTACGTTAGTTTACTTTATAATTTTAACGAAGTCCGGTCTTCACCCAAAAAGTTTTGATGGGTTGCAAGGAAATTATTTACTTCGAAGTTCTTCTACAAAACGAAAAGATCAAATAAATAAAAATCGGTTAGCAATTAGGAAAATTGTTAGAATTAACTCACAGTTGAGATGTCGTACTCCATCACGATAAAGCAAGGTCTTTAATGACATTTTAAGCCTTTAACTTTCAAAAATAAATTATTGCCCTAAAACGTAAATGCTCTACCTCATAATCCTACTCTACCGGTAACCACCTTAACCGATTATTATATATTTCTTCTATTAAATAGTGTTTCTTTTAGAAAAGATTTAATTTCATAAATAATATGTATATTCATCTTTAGGAAAACGATACTTTTTTGGATGGAAAGCGGAAAAATGGATGGAAAGTTTCAGGAGAAAATTATACACACATACACACACACACATATATATATATATTGTATATACTATATATACATATATATATATATATATATATATATATATATATATATATATATATTATATATATATATATATATATATATATATATATATATTGACTTGACAAAAATACGTTTGGATCTTTCTGAACAATGTTTTCGCCAAAGTACTTGAAAGTGATGTAATAATAATGAATGAAAGCGGAGGAATTAAAATTATATTGGGTGCCATCTGTTTATCAAATTTTATACATACGAATTATTTTAAGATTATTACTTCCTTCTATATAAATATGCCTTAGAAATCAATAATTAATATGTTGCAATACATTTACTATTTCACATGAAATAAAGGTCAAAATATAATAATATTATGACACAAATGTAATAAAAAATAGCAATCTAACTGAAATAAATAAATAAAAATCTAGTTTTTAATTCAAATCAAGTAAAAGCAGAATATAATTTTATTATCCAAACAATAACTGGAGACATGTCAAGAAAAGTTCATTAGTTTCGTGGAGTTACAAGTAGTAAATGCAGACGAGGAAACCGTTAATAAAAGCGAAAGTTCACATCCGGAAATTTTCATGCATAGTATGCAATGTTGGTAACATTTCTAAAGATGTGTGTTCTTTTTAGTTAACGATAAAGGTAAAGAAAGAAAATTAATGGAAGTAAATTATGGTTGTTTTTCTTTATTACTCATTTAATTTCATAGTGAATATAAAATTAACAAAAAATGTTTACATACTGGGGCAAGTTTATATTTGGGCATTCTACTTTTGTTCGGTTAAGTAATCGCTTATGACCATTAAACAATAAGACTTATCACATTTAATTTCAGTAAAGTCCTATTACGGTTCTCAAAAATCGAAACACGTGGCTGATTTAAGCTTGTGTAACAACTTATCAACTTAACACCTCACCATTAATTCCAACTTTGAATTAGTTAATATCGGGCTAATTCCACAAAATATTCTAGACAAAGACTACAAGTAATAAACAAATCGAAAGAAAAAACATGTAGTAGGCAAATGTATTGTAGCAAAAGACTCAATATTTACATGAGTAACCCAACAACCCATGAGGGTTGTAACGGGTAAGAATACAAATGTAAGCAAAAATATATTTAAGTATCATTTTCTTGGATTTATTCAAACCCCTACCTATATTATTTAGTTCAAAACCTTTTAAAAAATAATTGCTCTATACACCGTTACAAAAATATATATCATGTTCGTCAATAGACATTATTGTTATATAAACATGCAATTATTTTCAACTCAACTCCCAATTTTCGCACAATGTAATAAATTTACATTTTCATTGTGGTTCAAATCCATGATACTTATAATTATTTTAAGAGAGGTAACTTTGAAGTTTGGCACAAAACCCATTTATCCATGTATATATCAACCAAAATATGATTTGCAGCATTTATATACATATGAAGATGTTAGATGCGTGGACGTATTAAAAATTATTGATTTAAGTTTTTGATTAACATTTTTGAGTTATAGAATATATGCAAATACTAGGATTATAAAATAGGAACGAATTACACAAATTTGGTATATAATACATGCAAATACTAGAATTAGACGTTCACTTATTACGAGTGACTAATATTCACAGCACAAAATTGAAATATCCACTGATTTCGAGGTGTTCACAAAAACGTTTATGGATTAGTTAATCCACTTAATATTTACGTTATGTAGTTGCATAACATCGGAAATTGCTTGGGTATGTAATCTCCCGTTGCTTTATTTAATCTGCCGCAACCACATAACACTCATCGCAAACCACTACCACAACGTTTGCATGATTAATGCTGATTTGTTATTTCTTTTGCATTTACGGATTAAAGTTTTCTCTTATATTATTCATTTTTCTTATTGTTTTCTCTTATATCTCATTTAATAATATACGTAACATTTGTTGTGTCCGATGGAGAGAAATACTCCGATGATATATTCCGACAAAAATTATATTTTTATTATCTTTCTACTATATGCTAGTGAAGACTAGCATTGTTCATCGTTTCATTGTTAATCAAAATTTGGTTCATCAGTTCTTGTTACTTAATAAATAGTAATTTGGTAAAATATAATTTTGCAACCAAATAGAGAATCACTGCTAGATTTGATATTTGTACATTTCGTGCACCAGATGTATACACAGACTATTAGTTTGTTGTGGTTTTGCTTGTGTAAAACACTAATACTCGAAAAGTTTATTTTGAAATTCCTTACTCAGTGATGCCACTTTGATAATGTAGCTTTTCACAAAACTTGGTGTAAACACAGGTTATATTTCGAATTAACCTATATTTTACTTTCTAGATTGAAGGAGCATAATTCCTCAAGAATGAAATTTGCAACCTTTATTAAGTGATTCGAATTGAACACAATGTTGATGTAACGTTCATGTTAAACGAATTGTTCATGTATTTCAAGAGGTTAAAACTAGCATGAAAATACCCCCATCGTTATGGAAAATCCAGGTGAAGAAAAAGTAATCCATATTTATTTTCTTTAAAATAAGAAAGTTATAAAGTATATTAATAAGAAATATGTAAAAATGTTCCAAATTTTAAATAATTTAATAATAGAACGATAGCAATATCTACTGCTCTTTGTTTTTAGCTTTACTTTTCACTTAACCTCTACATTTTTAACCAAAATATTTGTTAATATGGAGCTCATTTGCTATTGCTCTCTAAACAAAATAACTCGATTTTGGTATTACTATTTATTTAGTTCCAAACGGACATTTTTTTATACATTTTTCATACTAGCTATTACGCAAATTAATGCGTAAGTTTTTATTAATTACTTCAACTTCTGTTTAACCATTTTCCAATAGTTTGATCCACATTCTAATATACGTAGAACGAATTTATTTAATTCCTTCTACGTATACTCCCTTATTAAATAGTTTCCATGCATTCTTTTTAATATCTGCCTTGTTTCGTTTTTTACTTCAATTTAAATAATAATCCTTTCTATCAGAGTTCAGTTGTACCGCCAAAGCTTACAATATATAAATATTTTTTTTTCTATTCAACAAATTTTTTTAATTTATTTCTAAAGCAAAAAAAACGGAAAAGAAATAATTCAATTACATTCGCAATTTATTAATTTAACACGTATATTACAATAGTTGTGAGTTATTTCTTTCACCTTTAATAATTTGTCTATAATTACTGCAATAAATTTAGTCCGAACGAATTCTAAACTAATTTTGGGCAGTATGACATTAGTTACAGAAGAAATGAATTCTATTTTTATTCACAAAATTAGTCCTGAAAACTATATTAAAGGGTTCACTGATCTAGAATGATTCTCAATAATTAAATCATAGGCACTCAAATATAATAAAAATTCCACCTAATTAACACTATTCATCAAATTAATTATGATATTCACCGTAACTGGAAAAAGCCCTTCTTTATCTAGAAAAACAGAAGTATCCATTGACTTTTTTAAAATATTTCTGTTTCTATCTGCCCTTTTATTATGACCCCGATACTCAAGAGTCAGTTGCCCGTCGATAGAAGTTCCTATACGCGATAACCCAAAATTTTGTACTTTTACTGCTAACGATAAAAGCTACTATAAATAAGCAAGTTTTTATCGGAATTAGACAAATTAATTAGACCATCAATACTATCGTTCTCATTTGCTTTACTTAAATCTGAAAATAAACAAGACTAGCGACACATTTAGCGCAAATACGACAGCTGGCTAACCACAAATATTTATCATGTGAATTGTTATAAAAATGCCGGACACTAAATTTATCAGGAATATTTAGATTTCTGTGTACCGTTCTCAATGATATTTTTCCGTTAAAAGATATATTTAGAAATCCAACCTGAATGATATAACCTACGGAACAACATGCATTCTTCACTATTTTCACCTTTCACGAAGAAAATGCAACTTCAAAATAATAAACCAATAAAAGACATACTATTCGTATGTCTTTTATTGGTTTATTATCGAAGAACGAAATCATTATTGAAGGAAGAAGTAGATGTTTTATTAAAAACAAATTATTGAAATTAACTTTATTTAATCTGACTCTAAGCACAGAGCGTTTTAATAACACAACGCACATGGCGTGACGTATTTTATCAACCTGAATATAGGTGGAATTGTGAAATCAAAGCGTTAATTCTCCTGGAATTTAGTTTCTTTAATGACTATGCATTTTAGTCTTTCAAAGAGAACTTTTACTACGAGAAGTTACTAATTATTTTACGCTTTAGAAAATTGGAATTACGCATACTGATAGCGTTCCGGTTGTATATCCGTTCTGTGTGGATTACATTTCAATCCTATAAATTAAATATATTAAACTTTTCATAATTATGTAATTAATATATGCTCCATCTTCAGAGCAAATTACTTGTAGATGCTTATAAGGCACTATCCGTCACTGATGGTAAAAGCAATAATTATATACGCGATCACTTATGTATATATACGTATTTAGTAATCTTTGCTCATAGCCGTAGCCGTATCACAAGAAAGACAAAATGAGAGCAGTAATTTTATGGTGTATTTGTCGAGTGATTAATGTCAATAGCTACGGCGTGGACAAACTGTATCTGGTGAAACTGTATCGAAATAAAAGGTCCTATTCGGTATTCACCGAAAAATGTAAATCATTTTGTGTGTTCCTACGCATAACTCTTACACTTATACAGAAGAGGCGCGTGATCGTGAGTACAAGGTTTTTAACTACAAAAGACCAATAAAACATTTGGGGTGTGAACAAAGTGTATGGTAAATAAGGTACTTATTAGGTCATGAAAAAGCAGCTATGAGACTGACAAAAGAGGTGCTGTTTTCCTGTCATCTATGAGTCAATACCTATTAATCCTGGTATTATCAAAATTTTAACTTTAAAAACCTAGATAATGGGAGGCCGGCTACATGGTTGGAGAGAGAGCGAGGAGAATATACGCTCTTTTAAACTATTGCTCCAAAGTAATTTCATTTAAAATTAAAAAAAATGTTTAAGTCCTCAATAGTAACCATTTCAAATAATACGCCACGCGGCGATATTAAAAAAAATGTTTTTGGAGGTGGCGCGTCATGCTCTTTCAAAAAATGAACGAAAAATTTTTAAAAAATTGAGATTTATGAAAATCTAGGCTTTAACATACGTGGTAGGTAGACACACAGATAGACAACGATAAGTATACCTTATAAGAGTTCTATTTTTTAATTTTTGGGACATAGTACCGAAAAAATAATGAAGCGAAAATGCAGTTATTGTTATAAAATATAATGTATGAAGGTTGCTGTTAAAAAAATAACAAATTTGTTTATATTAATATAATATTCCGGTTTATATTAATTTAAATAACAGGATTAATAAAGATAAAAATAAAATACATGTAATTAATGGTTAAAATATTCATTAAAAAAATATTTTTCTGATCATTTATCACACGTAGATTAAAATAACACTTGGACTTCGTTCATAATATACCTAATATAATAGTGTTAAAACGTTGTCCCTACTATCCAGCTTCAAAATTTAGTTTTTGAGACCAATATTTAATTCACATAAAGTTAAGTAGCATCATCGACAATGCTTTAAAAACTATTTTCACACCAGAAATCAAACAAAATGTTCATACTTATTTTAATATAAGGTGCCTGCAGTAAATAAATCCTACCTAACTTTATGACCAAATGTTAAATCAATAGTTAACATAATTTGAATGTAGTCACATGAAAAATAAAATAACGCAAACTTTTTTAGCCACTTAATGAGATCACCATATTCTGAATAAGCATTTCATTAGAGTTCTTTATTTTTGCTGATTTATAAATTTGCTGATTTATGAAGTTTGATTACAATGTAAATTAAAACTCTGAAAAATTTCGAGAATATCATGTGGGGTCACCTTGAATTTCATTCTGTTTTACTAGACCTAAGATGTTACCATACACAATATTAATTATAAAAATTAATCTTTGCACTACGGTTAAATATATTTCTGTTATCAAAAACTAAAAATGTTTAAATGATATAAGCAAAAGATAAGCAGCAAAAAAACATTAAATTATTTGAAAATTAGGATTGTTCATAAAAGTAAAATACATATGACACGTAATTGCAGTAACAGGTACTAAAAATAAATGCGCCGTCACAGTGAATACAGTACATCAAGCGATATACGGCTCTTTCCTTCCAATTGTATTGTCTCATCAAATGTGACATTAGGTATCAAATGTGACATTTTAAATGTAATTGCTGTCCCTTGATCCTTTTTACCGATTTTCTTTGTTAAACTTACATATTGTTGAAATTGAGGTTCTCACTTTTTTAAACCTAAACTTAAGAAATACAAAAATTTGATTTCCACAAAATGCCAATTGTCTCTTCTCGTGCTAAGCGCAAACTCTCTAGTCTGCGTTAAGCATAAGAGGTTTATTGAAATTTTTCAAACTTTCGAAATTTCAATTTAATTTTTGTTTAAGTACATAGAGACGCGTGTTTGTCAAGTAAACATAGAGGTCAATATACTTTCCCGGAACTCACCAATACTTTCAAGTAATATTCACTTTATTTACTTCGGTGTTAGTTAGTGTTATTTCGATTTAATAATGAATTTCAATACAAAAGTTTGAAGAGTTATCACACGATGAATCGAAAAAAATGTGACACCAAACAAAATAAAGCGACTTTTTTAATAGCAAATTCTGTTTACATAAAGCTATTTCGGAAGCGCGCATCTAATTTATGTATTTTGTTTCCACTACGTATACATTGCAAATGTATCTTATAAAAGTTATTTGAAAATTTAGTGTTGTTTTCTTTAAAATGTCCTTTTAGTGACGCAAGTTATACATAACACTATAGGGAAACTATTCCAGGTCCTCTGTGATGAAAAATTGATATAACCATAACAATATATTCAGAACATTTCCTTCCTATGAATTCAATTTGGTAAGCTTTCATTTGTTAATATAGCTAATAAATTAACAGCTCAATATTACTGGTAACTCGAGTATCAAACATTTAAGATATGTAAAAAGAAAATATATTTTAATACAGGCAATTGAAAACAATGGACTTCCTTTGTCCTATCATGTGTTTGCAATCAAAGTAATTATAATTCCAAAATATTTAAATGGATAAATATTTATGAATTTAAATAACTTAGTCGAATCAATGGAGCGTGAAAACTTAAAGTTCTCAGAAACAGGTTCAATTATGATTATTTTTATTAAAGTTTTTTATGACATTTTATTTGAAATCAGAAATGTTTGAGAAAGGAAGTAATATTTTAAACTCAAAATTTAAAATTTCCGAAAAAATGCTTGGTTTTATAAATTGTATTTTCGACTCTGGAAATAATGTTTTTCTACGTAAAATAAGTTTAGGGAAATTTTAAACTAAGTTAAGAATTTAAAACAAATGGTTATTATTAGTCATTAAAGGTTTTATTTACAATTAAAATTTACAAAATGTAATCATTTTTCACTTTCGCCTCTTTCATTCATGTTCTCCTGTACTGGTGATTGGTCAATTGGTCATAGCATTCATTCCCACTGCAAATGCTGAACAATATTCTGTTTTACAGGAGCAGGAGATAATTTTCATAATGTTGTTTGGTGCTGCTAGTTATTTTTTAGAATTAAAGACTTATTTTTCTACTGCCAGATTTGAATACAAATACCATTAATGTATAGTTTGGCTGCGTCATTCATCGGAGGGAGTAAACAAGATTGTACTATGTTATTTTAAAATTAAAGTTATTTACCATTTCATTTTTAACATGTTTACACATTTGGCTGTTTTCGCTCTAGACAGTGCGAGCAAAGATACGCGTAAGCGCACGCGTACGTGCACAGGCACGCACACGCGCGCACGCACGCCGCACGCACGCAAGCACGCATGTAGGTTCGTACGCACGTAAGCACACATACACTCACGCACGTACTCACGCACGCACCCACGATCTTTGTGTGTTGCGTGTGTTGTTAGAAATATTAACATTTGTTGTTGCTATGGTGTATTGGATTGATCACAAAACATACAGCATTTCAGGGCAGGGTGCACCGCGGGCATCCTAGTTCGATTCCCGGCTGCTCATCGAAGGGAATTAGATTGGTGCTTTCTTAACAATAAATTCACCATATATATGAACTATATATATTAAAGTGCATAAACAAATATGTAAATAAAATGTTTTTCGTGAATATCTAAGCGTCAATGGAGTAATTAAAGTCAGCAAATCTTTTTTTTAAATGTGCAGTAATACAAATGTATTTTCGCAGCTACTAATTCAGTTATGAGAATTACAAAATAAATTTGTTTTATTTAAAGGCTTTTAAAATAGACTTGTTTTATTTGAATGCCTCGAATTTTGGACGTTCCCATGCAATTGCATTGGCACTGAGGGCTGGTTAGTTCTTACCTTACCGTAACTTATCGTATCTTAATCGAGCTTAACGTAACCTAACATACCATACCTTAACTTTACCTTCCTTAACCTTACTTTACCATGGCTAACCTTACACTACCGTACCTTGAATAATTTTACCTTAGTATACCTTATCTTACCGCAAGGTGCTGGTGGTTCTTTATTTTAATTTCTTAGTATTTATGTGAATCGTAGTATATTCCTCTCCAAATATCTTATTTCAAAAATTAAAAATGTTGTATTACAAAATAGAGTAAGTAACTAT